>OY728142.1:1770702651-1771952651 GCA_963277665.1 Viscum album | reverse complement strand
AGAAACAAGGACATATGTACATTGGGTTAATAACCATGAAAAGGGATGATTGTGAACTAACTCAGTCACTACCTACTGAAAGATAAAGAGGAGTAACTCTACACCTGGTTTGATACTCTTATGGTATATTCATTTGTTAATCACATTATTTTTTTAAACCATAATTAAGGGTTATTATATGATGTTAACTTATTTTTTTAGGGAACCCAAAAACATTACCATGAATAACCTAGTCTGAATCCTATAGGTTTATATGTTAGGGTATTCAGATCATTTAAAAGTTATTTATTTTGAGATCATAGTATTCCCTTATCACATTAACTAAATTATAACCACAAACAATATTTTATTTGATGTAATTACTTTTATAAGGAGTAATAAATAGAATAACATGTTTGTTGGACTATGTGGTGATTATCATAATGAACTAACAAATGGGATGGGATCTGGTGTATAAAATCCCATAAAATGTTATTTTTTTAAAGATATTAATAATAACCTGAATCTATTTGTAATACCAAAACCACCAAGGAAGGAGCAGTTTTCTTCAAATTGTTTCATATGAATATTTCCACCCTCTTTCAATGGCTCTTTTATTCCATGATTTTTTGATCTATGGATCAATGTGATAAAAATATATTTTTTATTATCCAATGATTATAGCATGAGAAGTGAGTCTTAATATTATGTAATCTAGATGGTGAGGCTGACCATTTGTGGACACTTATTATGAATAAAATCTAGAAGTATGAATTATAATCTCTATAATGGTTGGAGTTCAAGTAAGTGTTTTTCAATATGAACATTTCTTGAAGACATTGTATGAGGATGAAATTATAATTCTTATATGTGAAAAAATTAATTTGAGTCTATTGGATCTTATCAATAAAACTACATGTGTCTCATGTGGAATTCCTTCTGTTCTATCATATAATCTAAAATAATTATTAATCATGTCATCAGTGGATAAAAATAAAGTCTTCAAAGGTTATTATCTATAAGATACTTTTTATGCAATGAATAAGTTATTTGATAATCTATAAAAGTAGAGATGGAAACTTGAGACTATAATTATGTTGGGGATAAGAAAATAACAGTAGGTATCATAGAGACATTGATTATAATCTAAAGGGGAAAAAGAATGCTGAACATCCAATGTGTTAAATGTGTTGGAGGAAGCACCAGATAAATTATATCAAGTGATGCGGGAAGTGTTTTATGTGTGTTAGGGAATAATATATTTCAATAAAATATTAAAGTACTGCCATCAATCAAATTGACACAATAGAGGAAAAGAAGGTCCAAAAAATCGTTAAACTAGCACATCAAGTGGAATCTGTTTTGGAACTATGAAAATCACTTCCATAACCCTATATAGTTTGAATGGAATATTCCCCCACAACCTCATAATCCAAGGGATAAGTGAAGGTTTCATGTTATCATTACTACTAGGGTAGATCATAATAGTTATTTTCCCAATATAAACTCATTCTCCACTTCATAAATTTAATTTCCTTTATAGTTATAGTTATTCACATTCCTTTTATATAGAAAAATTTTTCTAATAATATAAATTAACCACATAAAAAATGGGATAAATAAATATTCATTAAAACCCGTATTGGGGTGATGATATCATATAAGATATATAACAATTCTCCAGTCATTATTTGTGGGAAGATATATCTTTTAAATATAGTTCTTCTAACATTGGTCTAATTTGATATTATTTTTTGAATGGGTTGGATATCATTATTTGTAGAACATATCAATTCTTATGATTAGGATATCTCATTTTATATCCCCAAATAACCTTTCATGTAATAACTATGTAAGGATGATTATAAGCTCCCTTGAGTTTAAAATTATATAATATGTGTTATGATACCCCAAAATGAGAGACACGTGGTATAAATGATCAGGGTTGAATTTGAAATTTATGACATACCATATAACGGACCATATTGTTCATACATAGGTGTTGCTTCAAAATATTCATAAAATAAATAAATCATTCTTGGATAGTATATGTTTAGTGTATTTATAAATATAGAAACTTAAACATGTGGTTCATAAAACATCTACAACATCTCTTGCTTATTCCTTGATAAGTAGAATGCATGTTTGACACAACTTAGTTAATACCCTTATGCATATCCTAGGGAAAAGAAACTTAATAATGGGTGAGATATGATGGTCTGTAAGGGTAAGAAAGGGAGACAGCAATCATATCCTAATAATAGGATAGAAGAAAACAAGTAAAAATTTTGAAAATTATATCCTACATATCAAAGATCATGATGTCATGTCATGGGAAAAATTAAAGAAGTTCAGGATGAATATATTTAATTAGATCATAAAATTTAAATATTATTATGGCATATAAATAATCATATAAAACCATTTCCATATTTTTTTGACGGTCATTTAAAAGGCCATTATAGTGTACAAAGTCCTATACTAAACCGAGTTCCCTCCTTGTTCCAGCCATATGTTACTGAACCATGTTTTCTTCCCTCTTTAGCCATGTATTACTGAACTCAGATAATTTCCCATTACAATCCTATCTATCTCATTAGATCTAATTTTTTACACAATCCATTGGAGGTAGTTATAGGTACCATCTATCATATAATGAAAACTATAAATATGGATTCCAAAAGAACAAAAATCGTTAATTATATCAAAACCCATGGATTGAAATGGGTTTCATAAACATTATTCTATCATAACATAACCCCATGAAAATAAATGGATTTCATAAATATCATTCTATATTAATAATAAATAAACCTAAATAAAAATAAGGATAATATACTTTTAAATTATCCCTATTGATGTATAAGTAACATCCAATAATGTAATCTTATATAGAGAATAAATTTGAGATATCACTTGAAAATAAATATTTAGGAAAATAACCCTTCTTCTTTAAAAACGCTTTATTTTCATAAAATTCCATGAAATTTTAATAGAAAACATTTTCTGTGAAAATAACATTGTAATATTGTGAGGTTATATTTAGGTATTGAAGTCGTTATGAAAGTAGAAAAATCTATTCATGTTGTGTATGTTCAAAAAATATTTTTGTCTTAAGTTTTCCAAAAAAAAAGTAAAAAAGTACCTTATTAGTAAAATGACAAAAGGAATCCTTTCAAACCATTTAGTAAAAATTAAAAAAAATGGTAAAAATTAATTTAAAAAACATTATAAGGATAGTAAAAATATTTTGGAATACATTTTTTAGAAACATGTACGTGTAAGATAAATATTCCCTAGAAAATATTTACATATAACCAAACTTAGAAAATAATGATATTGTGAAATTAACCCTTGCCTGAGGAGTGATTTCATTCATACTTATCATAAAATCCAATATAATTTATTGAATAATGTAATTAAGTTATTTAAGAACCATGTTTATATTTATTATATCATATATGATCACATTATTTTCCTTTAATAATATTTCATTATTATTCTTCCAGGTGTTAACTACTTCATTTTCTTATGCTAGTTTTGTCCTATAAGACCCAAATATTGTGCATAGGATACAGTTCCATAATTTATATATTGAAATTAAGGTAATATATATCATGTATATATTTATTATATAAATTTATATAACCATTATTTAATTGCTAATATAGAAAATGTATCACATCACATCGTGGAGACATAGGTCATATGTACGCACAAGGGATAATATCATTACCTTAATAGTAAAAGAGAAAGGAAATAGATGGTATATTTTTTATAGAATCAAAATAGTGTTATAATTATCATATATATATATTCCTATATATATTATTATAAAAATCATTATATTCATAAAAATAAATTAGTGATGAAAAACATGGTACACCACGATGTGAAGGTGGTAAGTCGTACATACGCATGCGTGATACTTTTTTTTCGTATGATGGATAAACGATGGAATATTGTTGTTATATAATAATAATACAATATAATAATATATTTTTTATTGGAATCATAGATTCATAAAGGAAATAAACCATTAATAATAAGTGTAATATGAAATAATATTGAAATATTCAGTAGAGAATATTACATCTTCTTCTGCGTTCTCTCTTTAGATCTCCCCTAAAGGACACTATAGTTATTCTAATGTGAAGAAAATCAACTATATAATTCTAATATATAAGTTTAGATCTTAAATGGTATGTTTATGGTGAATCTTAAAATCTTAATGTGATGTGAGGTAGTGAAGAGGAGGTTCCCTTTTATAATTGAGGTGAGGGGCACTTTTGTTATTTCTGAAAGTATTAATTTATAATAAATTCAATCTAAATAAAAATACCACCAAAAGGAAATGTATTATAATCTATGTTGAGTGAATGTGTTAATAATATAAATTAATATATTTTTTACATGTTTTGGTATTTTTTTAAACCATTTTATTTTTATTAATCCTTACTTAACAAATTTTAATATTATTAAAGGTTATAACTTTTTCAGTATAAAAATGTTTTATTTTTTACTTAGATGATGTAAATTAGAAAATAAAGGAAAAAATAATTTTTTTTTTAAATTTTATATTTATTTTTTATTTTTAATGATTTTTTATTATTTATTATATAATTTAAGAAAACATTATTTTGATAAAATATCAACAATGTAAATTTTTAAATTTTTTATTTCTTGGAATTTTGAATATTATAACCATAACCTATTAAATTAAAAAAATAATTATATCCAAAAAAGAACAAGGTAATATATTAAATTGTTTACTTCATTAATTATCTAAAATTATATTTATTTAAATATTTCAAATAATATTTCTTTGATATTTTGATTAATAAAATAATGTGTACATTAGTTCTGTATAATTATATATTATAATTTGTTTTTCATTAAAAAATAACAATAAATTATTGTGATGAATATATTATTTTTTTATTTAATAATAATATTAATAGTTGAATATATATAATGTTTATCCCTATATTTAAATTGATAAATTATTTAATAAATTAAGTTGACATATTTAATTTTTTATTAAATAAAATTTTACAAATAACTTAATTTCATCGAAGTGGATAAAAAATAAAAAATAAAATTATAAAATGAAAATATATTTTCTAATTTAAAAAAATGTGTTATATTTTTTTAAAACCATTAATGTTTGCCATATAGAAATAGAAGAGGAAATAAAAGAAAACTAAAATGACATTGTGTGTTATTCATTGATTTAAATATTATATAAGTCATTTTTTTGGACAAGTGTATATTAATGGACTAAATTCTAATCCTTATGTGTTGTGGGTCAATTTCATTCATCCAATAATTTTTTGTCATTTATTAGGGTCATTTTATAGTCTTTATAATTTTATATTTTACCTAAATTAAACAATTTTCCCATTACCATGGTAATAAAATTTACAATGGATACTATTCATATTGGAAAAAATGAAACTACTTAATAAATCTAGACTTCCTGAATCCAAATTTAATATCCATTTTTAAAAATTAAAAATATAGTAGTTTCATATTATAATTTAAAATAATGATGGTAAATTTCAATGAAAAACTAGTTTTATGAAAAATTATTTTCTAAGACGTAAATTTTTTTTTATAATAAATGTGTTTATATTAGTGATTTTATACTAATAGAATTTAAATATACTCTAAATAATATTTTTCTCATTGTAAATACTATAAAATAAAAAAGTTTTCAATCAGTATTTTCACTATTCTTTAAAAAATAAATGTTCATCAGAAAAAATAAAAATAATAATGTTAATTTTGACATGTTGAATTTAAAAATGAACTTAATTTTTTCAAGTCCATTTCATAGAAATTCCATAAATTACAAAAAACAAAAAAATTGAATAAAATATATTTATGATGAATGAAGTGATTTTATAATTAATCATGTGATCATTTTCTAATCACATACTAATAATTTTATATTAAGTTAGATATTTATATTTTCATCTTAAATAAGTTATTAAAATTTGTTTCTTCCAATTCAAAGGCCAGGTTATAATAGTCATTTTATACACTAATAGTGTCTTGTGGTTCGTTCAAACACGTGATTTCATGAAACAAGCGCTATTGTACAATTTTAATTATTTAAAGAGAAATTTTTGTTATAATATTGGGGTTTTACATTATACTTACATACCATTAATTTCACCATCAAAATTTATCACAAGGATACAAACATGTGAGGATATTTCTACCTCATCACATCATCAGGTTCTCGCATAGCATCGTCAAATTGGTGGTTCCACCATAAAACATTAACCAACCAAGTGTTCCTATTTTGTATAATTTTTTCTCTATGATCCCGAATCTATATCAATTTTTATTCATAAGTATGATATTTCTATATTTATACGACTCCTAAATTTATTATATGTGAAAGATAAGGTGTGTTATTTTTTAAGAGAGATACATGAAACACATCATGAACTAGAGAGATATTCATTAGAATTTCCAATTGATACGTTACCTTCCCTATAGGATCCATAATTTAAAAATTAATGATATAACTAGGTCATAATATTTTATTCATTCCAAATATCTTCATTATCTTAGATTGAGTAATTTATAGAAATACCTGGTCACTCACTTCAAACTATGGATTTTTTCATCGATTTTCAGCCTAACGTTTTTTCAACTCTGAGACTATCTTATGTTCTATTTAATATACATTAAATTCTATGTCATTTCCTAACCAATATCATGTCTATAAATATTTCCTTCCCCAACATCATTTCATCATGTTAGAGTCTTCAAATTCTTACCATAGAGTGATTCTTAAGAAGCTATCTAAATTCTAGAGTGAAATCTATTGCTGTAAGAGAATTATACCAATAGTAGGTGTTGATCCCAACCACCATTGGAATCCATTTAACAATAAATAAAAATGAATTATATAGTTTAAAATATCCTATTATACTGAAAATCTATATGAGGATGTTAAGAAGTGCGGATACATAACTCTGTATTATGAGCCGGCTGAAGAATTCTTCAGAACAATGAGGTGAACCTCAGATCCTATTTCGATATAATGGAAATTGGTGCTCCCTAAAATTCTACAACTTACTTTATATTTATATATCTTATAAAATTTTTCAGGAGATAAATCTTCTCTAATTGCTATGAATTTTTCCCAGTTCATAAGGTGATCAACTAATACCCATATATCATTAATGCATTTAGATGTTTTAAGAAGTTTGATTACGAAGTGCATGGTGATGTTTTTTCTATTTCAATTTTTGTATGGGTATTTATTGTCACATCCCCTTAAACGTTTCTCTCTAAGACTTGACATTATCACAATCCAAGAACCGATGAACATATTCGGTAATATATTTCTATATTCCATCACATCAAATTTACTCATTCAGGTATATATACATCGTTGTACTTCCATGATGAATAGATAGTGATGAACAATGAAATTAATTAAACATATCATTATTTAATTATGTTGTGGGGGAATATAAAAATTTTTCCAAAAAGATATTAATCCATCATAATAAATGTTGAACTCAGGAATATTTCTCACCTTATTTTATAGCTCTTTATCTTTCTTTTGTGTCTCATTAATCTTCATAAGTTTGGATAGATTAACATTAATTGGTGAAATATAGTATTTATCACCTTTAATTGTGATTTCTAGATTCATCCTTTGAAATTACATAAATATTTTATGATTTTTATCCTCATCATATATAGGCTGGCATGGTCCTTTCAACTCAAATCATTTATTACTATGTTTTCTTTCCTTGGGTGTTAATGTCTTGAGTAGTAGAAATATTTAATCAAATTTATCTATACCCTTTGTGCATATTCATATTATTTTATCTAAAAACATACTTTAATATTTTATTATCAATATATATATAATACCTTTGTCTACAAAGATAATAACTCTATATATTTAATGTAATTATTACTATATCTATCTCCAAATCACGAAGTGGGTAATTTTTCTCATGTATTTTTAATTATTTTGAGGTATATGCTATCACCATATAATTTTTCATGAGAACATATGCTATCTCGTTCATGGATGCATCACTATAGATTGCAAATGATTATATATTATAGGCTAGTGTGAGCATAGGTTCACTGATTAACCTTCTTTTCAGTTCCATGAGATTATATTCACATTCTTTTGTTTGTATGAGCATAATTAATTTCCAAGTTAACCTGGTGAGTGGATTATATAATCATGATAATTAATTCACAAAACATCGATAATATACTGCCAAACCATAAATGTTTTATATCATAGTTACAACTGTTGGTCTAGGACAACATTAAATAACTTATATAATTGTTGGATCCACATATATCCCATATCTTGTAATTATGTGACCCGAAAATGAATCTTTCTGAACAAAAAAAAATCATACTTGGTAATTTCTTCATAATGATAATTATTTCTAAGATTTTTCAATATAATCCTGAAGTGATCTCCATGTTCATCCTTTCTCTTTGAATATATAATAATATATTCTATATAAACTACAAAAAATGGATCATAATAGTCTCTGAAGATTTTCTTCATTAAATACATGAAGATTGAGGGGGGATTAGTAAGGCCAAAAGGAATTTCTAAAAATTCTTAGTTTTCATACCATGTAATGAAACTCATCTTGGGTATATCCTCCTTCTTGAAAATTACGTGATGATATCCATAATGAAGATCAATCATGAAAAATTATTGATCACTATGTAGTTTTCAAATAAGTAATTAATATGGGGAAGATGATATTTTTTCATGATGGGGATCTTGTTTAGTTCTCGCTAATCAACACCGAGTCCCATTGATACATCTTTCTTCATAAAAAAAATAATTTGTTCACAATATGGTGATGAAATAGGGTGTACGAATAAATTTTCATGATTCTCTTAGATTTTCTTCATTAATTATTTCAACAGAATTAGGGCTTTTTGATAAGATTCTTTGAATAAGGAATATCACCCAATATAAGTTCTATTGAAAACTTAACTTCACCATTTGGTGGAAGACCAAAAAATTCATCCAAAAGGACATCAATAGACTTCTGTTAAATTGGTGTATCCTTAATTGTGAGTTTCTCACCTACCTTCTAAGATAAATAAACTTAATTCATGGGAATTAAGACCCATAATAAGGAAGTAATTTCCAATAAGTTTATATTCATCCTTGAATTTGTAGATGATCATAGATTCATTCAGAATATGAAATTTTTCTCCCCTTCCTTAGAAACTAATATGAGATCCATATATAGATATCAAATCCATTCTAAGAAAAGAATCAAATTCATCTGATGAAAGGATCGCATTTTTTAAATGAATAAATTTCCCACAAACTTCAACTAGAGAAGAATTATAATGTCACAATGAAACCATTGTGTGATTATGAGTTTTCACAGCTAAAGAAACATATAATTTTTGAGGCAATATGGTGATACACTTAGAAATTAATTTAAATATTAAACATTTGGTGGATCTAGAATTTAATAAAACATTATCTACTTTAGAGTGGATATTATGTGTATATTTCCCCACTTCATTATCATAATCCACATCTCTATTAGTGATTGCATGTGATTCTCTTTTATCATTGGAGTTAAGATGATGATAAAGTCAATCATCATTGATAAACATTATATTAGGTAATCTGTTAACATAGTTCCCATTTTCCAATAACTTTTAACATTTATGTGTGGGAGGTGTATTTTTTATAGCCTTTTCACTATTCACTACATTAGTCAACTTTGTCTCATCACTTCGGTAGTCAATTTTCTGATTAACTTCATTCTATCACTTAAAACATTTACTGGTTCCCTTGATATTTTTTCCACCATGTTTCTTTCCACAAATGGATAATAAAAGAAAGCTCAAGTTCTTTTAATTTTGGTTTTTCAATTTTCCCTTGAATTCCAATTTTCTATTCTTTTCAAACCCATATGATTTAGGGGTTACTCCAATCTCCATATCAACCATGGGGGAACATCAAAATATTTTCTCATATCAATTTTAGTCTCTTATATATAATTCCCTTTAGAGACTTTATTTCAATCCACTGAATAATTGATCAACCTTAATCTCAGGTTGAGGGATAATTCCTGAAGAGTACCTTGCAAGTCCTGTATAATTTTCATTATAGGTACCAATGGGTTCATCATCATCATCATAATCATATATTATTTAAAGACACCATACAACAAAAAAATCAAACAACTAAAAAACAAACCAGTAAAATGTGGACTATGGAGGTCTGAAATGGTGGAGCCCTAGAGCATCCCCTTTGACCAGGTTCTCCCCCTCTGGAAATAGTAACACAATATCTATAGAGAAAATGGTGTTCACCCCATGGATTGACAACGAGGCAAGAAAGTTGGTGACCTTGTTCCCCTCTCTCCGCGTATGGATAATGTCAGTGTTTGCATCCAAGAGACTGAGACATTTCTTAATGATGTAGGATATGGACTATGGGATGGGTCACTTACCTAACAGAGAGTTGTAGAGAATGAGGGATTCAGTTTCCACTGCACTAAGGGTGAAGTTCCTCTCCCTAGAAAGTTGGAGACCAGAGAGCATCGCTAGGGCTTCTGCTTGCAGATAATGACCCATTCCATAGTAGGCAGCAAAAGCATCCATAAATGCCCCATTCTTATCGCGTATAACACCACCCCCACACATGGTGCCCATAGTGCACGAGCCATCGGTGTTTAGTGTAGGGCCTAAAGGATGTGGCTGCCATCAAACCCACAGCCCCTGCTTGCCATCACCGATGGGGGTTACTGATTGAATATGGTTTGTAAAAGGCCTCATGGTGGGGGCACCCCACCAGCCTTTGCCAAGGCGAGCCAGATCCATCAGCAAGCACTTAACCCTTGTAACCACCGCCTGCCGGGAACAGGTGGCCCCTTCAAAGATCGCTTTGTTTCGAGTCGTCCAAATGCACCAATGGCCCGCATCTAGGACCAATGCACGAGCCTTCAACTCTGCCCCTTGGCCTCCTGCATAGTGAAACCATCTCTCAAGGAAGGGAGACTCCCTTTTGTCCATGGATGCCCAGCCAGTGAATCCCCTGAGGGCCGACCATACTAAATTGGCCCAATCTCCCATAAAGAACAGGTGTGCCACAGTTTCCTCCCGATGCGTCCAGCAGCAGAAGCAAATTGACGCCATCTGAATTACCATTCATTTGACATTATCATCTTTTGAAATAGCACGGTTCCTAATCCACCAAACCAGGAAATTATATTTAGCCGGGGTTTCTTTGAGCCAGAGAGTTCCCCCCATGAATCGGTTTGGTCTGGGGTTGTAGAGGTCCTACATAAATCCTTCAATGAAAAACCACCAGAACTTAAATCCGTGAAGATACACCTATCCTGATCATCATTTATGTCGATAAGATCAAAAACTTCACGTTGGCTGGTGTTAAGAATCACCGAAACAAAGGTGGGATACAAACTATCTTGGCGAAAGGTAATTTCATTAACAGGGTAGCCTGGGAAACCATGAATCTCACCAGACCAGTTGTGGTGCTAAAAATAGATCCCCCCTCTCCCGACAATCCATCTTGAGTACGGTTGTAGGGACGCGATCAGTGGGGCCACCACAGGCCAAATAGATGCAGTGTGACCAGTCTAAAGCCCCTCACTCTGTTTATACCGTAAGGCCATAACCCTACCCCATGGAGATCGGGCCTCGATGGTATCCCAGGTGAGCTTAGCATGCATGGAATTAAGAGTTCCCTAGAGGCTCCTTATGTTGATGCCTCCCTCCTCCAGTGGCTTGGAGAGTCTCTCCCAATATGTCCAATAGTGCTTCCCATCTGAATGAGCATCCCAGACAAAAGAAACCAGGATCTTGTCAATACGTGAAAGCACACCCTTCGGGACTTTAATGGCGGAAAGTGTATGGACCGGGATAGAGTTTAGGATGCTATTCACCAGAGTGATCCTACCACCAAACGATAAGAACTTTCTCTTCCAGTTTGTGACCCGACCAGTAATGCGAGCCACAATATGATCAAAGAAGTGTACTCACAGTCATCCAGGGGAAATGGGGGAACCAAGGTAGGTTATTGGGAAATATGCATGATTCATGTTCAACCGGTTACTCAAGGAGGCACTTCGAGAATCCGGGCATCGATTTGTGATGTTGAAAGTGCTCTTGCTACGGTTAATGCATTGTCCACTCCAGCGACTGTATTCCTCCATGATCCTTTTTAGGCCCTGAACTCCCAGTTTGCATTGATAAAGATGAGTGTATTATCTGCAAACTTAATGTGAGAAATGCAGCTCTGCATCTGCCTACACCGGTTAGGAGAGATGGAACCATTGCCAATGCCCCTATTGATATGATAATTAAGGGCGTCCTGTTCGATGATGAGGATGCTCAGTGAGAGGGGGTCCCCCTGTCTCAGACCACATACCATCTTAAAGAATACATGATGCTTGCCCATGAAACAAACTTCTAGCCATGGATAACTAATGCACCTGAAAATAAGATCAATAAACCAAGAAGAGAAACCAAATCTAGAAAGGACATTGATGATAAAACTCCACTCCATGCGGTCATAGGACTTGTCCATGTCCAGTTTAATATCAATATTTGAGCCATGGGCCTTTAAGTTGAGATCGCCAATAACATCATGTGCGAGAGCGATCGCCCCCTGAATGGATCGTCCCTTGACGAAGCCATGTTGCTCATCTGAGATCAGGGTGGGGAGGTGGGCTGCGAGTTTCCTATTAATAATCATTTCCAGGACCTTGTAAGGGACATTGCACATACTTACAGGCCTGTAGTGGTGGGTGGATGAGGGATCAGGTATCTTGGGAATCAACACCAAGGTGGTAGCACAGATGACGCGAGGCAGGCACTCGCCCTTGAAGAAATCCCAGACTGCTGCAATCAAGTCCCCCTTAAGCAAATCATAGGACTCCCTATAGAATGACCCAAGAAAACTATCCGGACCAGAGTCACTCTTCGGATTGATGATCAACATTGCCACATGAATCTCCTTTTCATTTGGAGTAGAAACTAGAAGGTCATTGTCCTGGCTAGAAACAGTGATCTGGATTACCTCCAAAAAATCCTCATGACTACTTGGATATCCCCCCATCAAGTGGGGATTAGGCCCCCCAGTAGGTTCCTGAAATGAGACTCAGCCATGCTCCCAACAAGTTCCCTATCATTGGTGAAGCTGTCGTATTCAAGCTGAATGTTTGTCCTGATCAACCTTTGTTTTTCCTTGATGCACACGTGGAAATAAGAAGAGTTGCGGTCTCCCTCAAGTAGCCACTTTATTCGTGCTTGTTTACGGGCCACCAATTCCTCCATTAAGATTATTTCCTCCAGATTGTCCTTCTTACAAGAAATTTCCTCAAACAGGTCGTCCCTCCAAACTGACTCCATATTATTTCAAATAATAACAGGAAAGTACTTATTATAAAATAATTTATTGAACTCAACATATTCCATTGAGTCAATTTCATCCATTTGTCTTGTATAATTGATAAGATTAAACCATTGATCTACTTAACCTTCAAAATGATGGAATGTCAGGATGCATTTTTTGAGTTATTAATATTGGATAACTAAAAATATATCTATATTCATACTAATCAATTGTTCATCCTCAAGTGGATTAAAAGACCCACTGAAAAAAGGTGGATTCTTCCTCATGTTAGGATATATCTAGTTTTGTTCCATCCTTTGCTCATTCAAAAGTCTAGAAAGGTTCATATCTTGAGTGTGTTTTTTAGTATAACAAGAGGATTTTAAATTCCATATCTCATAAAATTCAGTTTTTTAGGGGGAAAAGAATTACATTTCTTAGCATATTCAGTATTAACATGGTAACTTCATATTCCGACCAATAACTAAAACAAAAAAAATATTATAAGAAACACTAATCATAATGGGGAAACCACATAATCAAGGGAAATTAAATATAAAATTCTAATTTACGACACCTTGGGTTTAATTCATATTTTATTAATGTTATTTACCAACCCATATGATTTCATTCTAAAGTTTTACATATCCTTAGGGTTCTTTCTATAGTTTTCTCATCCTAATTTACAAAGGGTAACTAAACCTTTCTCTAATATCAACTATAACGACCCATAGTTTCCTTAAAAATATGTTACATAAAAATAGAATAAGATTCATAACACATCATATTAAACCCATGCTAGGATCATGTAAATATAGTGTATTCAGAAACATGGAAACATGGAAAACTAGTTCATAAAACATCTACATTTTCTCCCATTTATTCATTCATAACACACACCCTATTTTGACACATCTTACTTATTACCCGTATTCATATCTTGGGGAAATGATTCATAAGAAAGGGTGAGATCATATTCTTAGTAAGTTTAATCACGGTAGATATAAATCGTATTATAATAATTATACTTAAAACATAATAAAAAAAATTAAAATTATATCATTTATATCAAAGATCCTGATTTCATGTTATGGGAAAAATCATAGAAGATCACAAAAGACATATTTCATGAGATCAAAACATAAAAAAAATATACTTTTTTCATGAACATAATCCAAGAAAAACATTTCCATAATATTCAAGGATTGTTTTCAAGACCATCATAGTGGTCAAAGATCTTTAATGATCCAATTTCATTCTTTGTTCACACCCTATGTTACAGGACTTAGTTTTCTTCCAATTCCTTCTCTATTTTACTGAAACTAGAACACTTGAAATCAAATTACTATATATCTCATGAGATATAAATATTTACCCAATAATTTTAATGACATATCGGTCCCTCACATCATATAATGAAAACCATACATATGTGTACCATAGGATCTTAACTCATTCATGACACACCTGGTTTTTCATGTTTTTCTTTATGTTCCAGTTTTATAGGAATCCCGGTCATATTATTGGGTCATGTATGTGAAGAGGGTTGAGTTTTGATTTTTTTTATATTGTTTAACATTTCACTCTTGGTTTTCCTTGGTTTGAATTGGGATAAAGTGGTGTGTCGGAGAGTTTTGGACACCCACGGTGTCACCTTTTTGTGTATAAATCATTCAAGAATCTTTGGGTGGGGTTACCTAGTGTGTGGGGTGTAATTTTAGTGTTTTTATCTAATTTTTCAGGCCACATAAGTTGATCATGGTTTTCCCAAACCCTAAAACCTAACCATGCGAATTTGTAGATTCATTCCAGTAACCCTTGCACGGTTTAGGCATGGTTTGCCAAACGGTGCAGAAAAACCATCCGGCCACTTATAATGTTTATAACATTCACTCTAAAAATACTATTTTTTTTATTACACCTTTAATTTGAATCCCTTACTATTTTATATATACTATAGTTCACCTCCCATTCGTTCTACCTATTTTTGGGCCACTTTGTGGTGGATTTCGCATTAAAGGTTAATGGTTCTTCCTCAAATCGTTCTCATTCCTCTTCCATATTCCTTCTTCTTCCAATTTTTCATGGTTTTCTCTTATCCCAAGGACATTATATACCTAGGGTTATGTTTTATTTAGGTTTTTTATGGGTTTTTTTCTATCAGGGATGGTCATGGTAGATCTAGTGTTTTGTAACCCACAATGGGTGTTTTCGAGTGTGTGTTTCAATACCTCTATGGATTTGAGGTAGGATTTCCCATACACTTTACTTTTTAATTTATGATTCATTTATTTCATGATTTATGGACATAAAATATATGATAATTTTCTTGTGTTCTTTTAATAAATAATTTTGTGTGCAAGGTGGTGTTTTATGCCTTGGTTCATGATAAATAGAACTGTTTTGTTAAATAACATACACCAAGTGTTTGATGAAATGCCCACTGGCTTTTTTGAGTAGATTATGGTATGTAAAGTGTGGTTTGGATTTTTTAACAAATATTAATCTTGTTGAATTATGATTTTGGGTTTCATGAATTTTCCTTTAAAGGGGTTTAATTTAAATGAAGTGTGTATTTGGATTTTGAAATCTGTTTGACAAGTGATGATGAATTGTGTCCCGGTTGGAATTTTCATAGAAAATGGTTTCGGTTTTAAAGTTATATTGAAATGATTTGGACAAAAATTTATAATTTTTTTTACTTGGTAATGGTGTGATTGATACCTCTTTGAATTATGGGTTTCATTTTTGTTGATGGTTAGTTTTGTGATAAATGATTAAGGTCCCATTTGGCAACTTTGTGAAAATAATGAAATGTATTTCTTATAAAAACTTTAGTTGGATGTTTATCATGCCTTTTTGACATGTAATGGTTGGGATTTCCTTTTTTAAGAGTACATTTGTTCCATTAAATTAGTTTCTTTTTTGGAGCCCTTTGTGATCCATTAATCTTAAGGCATGAGAGTAGTCCCTGGGGAGACTCGGGGTGATGCCTATTGTGGATTGTTATTACTATATATGATGTGATTGGATTATTAGATGGAATTAGTTGGCTCACCCCCTTTTATACCCAAGACATGGGAACATGTAATATTTAGAGAATATTCTAAGAATTATTGTTGCACTTTTAGGTTATTGTACTAACCAGTGGCCCATAGTAGGTGGATTTATTGAGTTTATTACTATGGGATTTTCCCTTGTCCTGCCTAAGAAAGGATGGTCGAGCATATTGGGCATTTTGATTTCACCTTGTGTTATATGTAAATGAGTTTTATGTCTCATGTATTGGTTCCTTCTGGATTATTCGTGATCTCCTAGGTCCACCAATGTCTAGTGGCTTTAAATTTCTTGTAGTGATGAATAGGATGCTTGTATGTATATTTACATTTCCCTTGTAATGTTATTATTGTTGTGCCTTCTTGTGTATTGTTTTCCTTGAAAATTTATGGTCTAATTTTAATAAGTTTTATGAAAAAAAATTCCAATGAAAGTGTTTTATCCTCCTTTTACAAATCTGAAAAAAAAAATGTTAGAATCAATTTCCCCTTGAAAATGATAACGATACAGTATTGAAATGAATATAGTTTTGGAAATGAATAAGGGTAGTGGTTCGTACATTGTTTTTATGTAAAATTTTGATAAATGAATACTTTTATATATTGAAGTTGAAAAATGATATTGATGTTTCTTTTATTTTAAAGGATGTGATTTTGTAATAGATTTGCAGGCTAGCCTACCATGTTTTAATACTCTTTCCTATAGTTCATTTCTATTTTTAGACCTTTTGAATGTTTTCATCTTGAGTTCAGTGGCCTTGAGCGATGAGTGATCGTTGTATAGGAGGGTGACCCACAGTGTCACATGGATATGGGGTAGTCTTTTATTATGGTTGGTTGTTCTTTTTTATCATCTGTTGTACTCACAATTCATGTATAAATGTTGTTCAGTTCTATTTCATTTATATATTGGGTTTTTTTATTCTTTCTATTGTTTAGTTTCCTATTTATTTATTGGGAGAAATCATTCCTTTATGTTCTATAATGATTCCAGACACTAGTTTTTAGCCCTTGGGTATCACTAATGCCCTTCAGGCCATTCCAAGGATCAGTCTAGGTTCCCAGTTTGGGGTCAACCTGGGATGGTTCATGAAAAAATGGTATCAGAGGAGGTTGGCTCTTAGAGGACCTTGATTTTCATAGCACCCTTTTTTTTGGGGATGTCAAGGTAGATGGAGTATGATTTTTATGAATTTAGGGGTAGGTGAAAGAAGAGCTTCATGAAATATTTCTCTTTCTAATCCTCAAGTTTCCATGGGAAGTCCGGTTTTCTTAGTTTCTTGATCATTATGTGTTTTTTTGTGATTGGGATACGACAAGGGAGTTATAATGATGGTCTTTGTGGACTTGCAGGGCCTATAAATCCCAATGGATCCATGGAATGGTTCTAAGAAGGCTCTCCATGTTGGTGGTGTGTTTGACATATGCCCGCCAACCAGATTGTAAAGTCACCCAATGACAGTAGATCCCATTTGTGGGTCTCTTGGAACTTTCTTGAATTTCTAATTTGTTTTGAAAATATTTGTGTGATAATTGTGAAAATGGGTTTTAAGGTAATGGTTAGTTATTGAAATGTCTAAATTGGGTTTTAAAAATATAATATGAGAAAGGTTTTTTGGATGTTGAGTTTTGTGAAACAAATTTTTGGGAAAAAGTGAAAATGGTTAAATAGGATTAGATTTTTCCTAAATTAAACTCGTGGGTTGTTGAAGTAAAATGTTTTCAAGGAATGGATTATTTTGAGGTTATTATGTATTTTTTTAGGGGATGTTTTGTGCTATTGAGAAGTGTTTTATTTGGATGAATTTTTTTTAGAAAGTGGTTTTGAGCGGTTGTGGTTTTATTGAAAAGGGTTTTAGTCCCCATGGCTCTTGAATTAAGAAAAGTTACCTTGCTAAATTTTTGAAATGGGAAAGGGATTTTTGAATGAAATACATGTTTTGGTAGGTGTATTAAAAGAAATTTAATTGTTTATTAATTAAATGTTTATTATGATGTGTGGTTTGTTGATATTCTGAAAAAAAAATGAATAAAGGGAGAAGTCTTTGATGGAGACCTATGGGGTTTCCTTTTCATGCATGGTACGTGGTTTTTGTACTGATGTTGTTCTGTTTTATCCTTTGGTTTTCTCAGGGGTTATAACATGCATGTTTTTATATGGATATGTTGATGGATTCCCAGTATGACATGGTATTTGGGTGCCAAAGGTGGCACAAAAATGTGCATGTGAGTGAGACTCGATGAAACACCATTGGTGTCTCTGGTAATCAACCATGTTGGATTTATTCTATTTCTCAAAAGTGTTTTATGCTGAAAAATTGTGATGTTTTTTTATAATGATGGTTGTGTGGCTTTTCATTCTATTTCATGGAAGTTTCTTTTATTTTTTATAGTTCCTCATGATTAGGATTTGATACCACTATTGTTTCTTTGGATGGAATCTTATTGGTGGTTCTATTTTTGAGCAATGTTTAGTGGGGTTCTATAGATATTTTTGGATATTGTGATGTGGTTAGATATTTTTATCCACTATGAATCTTTCTATTTGATCAACCAAATGATTCATTTAAAATATTATATCCACCTCTTAGAATTATACCTCATCCCATTTGATGAAATAGATAGTTGTTTGAGATTGATTTAAAGTGAATTTCTGTTATGGGGATTCTTTAGGTTATAGTAGTTGAGATCAGTGTTGTTTATTGGGTGTTTTTGTGTTCCTTGTTCATTATTCTTCACTTTATGAGTGAAAAGAAATAGTGTTGAGTATCTATAATTTCTTTTTTGGGTAAAAGTGTGTTGTTTAGGAAGTGAGTTTCATGGTTCCTCTTGATATATTGTTTCTATATGTCTGTGTTATGTGGTATCGTGTGGAAATAAGGGAAAGAGTACCACTTAGGGATTAGAATCTCTTGACTATGAGGCAGTAGATACTTCATCCATCATAGCTCAATCCATAGGTCTTAGAGTGAAGCTGGGACATGGTCCGAAATCCTGGTGGTGTGTGATGTTTGGTGAAGTTTGGGCCTCCACAATTTCTGTTAGGTAGATACAGTATTTTATTCTGGGTTCTTTGTTTCTATGAAAACTCTATGGTCACATGGATTGTGGTTACTTAACCATCACACAATGTTTTTAAATATGTTGTCTTGAATTCAAGTTCACAGTTCATTTTCTTGAATGGGCTTCCAAGGTGAATTGGGTGAGGTCTTGAGTGGGTTGTTTTTGGTTGTGGTATAGTGGACCAATAATTTTTCCCCTTCCCTCCCCTCCCCAAGTGGTGGGTGGTTTTTGGTCCATGTGAAAAGTGATGGCCCAGTTCGTGTTCCCTCCATTCGGTAGTGGGCGGGTTTCATGTAGTGTTCCTCATAGCTTTAGTTTATAGGTTATCGTGGGAGAATTCTTGATGGACCTATGAGGGATAGATCCATTCATGGTTCATGTTGAATTTTAATTTGGTCATTTATCATTGGATATTAATGGTGGGGACACCCACCATGGGTCTCGTGGAGTTTCCTATTAAGAATTTGTTGATTGTTAGTCATTTTCTAAAAGTGGGGGGAGGGTCCATTCGGGCCCCCCCTCTGCTGGTGATCTATTTCTACTATGGTTTTGGTGTTTGTTAAGGAGAAGTATATTTCTTTTGATGTTTTTTATTTCTTAGTTTTATATTTCTTTCTGATTAGTGTTGGGTATCTTAGGTGAAGACCCAATGGTCTTGTTTTCAAATTGGTTGTGAGTGTGGTGGGTTGATCCTTTCGTTCATTCTCAGGAAGTGGTTTTGAGTTGTTGTTTTGTGTCAGGAAGGATTTTTAATTACCATTTCTTATAAGGGAAAATTCCTTTGTTGAGGCAGAAAGATAGTGTTGAGGTATAATCCTTAGTAATTAATCATTTATTTGAGTAGTGTTATGGATTTCCGAGGACAGAAAGCGATAATGGTGGGGATAATTGTCACACCCGGTTTTTCATGTTTTGTTTTATGGTCCGGTTTGTTGAGAATCCTGGTCATTTCCTCTGGTCCTGGGTGTGAATGGGGTATAATTTTTATGTTTTTCCATTGTATAATATTTCACCTTTGGTTTTCTGAGTATGTTTTTCGGATAATGTGGTGTGTTGGATAGTTTTAGACACCCAGGGGGTCGCCTTTTTGTGTTTACATCATTCAAGAATCATTGGGTGGGGTTCCCTAGTTTTGGGGGTGTCAATTGAGGGGTTTTATATAATTTTACATGCCACATGGTTTGGTCATGGTTTTTCCAAACCATGAAACCTAAACATGTGATATTGTAGATTCATTCCAGTTTCCCTTGCATGGTTTGCGCATGATTTTCCAAACTGTGTTGCAAAACCATGCACCCACTAAAGTTCTTAATAAATTTCACTCAAAAAATCTAATTTTGGTAATTACACCTCCCATTTGAATCACTACCTGTTGGCTATCATCCAATGTGAGCCTCCCCTTATTTATACATCATTTTGGGCCACTTTGTGGATGATTTCTCACCAATGGTTAGTGGTCCTTCCTCAAATCATTCTCCATCCTCTTATATCTTCCTTTTTCTTCCAATTTTTCAAGGTTTTCTATTCTTCTAGGGTCATTATAGAACTAGGATTATGTTTTCCCAAGGTTTTTTATGGGTGTTTTGTTCTATTAGGGTTGTTCTTCATAGATCTAGTGTTTTGGAACCCACGGCGGGTGTTTTCGAGTGTGCGTTTCCATTCTGCCATGGATTTGAGATAGGATTTCTCACACACTAGCCTTTTTAATTTATGTTTCGTTTATTTCATGATTTAAACACCTCAAATATATGCTAAATGTTTTTTGTGTTCTTTGGATAAATCATTTTGTGTTCCAGGTGGTGTTTTATTCTTTGTTTCATGACAAATAGAATTGTTTTCTAAAGTAACACACACCATATGTTCGATGAAATGCCTAGTTGACTTTTGTGGGAAGACTATGGTATGTAAATTGTTTATGAAAAAATATTCAGCTTGATTAATTATGATATTCAGTTTCTTTAATGTTATTTTAAAGAGTTTTAATTTAAAATTAGTTTGTATTTGGATTTTAAAATCGGGTTGACATGTGATGAGGAATTGTGGCTCGCCTGGCATTTTAATAGAAAATGGTTTTGGTTTTAATGTGAGATATAAATGTTTTGGAAGGAAATTTAAAAAATTTTTTACATGGTAATGGTGTGATTTATACCTATATGAAAGATGGGTTTCATTTTTGTTCAAGGTAAGTTTTGTGAGAAATGTTTAAGGGTACGTTTGGCCAATTTGTGAAAATGATGAAACGTGTTTGTTATAAAAATCTCAATTGGAAGTTTCTCATTCTTGTTGGCATGGAATGGTTGGGATGTACTTGTTTAGGAATATGTAGGTTCCATTATAATGGTTTCATGGTTTGATCCATTTGTGATCCATTAATCTTAAGGAATAAGAGTATTCCTTGGGGAGACACGGGGTGAGGCCTGTGATGGATTATTATTACTATATATGTTGTGATTGGATTCTCAATTGTCATTGGTTTGAACACCCCCTTTGATAATCAAGACATGGGAACTTGAATAATGAGATAATATGCTAAGAATTATTGTTGCACTGGTATGTTATGGCACTGACCAGTGGCTCATAGTAGGTGGATATATTGGGTTTATTACTCTGGGATTTTCCTTCATCCTTCCTGAGAAAGGATGGTCGAGATTGTTGGTAATTTTGATTTAATCATGCGTGAAATGTCAATGGGGATTAGGTATCTTTTATTGGTGTCTTATGGATTATTCTTTATCTCCTAGGTTCAACCATATCTATTGGAATTAATTTTCATGCAGTGATGCATATGATGCTTGTATGTATATTTACATTGCCCTTTTTTGTTATTACTATTGTGCCTTCTTGTGTATTTTTTCCTTGGAAAGTGATGGTTTAATTTTAATAAGTTTTATGAAAATTGTTTTCAAATTAAAGTGTTTTATTATCTTTGTAAAAATATGAAAAAAATGTAAGAATCACTTTCTCATTAAAAATGCTAAAGGTACACTTATGAAATGAATCTAGTTTTGGAAATGAATAAGGGAAGTGGTTCGTACTTTTTTTATTAGATAAATGAATACTTTTATATATTGTAGTTCAAAATTGAAAGTGATGTTTCTTTTATTTTAAAGGATGTTCTTTGGGAATATATTATCGGGGTAGCCTACTATGTTTTATTTTTCACACCTATAGTTCATTTCAGTTTTTATACCTTGTGTAGGTTTTCATCTTGTGTTCGGTTTCCTTGAGCGATGAGTGATCGTTGTGTTGGAGGGTGACCCACGGGGTGACATAGAGATGTTGTAGTCTTCTAGTTTATTTAGTTGTTTAGTTCTATCGTCTTTTTTATACACAGTTCTTATATAAATGTTGTTCAGTTTGGTTTTATTTATATATTGGGCACTTTGTTTCTTCTTTTTTTTAGTTTCTTATTAATTTTTTGTGAGAAATAGATCCCTTATATTCTATAATGATGCATGGAACTAGTTTACCATCCATGGGGATCAGGAAAACGCTTTAGGCCATGCCACATATCGGTTTGGGTGCCCGGTTTGGGGTCGACCCGGGTTGGTTCAGGACAATTCCTCATATCTATACCCATGGGACGAAATGGGTTTCACAAACATCATTCAATCCTAACATAAACCATGGAAGAAAAATAGATTTCCTAAATATAATTCGATCATAAACCTAAAACAATCACAAGAAAAATATGGATAATATCCTAGAAAAATAAACCCAAGAAATTATATGTAACATAAAATAATGTCATAAAATAATGAAAACAATTTTGAGATATCCATTGAATATAATTCTTGAAGAAAATATCTTTTTTCAGTGAAAAAAAAAATATTTTGTTAAAATGATATGAAATTTTAAAAGAAAACAATTTTTTTAAGTAAACTTGTATGATTGTAAGGGGATATTCAGGGCACAAAGGGATCATGAAAGTGAAAAAAATCTAATCATTCTATATATGTTAAAAAACATTATTCTCGTACTTTTTTCAAAAAATACGAAAGTAACTTGTTAAAAAAATGAAAAAAAAAGATTCCATTCAAACCATTTAGTAAAAATTAAAACATTGGTAAACATGACTTAAAAAATATGTAGAAGGATTGTAAAAATATTTTAGAATAAATTTTTATGAAACATGGAAATGGAAGATAAATATTCCCCTGTAAGTACTTATGTATAAAAAATATCAGATAAAAATGATATTTTGAAATTAACACTTTCCATAGGTCTGATTTTTTTCATACTTACAGGAAACCCATATATAATGGATTAAATAAAGTTATTAAATTTTTATAGACTTATATTTATATTAATGATATCATATATAATAATATTATAACCCATTAATAATATTTCATTATTATTATTTTGTTGGGTGTTAACTGCTTCAATTTGTTAGACATTTTTCATCTTATAAGTCCCAATTCTTTTGAATACAATATAATTCCATGATTTGTAGAATGATATTATGGTCATATATATTGTATTTATTCATTTTATACATTTATAGAATCATTATTTATTTTTTAATATGGAAAATGAATCGCATCACATCTTGGAGATGATGGGTTGTACGTACACACGAGCGATAGAGTCATTCCCTTAATAGTAAATGGGTAAGGAAATATATTATATATTTTATTTCTAGAATAAATATAATTTTATAATTATCAAATATATATATTATTTCAATTATTATACCCATCCATATAAATTAGTGATGAAAAACATATTACACCGTGTCATGGAGATGGTATGTCATACGTACACACGTGTGATGTTTTTTCTTTTCTTTGGATGGATAAAAGAAGGAATATGTTTTTTCAATAATCATAATAAAATATTAGAATATATTTGATATTTTCGTTATTAAATTATAATGGGAAAACACATTAAGAGTAATTTAATGAAGAAATTTTCATGAAAGAGTCGATAAAGGAGATTACCACTTATTCGACTCTCTCTCTTTGACTCCTCATAGGGACACTAGAGTTGATCTTTTGGGAATACCAAAACAACTATAATGTCACTAGGGGATTTTATAATATAAATTATAATGGTTTTATTAAGCATGAAGAATCAAATTGATGTGAAGAAGTGAGGGAGGAGGTTCCCTTTTATAATTCTGGTGAGGTCCATTTTTGGGATTTCATAAAATATTAATTTATAATAAATTCAATATCAATCCAAATACCTCCAAAAAGAAATGGATTCGAAACTAAGATGTGAAAATTTCTTACTCGAATCAGCCAATATATCTTTGAAATGTTTCACTACTTTTTTAAACCATATCATTTTGATAAAACCCAACATAAAAAATATTTATTTAATATATCTAACAAACTTTTAAATATTAAAAGGTTTCAATTTTTAATTATGTGGTGCCAAATGTAGTATAAATGAACAATTTTAAACATTTTCAATCATATTAAATGTTTTGGAATATTGAAATATGTTTTATGATTTTTAAATAATTTAATTAAATAATTTTTTGAAAAAAATAATAATAGTGTAAAATTTGAAATTATTTTTGAAATTGATTTTGGAAAATTTCAATATAACTAGTTAACATCGAACTAGATATTTTATTATATCCCTAAAAGTTCATGTTATCCTATAAAATTATCATTCTACATTAATTATCCCATATAAAATTTATTTAAATATTTTATATAATATTTCATTGATATTTCCAATAATAACAAAATTAATAAATTAGTGTTGTGTAATAATTTAATATAGTTTTTAGTAAAAATTTAAAATAAATTATTACTATGATGATATATCATTTATATTTCAGTATTATATTTATAGTTTAATATTTCTATTGTTTATACCTATATTAAAAATGGTATATTATTTAAAACATGAATGTTACATCCTTAAAAATTTATTGTATAAAATATTATAAATACCACAATTTCATCCAAGTTTTTAAAATCATCAAAAATAAATTTATATAATGAAATTTTATTTATTAATTTAAAATTTGACAATAATATTCATTCATAACATTCACTTTCCCCATTCAGATACGCAAGTGATATCAAAGACATAGAAGATGACATTTTATGTCTTTCTTTGATTTAAATATTATATAAGTGTTTTTCCTTGTCAAGTGTATATTAAATGACTTAATTTATATAAATAAGTATTTAAGTTCTAATTTCATTCATAAAATAAAATTTTGTTATTTAGGGTAATTTTATAGTGTTTATAATTTTATTTTTAACCTAAATTATACAATTTACCTTTTAACATGGTAATATTAACTATTAATTTGGGACAAAAATTAAAAGTTACATACTTAATAAATTTTTACCTTTGGATTTCAAATTTTTACATCCATTTTTAAAAATTAAAAACACATATGTTTCTGAATTTCATTTAAAATAATGCATATAAATTTCAATGAAAACTATTTTTTGAAAAAGTGCCCATTAAAACCTCAATTATTTTTATAATAAACTATTTTATAAAATCCATTTAAAAAACCAAAACTGTATTATTTTAAGTCAAATTGAACTATTAAAATTTAAATTTAAACCAAAACATAGTTATTTTGGTTGTAAATGATTTAAAAGAAAATAAAGCTTTCAATCAATATTTTCACTAATCCAGAAAAAAAATGCTTTTGAAAAAAAAAATTAAGGTAAATTTGAAAGTATTATTTACAAAATTAAATTAATTTTTTAAAATATATTTCCAAGAACTTATAAAATTCAATTAAATAAATAAAAACACATTTTTTTAGAAAATATATTTTTTATGAATAAAATGATTTTACTAAAAATTGGTTGATCATTTTCTATGATCATACCAAAAAATTAATATTTTAGTGGAAATTTATATTTATTTCACTAATGTATTTTTGAAATTGTAACACCCCAAGCTTCCATTGTATGATTCTTCTTAATAATTCAATAGCTTGCGCTCCACGCAACACCGAGTTCACACATCATGACCTACCAAACCAACCATTTAAAATGATGTTATGAATAGTATTAACCACATATTGAATTATATATATATAACCTAAAATTTTTAAATTCAATTTTTTTTTGTGTTTCATAGAGACAATATAAAAATATAGAATATTTTTCGATAAAAGAATTATTTTTCAAAAAATGTAGTTTTACCTCCGTGTAATGGAGAACCCTATGTAAATACAATAATTTACGCTTTTATATATTAAATTGGACAAAATTAACTTCTTATTTAGAATAAAGACATAAAAATTTAGTTTGGATGAATTTTTATTCTTTTTCTGATAACTTTCATATTTTAATGAATATTGAAAAATACTGTATTTTAATTCAAAACTACTTCTCCATAAAAAATATTTATATAGTTAGATTTTTTTAATTTTTTTAATGATTAATTGCATTATGTTTCTATAATTTAATACATTTTTTGTCATTGGGTGTAATTTCACATTGAAATTGGAGATAAACACATGTCAATATTTTGATGGTTTTTATTTCTTAAAAACTCGCTTTCTAGTTTTGACAATTAGAATTAATTTTAAATTAATTTATTCCAATTCTATGTTTGGAATATGGAAAAGTTCATTCCATATTTGGAATCATAAGGTCCAAATTGTGTAAATATGTATGTTTTATTTTTGGACATTATGAATTTTAAGTTAATCGATTATTTTTATTTACCATGGTTAAAGGGTAAATCTGGTAAATAAGGGTAAAAATAATATTATATTAATATAAAACTATGCTAGAAGGTGTTATAATATTATTTAATTATATTCTTCCAACAATGATCATAATTAGTTCAATTTTAGGACCCCATGGACCCACATGGGTGTGATAATGACCTTTTATAATGTTTAATTTAAATAAATGGGAAATATAACATAAACATATATCTCTGAAAAAAATAATTAATTTGGATTATATAAATGATATATTTGACTATAAATATTAATTTTAAATATAAAAAAAATTCTTACATCATGGTATTTTGTTTTTAATTTTTTGAAATTAAATAAATAAATTTATTTATGACACCATGATGATGTAGTGATTTACTTATTAATAAATGGTTGAAATAAATGGTAGTATAAATATTAAAATAAACATAATTTTAATGTTTTTATGCCATCCACGAATTTTATGGTTTAATATGACATGTTATATTTTATTTAATGTATGTAGTTCAAAGGAATCATGTTTTTTTGACATTAAAAAAATTCAATTACTAAATAGTATCAAAATTGACAAAAATGAGTTTTTAAATGAAAAACTATTTTACTAAACGATATAAAAGTCCTAAAAATAAAATATGCATCCTAATGTCTTATATAATGAAAAATTTCATTAATGATCCACTTTAGGATATCTTTCCATTTAATAGTAACTATATTAACCATGTAGTGTAAAAATATCAGAAGACATGGTCAAAGTTAAACTATTTAACTATTGGTCAAATCTAAAAGATAAAGTTAAATTCGTGAACTAAACCAATCTAAAACCAATTGGTTGATATTATTTTGAACCAGAAATTGATTATCCTAATAATAAATCACAATAGAGACATTATAAATTGAAAAAAAAATATAGTAAATTAATATTTCAAGACATTCCTAATGTGTCCCCCACCTATCCTATAAAAGGGAACTTCTCCATATCTTTTATTCACACCTCCAATGCCATTGGATCATCCAAACCCTGAGTAAAACTCCCAAAAAAATCCCTAAATTCATGATAGAGGACACCCTTTTGTCATAAAACCATCTTAAGTAATCATTTTGTGCAATCAAAAGGCGACACCCAAAGAGAGGTAATCGTTTTATACATTCTTCCAATGTTCCTTACTTATGTTACTTCTTATTCCTAAGTTGTTACCATACTAAAATAATAACTCAATAATATACTAAGTTTTGAGATGTTTTTATGACTATGGGACTAATGTATTCCTCTTTTTACCCATCCTATGAAATACAATATCATCATGCGTGCATACATATGACTTACTGTCTCTACTCCTTGGTGTAAACAGTTTTTCTTCGATACTTTATTTTGGCGGGTATAATGATGAATATAAATGAATTATATAAAAAATATAATAGGATATTATTTCTGTACAATTAATATTATATATAAATATATAACATTAAACCATTAAGTAAATTATAATGTCGTTCATGTGTACATACGACTTACCGTATCCACGACGTGATAAGACTCATTTTCTACATTCACCATCCCAGAATGATTATAATAACATATATATTATGAATAATTATATGAAATAATAATTATCCTGGATATATATATATATATATATATATTTATATGTTAATTTATGTCATTCATGTTCTTCTGTTCAATACGATAAGAAAACATAAACATCATTCATGCGTACATACGATCTACCATCTCCATCAACAGTGTATTCTATTTCATTTATCTATATATTATATATAGATTTATATTATGAATATATATGTTATATAAATCATATTATACATTTAAGAAGTAATTAAATCGTTATATAAGTATTTTTATCAAGAATGACAAGTCAAAACATATATGATAAACAAAGCAATTATTACATGCCATGTGCATTAACAAGGAATTATTAATAAAAAGTTAATTGAAAGTCATAAAATAATCATATATGATATCATAAATATTCTTTTTATTATCATATAAGTTAATAATATTTTTAAAAACATTATACATGAGTTTCAAACATATACAAAGAATATCGGACCTAAGGTAAGGGTTAATTTCCCAATCTCATTTTTTATCCGAGATTGTAAATGTGTAAGTATCTACTGGGGAATATTTATCATCTACATCCATGTTTAGTAAAAATACATTTTTAAATATTTATATTATTTCTATAAAATTATTTCAAGTCATTTTTTTCCATATTTTACTTTTTATTTGAACATTTTTAATGGAATCATTCCATCACTTTCTAAACAAGGCACTTTATGCCATTTTTGAAAAATTAAGGAAAGAATGTTTTTTTAACTTATATGGTGGGAGAAACTATTTTATGCTATTATGACACCATAACATTTTGGATATTTTCTTACAATATTACAAGTTTATTTTAAAAGGAATTGTTTTCTCTTATAATTATGCATACTTTTAAATGATTACAAAGTAAAAATAAGATATTTCTATAAAAGTGTTTTATTGATTTTATTAGATTACTTTCAACTATTTGAAAATCCTTTATTGGATTTATGCTTGATTGGGGTTTATTCTTTTATGATAAAATAATACTTATTATATTCAATGGTTTATGATATGTTTGACTATTGATGTTTTATTTGTATACCATTCATGGATTATAGTTTATGTCTTAACATTTTGAATGCTACATTAATATGAATGTTTATATTATATTTCACCTTATTCATACATTGAATTTATTGGACTTAGTATGTGGAGGGAGGGGCTCGCTATAGCCCCTCGATGCTTCGGTAGGTCTCATGAGACAAACTTGATATGGAATTGGCTGAGTCCTTTCCCATTTATTTTTAGATATGGATTTGGCCGATGACATAACCATTTATTTTTAGATGTGTTGGATGATAAGGCCTCAATGGAATGTTTTAGATGTCTATAATTATTCATTATTACATTATGAGATTATTAATTGATGTTACATGTGATTATTCAACTAGTGGAATATCTATGTGATTGTTTAAATGGTATTATTTGATTTATTCTCTCCATATTATATTCAAATTTATGTTTAAAAGGCATGTGTTTCAGTTTTATACTTTCCATAAAGTTTATGGTTATTTATGAAATCTTCCTCTATGTTGTTTAACCTTATTGGGAATATGAGATCACCCCTTTATTATGTTTCATTTTCCTCTAGATGTGATGAAGTACATTATGATTTAATTTCAATGATAGTCTAAGGGATATAAGAGATTTTAAAGGGGATAATATGTTTTTTCATTTGAATATGTAATTTTAAACATATTTATGTATTAAGTTTCTTCAAGACTGCTAAATTGATCACTCATTAGAGACCTGATTACTTTTAATAAATACAATGTATTAAAATAATACAATGAATTTGGGTTTCTATGGATAGGGTATTACAGTTGGTATCAGATAAAGTTTAGTAATAACCTTGGAAATAGATTTGAAAAACATAGATTAGAAATCATAACCCTAAGATAAACATTGAAGAATAGGGTTGAATTACCCCCAAAAATTTTGGTAAAGTAGAGATAACATAGATATTTCAAGAAATACATCCCTGCCTAGATACTAAAAGTATACATGGTTTTGGCACAGATGTACCTAGTGGTAAAAACTCTGACAATGTGTTCCAGCCATGACTCAAGGTAACCTAGTACATGAAAACAGGTCTTACAATACACTTGGTTTGACACTACTAGTGGATATGCTTATGATAATTCATATTTTATTTACAAACCATTGTAAAGGATTTAGGAGTAAATATGTCCCCAAAGAAACTATTTTTATAATTATGTACTTGATATTCTTAATTTTTTCAATTTATGTTAATTATATTACTAGTTTAGAATTTTTCATTACAATTCATATCCTAATCTCATATATTCCATTGTTTATAAATTGTGACTAGTGGAAGGAATGGAAATAGTATCAATGCACGTAATCCATTTAAGGATTTCCCTCCTAGGAAAGATAATTATAGTGGAGCTGGAAATACAATTAGTGATGAATAGTTTATAATCATACTTGGTCATCTAAATCTAGTAATGAATAATAACCTTACCCACATGGATCACTATGATCTAAAACATGTAGGATCAATGTTAGACTGATTCCTGAGACATAAAACTATAACATTAAATGGGACTACACATCTATTTGTAGCAGATAAATGGATAAGTTTCTTGGAGAAAATATTTATTTCATTAGGAAGTAATGAAATGGAAAAAGTTTCACGGAAGCTTATCATCTCTCATGAGATATGGATCAATGGTGGTCATTAAATCAAAACATGAAGGAGGGTGAAGAAGTTTAAAATATATTACAGAATGAGTTTCAAGAACTTTTATGAGAAAAATAATTTCCTTGTGAGTAGTGTGTTGATATGGAGCGAAAATTTCTATATCTAAGGTAGAATGTGGATGAGAATGTTGAAAAGTATGAATATAACTTCACAAGGTATGAAATTCATGCTATAAAATATATACGTAAGCCAAGAAGTAAGTATAAAATATTCTTTGATGGGTTAAAACCATTCCTCTAATTGGCACTGGTCTCCTAAACATTCTCATCATATTAAGATATAGTATCATGTGTTATCAAGAGAGAGAGAAAAAAAATTCTACGTCTTATTACATAAAGGGAATGAAATAGAATAAATAAATGGTGGAGCAAGAGACAGATAATGGGAATAAGTTAAAGAAAGATTTTCCCACATGTGACAATTGTGGAAGCAAAAACGCTAGTTCCTACATAAAAGGAAAAGTATTTTTCTTCATGTGTGGTGAGAAGGACCATGATGATTGTGATTATAAGAGAAAAAAGAATCTATAAAAGTGAAATTATATAGTTGTAAATAAATTGGACATAATTTAAATGATTTTCCAGAGTTCCAAGGAAATATAGCTCTGAAGAAGAAAATGTATCAACTTAAAACTTCTGTTGATACTATAGTCAAAGTGGAATAATTAATGTATTTTTGTTTTTTGAATCAATAATTATATTATAGAATGTGATATATATAATTATTTTACTACAATATTTTTTTTCATTTTTTCTTAATATAATGAAGTTAATCATATATTCGGTATGTGATAAAAAGATAAACATTACGTGGTTTGGAAAATCTGATGTTACAATTGATTTTTTTAATTTTAGATACCCTTTAGACAAAGTTTGGAAAAAAAAAATTGATAACTCTAATGGTTGGAATAGATTATTTTTAACTTCATATAGTAGTGTTTATGGTTAAAATATTTATTAAGATTATTTTTGTAATTTTATAATAATATAGTATTAGAAAAAGTATTACCCATAGGTCAAGTGATAACCTCTCACGTTGGACAAGTCAGTGGGAATCGAACCCAAAACCGAAGTGAGGCAAGGCTTTATCCATTACCACTTGCCTACAAGAATTCCCTGGTTAGTATAAAATAATATTCTTTTTTTAAATATTATATGATTATATTTGAAACCGTATATGATTATGATAAACAGAATATTTTTTTTAGTTTAATATCCTTTAAAGATAAAGGTGAGTTTGTGTTAGGAATTAGTTAATAGGTGAAACTCTATATATCAAGTAAATTTGTTTCAATATGTTCTTACTTTATGATGTAAATGAATTATTCAACTCTAGTTAATCCAAAAAAGTTTTCCTGGTAAATTATTTTGTGATGAATCAAATGTCCTCTTAGATCATCATAGATTTATACCATTATGGTTGTTAATATTTTCCAAATCATGTTCTCCATCACTCTTCATCAGATCATGTTTGTTGGTTTCATTCCTCCATACACATATGGAATCCTAGTATATGATATCTTGGGTAACATTCTTACTTTTTTTCCTCTATTATAAAGTGGATGTTTTATCAACCAATTTTTCTAATGTGGGATTGTAATAAAGAGATTTTTAATAACCAATCCTTAGTTACCAAACCCAAAATAGAAAATTGTGAGGATAAACTTTATTAAAGGATGGGATAATTTAACACCCCAAGCTTCCACATTATGCTTCTTTTTAATAATTCAATAGTTTTCGCTACAAGCCACATCGAGTTCAAGCACACCACAACCTATCAAACTAGCCGTTTAAAAATCGGTTATGAATTGTACTAACAAAATTCTTAATTTTATATATATACCATATAATTTTTATATTCATATTATGTTTTTCTTATACATAATATGATAACAAATTCAATTTTTTAGATAAAAAGAGTATTCTTCGAAAAATGAAATTTTACCACCTTGTAATGGGGAAACCTTTTTAAATACAATATTTGACACTTTTATATAATCAATTTCAAAAAAATAAATTTTTCCTTAGAATATGAACATAAAAATTTAGTTTTGATTAATTTTTTGTGTTTTTATGATAACATTCATATTTTAATAAATAGTGAAAGCACTACATTTTTAAACAAAATAGTTTTTTCATCCATATTATTTATATATTTAGATTGTAATTTTAATTGTTTATAAATTTTAATTGGATTATTTTTTTATAGTTTAATACACAATTTTATTTTAAGTAATTTAAATATAAAATTGGATTAAAAAATGTAAATCTTTTCATAGTTTTAACTTCTAGAAACCCACATTTTGGTTTTGACAATGGGGTTTAAATTTAGATTAATTTCTATCAATTATGGATTTTAAATTAGGAAAAATGTATTCCATATTTTGAATGAAAAGGTAAAAATTTTATAAATAGGTACCTTTTATTTTTTGGACATTGTGAATAGTAACTTCAGTAATTATTTTATATTTACCATGGTTAAAGGGAAAATAAGGTAAATAGGGGTAAAAAATAATATTATAATAATTTAAAACTACAATAACACGTTTCCTATTCCTCTTGGATGATATATTTCCTACACTGAGCATCATTTGGTCGATTTTAGGACCCCATGGATCCACTTGGGTTTGATAATGACCATTTATAATGTTTTATTTAACGAAAAGGGTAATATAACATACACATGTATCTTTTAAATAAAAACAATTTTAATTTGTATTGTATAAATGAAAAATTAGAATATAAATATTCCATATAAATTTAAAAATATTTCATACATTAAGTATTTTTTTTATAATTTTTTGAAATCATATAAATAAATTTATTTATAACACATTGATGATTCAGTGATTACCTTATTAATAAATGATTCAAACAAATGATATTATATTTATTAAAATAAATTTAAATTGAAATTTCTTATTCCATACAAAAATTTTATGAATGACTATGACATGTGATATTTTATTTAATTCAATTTTTAGAAGGAATCACTTTGTTATGGCATTAACAAAATTCTATTACTAAATAGTGTCAAAATTGACATAAATGAGTTTTTGAAAAAAATAAAAAAATGATATAAAGATCCTAAAAAACTATTATTCATCTAAATGAATTATATAATGTTAAAAATTTCTTTTTTGGTTACCTTGAGGTTACTTTGGAATTTTATAGTATCTATATTAAACATGTAATGTAAAAATACAAGAAGACATGGTAAAAGTAAAACTATTTAACTAAGGGTTGAATCTAAAAGATATGGTTAAATTAAAGACTTAAACTTGTTAAAAACATTTTGGTTCAGAGAATTTAAACCCATACACATATTATCATAAAAATAAATCATATTGTATCTTTTATAAACCTAAAATCAATTTATAATAAATTAATATTTCAAAACATTCCTAATGTGTCCCTCACCTCTACGATAAAAGGGAATTTATCTATCTATTCTATTCACACATCCCAAGCCTAGTTGCTTAGATAAAACTTAACTAACACTCTTAAAAAAATCCTTCACTTTATCTTAGATTCCACCCTTTGGATAGAAGTCCAATTTAAGGAGTCCTTCTGTGCATGTCAAAAGGAGACACATGAAGAAGATGTAATCATTTTATCTCTTCTTTCAAAGCACTTTTGTTCTTCAACTTCCTCTTCCTAAGTTGTTACCATAAAATAATAATAAATCCAATATATAATAATTTCTTATATTTTGTTTTGTTTATTAGACTACCATATTCACCCTTTTACCTATCCTATGAAAAATAATATCACCATGTGTGCATACGTAAGGCTTGTCATCTCCACGTCATGGTTTAAACAGGTTTTCATATATACATTATTTAGAATGGAATAATGATGAATATACATGAATTAAATAATATATATAACATGATATTATTTTTTTAAAATTAATATTCTATCCATTTCCATACCATTAAACCATTAAAGAAATGATATTGTCGCTCGTGTGAACGTACGACTTACCATCTCCATAACGTGGTGAGACTCATCTTTCACATTAAATATCAAAGAATGATTATAAAAAATATATATATTGTGAATAATTATATGAAATAATACGAATACAAGAATAATATATGTGTATATATATTTATTTTTATATATATCAATCACTTACTTCCATTCAATACAATAAGAAAACAGAAACATTGTTCATAGTGTACGTATAACCTACTGTCTCCATAAATGGTGTATTTTATTTGATATATATATATATATATATTATATAGATATTATGAATATATATGATATATAAATAATATTATAAATTCTTTATTTAATTAAATCATGATCTATGTAATATGATAAATAATAACATGTCAAAACACATACGTTAAACAAAGCGATTAGTACCCGAATTGTTGCATTAAATTTGAATTATTAATAAATGGGTAATATAATGTAATAACAGAAAAATATATGATATAATAAATATTATTTTGATTCTTATATAAGTTAATAATATTTTCAAAAACATTATATAGGAGTTTCAGACATGTACGGAAGATATCATACATAATGTAAGGGTTAATTTCGTAATCTCATTTTTTATGCAAGATTGTAAATACGTATGTTTCTACTGGGGAATATTTATCACCCACATCCATTTTTTTATTAAAAATAAATTTTTAGAATATTTTTACTATTTATCTAAAATGTTTTCAATTAATTTATCCCTTGTTATACTTTTGATAAAATGTTTTGAAAAGAATCCATCCATCACTTTCCAAACAATGTACTTTATACTCTTTGTGAAAAATTAAGGAAAGAATATTTTTCTAAATTATACAGAAAACGTGGCTATTTTATTCCATTATAACTCCTTAACATTTTGAAGCATTCATTACTAGATTAAAAGGTAATTTTTAACTACGCAGTATTAAAAATGATTACAATGTTTAAAAGGGATACTTCTGTAAAGACCTGGAATTTTCCATGTAATTTTTTTTAATTATATGGTATTATTATAAGTTCATGAAAATTAATGTCGTGTGATTCTAAGGCCCGGTGTTCCCGGAATGAATTTCTGAAAAAAAAAATTGGGTAAGTTCAGTAAACACATGAGCTGTGTTTTGTAACTTTTGAACCGGTGCTTAGAATTGAAATCTGAAGACACCATTGAACTCACAGTACCAATATTCACTTATGGAGACCTTTACCTTGACCGCGGTAGGTCAGGGGTGGAAGTTGGTTTTCTGGTTTTTTGTGGGAGAGTTAAAAAATTAATAAAAATAAAATAATTAACTTTTATTTTTTTTAACTAAAACCTCCCATTTGAATCTTTGTGGTGGGGACCACAATACCCTAAACCACTCTTTTAATGTGAGGTAACTCTTGGAATTATCAAAATTAATGATCCAACATTAATTGATTGATAAACTTAACTTAATTAATTTGTCTCATCACCTCTCGTGGGGGAGATCGTTGGCGAAAGGGAGAGGAGGCTTTTGCTGGAGATTTCTCGAAGCAAGAACATAATCTAATGAAGAACATCCCCTGGATAAAGAAAAAGGACGATGCTTGAGCTCAGATTAAGAGCATGTTGCGGGAGTGATGAACATCGACATCTTCATCTTCTTCCCCATGCCACCTCTAATGATCAAACGAGGTATGGTTTTTTAAAGATTGTTCTTTGTTAATTTACATTGAATCATTCTTCCCGAGACACATTCTATCTATCTAACACGGAGGGTATATGACAAAAAAACACATCTCGATCTCTATGCAATCTTCATCATTTGATGTGTTCTTCGCAGGAGAACATCGGGATGAGCGAAAGCACGCTGGCTCTACCTCAATGGAAACTGATGTTAGCAGGGCACAAGGCGGCGGTCGGCACTCCGGCCGTCCACGTTGGTGGTAGCGGCGTAACCACATCGCTAAAGGAGGCTATGGACCATCTGCTTTGGTAGTGGAGGAGGTCGTACGGCACTCAGCTGTCCATGTGGAGGCAGGGAAGCATGTGTCCGCGCCACTGGTAAATGAGGAGGTTGCGGCTGTCAAGTCGCAGCGGTGAATTGGAAGTCAAAGAGCACCCGGCCAGCCGCGGTTCGAGCAGGTGACGCACCCAAGTGGGCGGCGCACTGGAGGGTAGTTGACACCTATCCAGTCACGATTCGTGCATGCGGCGCACCTGAGTGGGTGGCCGGCACCTGGAAGGTCGGGGAGGCAGCAGTGGGGCACGCCGACGCCACTGGAAGGGGAGGCATCCAGTCTTCCGGTCGGCCGCACCATGCCGAGCAGGACCCACTCTGGCGGGTCCCGCATGCCAGTAGGCAGCGCCACATGGCGCCGCCGGGTTGGCCAAGCCGAACTGTCCAATGGACCGTTTAGAATACTGTGGCCACCTCCCCTTGGGTAATGGCTAAGGCGAGCCCCACCATGGTGTAACGTACACAGTCGGGCGAACCGCACCCTATCAAGCGGGTCTCACCCCACGCGGGTCGTGCCGCACCCAGCATGTTGGGGGGCACCTTTGTGGGCTAGAACAGACCACGGCCCAGCAGGCAGTGCCCGCCGCGGCCCTACCCTTCCGAGCTGAACCCAAACCAGGTCGTGAGGGCCCAAACCGGGTTGGTCCAACCAGGTCGAACCGGACCTGGGCCCATCTAGACCCATATATTCCTTTTTTTCATATCATGAGAATCAGTCATACGTTTGATGAACCATCTATGGTACCAGAATCCATAGATCAAGATGGTCATTTTTCTATACTCCACATAAGTTTTGGATTATGTTGGAGTATGGCTGGCTTGGATCGAACCTGAATCCAACTGGGCTCTCGGAACGGAAACGCTAATAACATACAGACCAAGCGTCCAATTGACGTGTTGTCTATCACATTCGGTTCCTTATGATGTGAAGTACCTTCGTGATACTTATTCATGGGACTTCATGGCAGTTGAAGTATTGACCTATGGTTTCTAGAGTGAAACCTCATTGAATCAAGCATGCTTAGTGCAGGAACCATGTGGATGAATGTACTTGAGGAGTCTTTAGATCCTATTTGGGTCATCTTCGGATCCTATGTGGTAAGTGCTCAGCGATTTGGTGTGGGTCAGCACAAACTGATCATGTGTGGGTCATCACCAGATCCTATGTGGGTCATTTTCAGATACGGTGTGGGTCATCTTCGATCCTCTGTGGGTCAACAGCAGAGCTTCTTGATGAAGTAAGATTATCTAGCAATACATCTAATCATCTATACATCTGTACTTAATTTATACCTGGTGTGAGTTGATTATTTACCTTTTTGGTACACTTCTGTGTGGTGATACCTTTATGGTATTCTTCTATGTGGCATTACCTTTGTTGTACTTACCCTCACGGTGTTACCTGTGTGGTACTTCTATCTTCATGGTGTTACCTGTGTGGTACTTCTACCTTCATGGTGTTACCATTGTGGTATTCTTCCCTCACATGTGAGATGAGTATATATTCATAACTTAGTTATATGTATGGGCATATACCTAATTAGTTTTGATGATTATTGCTTCGTTCTTTGAGATTGAGGTCTTTCTTTATGGTTTATCCTTCGTGGATTCGGGGATACCTTCGGGGTTCTCGAGATCCCTACTAAGTATTGTTATACTAACCCTTGCATGGGCTACGCCCACACCTTGCTGTGTCTTATGTAGAATACGGACATCATTGATCGAGGATGAGGGTTCTAGGACTAGAGGCTGCTCACAGGTGGACCATTAGACGAGACGTACCACAGAGATGACTATATGAGAGTTGTGCCTACACTTTAGGTAGGATCCTTGGCAGGTGTTCATAGGAGCTGTTTTCAATTTTACTTGTACATTCTAGTTGGGCTTGTATTTTGGCCCCTTTACATACTGTACACACCCTGTTTACTATATAGTTTACATTGTGCTTGTATATTGTTGTGTGCTCGGTTTTTGCGAGTTTACAGGTTTAAAGGAAATGCCTTCCCTGTTTTAGGGATATGCCTTTATAGTGCTAGTCGTCAGCACCTGGCCTATTGAAGGAGGGCTTGGGGTAGTCACAGAATGGGCCCCATGGGATGGGTCATGACAAATTGGTATTAGAGGAGTCGTTTCTATTGAAGAACTAGGACTATGATCTTTTCTGTGTGACAATAGTGTAAAGTGTGATGAGTGTGGTTTTAAGTTTGGGGAATCTAGTGTTTGTGTGGTGACCAACGTATCCATACTCCAGGACCTTGACTTCTAATTTCCGACTCAGTGCACAAAAACAATGATCGTGTGTGTGTTTTTGAAATGTTTTCATTGTGATCTCTTTGATTCAGCTCACCAGGTATAACTTATTGACCGTGGAGCACCTGTTTCTTTCCAGGATGCCTCCACGAAGACAGCCAGCCAGGGTTACAAGTAGATTACGCGATGACATCCCACCGAGCGATGAGGCTTCGATGCAGGGCCCCCTTTTGGAAGTTGTACCATAGGGTGGTGTACCAGCTGCACCACTACCCGTTGGGCAGCTGATGACACCAACCCTAGAAGCAGAGGGTGAACGCCGCTTGAGTGCGTTGCACGAGTTTCCGTGCCATAATCCACTGAGGTTATGAGGCGAGACGGATCCACAGGTTTCTGAGGACTGGCTGGAGGTTGTGGTTAGAGTTTTTCGACTGGTAGGGACACCATAAGATCTCATGGCGATCCTTTCTGTCAGTCTTCTTTAGGCAGCAGCGGGAAGATGGTGGAGCTTGATGATCCAGGTTTACGATGAGGTCACTCTCATGTAGGTATACTTCAAGAGCCTTTTTAGGGAAGAGTTCATCCTAGTGCCCTTACGATCAATGCGTATACATGAGCTTCTCAACCTACAGCAGGGCAGCATGACAATGGATCAGTATTCAGCGAGGATCACCGACCTCTCGCACTACTCCACTAACATGGTGCAGGACCCTTTTTTTAGAGCTTGGACTTCCGAGTAGGGGCTCAGATGAGAGATTAGAGCTTCTATGATTTCTCTCAGCATCCTGACGCAGGATGGGGTGTTATAGTGATCACTCCTAGTGGAGATCTTTCTTGGTGAGCAGTCACCAGCAACGAGACTCACCACTGGATGTCACATAGCAGAGTCATCTGCAGCTGGTAGCAGACAGATGACGCAGAGGTCCAAGAGGACAGACCTATAGGTGGATGACTGCGGGATACAGGGTCGTTTATGCAGGGATCTCAAGATAGATCGGGATAGGCAAGGAGTAGGTAGTGTTACTCGTGTGGCGAGCAGGGTCACATGGCTCGTGACTGCCTGACCCGCTGTACATATGACTAGAAGATGGTCGAAGGACCTCCTGGGCCGAGGCGAGTATTTGATCGAGGAGGTCTTTAGGTAGCAGGAAGATGTGGTAGAGGAGTCAGTCGTGCAATAGGTAGTGTGTGGCGATTCGAGGTTCTACCGCCACCACCTCTATGTGGTCCACCCAAACCACAGAGAGCAAGTGGACAGGGATGATCTCAGCTCTGGACAGGTGAGGCCTACGACCACGGTGCTCCAGAGATGATAAGAGGTATGATATATGTCTACTCCATCTTATCTATAGTACTTATAGACACAGGTTCCAGACACTCTTTTATTTACACGGCCCTCATTCAGAGCTCGGAGATTCCGGTGGAGCCATTGGCTCCATCCTTACGACTAGATACTCCTACGGTAGAGGATTTGACGATTACACAATGGTTCAGGTAGTGTGAGATTGCTCTATGAGGTGAGAGCTTCGGCCGGCATATTCTATTAGTGGATTCAAGGCCTTTGACATCATCTTGGGTATGGATTGGTTATCTACATTCCATGCTCAGATAGACTGTATTAGGTGCAAAGTGTGGTGTTTCCATGAGGATAAGACCAGGTTTTCCTTCACCTACGTGAAGGGAACCTTTGCAGTATAGGGCAAACTTACCTATAGGAGGGTGCAGGTAATCACACATTAGTTGGCTTGAATTACCCTTGAGGTGGTTGATACTGAGAGTTTGAACTATCCTTTAGTGGTGGACCAGTACGTTGATGTTTTCCCTAATGATGTTCCAGGTCTACCTCCTCACAAAAATGTGGACTTTTATATCAACTTGTACCCTAGGATGGCACCGATTTTTACACCAGCATATCAGATAGCTCCCACAGAGCATTGAGAGCTATGATTATAGGAGGACTTGAGAATAATGTGGTTCACTAGGCCCATTGTTTTCCTTATGTAGCCCCGATTTTGTTCCCCAAGAAGGCGGATGGGAGTTTGAGACTCTGTGTGGACTATCGGTGCCTGAATCAGGTGACCATGAAGAACAAGTACCCACTCCCATGGATTGATGATCGTTTCGATCAATTGAAGGGAGCATGGTGGTTTTTGAAGATAGACCTCAGATCGGGCTATCACCAACTCATGATACGAGACGGGGATGTGCAGAAGATGGCCTTCAAATGTCTATATGGCCTCTATGAGTTCATGGTTATGCAATTCATCATGACCAACACCCTAGGAGTGTTCATGGGACTCATGAACAGGATCTTTCAGCCATACCTCGATCGCTTTGTGGTAGTATTCATCAACGACATCCTCATATACTCAGATATAGAGGAGGAGAATGACCATTATCTTCTGATAGTTCTTAACACACTCCAAGAGCACTAGCTTTATGGAAATCTCTTGAAATTATCATTCTATATCTGAGAGTTTCACTTCCGGGGACATGTCATCTTGGAGGCTGGAGTAGTGGTGGATCTAGCGACAATTGTGGTTATGCTTTCTTGGGAGCCACCCAAGAGTGTGACAGAGGTGCGGAGTTTCGTGGGTCTAGCCGGTTACTACCGGAGGTTTGTGCCTAACTTTTCCAGAGTTGTGTCACCCTTATCAGCATTGAAAAAGAAGGGAAAAACCCTTCTTGTGGTCGGAGATAAGCCAGTGGAGCTTCCAGGAGCTGAGGTAGAGACTGACGAGTGCCCCCATCTTGAGGAAACTGAAAGAGGCAAATGGATACGTAGTCTTCTATGAAACATCAGGGACTGGTCTTGGATGTGTCGTGGTGTAGGAGTGAGAAGTGATCACATATAGTTATCGACAGCTGAGATAGCATGAGAAAAAATAAGCTACCCATAACCTGGATTTATCGGCATTGGTCTTCTCTTTGAAGATGTGGCGACATTACATGATGGTTGAACGTTTCACAGTCTACTTTAATCATAAGATTCACAGGTATATATTCTCTCTTAAGGACATGAACCTGAGACAACAGCTTTGGCTTGAGTTCCTCCGGGACTATGACTTAGAAATAGTCTATACTCCTATGAAGGGGAACACAGTAGTAGATGCACTCATCAGAAGATATGGTATATAGTTGTTGAGTGAGGCGATTGAACAGCTAGCCGTTTTGAGGATATCATACGTAGATCAATTTAGAGCATCTTATCTTCAGTATCTGACAGTCACTTCCCCTATCCTTTAGTGGTTCAGGGAGGCGCAGCTTGGGGACATTGACTGAGAGGCTCGACGTGCTCAGATATCCACAGGACAGACACCGGATGGATTTTTTGATGTTGGGGAGCACGTTATCCTCTTCAGAGGATGTACTATGGTACTATTGGAACTTAGGGATGATGGGTTGAGGGAGTTCCATACATACCATCTAGCGGTACATCCAAGAGTGGCCAAGATGTATCGGGACCATCGATGTCAGCACTGGTGGCCGGGAATGAAGAAAGCAGTAGCAAATTTTGTCTCTTGATGCCTCACCTATTAGCAAGTTAAGGAAGAGAATCAGGTTCCAGGAGGATTAGTTCAGCCACTTGAGGTGCTAAAGTAAAAGTGGGATAAAATTTCCATGGACTTTGTGACAGTAAATCTACACATGTCCAGGGGTCATGATTCTATCTAGGTGATCATTGACCAACTCACCATGTCAGCCCACTTCCTACCTATCAGAGAGAAGGGACTAGTAGAGGGCTTGGGATGCCTCTACAAGCAGGATATTATGAGACTTCATGGGGTGACATATACGATTGTCTCTGATTGTGATGCACGTTTTACTTCCCAGCTATGGAAGGGTTTCAAGAGGTGTTCGAGACACATCTTCGGATGAGCACTGCCTTCCATCCTCAGACAAATGGTCTAACAGAGCGGACTATTCAGACCCTTGAGGACATGTTTCATGCTTGCATCCTTGATTTTATCCATTGATAGGAGGTTCCATTTCCCATGGTGTATTTCATATACAACATTAGTTATCACTCCACTATCGGTATGGCACCATTCAAGGTGTTGTATGGTCGACCTTGCAGATCACCTTTGTGCTGGACTGACCTAGGGGAGTCAGCACTCATGGGACCGGAGATGGTACGGGCTACCATGGAGAAGGTGAAAATCATCCAGGAGCAGATGAAGACAGCACAAAGCGGGAAAAAGACTTATTCTGACAGGAGATGGAGACCTTTCGAGTCTGAGGATGGTGACCATGTCTTTCTACGGGTCTCACCTTGATAAGGATTGCAGATATTTGGTTGGGGCGTTTAAGTTATCTCTGAGGTTCATCAGACCCTTTCAGGTCCTCAGCAGATTTGGTGAGGTGGAGTACCACCTAGCTCTTCCCCCTCAGTTGCACCAAGTGCACAACGTCTTCCACATATCTCAACTGAAGAGATACATGCACGACTCATCTCACATCATCGACCATAGCGAGTTGGACTTAGATGATGGGGAAATGTTTTTGGAGGTTCCAGTAGAGATTGAGAATCGACATGATATAGTCCTATGTGGGTGATTGATATCTCGGGTGTGTGTACATTGGTAGCATGGGAACCTCCAAGAGACCACATAGGAGTGGGAGGCTCATATTTGTGCTCAGTACCCCCACTTGTTTCCCTAGATTGTGTTGTGGATTTTGGGGATGCAAAGCCCTAATGTGGGGAGAATGTAAAGACCCAGAATTTTCCATGTATTTTTTTCAATTATATAGAATTATTATGAGTCCGTAAAAATTGATTGTGCGTGATTCTAAGAACCGGTGTGCCCGGAATGAATTTTTGAACATTTTTTTGAGTACATTCAGTAAACGCGTGAGTGGTGTTTTGCAACTTTTAAATTGGTGCTCAAAATTGAAATTTAATGACACCGTTGAACTCACAGTGCCAAAATTTGCTTAAGGAAACCTTCACCTCGACCACAGTAGGTCGGGGGTAGAAGTTGGTCTTCCAGTTTTTCATGGGAGATTTAAAAATAATAATAAAAATAAAACAATTAACTTTAATTTTTATTTAACTGAAACCACACATTTGAATATTGGTGGTGATGAGCACCCGACCATAAACCTATCTTTAATGTGAGGTAACTCATGGAATTCTACCAATTAATGAGACAACATTAATTTATTATAAACATAACTTAATTAAGTTGGATCCTCACCCCTCATGGGGGATATCATTGGAGAAAGGGAGAGGAGGCTTTTGTGGGATAATTCTCGAAGGAAGAACATCCTCTGGATCAAGAATGAGGACGACGCTCGAGCTCGAATCGGAAGCATGTTACGGGAGTGACGAACGTTGACGTCTTCATCTTCTTCCCCACACCACCTCCAATGATCAAATGAGGTAGATTTTATTAAATATATTTCTTCGTTAATTTACATGGAATCATTATTCTCGAGCCACAGACTATCAGTCTAACATGGAGGGTATGGGCCAAAGAAACATCCCTCGATCCCTCCGTAATCTTTTTCGTTTGATGTGTTCTTTGTAGGCGAACACCAGGATGATCGGAAGCCCACCAGTGCCACATCGTAGACGACTGACGCTGGTGGGGCACAATGTGGTGGTCGGCACTCTGGCCAGCCATGATGGCGGCGGCGGTGCAACCACACCGCCGAAGGAGGCCATGGACCGTCGGCCACGGTGGTGGAGGAGGTCGGTTGGCACCTATCTAGCCGCATAGAGGTAGGGTGGCATGCATCTCTGCCGCCAGTAAAGGAGGAGGTTGCAGTTGTCAAGCCGCGGCGGTGTACCGGAGGGCGGTCGGCACTCAATCAGCCATGGTTTGAGCAGGCAACACACCTAAGAGGGCGGCACACCAGAGGGCGGCCAGAACCCGGCCGACTGTGGTTCATGCAGGCGGCGCACCCAAGCGGGCGGTGCACCTGTAGGGCATCCGGAACCCGGTCATCCACGGAGGCAGAAACAGTGCACGTTGGCGCTGCTGGAAGGGGGAGTCAGCCTGGCTTCCGTCCGGCCACGTCACGCTGATCAAGACCCACTCTGAAGGGTCCTGCATGCCAGCAGGTGGTGCCATATGGCGCCACTGGGTTGGAAAATCTGAATGGTCCAATGGACTGTTTGGAATACCATGGGTGCCTCCCCCCTGGGTAGCGACTAGGGCGGGCCTCACCACGACGGACCACACCCCGCTGAGCAGGCCGCACCCCACAGGTCGGGCCGCCCCTTTTGTGGGCCGAACCAAACCGTAGCCCAGCGGTCTGAGCCCGCCACAGCCCAGCCCATCCGGGATGGACCCGAACCAGGTAGGGTCAGCCCCGTCCAGGTCGGACTCGAACCAGGTCAGGTCAGCCTAGGCTGGTTCAGATCGGACCTGGGACCATCTAGACCCAGATAGGCCTTTTTTTCAAATCTTGAGAACTGGGAATCCGTTTTATGAACTGTCTATAGTACCAGAATCCTTGGATTGATTCAGTCCTTTTGTTATTGTCCACATAATTTTTGGATAATGTTGGAGTAAGGCCAGGTTGGATCGAACCTAAATCCAACCAAGCCCTTAGAACGGAAACACTAATAACTTACAGAATGGGCATTCGATTGATGTTTCGTCTATCACGTTGGGTTCCTTATGACGTAATGGTCCATCGGGATTCTTCTTCATGGGAATTTGTGGCAGTTGAAGTATCAATCGATGTCTTGAGGAGAGTAACCTCCCGAAATCAAGAATGCTTAGTGCGGGAAATCTGTGTATGATTGTACATGAGGAGTCTTTAGATCCTGTTTGGGTCATCTTCAGATCCTATGTGCGTCAGCTCTCAGCGATCCTGTGTGGGTCAGCGTATACTGATCCTGTGTGGGTCATCTCCAGATCTTGTGTGGTTCATTTTCAGATCCTGTATGGGTCATCTTCGATCTTGTGTGGGTCAACAGAAAATCTTCTCAACTAAGTAAGATGATCTAGTAATACAGCTAATCATATACACTTCCATACTTAAGTTATACCTGGTGTGAGCTGGGTCTTTACCTTTGTGGTACACTTCTGTGTGGTGATAACTTGGTGGTATTCTTCTGTACGGTGTTACCTTTGTAGTAATTACCTTCGTGGTGTTACCTATGTTGTACTTATATCTTCATGGTGTTACCTGTGTGGTACTTCTACCTTCATGGTGTTACATTTGTGGTATTCTTCCCTCACACGTCAGTTGAGTATATATTGATAACTTAGGTATATGTATGGTAATATACCTATGTAGTGTTGATGACAATTTCTTCGTGCTTTGAGATTGAGGTCTTGCTTTGTGGTTTATCCTCTGTGGATTCTGGGAGACCTTTGATGGTCTTTGGGTCCCTACTGAGTATTATTATACTCACCCCTACACGGGCTATTCCCACACCTTGTTGTGTCTTTTGCAGATGACAGACAACACTGATCGAGCTGAGGGTGCCAGGAAGGGAGGTTTCTCGGAGGTGGACTATTAGACGAGACGTACCACAGAGATGATCATACGAGAGCTATACCTACCCTTCAAGTAGGATCCTTGGAGGGGGTTCATAGGATCTATTTTCAGTTTTACTTGTACTTTCCTGTTGGGCTTGTATTTTGGCCCCTTTACTTACTATACACACCTTGTTTACTATATAGTTTACTTTGTGCTTGTATCTTGATGTGTGCTCAGTTTGTTTGATTTTACAAGTTTAAAGGAAATGCCTTCTTAGTTTTAGGGATATGCCTTTTCGGTGCTAGTCATTAGCCCCTATCCTATGGAAGGTGGGATTGTGGTAGTCACGACATGGTCCTTGGGGGACGGGTCATGACAACTTCCCTAAAATAGTTTTAATGATTATATTAGATTACCTTCATCTATTCCATCATTCGTTATTGGATTTATTATTAATTGATATTGATTTATTATCATACAATAATTCTTATGGTATTGTACATTTTCCTATATCTATAATTGTGGATGTTCTATTTTTATACCATTCATGGATTATTGTTTAAGTATTAACATTTTGTACGCTAGTTTTAATAAAAATGTTTAGGATATGTTTCACCCTTTTTATATGAGGAATATATTGGACTTAGTAAGTTATGGTCAGGGCTTGATATAGCCCCTCAATTCATTGGTAGATCTCATTAGACAAACTAGTTATGAAATTGGCAGAGTCCTTTCCCATTTATTTTCAGATATGGATTTGGTCGAGGCCATAACAATTTATTTTTGTAGGTAATGGATGATGCCTCGACAATATGTTTCATATGTCTGTCATTATTTATTCCCTAATTATGATATTATTTATTGATATTACATGTGATTATTCATCTCTTATTATATCCATGTGAATTTTTAAATTAATTATTTTATTTATTCATTCCATATTATATTCATTTTTATGTTTGAAAAGCTTGTGTTTTTGTTTTACACTTGTATTAATGTTTACGCTTATTCATGAAAGCTTCCAAAATATTTTTTAACCTTACTAAGCATATGATATCACCCCTTTATTATGTTTTTCCCCTAGTATGTGAATATGTACATTATTATTGATGTTCAATGATATTATAATGGATATAAGAGATTTAAAAGGGGATAATATTTTGTTTTTTATTTCATGTTACTATGTAAAACATATGTCTGTGTCTAGTATTTCCAAAACTACTAAACTAATTGGTCCTTTAGGAGATGATTCATTGTAATCATTCCAATGTTTCAAAATATTTCACTGACTCCGGGTTTCTGGGGTCGGGGTGTTATAGAAAATTTTTCCCGTTAATTTAAAACAAAGGCTATATTGTCTTCGTATATTAATAGTGTCTTGTGGTTTGTTTATACTCACAGTTGTGTGAAATAATATATTTTTAATAATTAATTTTATTCAAAGGTAATAACATATTAAAATATTAGAGTGTTACATGCCTATTAAACATGATTATATTATTGTATTTATGGATCAATTACTTTGTATTCCACTAGAGCATGAGGTTGAGATTTAAATTGATCATATACATAGGTTCAAGATTATATTAAGGATTCCTTAATAAATGGTCCAAAATGACATGGTATAATTAAAAAATGAACCTAAAATGAATTTGGAAAAGGTATTTCTATATATGAGTGCTTCACCCATGGGTGAAAAAATGGTTTTTCTTATGAATAATGATGGATCAATTAATATCTACATTGACTAACATGAACATAACAATATCATGATCAATAGAAAACACCCTCTACTCGATATTGATGATATTCTAGATATGATATGTGGTGATCAATATTTTTTAAGGATATTCCTTGGATATAAATATCAATAATATAGGGAATTGAGAGAATAAACACCAAATAGGGATTTCGACACAAGGATTTGATGTTATGAATTTATAGTGATTCGATTTAGACTTACAGAACTTATGACATTATTGATAGAGTAAATGAATATAGTATTGTGAGGTTAACTTGAAGAATTCATGGTCTCCTTTATTGATTGAATTATCATATATTATATTCTAATGGAAAAAACATGAAGATCAATTGGTAATTGTTATAAGGAACTTACCAAAGGAGTAATTTTTTTCAATGTTCAATAATAGTGAATTTTTTCTCTAAAAGGCATCCTTATAACTGGTGATGGTTAATCTAAAGTTTCTTTAGAGACATAAAATATTGTAAAATAGTCATGTTTGACCAATATAATAGTGATGTATAGTTTTCTTGGATTAGATAAATACATGTATAATTTTTTGAGAAACTTATCGTAATTATACAATCCTCTGAAAAATGAAATTGAATGGAGTCATGTTTCTTGGGATAGTAGAACGTGTGGAAATATTCAATGAGATTAATAATACATTGGTTACTAACCTTGAACATACACTACAATATATTGGTGAAGGTTTCTTAATATACAATGATTTTTCCTAGAAATGTTTAGGATATGTTTCTATGTAGAATGTGAAAGTAACTTCTTATGAATCATGTAAATTAAGGAATCATGGGAAGAACAACCCAAAAAAATTTATAGAGATTGTGGATGAGGTATTTTCATTAAAATTTTCATGGAATCACATCTACGGTGAGAAATTTGATATTTACAATGAGATATTGAAGTATATAGTCACTAAAAAGTAAATGAACATGCACTAAAGGAGATTCAAAGGTATAGGAAAATATTTTTGATATTCTAGAATTCAACTTTAATGAAGATGGAGTTATAATGTTTTTAACCTATATATGGGTCCTCTAAAAAGCATTACTATAGAGGTAAATTTTAGATGATAACCATAACGCATAATTCCCTATTCATCTAGGCAGTAATAATATGTATATATATCTAATGAAAAACTTCTTTTAGGATAACATAATGGGGAAATCATTTAATACACATATTGATGCATGGAATTCCATCATGTTGTGGGTAAATGAAAAACATATATGAGTATACAAAAAATATTTCTCACACCAATAAAAAATGGGAAATCATTTCCAATTTTAATTGGGTGACTCCCTAGGGAATCTAAATTCCATTATAAAATTCTGGATGAAGTTTATTTAGTTTAATATTTTGTGAATATTATTTTTATATTGAATATTTATCACATGACCAATTGTAAATGATATACATAAGATATGTGTTAATACTGAATGGGGTTACACTCTCCAATGTATCTAATAAAGATCTAATGACTTCCTCGTAGACTATGAAATGTACATAGAATGTATTGGGGTAATAATTGTGTGCCAGTATTACTTATCATACTCAAAAAGATGATATGTATGAGATAAAAAATTAAACTATAGGGGATATGATGAGATCTTTTTTGATGGATTTATGGGTATGTTGTGATCAACACCATACTATGGTTGAGTTGTCATGTTTAAATAGATTCCACTATAGATTTAAAATATTACCATATGTGGTTATGTATGGGAATTGATATAGGACTCAAAAACAAGTTGGAGAGGGGGAGATGAAAGGTCTTGACCATGTCTGGGAAATGATAAAGAAGGATCATACAATTTGGTGGAAAATGAAAGTATAGAAAAATAGAGATAGGGTCAAGTCATATACTCACATAAGAGATCTAGAGTTTCAAGATAGTTTTTAGGTATTCATCTATATATATCCATGGAAATGGGTTTTGATTTTTGGGATGAAAGAGTGGTTGAGCCCTATGTACATTAGTCCCTTCAAAATCCTTGGTCATGTTGGGGAAGTATATTATCCTATAACACTCTCTCATGGACTCTCAGAAGTATATGATATATTCCTTATATCTCTATTGAGTATTTACAGACCAAACGCATGAAATCTATTTAACTCAATATATGGAAAACAGTAACATGATCTCTCATGTGAGGAACAACATTTACAAATTATAGATCAAAGAGATAAAGTGTTCTCCAATAATATATGTTGTGTAATAAAATTTTTATGGATTAATCATATGTTTGAAGAATCAATGTTGGATCCTATGGATGTAATGAGGAAAAAGTAGCATCATTTTTTTACTTGTAATAATTTTATTTAAGGGTGATGTAGTTTTATGGGGTAGAATCTAAGGAATAATGATTTTAGAATATTGTATCTCTAAAAATAAGTTTATCTTTGTTAGCTTGTTTCACATGAATCACCATCCTAAAATGATATAAGAAATATGAGATGAATATTGTTAATAATTCTATAAGATTATTAAATACCTCTAGTGAATAATGGTATATTAATCATAAAAAAATTATTACATTTAGAGGATAAATAATAAATTATATTTAGTATTAAAATGAATTATTCTTGTATAACTATTAAATGAAATATATCTTTTATCGAACTAATTAAATCAACCAATATTGAATAATTATTTCCAATATTTCTTTATATGAACTAATTCAATATAATTTTTTATAATTATAAATCCATGTGAAATAATATAGGGAACACATAGTGTTTAGAACACCTTTTTTCAATAATATTAGTTTTCCATTACAGGTTTAATTTTTATTTAAAATTTAAAATTATAAATTTTAAAATTTTAATATAAAAACATTAAAATAAAATTGTGACAAAAAAATTATACTTTATTATTATTATTTTTTTATGTTTTTATAAATTAAATTATTCTTAGTATAATAGTTCACTATATTATTTTTACTAACATTGTGATTTTTATGCCATTGTTTTTTAAATGTATGGAGTTGAAATTTATGAAACCATACTATTGAATATATATATATATATATTATAATTGAATTTATAAATTTTAAATAATAATTATATTTTACAAACCTAGGATTAATATTTTCAAACCCATGTAATATTATTTTTCAAAAAAATTGTTTAATACATAATAAAATTATTTTATTAAGATTAATTTTTAACACTTTTAGAAATTGAACCCAAAAAAATTATTTCATACATAAAATTAAAAGGTACCCATTTAATAATAATTACAAATTATTTTTATATATGAATATTATGTTATCTTTGGAAATAAATTACTACCATGGTAAAATATAAAATGGAAAAGGTAATAATTTTAGGTTTAAAGGGGTGAAACATGTTTAAGACATGAGTTAAAAAAACATGGATTGGGATATCCTGACCATATATCTTCACAAACAGATTATTTCTCTAATTTTTATTCTAATTTACTTATGAGTGAATTCCAATTAGTGAAAATTTATAGGCATTTAACAAAATGGGATCCCTTTTCTCTTATAAATAGGGCTATAATCTCCTCACATGCCATAAAAAACCCATCTGTTCTTACTAACTCATCTAAAACCTCTTCTAAACACCCATGTAACCCATAATGAGTTTATATTCTTCTTGAAACCCCATTAATCAATATATTAACACCCTTTTAATATAGAAAGAATCCAAAAAGTGAAGAATAAGTTCCTAACCTCTATCACTTTTAGGTTTCTTTATTTGCAATTATTCTTCCTAATATTCCCTTTTACCATCATAAAATAATAAAATCATTGTCACTATTATACCGATATGTTGTTATAATGACATTAAAACCATTAACCACCTTTCATTTTTCCCTTAAGAAAATAAAAAATGGAAACTCTCTCTCTATGTTTGTGTATTGCCTAATACACAAAGATTTAAATTCCATTTTCAATAACCCCCATTCATGAAATTGGAATCATCAAACATACATATGTGTCATATAATACCTCTATGTAACTTTAGAATGTAATTATTATTTTCATTATTTATAAACTTATATGGAAGATAAAAAAATTTAATGGATAAATATGATTTTTATGTTATCATTTCATATTTTTATGACAAATTGGAGAACCTGTTAGGGATATCATCAATAAACAACCATCGTTAACTCAATATTTTAAAACAAGTGTACTAAGAAGAAAATAATAAATTCAAAATATGTAATATTTTTATATCAAATATTTCATCTTATAATTAATTTCAAGTTATGTTATATAATACCAAAAAACAATTGATAAAATTAGGATACTAATGTAATGATATTGAAACTAAATATCCTCGTTATCATAGAATATCATGGTGTGTTTATGTTTGGGTCAAATTAACCACCTACATGAAAAATGATTTGGAATTATATAATAAATGAATATGAAAACCTGACTAATAATATAATATTATATTCATATTTAATTAATTATTTTTATTTTTTTCTTGAAAATATACAAAAAAATTACTCAAAAATAAACAAAAAATATTTCATTTTTAATGAAAACAACTAAGGACTGACTTTTAGGGATTTCATCTTCAAGGATAAAGAGTAGAAGACTCATCAAGGGAGTTTGAAATATCATACATAATTAAAAATTATCCATTATAATTAATTTAATTATCTTAGAATGATTGTGTTTATAAATGAACAATATTGACATTGCTCCTATGAAATGAATAAGAATGTTCCAAACTATAAACAATAAATATGGGAAAATATGAGAAAACTATCTAATATACATATATATAATGATTATAAATGAAAATTATAAATATTTTTATTTAAAAATATTGTTCTAACATAATATATTATGATAGTAATTTTTTTTATATAGGAGTACATGAAACATTCAAGAAATAGAGAATAAAGATAAGGGGCTTTCATGACTCAATTATTTTTTGGGAAATAATCACTCTTATTTATCCATTAACATTCAAGACTGATCAATTCTAATATATAATGTCGTTATTTTTATTTTCACCTCATACTTTTGGAAATCATATTTCAATCTAAAGTATTCATCCATGATGATTCTATTATTTTTTGATAACTAGATTTTGTTAAGAGTAATTCCAATTTTTTATAATGTATTTTCGATCGATGTCCCTGTTTTAAATTCAAGCTATATTTCCCCTTTCCCTTGTGGAAAAATATTTTTGTTCCTCCTATGGTCCTTTTATTCCCATTTATTAATTTTAAAACAGTGGTTTCATTATCCATTTAATGAAGTTGGTTTTTGATAAAGTAAATGTAAAGACCCGTAAATTCCAAGGAAATTTTTTTCTTAATTTTCTTTGGAATTTTACAAGAACGCAGTTTCTGACGGCGCCTGATTCCGAGGCCCGGTGTGCCCGGAATCAATTTCCAAAATTTGGCTCGGGTACGTTCAGTGAACGGACGAGCGAGTTTTTCTAACTTTTGAACCGGTGCTCGGAATCGAATTCTGAGGGCACCGATGGAATCGCAGCGCCGGTAATTTCTTAGAAATGCCTCTTCCGGAGTTGCGTTTGCTCGGGTGTGGTTTTTAATTTTCAGGCTTAAAGTTAAGAAATAAAATAATTTTGCGACAACTTTATTTTATTTCACTTAAGCCACTTGGAAGCCACTTGAAGCCACTTAAAAGAGGCTTAATCTGAGTTGAATCGGATATGGTACTATCCAGAAATATCCTACCCTCTTGATAGGATATTTGTGAGGTGGGGCCCGCACGAGCCCCGCCGTTTCTTTCCGCTAAGTAACGCACCCGCGAAAACCCGTCTTTATAAAAGTCAACTGACACGTTTTCTTAAATTCTTAACAGACCATTTAATTGGGCGGTTTTTTTTCGTAAATTAAATGAGTTGTTTGTTTCGTTGAATTAATTCTACGAATTAATGGTTCGTTTCTTATCTTTTGAAATTCAAATGTTTAGTTGTGTAAATAAAATAAGGCTTAAGCTTATTTTATTTTGGGTTGGTCTCCTTTGCCACCTTGAGAGATTTTGAGAAGCTCTCTCCATCTTCTTCAACCTTGATGAAGAACACGAAGAACACTTAAGCTTCGACGAAGAACGCCGCTTCTCTTCTTCGTAGCCGGTGTGTTTCTGAAGATCGACGACGCCGCTTCTTCGATCTTCTTCCCGTGTCAACAAAAGGAGACGTCATTTCCTCCTCGGACTATCTCCGTCAGCTTACGAAGCTTCTCCAGCGACGTACCTCTTCGGACGCACCTCGACATCAACGGAAACGACGTTCGATTTCCGCGACGCCCGACCTCCGCGACGCTAGTCTTCCGCGGCTTGATTGGCGTGCTCCGCACTTGAATCCGAGGTAGGGGATTGTTGATATTTTATTTATTTATTTTCCATTCTTGAATCTAGAATGTCGAACATTGAGGATAAAGGATTAAATGTTATTGTCTAACGAGAGGGGGGCCCGGACCGCACCAAAACGGCCAAACCCCCCTCCTATGTTCATAATTGTTTCATTGCGGATGGAACGGGATGGTGTGGTGTCGTCGCACCACGAGGGAATCGCACGGCAATTATTGCGCGGCGCCGTCGCGCCACGCCGTGGAAAGAAATCCAAGAACATGACGCCGTCGCGTCGCGTCGAAGAAAGTCAAAGACGCCGCGGCCGGAGCGGGGCTGCGGCGGAGGTAAGCGATATCGTCACATCGCGCCGGACGGCATAGGTCGCGGCCGGTTCCGGGCCGCGGCGGAGCAAGATGACCGGCCGCCGGCACCGGGCCGCAGGTGTCGGCGAAGGAAGGACCGGCCGTCGCCGGTCCTTACTGGCGAAACCGGCCGGCCAGTGCGGGCCGGTCGGACAGTGGAGACCGGGGGAATTAATTTCCCCCGGCCGGGTCTCAAAAGCGGCCCCAATTAAGGGCTCGCGGTTCTCAAAGGAGGGGGGGGGGGGGGGGGCTTTGCCCCCCGCGCGCGGCACCCGAACGGCGCCCAGGCCGCGCCGCCGTGCCGGTCTACACCGTCGCGCCGGACCGCGCCGCCGCGCCGGACCGTGCCACCGCACCGGCCCGCGTCGCCGGTCGGGCCGGGTTTTCCGAGCCGGGCCGAGTCGCCGCCCGGGGCGGGTCGACCCGATTCGGTCGTCCCAGGGGGGGTCGGGCCGGGTCGGCCCGGGCCCAGACCCCCAGTTTCAGACCACTTTCGGTCAAATGCCCGTATCTTGGGCTACGGGCCTCCAAACGACTCGCCGTCAGCGGCAACGCGATCCTTGGATCGAGACGGTCATTTCGGTATACTATACTCAAGGTGCACCTTCTTTTTCGGGAGCCTACGTGGTTAAAACTCCATAGTTAAGCGTGTTTGGCCTAGAGTAGTGATGAGGATGGGTGACCTCCTGGGAAGTTTCCCAGGATGGGTGTGAGACGGAAAGGCCAATAAATAACAGACCGGGCGTCCGATTGACGCGCCGTCTGTTTCATTGAATTCCTCTAAGTGAGACGGATCTTTTGGCTTACTCCGCTCGAGGTTTGGATGCCGACGGAGTGCGGTCGGGTTGGATCCCACAGAAATCCAACCGGGCCCCTAGAACGAAAAAGCCAATAACTCTCAGACCGGGCGTCCGATTGACGTGCCGTCTATTGCGTTGAGTTCCTGTTGATGATACGGAACTTTTGGAATCCTTCGCCGAGATTTGGATGCAGTTGGATAGTGGCCGGGTTGGATCGCACCGAAATCCAACCGGGCCCCTGGAACGGAAAAGATGATACCTTTCTGACAGAACGTTCGTTTGACGAACCATCAGCGGCATTGGTGATCTCGTTGAGAAATGGTCCCTATGAGTATACCCTATGAGTGTTCGGGGTATAGTTGAGTTACGTCCGGATTGGTTCGCACGCGAAACCAACCGGGCCCCTGGGACGAAAAGGCTAATAACTCACAGATCGGGCGTCCGATTGACGCGTCTTCTGTTGCGTTGAGACCCCTATGATGAGGTGGTCCTTTGAGATACTTCTTTACGGGACTTTGTGATACTTGGAGTATCGACCAGTAGCTCGTGGAGCGGACCCTCCCGGAGACGAGCGTGCGGAGTACGGAGACCGTGTAGCCGGCTGAGACCTGACGACTGCTTGACCAACTCGACTTGGAGTGAGTCGACTAGCCCAGTGGACGGAGCGCCCGGTATTTGGCGACAGACCCACGGCGGACGGAGCGCCCGGTAGTTGGCCGCAAACCCGCGGTACTCGGCAGGAGGAGTACCTCTGTAGGCTATTAGTGGGAGCACCCGGTATTTGGCGACAGACCCTCAGCGGACGGAGCGCCCGGTAGTTGGCCGCAAACCCGCAGTACTCGACAGGAGGAGTACCTCAGCAGTCTTAGGTTAGTGAGCAGTACCTAGGAGTCGTGACAGGACCACTGTACACTCCAGAGACGGATCTCTTCAGCAGTTACTGTTTCGTTAATGAAAATCCTGGTTTGAGCTGAGACTTTTCACAATCCTTGTGTTTCCTCATGATTGAGATGGGTCACTTGATAACTTAGGTATATGTATGGGCATATACCTGGGTAGTGGTTATCCGTTGATTTCACAATCCTTGTGTTTCCTCATGATTGAGATGGGTTACTTGATAACTTAGGTATATGTATGGGCATATATCTAAGTAGAGGTTATCTGTTGAGATCTTCTTGTGGTTATCCTTGTTGGTTTAGTGAGACCTTGAGGGTATCGGGGTCCCTACTGAGTATCGTTATACTCACCCCTGCACAGACTATGCCTGCACCTCGTTGTGTTGGTTGCAGACGACTGGCAGTGCTGACGGAGGCCGAGTGTTCGAGGACTGGACGGTACCCGGAGGTGGACTACACGACGAGTCGGTACCCGGAGGTGGACTACACAACGAGTCGGTACTCGGAGGTGGACTACACGACGAGTCAGTACCCGGAGGTGGACTACGCGATGAGACGACTCACAAAGGAGGTTGACGGATGAGAGCGTGGAGGAGGCTATCTGTACCTACCCTTCAGGTAGGATCCGTGGTGGACGACCAGGAGCTGCGCTATCTGTACCTACCCTTCAGGTAGGACCCGAGGAGGACGACCCAGGAGCTGCTTCCCTCTTCCATCCATTTTTCTTTTTGATGTTGTACCTTGTTCAGTTGTAGTTGTACTTTCTTTTGGGTTTGTATTCTGGCCCATTTACTTTTCAGCTTTTCTTTTGTACTTAGTGTTTTGTTTCCACTTGTACTCTGTGGTGCTTGTTTTCTTTTATAAAGGCAATGCCTTCCCAGTTATCGGGATTTTACGCCTTTGGTGCTAGTCGTCTGCCCCTGACCTATGGAAGGCGGGCTTGGGGTAGTCACGGCACGGGCCCCGAGGACGGGTCGTGACAAATTGGTATCAGAGGAGTTCGGTTCTACCGTAGAACTTATAACTCTGATGTTTCCTTCTATGAAGCAATAGTGTTAAGAGTACCGAGTGTGGTTTTCATTTCAGGGAGTCCAGTGTTGGTGAGGGCGGCCGACGTATCCATACACTAGGACCCTAACAACTGGTTTCCGACTTTGTGAACGAAAACACTGATTGCGTGTGTGTTTTCCAGAAGTTTTATTTAAATGTCAGCTCAAACCAGGTCAGCTCACCAGGTATAATCTTTTGACCGTGTCACGTTGTTTCTTTCAGGATGCCTCCCTGTGGACGACTAGCTAGAGCTCCGAGAGTGGTACGTACTGACAGCCCGCCGAGCGACGAGGCCTCAGTACAGGGCCCTATCCCAGTTGAGGCACCAGCGGTACTACTACCCGTTGGGCCACCGATGCCACCAGCCCCAGCAGCAGAGGATGCATGTCGCTTGAGCGCACTTCATGAGTTCCAGCGCCAGAGGCCACCCAGGTTCCAGGGAGGAACGGACCCGCAGGCGGCTGAGGATTGGATGGAGGCTGTGGTGAGAGTCTTCAAGCTAGTGGGGACGCCGACAGATTTCATGGTGATCCTAGCTGCCAGCCTTCTTCAGGCAGCAGCAGGCAGATGGTGGAGCCTGATGATTCAGATGCATGACGAGGCGACACTTCTATGGGCAGACTTCAAGGGCCTGTTCCGGGCAGAGTTTGTACCATCCACCCTTCGATCGGTGCGTATACAGGAGCTACTTCAGCTGCGGCAGGGCAGCATGTCAGTGGCGTAGTACTCAGTGAGATTCATAGACCTCTCGCGCTACTCCACAGATATGGTACGAGACCCATTCTTCAGGGCCCTAACTTTCGAGCAGGGGCTCAGGCGAGAGATTAGAGCTTATGTTGTTTCTCAGAGCTTTCTGACGCAGACAGGGGTGTTGGAGAGAGCCCTCTTAGTGGAGAGTTTCCTTGTTGAGCAGTCTCCAGCAGCAGGACCCACCACTAGCCGGCTTGCGGCAGAGTCTTCTGCAGTAGGCAGTAGACAGATGACACAGAGGTCCAAGAGGACCAGACCTACCGGTGGCCGACTGCACGACTCAGGTTCAGTTGTGCGGGGAAACCGGGGTGGAGTTAGAGCCAGACGTGCCGAGAGTGGACAGTGTTACTCCTGCGGCGGAATTGGTCACATGGCATGTGACTGTCCGACCCGCCATGCAGATGACCAGCAGTTAAATGAAGAACCTTCGAGGCAAAGGCAGAGGTTCGATCAGGGCGGACCGCAAGGAGCAGGTGGCCATGGCAGAGGAGCTGGCCGTGCAGCTGGAGGTGGACGACGCTTCGGGATGTTTCCACCACCACCATGAGGCCCACCCCGACCGCAGGGGACAGGAGGACATTGGAGAGCTCAGCTTCAGGCAGCTGAGGCCTATGGTCATGGAGCTCCGAGAGCAGGTGGACAGGAGAGGAACTAGTGGATACGTCCTTTGTACTTCTAGTTCCATGATGCTTTTGTATTCGTGTCTTTTTACTATGAGCTGCAATAATAAAAAGACACTTATCTTCGTTTGTTTTCCTGTCCTTTTTTGTTTGGTTGATACTGAGTGGTCCCGGTTAAACTGTTGACTTGACCCTCACTTTTGAGATTCCTACTGGAGGAGACCCAGTGACCTCACACTGATGCCGACAGTGTGACTCGACCCTTGGAGGCGAGAGTGACAGTTGGATCTCTTAGTAGTTGTGTCGAGGCCTTACGATGTCATCCATGGCATGAATGCATCATTTATGTCAGGATTGACTGTATTAGGCAACGAATGTGGTTCATCCAGGGGATGAGACCAGATTTCTCTTATCGGAAAAGAAGAAATCATAGCATCTCTTGTGAGACTAAAGGAGGTGCAGTTCATCTAGGAGCAGATGAAGACTACACAGTGCAGTACGAAACAAAGAACCGGTGCCAGTCTTAGAGACTTGGGCGTGTTAAATGTTTCAAGAAGAGGTAGCTTTAAATAGAGATGAGTCTGTGAAGCGGAAGACGTGGAGTCAGAGCTAGGAGAGCAGCATGAGGTGGTGTACATCTTAACATGCTACAACCACCCACCTTAGTTATTCCCACCAGGCTCAGGGAGCTGGAGGGCGGAGGAAGAGTGCGGCTTCATGCGGTCAAGGAGTGTGACCCAATGGCTCTAGAAATGATTCAAGGGACAGTCTGTGTCCACTAATAGTTGTTGTAGTAACAGACGTCGATATGAATCATTCCTCGCTTTCACAAATCTTGTTCCAGACCTAGAGTTTCCGGTAAGCCGTGGACTTGACCCTCACGTCTAGAGATACATTGGGAGGAGACTCGATAATCACACTTATGCCGACGGTGTGGTCAGACCCTCGAGGCGAGAGTTCTGGTTGGAATCTCTTGGTGGCAGCGTCGAGGCCTTACGACGTTAGTTTGAGTATGGAATGGGCAATAGCTATTCATACTCAAATTGACGGTTTTAGGCAAACGTCGGGATGGGTTTTCCTTGGTCGGTGGAAAAGGAAACCCCAGGCAGTGCAGGGTAACTCTTGCACAGGAGGGTGCGACCGATCACTCTTGAGTCGTTCAACCTTACCCTCCTAGCAGCAGTCGTTTTGAGTTTCAGTTCTAACAGAAATGGAGACCTCTGGAGTTCGAGGATGACGACCACGTCTTCTTACGGGTCTCACCTCGACAAGGTTTACGGAGATGTGGCCAGGGAGGCAAGTTATCTCCGAGGTTCAATGGACCTTTCTAGGTCCTCAGCTGGGTAGGCGAGGTGGTTTACCGCTTGGCCCATCCACTTCAGTTGCACTAGTTGCACGACGTTTTCCACATATCCCAACTGAGGAGATACGTGCTCAACCCCTTCGCATATCATCGACCATGAGGAGCTGGATGGTGGCGATGAGTGTCTTCTACGGAGGTTCCTGTGGGGATCGAGGATCGACAGGAGTGGATCCTAGGAGGACGGTCGATTCCTCTTGTGCACTTTCTTTGGCAGCGCGGGAACCTCCAGGTGAGCACATGGGAGAAGAAGGCTCAGATGCGTGCTCAGTACCGCTTTGTTTCCCTAAGTTTGTGTTGAAGCTTTACAGGGACGTAAATCCCTGTGGTGGGAGTAATTTAAAGACCCGTAAATTCTAAGGGAATTTTTTTCTTAATTTTCTTTGGAATTTTACAAGAACGCAGTTTCTGACGGCGCCTGATTCCGAGGCCCGGTGTGCCTGGAATCAATTTCCGAAGTTTGGCTCGAGTACGTTCAGTGAACGGACGAGCGGGTTTTTCTAACTTTTGAACTGGTGCTCGGAATCAAATTCTGAGGGCACCGATGGAATCGCAGCGCCGGTAATTGCTTAGAAACGCCTCTTCCGGAGTTGCGTTTGCTTAGGTGTGGTTTTTAATTTTCGGGCTTAAAGTTAAGAAATAAAATAATTTTGCGAAAACTTTATTTTATTTCACTTAAGCCACTTGGAAGCCACTTGAATCCACTTAAAAGCGGCTTAATCTGAGTTAAATCGGATAGGGTACTATCCAGAAATATCCTACCCTCTTGGTAGGATATTTGTGAGGTGGGGCCCGCACGAGCCCTGTCGTTTCTTTCTGCTAAGTAACGCACCCGCGAAAACCCGTCTTTATGAAAGTCAACTGACGCGTTTTCTTAAATTCTTAACAGACCATTTAATTGGGCGGTTTTTGTTCGTAAATTAAATGAGTTGTTTCTTTCGTTGAATTAATTCTACGAATTAATGGTTCGTTTCTTATCTTTTGAAATTCAAATGTTTAGTTGTGTAAATAAAATAAGGCTTAAGCTTATTTTATTTTGGGTTGGTCTCCTTTGCCACCTTGAGAGATTTTGAGAAACTCTCTCCATCTTCTTCAACCTTGACGAAGAACACGAAGAACACTTAAGCTCCGACGAAGAACGATTCTTCTCTTCTTCGTAGCCGGTGTGTTTCCGAAGATCAACGACGCCGCTTCTTAGATCTTCTTCCCGTGTCAACGAAAGGAGACGCCGTTTCCTCCTCGGACTATCTCTGTCAGCTTACGAAGCTTCTCCAGCGACGTACCTCTTCGGACGCACCTCGACGTCAATGTAAACGACGTTCGATTTCCGCGACGGCCGACCTCCGCGACGCTAGTCTTCCGCGGCTTGATTGGCGTGCTCCGCACTTGAATCCGAGGAAGGGGATTGTTGATATTTTATTTATTTATTTTCCATTCTTGATTTTAGAATGTCAAACTTCGAGGATAAAGGATTAAATGTTATTGTCTAACGAGAGGGGGGCCCAGACCGCACCAACACGGCCAAACCCCCCTCCTATGTTCATAATTGTTTCCTTGCGGATGGAACGGGATGGCGTGGTGTCGTCGCACCACATGGGAATCGCACAGCAATTATTGCGCGGCGTCGTCGCGCCGCGCCGTGGAAAGAAATCCAAGAACGCGACGTCGTCGCGTCGCGTCGAAGAAAGTCAAAGGCGCCGCGGCCGGAGCGGGGCCGCGGCGGAGGGAAGCGATGTCGTCGCATCGCGCTGGACGGCATAGGCCGCGGCCGGTTCCGGGCCACGGCGGAGCAAGATGACCGGCGGCCGGCACCGGGCCGCCGGTGTCGGCGAAGGAAGGACCGGCCGTCGCCGGTCCTTGCTGGCGAAACCGGCCGGCCAGTGCGGGCCGGCCGAATAGTGGAGACCGGGGGAATTAATTTCCCCCGGCCGGGTCTCAAAAGCGGCCCCAATTAAGGGGTCGCGGTTCTCAAAGGAGGGGGGGGCTTTGCCCCCGCGCGCGGCACCCGAACGGCGCCCAGGCCGCGCTGCCGTGCTGGTCTGCGCCGCCGCGCCGCCGGTCGGGCCGGGTTTTCCGAGCCGGGCCGGATCGTCGGGCCGGGTCGCCGCCCGGGGCGGGTCGACCCGGTTCGGCCGACCCAGGGGGGGGGTCGGCCCGGGCCCAGACCCCCAGTTTCGGACCACTTTCAGTCAAATGCCCGTATCTTGGGCCACGGGCCTCCAAACGACTCGTCGTCAGCGGCAACGCGATCCTTGGATCGAGACGGTCGTTTCGGTATACTATATTTAAGGTGCACCTTCCTTTTCGGGAGCCTACGTGGTTAAAACTCCATAGTTAAGCGTGCTTGGCCTAGAGTAGTGATCAGGATGGGTGACCTCTTGGGAAGTTTCCCAGGGTGGGTGTGAGACGGAAAGGCCAATAAATAACAGACCGGGCGTCCGATTGACGCGCCGTCTATTTCGTTGAATTCCTCTAAGTGAGACGGATCTTTTGGTTTACTCCGCTCAAGGTTTGGATGCCGACGGAGTGCGGTCGGGTTGGATCGCACTGAAATCCAACTGGGCCCCTGGAACGAAAAAGCCAATAACTCTCAGACCGGGCGTCCGATTGACGCGCCGTCTGTTGAGTTGAGTTCATGTTGATGATACGGAAATTTTGGCATCCTTCGCCGAGATTTGGATGCAGTTGGATAGTGGCCGGGTTGGATCGCACCGAAATCCAACCGGGCCCCTGGAACGGAAAAGCTGATACCTTTCTGACAGAACGTTCATTTGACGAACCGTCAGCGGCGTTGGTGATCTCGTTGAGAAATGGTCCCTATGAGTATACCCTATGAGTGTTCGGGGAATAGTTGAGTTACGGCCGGATTGGTTCTCACGCGAATCCAACCGGGCCCCTGGGACGAAAAGGCTAATAACTCATAGACCGGGCGTCCGATTGACGCACCGTCTATTGCGTTGAGACCCCTATGACGAGGTGGTCCTTTGAGATACTTCTTTACGGGACTTTGTGATACTTGGAGTATCGACCAGTAGCTCGTGGAGCGGACCCTCCCGGAGACGAGCGTGCCGAGTACGGAGACCGTGTAGCCGGCTGAGACCTGACGACTGCTTGACTGACTCGACATGGAGTGAGTCGACTAGCCCAGTGGACGGAGCGCCCGGTATTTGGCGACAGACCCACGGCAGACGGAGCGCCCGGTAGTTGTCCGCAAACCCACGGTACTCGGCAGGAGGAGTACCTCTGTAGGCTATGAGTGGGAGCACCAGGTATTTGGCGACAGACCCTCAGTGGATGGAGCACCCGGTAGTTGGCCGCAAACCCGCAGTACTCTATAGGAGGAGTACCTCAGCAGTCTTAGGTTAGTGAGTAGCACCTCGGAGTCGTGACAGGACCACTGTACACTCCAGAGACGGAGATCTTCAGCAGTTACGGTTTCGTTAATGAAAATTCTGGTTTGAGCTGAGACTTTTCACAATCCTTGTGTTTCCTCATGATTGAGATGGGTCACTTGATAACTTAGGTATATGTATGGGCATATACCTGGGTAGTGGTTATCCGTTGATTTCACAATCCTTGTGTTTCCTCATGATTGAGATGGGTTACTTGATAACTTAGGTATATGTATGGGCATATATCTAAGTAGAGGTTATCTGTTGAGATCTTCTTGTGGTTATCCTTGTTGGTTTAGTGAGACCTTGAGGGTCTCGGGGTCCCTACTGAGTATCGTTATACTCACCCATGCACGGGCTATGCCCGCACCTCATTGTGTTGGTTGCAGACGACGGGCAGTGCTGACGGAGGCTGAGTGTTCGAGGACTGGACGGTACCTGGAGGTGGACTACACGACGAGTCGGTACCCGGAGGTGGACTACACGATGAGTCGGTACCCGGAGGTGGACTACATGACAAGTCGGTACCCGGAGGTAGACTACACGACGAGTCAGTACCCGGAGGTGGACTACGCGACGAGACGACTCACAGAGGAGGTTGACGGACGAGAGCATGGAGGAGGCTATCTGTACCTACCCTTCAGGTAGGATCCGTGGTGGACGACCAGGAGCTGCGCTATCTGTACCTACCCTTCAGGTATGACCCGAGGAGGATGACCCAGGAGCTTCTTCCCTCTTCCAGCTGTTTGTCTTTTTGATGGTGTACCTTGTTCAGTTGTAGTTGTACTTTCTTTTGGGTTTGTATTCTGGCCCATTTACTTTTCAGCTTTTCTTTTGTACTTAGTGTTTTGTTTCTGCTTGTACTCTGTGGTGCTTGTTTTCTTTTATAAAGGCAATGCCTTCCCAGTTATCGGGATTTTACGCCTTTGGTGCTAGTCGCCAGCCCCTGGCCTATGGAAGGCGGGCTTGGGGTAGTCACGGCACGGGCCCCGAGGACGGGTCGTGACAGTAAATTTAAATTTAAATTGGTATTCTATTATATGATCTTGTATTCTTTCATTCTACATTACATTTTGGCATATGTTAAATTTCTTATTAATATCTCTTGGATGGAATTTGTTTTAAATTAATGTTTTATTAAATTTTCTCTATATCTCCAAAACAAAATTGGAATGTTACTAAATAATCAACTATTTTGTTAATGATATTAATAAAATCAATTCATGAAAAATAATATATGATTTATGTAATATTTTCATGGGAATATTCTCTAGTGGAGTAATGGTTCATAAATTATCTTATATGTTCTCTTCTTAAATTTTACATTTAGGAAATTATTTTTTTGTGACAAATGATCATGTTTTTTATGTGATACCATTTGGAAAAGTTGTGAAATCAATTTTTTGTTATTGGTAATTTATCATTAAATGAAATATTTTATTCTATGTGGAACTCATATATATGAATGATGATGTGTAGGGTCCAAAATCACCCTAAAATACCTTGGTTTTGGTTTTATATCTCATTATATAATGAAATTTGGATATACATGGATTTTTTCACAAAATAAATGGTATAGATTCTTAAAAAGTTTCACAAAATAAATTGTAGAAATAATTATATTTTTCCCAAAATTAAAGGCTGGAATACATTGATTTATTGAAAATGTTTTCTTATGCTTATGTTTTGGCCACTTCTCTCGGATATGCTATATTTCCATGATATTCCAAATGATTATTATATTCTATAATAAAAATATTTATTTATATCTTATGTTATTATTTAATGTTTTCTTGATTTTTTGTTTTTAGGCCATGTTTTGATGACCCTTATTGTGAATTTTGTTTTTATAACATGATTTATAAAATTAAATCTTGTTTTATAATCTTCCCTAAAGATAAAATGATATATTTTTATAATATTTTCCCCTTTGTTTAGGTTTTACCTCATATTATTATCTAATGGTTATGAGTAGTTCATATGTCTCCCTTACCAACTATCCAAGATCACTCCATTCATTTTTTTTATTCCCTAGGTCAGGACAATGATTATATCAAACAATATTCCTGGAAGAAGGTATAATAGATGTTTATTATAGAGAACTTTCCACATGTGTTTTTCAATAAGATATTTATATACCTAGTATGAAATTTATTAAACCTTTAGATCCTTGGGATTTTGCAACTATTTGTGTGATATATTGATTAAACCATGAAATCAATGTACTATTTTTTATGTTTAGCTTGGGTCACTATAAATGTAAGGACCAGACCTTAAACATTACATATTATAGTGTGATTTGAAATATAATTTAAATTAAAGGATATTTTTAGTTTAGAGTATTATAGAATTTTGGAACGCTCTTAATAAGAAAACCCATACATTACAATTAGAAACATAAAAATAGTGTTAATATTTTCACCAGAGAATACATTATAACAAAAAACATTATTTCTTTCAATAAAATCAAAATTATTATCATTTCCTCATCCATGTACATACACATCCATTAACCCTATGAAAAACATTTTAATAATTTGTATGGACACAAAAACATCATTAAGGGACATAAAAAGGAAGAAAACAATTTATCTGGGAAAACACATGAAAACCCATTTAATTTTATTTAAGTGAATTAAATAAAAAATTTCACATTAATAAAAATAGTACATATTTCTCAAAGAAAATATTTACAACCAACATCAATCAATTGAAACTAATTTAGGTGACTTAAACCATTATATATATTAAACCCTTTAAAAATACTTTCAATTGGAATAACCTTATAGAAAAACCCAAATCAAAATATTATGGTCTTACTTGATGCTGTCTGGGCCACAAAATGTTATAATAAAATGGTATTTCCATGTATTATTTGGGCCACCCATGTTTTGTTATAATGGGGTTTATTGATGCTATCTGGGCCACTGCATGTGAATCTATAATGGGATTACCCATTGTTATCTAGGACACCCCATGTATATTCTTTATCGGAAACACCTTATTCATATAATTATCAAGTCCCATATCATTATTAAAACACATTTAACATTAAACCCTCTGAAAAAATATTTTTATACCATATGAAAACACCTACTAATAAAAATAGTTTTTTCTTATAAGAACTAATTTTTAATGCCAAAATACCCTTTTCCTTCAAAACCAATTTTTAATTCCAAAATAGCCAAAAATATTAATATAGGTTTTCATTTATGGATACATAGAATATTAATAATTAATATGATAATAATATAATTTACACTATAGCGGAAAATTTATTTTCATTGTGAGAATTAATAATAGAACATTACTTTTTGTGGATTTTGGAAATGTTCCATATATAAGCACGCAAAAATATTATTTTTGAAAACCAATGAATGAAGTTAAAAATAAAAATAAAATATATTTTATAATACCTTCATATCCATATAAAAATAAATATATATATATATATAATTATATATATAATACTGACATGGAGAAAATGATTAGATAATTAAATCATTAAAAATTCAAGGTGTCCCATATAACTGTTAACATTTAAATCATAATCTCCCTAAAATAATTCATTTACCAAAACATTAATCAAATTTTAATATAAATAAAATATGGGTATAAAATTTCATATAAGATTTATATACACCTTATAAAATAATGAAGTTGTATGTTATCAAGAAGTGCCTCAACAAAAGAAGATTAAGACCAAATCCCTTAAATTTACCCTAATTCATCACAAATTTATTTTCTCATCCCAATTAATGAATTTATGTTAATTATTTAATTTATTTAGAACATTTTTAATGTCTATTATTCATTTTTCATAACTTATTACCATGTTTTAATAATTATTTAATTATTTATTTACTCAGTAACTTTTTTTATGATATTTTGTACATGAGTCCAAAATAACATTGGTATGATATATATAGTAAAACTAATTCATTAGTCGATCAACACCCGAATAATATTCATGAAATTAATATCATTTTTAAACATAAATTATAATTTTAAATCAAACCATTATGTATGATTATGAAAAATTAACTATGTTATAATTATGGAGATAGTAGGTCGTATATACGTATGAGTAACATTTTCTTTTTTAATGATCTTTATGGAAATAAGATAAGTATTATTTTATATATCAAGAATGATCACAATATAATTAATATAATTTTATAATTTTTATATATGGACATATATAAATATATATATACATATTATGTGATGTGGTTATTAAAAAAGAATCACATGGCTTCGTGGTAGGGAGAGTTCAAATGTATGTACGATCGACGTTATCATTTTTATGTGCATAGAAAGTATGAAGATAATTGATATATTATTATCTTATAATGATGAATATTTCCTTAATATCATATATAGAGTTTAATTTCATCATTATAACCAATCTTGAGAGTCGGTAAGGTAAAATATATTATATCGATTTGTGGAGGTGATAGTTCAAATGTACGCATAATCGAATAATTGTTTTCCATTTTATCGATGTGGGGATGGATTTCGGTGATGATATTAACATAAAATAATATCAGTATATATATGATACAATATTTATTATTTTATCATGGATGAAGAATATTTTATTGATGTTGAAGAATAATATAAACAATAATTCATAATTAAAAACAATACATCTTCTTTAGACAATCTCCAATGATTATCACCATAACACATATAAGGAGGGTTTTATGACTAAAAAATGTCATATATAATGTGGGTATAGATTATAAGAAGATATTTTGTTATATTTTGGTCTAAAAAGTATGGGTTTAAGTGCTATGAAAAGAGAATAATGGTTTTCCTTTTATAGAAGAGGAGAGGGGAAATCTTTGAATTCTTTAAAATAATATATTAATATAAATTTATTTTATAATAATAATGGCTCCCAAAATATTTGTTTTGAATATATGATGATTTTTGGTTTAATACCCAGAACAAAATAAAAATTAGATTAGTCTTTACTATTTTATAATCCTTATTCTTTGGTTTTAACCCTTATTTTACCCTTTTAACTTTTATCATTTTGTCATGTAATTTACACATAGAGGGTGAAAATAATTACTATTACCTTACCAAAGACAAATAAATTAGTAATATTTTAAATTTTATGACCTATTGTGATTATTTTAAAGAATAAAATATTTGAATACATTTTATATCATTTATTAAAATATTATATATTTTAAAATATCAACAATTTCAATTTTGACATAGTTCGTTACTTGACTTTTAAAAAATATCATAAAGATAGAATAAACTCAAAAAACTCAATTAATTCATCTATAAAACCACAAGTTCATCCATAAAATTCATTTATGATATTAATAATATCAAATTATATTTATTTTAATATTTAAAATATTATTTATTTGATTCCTCCATTAATTAATCAATTACTACATCATCATTGTGCCAACAATTAAGGTAATTATTTTTTCATTAAAATTATAAATAAATTCCCATGATTTATGTAAATATTTCATTTTTAAAATTCCTATTTATTTTCTAACAAATCACCTATATAAACCTATATTTAAAATAATTCATTTGTTAAAAACAAAAGTGTAACAAAATTGACTTTTCTTTGAATATAATATCATAAATGTCATAAATTCCTCCAAGTGGATCCATGAGCACAAAAAATAATAATAAATGTATTTTGATTCTAAAATAACTCATTCATTAAAAATATTACATGTTATTGGGTAATTTTACAATATTTATAATATTAATTTTTTCTTTAATAACTAGATTTACCCTTAACCTTTGTAATTATAAATAATTAATAATGTTACTATTCACAATGTACAAAAATATAGTTTATCCAATTAGACTATAATTATCATTCTAATTTGACCATGTATTTCCAATTTTCAAAATTCAATTTATCAACATCGCTAAATTACGGTAACACTAATCACACAGACGTGGTGGGAAAGGTGGCTAAGGTTAAAATGTCCTAAAGTTCAATAATTTTTATATCATATTTCAATATGAAAATGATTCCAATGACTGAAATTTGATTAAATGATAAAAAAATTAATTATATTTTTAAACCATTTAAATATATAATTTGCGATATAAATAAATTTTATGAAGAATCTTTTTTAAATTAAAACATGGTAATTTTTCACTATTCATCATAACAAGAAACATATCAGAAAAATAAAAAATTCAAAAAAAGTATATTTTTATACTCTAACTTCAAATAAGAATTATATTTCTAAAAATATATTTTAAAAAATTGTCAAAATATATTTAAAATAGGTACGCCATTAAAAGATGACAGAAATGCCTTTTTAGAAAATTACCCATTTTATCCATAAAATTGAATTTGTTCTTATAATAATTTTAGAAAATATATTATGTCAATTTTAAATGTTAAATTTATTATATTATATATAAATTTCATTAATATAATCCAAAAATATTGAGAATATTATTTTATAAACACATTTATTTCCATTTAAATTGTTTTTTATAAAAACTTTTCCATTTATTTTAAACTTGGTTATAATTTCAATTTTGATTAATTGATCAACAATGAATCAATTATATATACATTTATGAACTAAAATTTTGTAATTAAGTTAATCCAATTCATTCCCATCATTCTAATGACTTTGTGATAACTACCATATTATATAATTAAATTTAGTAGTTTATTTTATGCTCGATGTGTTGTATCACGTACACTATGAAACATAGTATAATTTAATAAAATCATGGGATGTTACATTCACCCCATATAATTTAAAAAATTTAATTATCAAAATTTTAACTCAGTAATGAAATCATGGTGTTTAACTTTTCAAAATACAATTGATGAAATTCCACATTGGAAAAAGGGTTAATAAAACTTCCACATTAAAAGGAAGAAAGGGAAGTATGTAGGTCACCTGGTATAACACAAAATAGTATTAATGGTAAAAAAACATGGACATGGAAGAGAAAGATAAATCTCAAAGACTAATATAGACTAATATAGACCATTATAGTGAGAAATTTAACCATCACAAAACAATAAATATGTGATGGGTCAAAAGGTCATTGCTAAAAATAAATGGATATCATTTTGTTTCAAGAATATGATCATAGAGTTGAGAAAATATTTTAATAAATAGATTTAGAACATAAGAAAACATACATAAATGAAAAAATATAGTTTCATCCTTTAATCAATTTCCACTAAAAACTTATCATTTTCCTCAAATGATTAGTATTCAAGATGAATTTTTTTATGATTTGAAGAACTAGAATCAACTTCTAGAGAATCAAAAAAACAAAAAAATATTAACTATATATTTTTCCTCTCATTATACATTATCAATTACCAAAATTTGCAGCACAAGATAAGATAATCCCATAAAATGAATGGAACTTATATGATGGAAAACTACTTTAATATCCAAAATTAAATATTAATAACCAATGTTCTACATAGACCATTCAAAAAATAATTATCCTAAAATTTCCTAAAAATAGTATAGAGAAATATTAAAAGATAAAATTTAAATGGATTTAATCACAGATTCATTCAATATATATTTTAACATTAATATCCAAAAAATCAATTACTCATGATGTATTATATTAAAAATTAACTTCCCTAATAATCATCATGATACTCTTATCATTTCATAAATTACTGGAATCACCATAAGTTCACAATGAAATCCTATATGCTTAAAAAATATAATTAAACCTTTAGTCCTAAAATTAAATCCTATAGTATTTTGTTTACCATGATCATATAGGGCTCCCAAAATAAGGAAAATCTTTTGAAATACCATTAATCACATAATCAACCAACCATTTTTCAATCCCATTGTTATCTATTAGATAAAATATTTATTCCAAAAATAATTTTATTCTTTATACATCAAATAATTTAACAAAAGAGGAAAATTCATACTATATAGGAATTAACATAGTGTAGCTTTTGGTGATGGACCCTTATCGCCCACCAATTGTGGGTTCGATTCCTACGGACTTGCAAGACACGATATATTTATACACATCCTATAGTTTTTCCTTTCTCAAAAAACCATAAATTTTTTATTACATTCCCAAAATATGATATAGTCCTAAAAAATAAAAAATAATATGGTTAAATATCATTTTTTATCTAATAAATTTAATTTTTCATCCTTACTAATTGATAACCCATAATTACCACAAAAATAAATGTCTCTAAAACATATTTTTTGTCACCTTAAAATTTACAAACATAATGTCTCAAAAGAGATTCTAAGATATCAAATTTGTTATCAAACTGAACATTATAACCCCATGATGATATACACAACTCTTTTGAATATATCCTAATCTCCAAAGTTGTTTAAACCATCTTGTGATACCAAATATAAGACCCTAGACATAAACATTACATATTATACAATTTTTTGAATTATAATTAACATTCATGGATATTTCCAATTGATTATTTTACTGAATTAGGTCAAGTTATTATGAAGTAGCACATACATTACAAGTGGACACTTAAAATCAGTAATAATTTTTTTCTCCATAGAAAACATTCTAAAAAACATGGGTTCTTTCTATAACATTGAAATTCTCATTTTTTTCATCATCCTTGTCCCTACACATCCTCTAACATTGTGAAGAACATTTAAAAACATTGGATGAGCACAAAAAGATCAATAAGGTACATAAAAAGGAAGAAAAAAACTATTGTAGATAAATAAATTAAAACCCATTCAATGTTATTTAAGTGAATGAAAGAAAACCCTTTCCCATGAATAAAACACATATATTTTACTCGATAAAAACATTAAAACAAATAGCTATAAATTGAAACTCCATTACGTGACATAGCGATCATATTCATATAAACATTTCTTAAAAATTTCATCTGGAATTACCATAGTTCAGACTTCTAATTAATCTATTAAGGGATTACTCATCCCTATCTAGGCCACCCCATGTTATGTATTGAAGGGATATTGTGGTGCAATATGTGCCACACCATATTAATTTATTATTTTTTGTCCCACCGCTATCTAGTCCACCCCATGTAAAGCTATAATGGGCTTACTAAAAATTATATTGGCCACCCCATGTATAAGGTGTATCGAGATCACCTATTTACTATAATTCAAAATTAAAATAAAATTATTGAAATAAAATCATAATAAAAAAACATTAAAAACTATTTTAATCCCATATGAAAACGATTTTAGAAAAAAAAATACCCTTTTCTGTCATGAACTAATTTTTAATACCAAAATAAACATTTCATTGAAAACAAATTCAATACCAAAAACACAAAAGGTAAATATGGATTTTCATTTATGTAGACATGAAAAATTTAAAAGGAGGAAGAAAACAAAATAATGTCCATAGCGCCATAAAATTTATTTCCTCTATGAGCTTTAAGAATAAAACATTCTTTTTTGTCATTTTTCATACCTTTCAGAATAGAAATATATAAACAAATTTGTTTTTTGAAACCAACTAAAGAAATTAAAAATTGACATATAATTTTTTTATGATACTTTTATATTGATATAAATAAATATATAAAATAATATCAAGATTATTCACATAGATAAAAATATTTGATAATTAAATGATTATACATTCATGATGTCTTATACCACTTTGAACATTTAAATCATAATATCCATGAAATAATTCATTTACCAAAACATTAAATAACCTGAGTGTTGATAAAATAATGAAATAAAATTTCATAGTACCTTTATATACGCCTTATAAAAGAATAAAGGTGAATATCATCATCAAAATCCTCAATGAAAGGAGATTGAGATGAAATCCCTTAGCTTGAGTTTGATTCATCACATATGTACTTTATCTCATGAATACTAAAATAATTTTAATTATTTAATTTCTTGAGAAATATTATCAACTCTAATGTTCTTTTTATATCACATATTACTTTGTTATAATAGCAACATAATTATTTAAGTTATCAATGAATGATTTTTATGACATTCGGTAAATGAGTGAAAAATAACTTCGGTATGATATCTATTGTAAAATTTGAAAATTAACCCATCATATACATAATAATATTCATGAAATGAGTTTCATTTTTAAATATCAATTTAACTTTTATATCAAACCATTATGAATGGTTATAAAGAATTAATCACATTATAATCATGTAGATGGTAGGTCATACGTACTCATGAGTTACATTTTCATTTCTCAATGAGCATTGTGGAAAGAATTTAAGTGTTATTTTATATTTCCATATTGATAAAAATATAAATAATATCATATTATTCATTTAAATATACTTTTTTATGTTATCAATGTGATGTGGTAATTAAAAAGGAATCACATCGTTTCCTCGAGGTGATAGTTTACATGTTGGCATGATCGAAGTTATCAATTTTTTTACATGGAAAGCTAGAATTTAATTGATTAATTATTATATTATAATAATAATTAAGTAATTAATATAATATATACACATTAATTCCATCATTATAACATTTATTTAGAGTTGGTGATGGAAAATTAATTATATTGATTCGTGGAGGTGACAGTTCACACGTATGTGAAAATGATTAATTATTTTCACATTTGATGGAAGTGGAGATGGATTTAGGTGATGACATTAAAATAATAAAATATTAGTATATTTATTATACTGGATTTATTATTTCCTCTAGGAATAAGAATATATGAAGGATGTGGAAGAGGAAATTAAATGGGAATACTTAATTCAAATTGATACTCGTTCTTCAGATGATCTTCTCTAGTTAACAACTTAGAACATATAAGGAGGGTTTTATTAATAAAATAAGGTCATTAGAATGTTTTTAGGGATTATAGTATGGTATTTGGGTATATTATTTTTGAACCAAATGAGATTTTATGTGTTAGTAAAAGAGAAGAATGGGTGCCCTTTTATAGGATAAGAGAGGGTAACTCTTGTAATTCTTCAAAATAATAAATTAATTTTATTAGTAAAATGGAACCAAAATGATTTATTTATAATATATGATGATTTTGGTTCTTATAAATTTTATCCAATTAAAATTAGATATATTTTTTCAATTTTTAATCCTTATCTTTTTTGTTTATCTTTTATATTATCCATTTAACTCTTACCGTGGTATCATGTAATTTTTACTTTGAGGGTTAATATAATTACAATAATAAGAAAAAAGAAAAATAAATGAGTAATTTATGAAATTTTATGACTTATATAAATTAATTTTCTGAATATTATATTTTTATTAATTTTATTTCATTTAATAAAATATTATTTATTTTAAAATATCGATAATGTAAATTTTGACTCTATTCATTAATTGACTTTTTAAAATACCATAAAAATGTTATATATTTGATATGTCTCTATAAACCCACCCCAAACATGACATAGACATCCATAAAATTCATATATGACATTAATTGTATCAAATTATCTTTAATTTAATATTTTAATATCATTTTTTGGATTCTTCCATTAATTAAATAATTACTACATCATCTTTCTATCACCAATTAGGGTAATTATATTATCACTTAAAATTATAAATAAATTTACATAATATAGATAAATATTTTATATTTCAAATAAATATTTATAGTTTATCATATCACCTATATAACCCAATATTGAAAATATTTCATTTGTTAAAAACAAAAGAGTGACAAAATTGAATTTTTGTTAAATTTAAAATTATAAATTTCTTAAAGTCATAAAAGTTTCTCCATGAGCTCAAAAAATCTTATTTGGGTTGAAAATATTGCATCCAATAATATTATTTCATGTGTTAGGGTATTTTTATAATATTTATAATATTATTTTTTCCTTTAATTACATGATTTACCTTTAACCTAGGTAATAAAAAATAATTACCAAAGTTACTCTTTATAATTTCAAAAAAATATGTTCATACTATTAGAATATAAATATCATAGTTATTATAACCATTTACTTTTCTAATTTCAATTCATAAAAGAGGCTAAACTATGTTTAACACTAATCTCATAGACGTGGTGAGAAAGTGGGTTAATGTAAAAATGTATGAAGGTTCAATAGGTTTTCATATCATATTTTAATGTTAAATTGATTCCAATGACATAAATTGGATTAAAAGATAATAAAATGATTTATTTATACTTTCTAACCATCCGAATATATAATTTAATAGTATATGTATATTTGTTTAAAAAGAAATTTTCAATTAAAATGCAGTATTTCATTTAAATTGTTATTAATCATAACATTTTGTTTTATTTTAAATAGAATTTTTTTATAATTATTTTATCATGATTGAATTAATTATATTTAATTGTGTAAAACATATTTTCATATATTTATTATTCTCATTCATTCTATCAATTAAAATGAGTATGTGATAACTACAAAATTAAATAATAATATTTAGTTTTTTGTTAAGCTCAACGTGCCATTTTATATACACTATTGAAAATAGTACTTCTTTCTTAAAATTATGGAAAGTTACAATGAATCCAATTGAGAACTATATTAATCCCAAAAGTATGATTTCCTTGTTCTTCCACATTTCACCCCTCAATATTTTCTTCTTTAACAAAAATAAAATCATACTAGGATCTGAAAACATTATTCTACATTCAAATTTACATTATAAATATTTCGAAGTAACCTTTTATAATATATTTCTCTTTCAATTCATCACCCCCAGAATTTATAAATTTCTATTATTTATTAATTAATTTCAAAAAATTCATATTTCTATAACTTTATAATTTCATAAAAAATTAATTGCCTATTTCATTTATATTTCTCAAAACTCTTTAATAGGGTTATAGAATTTAAATTTAAACATTTTCAGTTTCGTATCTTCTTTCAGAACATTATATTAAATATCTTTAATGGAATTCTCCTTTTTTATCCTTCTCTAACATTACAACATTCAAATTATTATATTTAGTTAGTAATGTATTTAGGATTTCAAGTTAATTTTTAAAATTATGGATCCATTTTTCGTATGTATAGTGTAATTATTGATTGATTGATTGTTAAATTCCATTATTAAATTATTGTTTTCCTTATAAAGATTAATAATCATTTCAATTACACTACTTAGGATCTCATTTTAGTATTATTGTCATTTGTATTAATTCTACACTTTATTCATTGCTACTAATATCAATTGAATACTCTTCTTAAACAACCATTAAAACAAAAAATAGTTCACCCAATACATCATACGACCCAAATTAAACTTCATCCTCACTATAACCATCATATTAAATCATACATAATAAATTTATCATTATTATTTAAATAATTAATAACTCTTCCTTTAAACGACAATTTTTAGTTTCTAAATTTTAAATCATTCTTCCTTGAGGAACTCATTATATTCTCATCATTATCTTCCAATAAACATGACTTATTAAAAATTGATAAAAAAAATTACAATAGATCACCACTTAAAAAACATCAGTCAAATATTATCACGATACTTTGAAATGAATATTTTCCCTCTTACTAATATGGATGACATGCGTTTTTCAAAATTCATTCCATCATTTTCTTATTTAGAGTACTCTTTTTTATATTTTCTATTTTATTTCATGAACATTTATTATTTCATTAATTTAAATGATAATTCCTTTTTATTCTTTAAATTATTCATTAAAAAACTCCCTTTATTCATTTAATTAGCAATTAGAATATTGTGAATATCTTCCAAAGGAAGTGTGTTAGGATCCTGTCCATTAATCACTGAAACATTTCACTAAATTTATTTATAATTATAAACAATATCTTCTTGAAAACAATTAATCCCTCATCTTCCCATAATACCCTTTATGGTTTAAAAACTCTATTGACTCAAACCTAGAAATCATCTATTTTATATTCATAATTCATCAAGATATATTCATAATTCAATCACCAAACTAACAGTTATAATACATCATTTTCAAATTACCATCATTAATTTTTTAAAATTTCTTCCATATTAAGTTTTCTATTATAATCCATTTTACATTGATAAACTCCCATTTTAAAAGATATAGAAATATGAAACTAGAGAATGATAATTATTCTCTAAATTCATTCTATATACTATTTTCATAGTAACATAATCAGTGAGAGGTGTATATCCATTGGTAGTATCCTCCAAATATATAAAGTCTTATTGAAAAAAATAAATGGTGGGAGCATATATTTTTGTATATAATAATTCATCACATAAAATGTGGGAAACACTATTATATTCAATAAATTTATGTGATCCATATCCAATACAAAAATTATAAACTTGAAAATTACAACACTATGGATATTTTTTACTTTAATGACATTTTTTTGAAGGGAACCGAGAAATCGGTCATACCACTTAAAAATAGACCATGGTAATAGTGAGGATTCAATATGATGGGGGGAAATAAACTCCATTTTTTTATTTTTCACCTTTAAATTACCTTTGTTGAACGTTAATGTAACAAAATATAAGATCTACATGAAAAATAATGTAGAAATAATGTAGTAACAACTTATTTTTGTAAATATTGCAACTCAAAATGAGTTGTTACGTCATTGGAATGATTATGAATCACTCATGGTCACATGGCCCAACATATTTATCAAGAGGTACCTAAAGAGTATATTTTAACCATTAACTATTGAAAAAAAATTCTTCCAACTTGTGTAATTTTCATCCACAAAAATGAATTTATTGTATCTAAAATAGAACAATAAGAAAATATTCACCCAAGATATACTTCTATTAACCTATTTTTGTGCTTCTTCCTTTGAATGTTTTACATTATCTTATTCTAATTTTTCTTCTCTCTCTTCATCATCTCTATTATCTTTGTATTCACAGATCACATACTCTTTATATCATTTTTATTATTATACTAAATTCTTTAATAAAGACATTCTCTCTCAAATTCATCGAAATATGATATCAAAATTCAAATTTAAGAATATAACTTCCATTAAAATATTAAATATTTTTTCTATATAATATACATAACCACTCATTCTAGGAAACATTGCATGTGATTAAGGGGATTGAAGGTTCAATATTGTGAAATATTGGAAGGAAAACATGATTCATATCTATAAACGAACTCCATTTGGAATTATAAAAATATTTATAGTGGATAAATTATTCTTCTGGAATGATCATCACAATCGCAACACAACCAAATGTATCACAACATGATTAGTAGTTCTCTATTGACTATTTCAAAATTTTCTCTATAGTTTTAGAAAGATTTAAAATATTATGGTTTTAAATTTGAAACAAAAAAAATATATAATGATATAATAAAAACTCACAGAGTAGTAACTATGGGGTGATTTCAAGCTCTAATATGCAATCACATTATTACACGACACAAAACAGTCTTTAAAAATCCATTAAAGATTAACATTTATGTTCATTAAGGGATGATATAACAGAACCATCAATACATGGAAACATTAAACCCTTATGGCCTCCTAAATTTTTTGTGAATCTATAATTCATGGCATACCATGCTTCAATTTTAATATGATTTCAATGACATGAAATACAATTTCAATCATTATAATATTTAGACTCTAATCATGATGCTAAAAATATGGTTGAAAATTTAATTAATGATACTCACAAAAAATTGTGTCATGATCAATAACTATGCATGGTGATATACTGAAAGAAATAGTTCTTCATCAAATAATATGTCTTATCAATTTTTTAATTCTTATAATATTTCAAAATATACTCACCTCATGTGAATCAACATGATTCACGTGATTTTAAATGTGATTCATCCATTGAACAATTACATCGATATTATATAAACTAAAAAACACCATATCTGATCTAATTCACTTTAACATCCCGGAAAGTAACTAAGTAATTGAAAAAAAGATCCATGCTAGTTTATTCATCTTCCTCAACCTCGTAAATATATATAAACTATCTAGTCTCAACAATATCCCTTGAATTAATATCAATAGTCCATAGATCATGAGTAGTGATCATGCATCCATAAAAATACACATGAAACATAAATTATAAATTTTAAACATCTTTACAAAATCCACAATAGATTATAGATTAGTGTATAGATATTATTTAGTTATTAAAATAGTAAGATTGATGAATTATTTTTTAAATATTTTTGGTATATTTTTTATTTAAATTGATATATTTTTCATCCTGTGATATAGTATTATTTTTATTTTTTGTTTTTGTTGTTGTTTTTATTATTTCATAAAATATATATGAGGAGAAAATATTTTTTTAAAACTTATGTATTTGACATAAGAGTGGGAGGGGATGTCCTCCCACTTATTCATTTTTATCAAACAACTATAAGTGGAATTAGGGGATGCTTTTAAAACTATTATTTCTTCATCAACCTTGGAAGAGTCAACTTATAGGATTTTGGAAGAATTTTTCCTTTTTATTTAAATATCTTTTTCTAATTCCCCTTCCACTACAAACTATCCTTCCTCTCCTTAATATAATGTTCATTATTTAGAGATTTTTTGTTCATGGATTTGTTTAATCATTTTGGAACCATAGAGCATCATTTTATTTTTTTCATTATTGGATCAATTTATCTATCTATATGACCAACACACCTTGAAAGTTTTCGTCTCGTCATTAATCATCTACATGGTAAGTACAGGAGTCACATGAACCCAATCCAACCAAATTTTGTTAAAAAGAGGGAGTTTCGTGACATTACAAGGGATTTACATAGGCGGGTATGATATTCACCATGCTCATCCTCCCCATTAATTTTTTATAAGATGTTTGGTGAAATAAAGGATCATCTTGAATATGTCTCCATAATGGATCTTTTAGATAGTGAATCAATATCCTGGTATTATTCCCTGTAGAAACGTTTCACTTCAAAAAAAATAGTGATTGGCAAGATGAACACACTCAATCTAGGGTGACATCATTTTCCATGGAACATTCATGGACATGTTTTTCATAATTTCAATTACCTTAACCAAATTAGACTCCATACAAAGAAAATTCCATCCAAAATGGAAAACATATTTGATATCTCTAATCATGGAATATTATTCCTTTTAAGTTGTGTGCCAATTTCCCATGAAGTGGTAGAATAATCATTTAAAAAATCCCTGATGGGTGTGGAAGACACTACCACAACCTAAGAGTCCAAGTGTACTTGAGGCCACAACATCAACATTAATTTTTATCCAAACATAAATTGGAGGGGTCCTGAGGATCATTTTCATCACTAATGCTTCGTTCCCGGAACACAAAATTTATTATAATGATATAGTCATTCTTGTCATTCCTCTTGAAACCAATATAAATTTTAGAAGTAGTAGAGATAACCCTATAAATAGACTTCATCCCTGTATAAGATTTGGGTAAATAAATTTCAAAGATTATATAATTTCTTTCCTTCCAAACATGTTGATCAGTAGTAGCGGTTACAACATACAACATTCCATAGACCTATTCACTGCTAGAAGTAGTGTTAATCAAATCTATAATCCATTTTAAATAGTCTGCATCCAAATTTCATCCCAACATAACCTATAGGTACTTATAGTATATTCACTTAAATAATAAAGTGACAAAGATATGGTCAATTATTTCCTCAACCATCTGGTAGGAAAAGAAAGTTGAGAAAAGTTTTAATTTGTTTACAATATGTTGTGAATGTGATTTATTTTCTTTTAAACTCTCCATAACAGTAATAAGTATGAAGTATGGATTCATTCTTTTATAAATAACATCATCCATAAAGGGGCATGGATACTACTCTTACACCCCCTCTGGTACCATTATCTAGTACCGAGGTTACTAGTGACATTTTTTTCCAAATTAGAGTGTCTCTATCAATAAAATCATTCCTATGTATTTCAATTAGAACATGTGAGGGAATACATCCATAAGAATCAGTGTTATTATCATGTATATAAGTGATGGAGTCATGATTCATGTGATGTGGAACATCCATACCATCATTAATAGACCGGTTCATCCAGGGTGTGATCCAAGTGTTCAAGTCTAACCACCAAAAAACCATCCATTTTGAGCATTGATCATGGAACATCTTATTGGTAAGAATATCCCCATTTGGGTATTTTTTGGGTTACATTAAATGATTTTTTGGAATATTAAAGTTGATTTTAAAAGATTCATTATGATACAATAAATATTATTAAGTAAATAATATATAGTGAATGTTTTCAATGGTTGACATAGTTAATGGATCTATATTTTCTCCATTATATTTATATAAAAACTATATTTCGGGACATTAAATTTATTATTTTCATAAACCAAACCATCCTATGTGGACTCGACACATGATTCAACCCATGAAAAAGGACACATGTCATTCACTATCACAAAGGCATGGGAACTAGTTCTTGGCAGCCGAGGTAACTCTTTTAGGAATAGTATCACCAAGAAAATATTAATAAACACATGAAAATTTTTCCAACAAGAATATAACATTATTTTCTCTTAAGTTGGGATTTGATTTTTTAAAAAAATACTTTTAAATATAATCCAAACTGAACATGTAATAAGTCAATGTAATCACTTTCTTGACCCAAATATCATAAACCAAAGTTGAATAAATTAAAACTAATATAAAATATAATAGATATATAGAAAATGTATGATTTGTTGACACATAATTAGTTAAAAATAAACAAAAGAACCAAATTTCTATTCGATGGTCTCATTGTGACCCAAGGTCAATCCTCAATATCCTAACATTAATCTAAACCAAGTGAGCCCAAATATAAGAGTCCAAAAGTATAGAGTCCAAAAAAAATTAACATGAACCTAAAAGAATACATTTAGTTTGTAGACCCCTAGAATTATAAGTACAGAGTGAGAAGGAATCCAAGTAGTATTTTCCAAAATATTCCATGCAGCTTCTTTTTCAAAACTATCCACAAAATCTAATAAGAACAAATATATTTAATATAAGGTTTACTTTTTAAAATTTAGGAATTCATATGCCAATGAGCCTAAACCCAAGTGGTAAAGGTTCCTTCTTGGTATCCAAAAGACCCAAGATTGAATACAAGAAGGGTTGAATTTCAAGGCTACTATAGAAATACTATAGCAGCGGCAGAACTATAGTAGTGGTGGAACTTTATCAGTGGAGGCATTATAGCCGGAACTGTAGTAGTGAAATTACTATAGATGGTATTATAGCAGCCCAGGTATGGGAACACTGGTATTCACTGAAGGGACTTTTAGGATAAAAAATGGGCTTTCGGGACTTATATTCATAACATATGGTCTGGGGACTTCGGGTTATATAAGGGGTCTCCCTATACCATGTTTGAATGAGGTCTTTGTTTTAAATAATAAATGAGGCTTCGACCCCAACTTTTAAAAAAAATTATGAAATCATACTCATTTCTTTTTCTTAAACCAAAGTAGTGATTTAAGGAAAAAATTGTACATCATCACTAGAAAACACATTTTTAAATTTCCATTCCAATTTTTTTTTCATAAAACCATTAATGATATCATAAAAATGGAACTCAAAAATAGAAATAAATAATCAAAAGTATAAGCAGTTATAAAAATATAACAAGATAAATAAAAAAAATCGATATAGTATTTACGGTATTTATAGTAAAAAATTACAAAGAATTAATAAGAAACCTTAGAATGAGAACACCATGAAATTACATCTTAAGAATAGAAAACTATAAAGTAGTATGAATTATGAAAAAAATGATTTAATGTGAAAAAAACATCATATTAAATGTGTAGTAGAAATAGAAAAAATGAGGAATGTATATGAAATTATGTGAAAAAACATTTCAAAACAAAAATCTGCGGAGATATCATAAGATATCTATTTTAAATGAACCCAAGGATCATTAAACATACCTTTGTTTATATCATTTATGTCTAACCGTTTGGGGGAGAATATCAATTTCTAATAGATATATCCAATTATATCCATTTATATAAGGAAACATAGGGAGAGAACAACCAATTCCTAATTACATGTTAACAGCCAAATTGGTGGAACCAAAGTAATTTTCTCAAAATCCTTATTTGTAGTCAAAATCAATGTTATTATTGTGTTAGTTAGTGGTCAGTCCAATTATAGGTAGAATAGATCAATTCCTATAATTACTTGTCCTAGCTTCCCTGTTTCCGATGCTTTCGCCAGGGCGCGCGCGCATCCGTCCGCGGGGGAGGGGGACGCGCGGCTTTGTTGCCCCGCATTCCCGCTTTCCAAAGGCGGGCGGCATTCGTTCCTTGTTCAGGTACGTCTGCTCCTTGATCGAAACGGGATGATGGGATGTCGGTTCTTCCTCCTGTGGATTCCTCCTCAGAACTCGTCACCTAGTCCGGGTCTCCCTTATAGATTTAATACGTAGTTCGTGAAACTCTTCCCGGTGTCATGTTTCCATGGACGCCGGTTAATTACACTGCTTCTGTCGGGACATTCCAAAGGGTCCAGTCAGGGCAGCAACCTTCGGTCAGGGGAGTAATCACGTTTGAGGCATCAGTAGCGTGTCTGGATGCTAGGGTACCTGGCATGTCTGTCTGTTATCCTCAATCATAAGGCTTCTCGAGGGCGTGGAAGCCCGAGGCATCCCACATCGAGCGCAGAGAATTACATGTCATAGACACCTATCTGAGGTTTTCCTCAGCTTCCCATGTTCAACACAGGGTAGGTTTCAAGATTAACGTCTAGCAGAGACGGTTGAGAATGAAATGGGACCATCGCAGGGGGGCGACAGCGAAGTTGGGCTTGAGCCTTGAAGAGACTTCCTACGTATCCCTGTGGCAGGGAATCAAAGTCCGCGTAGTTCAGGATGGTGCCGGTAAACCGACGTGAAGCTGGACCTTGGTCCGAAGAGAGTTGGGCTTGAACCTCTAGGAGGATTCCTACGTACCATGCCTTGACATGGATCAAAGTCCCCGTAGTTCAAATGATACAGTTTAACGTCATGCGGGACGATAATGAACCCTGACGTGAATAAACGACGGGTGGTGGGTATCGGTGAGCCGACGTAAGCGAGGGACCTTGATCCACTATTGATGGGCTTGAACCTCGTGGAGGCTTCCTACGTACCATGCCTTGACATGGATCAAAGACCTCGTAGTTCAGGTGGGGCTGGGTCATAATGGCTTACCACTGGACCGGGATGTAGTTTAACGTCATACTGGACGTAGGTAGAACACGACGTGAATTGGGTGATGGGTGGGCTTGAACCTCGTGGAGGCTTCCTACGTACCATGCCTTGACATGGATCAAAGACCTCGTAGTTCAGGTGTCACAACGGCTTACCGCTGGACTGGAGTGGGACCCGACGTGAAGGAGCGACGGGTGGGTGTGTCGGTGAACCGACGTGAAAGTAGACCTTGGTCCACTATGGGTGGGCTTGAACCTCGTGGAGGTTTCCTACATACCATGCCTTAACATGGATCAAAGACCTCGTAGTTCAGGTGTCACAACGGCTTACCGCTGGACCGGGGTGCAGTTTAACGCCGTGCTGGACGGGGGTGAAACCCGACGTGCTAGACGGGTGGGCTTGAACCTCATAGAGGCTTCCTACGTACCATGCCTTGACATGGATCAAAGACCTCGTAGTTCAGAAGAAAGTAGACCTTGTTCCACTGATGGTGGGCTTGAACCTCGTGGAGGCTTCCTACGTACCATGCCTTGACATGGATCAAAGACCTCGTAGTTCAGAAGAAAGTAGACCTTGGTCCACTGATGGTGGGCTTGAACCTCGTGGAGGCTTCCTACGTACCATGCCTTGACATGGATCAAAGACCCCGTAGTTCAGAAGAAAGTAGACCTTGGTCCACTGATGGTGGGCTTGAACCTCGTGGAGGCTTCCTACGTACCATGCCTTGACATGGATCAAAGACCTCGTAGTTCAGAAGAAAGTAGACCTTGGTCCACTGATGGTGGGCTTGAACCTCGTGGAGGCTTCCTACGTACCATGCCTTGACATGGATCAAAGACCTCGTAGTTCAGAAGAAAGTAGACCTTGGTCCACTGATGGTGGGCTTGAACCTCGTGGAGGCTTCCTACGTACCATGCCTTGACATGGATCAAAGACCTCGTAGTTCAGAAGAAAGTAGACCTTGGTCCACTGATGGTGGGCTTGAACCTCGTGGAGGCTTCCTACGTACCATGCCTTGACATGGATCAAAGACCTCATAGTTCAGAAGAAAGTAGACCTTGGTCCACTGATGGTGGGCTTGAACCTCGTGGAGGCTTCCTACGTACCATGTCTTGACATGGATCAAAGACCTCGTAGTTCAGAAGAAAGTAGACCTTGGTCCACTGATGGTGGGCTTGAACCTCGTGGAGGCTTCCTACGTACCATGCCTTGACATGGATCAAAGACCTCGTAGTTCAGAAGAAAGTAGACCTTGGTCCACTGATGGTGGGCTTGAACCTCGTGGAGGCTTCCTACGTACCATGCCTTGACATGGATCAAAGGCCTCGTAGTTCAGAAGAAAGTAGACCTTGGTCCACTGATGGTGGGCTTGAACCTCGTGGAGGCTTCCTACGTACCATGCCTTGACATGGATCAAAGACCTCGTAGTTCAGAAGAAAGTAGACCTCGGTCCACTGATGGTGGGCTTGAACCTCGTGGAGGCTTCCTACGTACCATGCCTTGACATGGATCAAAGACCTCGTAGTTCAGAAGAAAGTAGACCTTGGTCCACTGATGGTGGGCTTGAACCTCGTGGAGGCTTCCTACGTACCATGCCTTGACATGGATCAAAGACCTCGTAGTTCAGAAGAAAGTAGACCTTGGTCCACTGATGGTGGGCTTGAACCTCGTGGAGGCTTCCTACGTACCATGCCTTGACATGGATCAAAGACCTCGTAGTTCAGAAGAAAGTAGACCTTGGTCCACTGATGGTGGGCTTGAACCTCGTGGAGGCTTCCTACGTACCATGCCTTGACATGGATCAAAGACCTCGTAGTTCAGAAGAAAGTAGACCTTGGTCCACTGATGGTGGGCTTGAACCTCGTGGAGGCTTCCTACGTACCATTCCTTGACATGGATCAAAGACCTCGTAGTTCAGAAGAAAGTAGACCTTGGTCCACTGATGGTGGGCTTGAACCTCGTGGAGGCTTCCTACGTACCATGCCTTGACATGGATCAAAGACCTCGTAGTTCAGAAGAAAGTAGACCTTGGTCCACTGATGGTGGGCTTGAACCTCGTGGAGGCTTCCTACGTACCATGCCTTGACATGGATCAAAGACCTCGTAGTTCAGAAGAAAGTAGACCTTGGTCCACTGATGGTGGGCTTGAACCTCGTGGAGGCTTCCTACGTACCATGCCTTGACATGGATCAAAGACCTCGTAGTTCAGAAGGGGTTTGTCAGGGTCGGTGCTCACTCTAAGCCCACGTGAGTCATGCTCGGTGTGAGAAACAAGAGGTTGCAAGGACCTGACGATCACGTCGCGAAGGGTGCGTCCGTGAGAAGCGAAGAGGGGCTTACGCGTTGGGCGGCCCATGGTGTTGGGACTTACTCCAGGATGGAGGCCCACGGTGCGACAAAGCGCGGGAAAGATGGACCTTGGTCCGACAATGGGAGGTGCCTCGTTCCCTATCACGTTCCCCACTGACCTTGGTAGTGGGGGAGTACCGAGATGCACGGGTGCAATCATCCGTACCAAAGGTTAGGGATTTACGCTCTGAGGCGACCCTTCCCCTGCGAACATACACCACTCCGACAAGGAGGATCTCATTCCATGTGCGGAAGAGTTCCATTCCCGTGGAGACGAGCGGTGTAATGAATGCTCGAGCTGGGGGGACCCTTCGTGAGGGAGACGAGGTTGGGTCACAGTTTAACGTCATGTGTTGAGGACGTGGTGCTTGGCAGTTTAACGTCCTGCAGCTCGGACGAGGTGGGTTCACTCCACACCCCTAGGGCTTACATAACCGGTACCCTCTGGTCCTTGGGGAAGGGAAGGTACCAGTAAGGCCATGGTAAAGGGGGGTCGAGGGAGGAACCATCGAGGGGTCCACGTTAGCGTGGCTATGCGAAGAAGAAATAGCCGTTAGCGTGCCTATGCGAAGAAGCATTGGGCGAAGCAACGCTACGGGAGGTGTTGTCCATGGGACTTTGAAATCACATCGTGCAAACCTGGAGGGTCGCACGGAAAGAGGAATCGCTAAGCAGAGGAGCGTGCTTTGCGAAGTGGGGTGCCTTGGCCTTAGCATGGGGCATAGTTGGGAGTGGGTGGTGCTTCGCGAAGTGGAACAGTGTTCGCGGAGCACTGCCTTGCGAAGGAGGAGTGGTTCGCGAAGCAGGGTCCTGCCAAGCAATGTGCTTCGCGATGCATAGTTATCCTGCCTTGGCATAGGGATTACTAGCATGGGTTGGGTGTTTCGCGAAGCACGAGTGCTCCGCGGCTGCCCGGGTTCCCTTGGGAATCCCCTTCCTTTGCGAACGCCCTTGGGCTTCGCGAAGGGCATCCCTCTCGAAAGAGGGGCTCAGAACGAAACAAATCAGAGTCGTCTCGCGAAGTAGAAATACCTCGCGGAGCTCATGATTCCCGGGGCAAAGCTTGCTTCGCGATTCGGGAGAGGAGAAGCCGAAAGGTCGGATCGTCCGTCCTCCTGGGACTCAGGGGGAGTCGAGTATTTATAGGGAAGGGGCGCCGCGATGCAGGGCTCGCGCGCCGCCTGCGGGGCTTCGCGGCGGCTCGCGAACGTCAAACGGATTCGCGGGGGTTTACCGCCTCCGGAGCTTCGCGGTGCCTCGCGAACGTCAAACCGGTTCGCGGCGGATTACCGCCTCCGGAGCTTCGCGGGTCCGCCAAAGTTGGGGCGCTTCGCGGCGGGGCTCCGCGGACGGGCTCCGCGGCTGTGCTTCGCGGCTGTGCTTCGCGAGGCAGCGCGCCGGCTGTCTTTTTCGTTCCTTCCTTTCGGGCCATATTTTTGGCGCCAACAAATGCCCCCCCTCAGACTTGGAGCCGCCGAGGGCGAAGGGTCGAAGTCTGAGGGACAATCGCCAAAAACTGTCGGTGGTTCGCGATGCGTCATCGCGAAGGGGGACCGCGATGCTCGCCGGGGCCGCGGATCCGGACGCGCCGCGATACTTCGCGCGGGTGAGGCGCGCCGCGATGCTCCGGGGTCATCGCCTATAAATAGGGGGTCCGCCCTCTTTTGTCTTCACGTGTCTTGTCTTTTTGTGCGCTCTCGATTTGGCGAAGCTCTGCGTACTCCGCGACAGCACTCCGCGAATCGAGCTTCGCGGCGAACCGCGAGTCTCCGACTCCGCGTCCGCGCCAAGCGAACCTCTGTCTGCCTTGGCCAGACTTCGCGGCTTCGTCTCGCGACCGATCTTCGCGATCCGACTTCGCGGTCGAGCTTCGCGGCCGAGCTTCGCGATCCAGGGGGAAAAACTTTTCTAAGGGTCGACATTAAAGATGGCCCATCAAGAAGCTGTGCTGGGAGTGCTCGCAGATGCTGCTCGCCGGGATGAGATGGCCAACCGTCCAGGCTTGGGGGAAATGGTTCGCAGCCATTCAGACCACACTTCTCTGACAGATCTGCTGTCGGAAGGTCAGAAGGATTATCCACAGTGCAAAAAGCTGCCGTTGTACGGCTTCGGGCTGAGGGATGACGTCTTCATCCCTGAGGCGGGAAGGGATGAACCAGCTTGTTGGTTCAGAAGCACACCGTGCCAACACCAATGGTTCAGGGCGGCCGATGGTCACGCGCGGGAGGATTTCACACCCGTCATCGCCGATTGTCTCTACAATCATGTGAACGACATTGACGGGAGGCCACTGCAACCGGAGACATCCCCTCCTCTCTACCGCACCATGCTGAAGGCGGCTCTGCAGGATCCGAAGAAGGGATGGTCCGATGAGTGGGACCTGCGCCAGGGCGGCAATTTTACCGACGACTGGGCCTGGGCCTACTGGGTAGGCGCCTCATGCGAGGAGTTCGAGGCTGAGCTGAGGAGAGTGGGATTGTACGAGGCGGCATGGGCCTCCCAGTTCCACATTTACCAGCCAAAGCAGCTGATGCCGGAACTGCTGAGTAGATGGTCGTCCAGGACCAACACTTTTCATCTGCATCACGGGGAGGTGGGCATCAGCCTGTGGGATGTCCACCAGGTTTCTGGGGTCCCGATCTTGGGGGCCATGTACGACGAGTTCCTCCCCGTCATCAGTGCGTGGGGGGATGCTGAGCAAATGCCAAGGCTGGCGTCAGCGCTGATGGCGCTTGTCCCTGGAGAGGACAAGGAGGCCGTGAGGGACGTCCACTTCAAGAGGTGGTTCAAGTGTTTCCTGAACTTTCCAGATAATCGAGAGTTCCCTCCAAGGCCTCGAACTTGTCCGAGGGCAGCCCAGCGGGGTAAGGGGCACTCGTATTGGCGGGTTTTGGAGGACAGCCAATGGAAGACTTGGGGTTTCAGCGTCAGCACCGAACAACAGCCAATAGTTAGGCTGGCGGCGTTCATCGCGGCTCTCATATGTGGGTGGATCCTACCAGTGAGAGATACAAGCATGGGGGTACGGCCCAACTCGTTCATCATGGCATCGATGTTGGCCATGGGGCAGCAGATCAACCTGGGGATCCCGATGCTCGCCAAACTATTCAGAATGCTGCGGCGCATTAGCGAGGGCAAGAAGCCGCCAAGAATATGTGGGCCCTTCCACCTCCTGTATGGGTGGATCGCGGCGCATATCAGGGGGATTTACGAGTATCCAAACCCCATTTCTCCGCCGGGATCAGACTTTCGCCCTTCCATTCTAAACGCAGTTGGGAGCTTCCCATTCAAACTGGCCGTTCCGATGGTGCTGAATAGGGTGTGGAGGGCGGACGAGTTCAACTTTCATCCCTTTCCACTGCCGACGGGAAGGCTTACTGATGATGGACGGGGAACGGAAGAGCATCGGGCTTACCTCCTGGCCTTCCGGGGTGGAGTTTTGGTGGCTCGGATAGATCGTGAGCCGATCTGTGAACCGTACACCCCACACCGTTTTGCGAGGCAGTTCCGGTGCCTCCAGCGGCTGACCCCGCAGGTATACTGGGAGGTGCGTCACGAGGAGCACCCGTGTGTGATGAGGCAGTTGTGGCTCATGTTCACACGTGAGGATGGAAAGATGCAGATCACATTGCCTCCACCCACCGCCGCCTTTGGCTTAGTGAAGGAGTACGCCATTAGCTGGGAGGCCGCTTATCCCGGGGAGATGCTGAAGCAGCCAACGATCCGGGTTGGTGACGGTGGGCCTCCTTTATCTCGGGGTCGGGGTCGGAGGGCAGCTAGGGCCGCCCGTGGCAGCGGGGCTGCCATGGCAGAGAGACCCACACCGGCCGAGGGTATGGCAGCAGTGGCGGATCCGGTGGTTCCGGGAGAGCAAGGTCATCCGGAGGGGCGGCCACCGAGGGGATTTCGTTGGATATCCGCTCAGGCTCCGGGGAAGCGACTGCGTCATATTGACATGGCAGAAGATGCTGTCTTTCCGGAAGCTTGGGACGTCTAGGACGTTAACCGGCAATTCCTCAGCCCATCTGAGATGTGGGCCCACCTGAATCGCCTCGGGATGAGACTGCCGGGCATAGGCCCAGTCCGGGCTGGATTCATGGTGTCTCCGGCGGAGGCGGAGCAATACTTGAACGAGCTGGAGGATTACATCCACTCCAGTGGTGTCCCTCGCCCAATGACAGACCGGGTGAGGGTACTGTTGAATCAGACGGTCCCTCCACAGCCATCGGCTGCCGATTTGAGGGAGCGCTTCCCCTTGCCGGAGGAATCAGGGGATTCTTCTCGGGAGGATGAGGCTGGAGGGGGGGACCCGCTGGAGGAGGGCGAGGTCGGAGACCGAAGCTCAGAATCCGACGGCTTCGCGGAGGCCCTCGAGGTAACATTCCGAACTTCTCTTCTTACAATCTGTTTTTGAATCCCTACGGACTTCTTACCAATGTTTGGGTCATGCAGGAGGAACTTGTTTGTAGGCCTCGTTCTCGCTCCTTGGCGGGTGACGATGCGGGACCTTCAGAACCCACGCCTATGGCTGCGTCCAGTTCTGCGTCTGGTGGGACCAGGGGGTCTGATGTGGCTCCTCTGAAATCTCCAGACCTTCCAACAGTATACGGGGGGCCTCGTCTCGGAGTCCCATCAGTACCGGACCAGGAGCAGCGCTCAGAAGTCGATCTTCGTAAGTCTCCTCCACCGGTCTCTTCGTTGCCACACGTGGGCCATGTCGACTAACTTTTATGTCTCTTTCTGTCATACAGTTCTCCGACTGGCGTGGGCTGCTGCAGCGAGGCTGGTTGGGATGTCTGGCGGCGTCCCTCCCAGGGGCATGCCGGTGATGGTGACGATAGTCCCTTCACCTCCTCCAGCTGCGGCGCACACCATCACTGGCGGGACCACCAGCAGGGTCATACCTGAAACCATCGAGGTGGACTCCGAGGAAGAGGATCAACCGGTCAGTCCCAGTCCTTTCATGCCTGTGCCGGCATCAGGTGTCGTACCAGACTCAACACCAGATGCGGATCCCGCTGAGGAATTCCTGCAGGCATATCCTGTGTACGAGCCTGCCGACCGCGCGGATTGGGACGAAACCGCCTCTGATGAGGAAGACAGCAGCATAGTCCGCCGCCGGTCATGGAAGCTGATCACGCGCTTTATCAGGGACACTCCCCAAACGCAATGGCTGGCCGAAATGGATAGGCTCCGCTCGCGGTTGCGCGAACTGTGTGTCGGGGGAGTGGATGCCCAACGCCCTCACACGCTCATCCGAGACCTCATGGCTGAGAAGATCCGGGAGCATGATCGTGGGCTGAGCGTAGGATGGCAGCGGAGGAAGGCGACCAGCATCAGGAAGCTCCAGGAGGCTGAAGGCGAGGTCCAACAGATGCAGATCCGGGCCAACGAGCTTTCAGCCACTCTCGATGCGCAGTCTGAGCTGGTCTTACGATTGAAGGCCCAGCTGGCAAAGGCTGAGGAGCATATGGAGCAGACCTCTGGAAGGATGGCTGTCGTCCAGGCCGAGGTGGAAAGGGCCCGGGCCAGGGTTGACGGATTACGCCCCGCTGCTGCTGAAGAGGAGCGGGAGTTAAATCAGCGGCAACAGGCTCTGGACGCCGCAAGTCAACGGGTGGCGGAGCTGCAACGCTCTTTTGACGGAGTCAACCCGTCCATGGGGGAAGTCAACCCCCGAGTATTGTAGCGAACTCGAAAGAAGCTTTTATTAACACTTTTGTGCTCCAACTCTTTCTTTCTCCTTTGTTTTGAGTTCCGTAGTACGCACGATTTCCACTGTTGAATTGCCTTGTTGCATCCCTGCAATGTTTGCGGGACGTTTGACGACAATTCCCTCAAACCAGTCCAGATTCCCGAAAGATGGGGAAGGCTTGATCGGAGGAGGAACTTCCAGGATAGCCGAATTACCGTTTCTCCAACGTGATCTTATGCACGATCGGGGCAACACCAGGGGCGCTGAAACCGGTTCAAACTGGTGAAAATGGGAAGTGTGAATCACGATGCCCAAATTCGGAACACTGTGGGGATGGCGTGACAATAAAGGACAACCGCTAACCGTGGCGGACAAACGGTATCCTTACTGCGTTAGCCTGAAATGGGGACAAAAAATGAGGGTCGACCGTTGACCATGTTCGAAACACGGGACCGTGTCACAAATGTTGTCGATCAATCTTTCAGGGCGTTGGCCCAGGACAGTTGGTGGACCATAGGTCAGACATCCATACTTTTGGGGGGTCCTTCCAGACATGAAAGAGGACGAGAGTCCGAATAAGGGACACACAAAGCGTGGAACATGGAGTGGTGGCTTGTTCAAACAGAATCCAACACCTCGGTAGTTGCACCACCGCGGAGGGAGTACGCCAGATGGGCGCATCGACCTGATCACGGATCATTCCTTCTTGGGATAGGGCCTCTCTGGCGAGGGGATCTATCGCTTCCCAATGGGATCTTGGGGCATCCTGAACTTGTTCAGGGTAAAATTGTAGCTACATAGTTCTCCCCAAGGGGTCAGGCCAGAGGGCTGGAAATGGGGAGGAACAGGATTTTGTGATACCTGGGGCTGAACCCTAGGCGAAATGCCTGGGCGTCTCTACGTATCCCACGTGATGATGGGAATCAAGCCGCACGTAGTTCTGGAAGCGCAGTTTAACGTCGTACTGGACGAGGAGCAGCCTAACCGTGTTGGTACACATCCGGCCAAAACTACTAAGCCCACGTGAGTCGTGCTCGGTGTGGGAAACAAGTAGTAGTGGTGGGAATTTCCCGACGCAGAGAGGGGAAGGTTGGGGCAAAGGGATGCTCGGTGACTACCGGCCCAATGACACTAACACGATCATTCAGCGCATCTAGATGCGCGAAGAGAAAGAGCCGAGTATGGTGGAGTTCCACTTGAACATGAGGGAGTGGAAATGTGTGAATCATGACGCTCGAGATTCGGATCACGATGGTGACGGCGTGGCGATGGAGGACTACTGCTGACCATATTCGCAACACAGCATCCTATCGCGTTATCCTGAAATGGGGACAAACAAATAAGGGTCGACCGTTGACCATGTTCGAAACACGGGACCGTGTCACAAATGTTGTCGAATATCCGCAGGGATGTTGGCCCGAAACGATTGTAGGGCCCTTAGGTCCAGCATTCATGGAGAGCCCTTAAGCTTAGTATCCACGTCGTCTGAGGGTCCTTTTGGATGTGGAAGAGGATGAGGATCCAAATAGTGAGCTCACGAAGCTTGGTCATGGGATGAGGGGAATGTCCCTGTGAAAATCCCATGCTTCGGGCTTTTTGTCAAAACACATCTGAATACGTCAACGAAACGTATTAGAGAGAGGGAGCTGATTCTTTTCCCTTGGGGAAATATTAGTTTATGGTCATAGAATTCGGACCATGGATTGGAAAAAGGGATCAGGGGACGCATGACATCACAACCTGACGTGAATGAGCTCGAGTCGAGGGACCGAACACCAGGGTTAGGCTGGACCCGCGGGGAAGTACCCGGGCGCTCCTACGTATCTCATGAGGATGAGAATCAATCCATACGTAGTTCTCGAAGGTGGCAGGGTAAGGTACCAGTGCCAGGGGAAAGGGGAAGTGCGGACGTGGCCCTTGCACTAAAAGAAGCGGAATTTGATGTATCTTGTTTGTTCTTTGAGGTGAATGGTTTTTTTTTGTGAAGCGACAGGCCTAGAACTGTAGGTCGTGATGTTGCCACAAGAATCAAGCCGTGATGGGCATTGACAAATGGCATGGCGCGTGGCCAGTACCCAACGTGATGTCCTCTACAGCGAGGTCACCACAATGCGGTGCCGTTTTTCGTCGTGCGGCCAGGACGATAACGTCACAGTTTAGGGTCGTATGATAGGACCAAGCATGCATTTTATCGTCATGCAGCGCAGACGTAGCGGAGACGATGCTAGGCGGGAAATGCGCGCAGTGTTTATAAAACACATTTGACAGAGACATGATCCCACATCAAATTGTACGCCATCCGGAGGTAAAACAGGGAGAGAGACTGGCTTCCTGAATGGGTTGTACCCGGAGACAGGGCGTCTGGGCGGTCCTACGTATCCCATGAGGATGGGAATCAAGTTAAACGCAGTCCCGAATGGATCTTAGTTTATGGTCTTAGAGCTCGGACCATGGGAGCCCCAAAGGGCGCCAGACTGCAACTTTGTCCCCCTAGCATGCAGAGGCGCACTGAGGGATAATGCCAAAAGTGTCGAGATTCCACCTGGACATGATGGGGTGGAAAATGATGTGAATCATGCAACCAACATTCAAGGACTGAAGGAGATGGCGTGACGACAAAGGATTACTGCTGACCATATTCGCAACACAGCATCCTGTCGCGTTAGCCTGAAATGAGGACTAATCAAAACGAGCATCGACCGCTGACCACATTCGCAACGCGGGATTTTATCGATTTGTCGTCCGTAACCCTGGAGGGCATTGGCCCGTATCGGTAGGAGATCCCTTGGGCGTAGTATCCAGGCCGTTCTTGGGGGTCCCTCCGGGTGTGAAAGACGATGGAAGTCCGAATAGAGGGGAACACGAAGCTTGACAAGTGGAAGGAACTTGACCAAGTTGAATCTGACACTCTTGGTCCTAGACCAGAGTACTCTCAATACATGGGTGAACCACTACAGGGAGCCAAGGGACTCAACCGTGAGGGTGATCGAGAGATGGAAGATTCCCAGGGGAAGGGGGGCATGATGCCCTCAACCTTGTATCATACCTACGCACCCCCCGCTGGAGAGGGATGGACCAAGTGGCCTAGGTGACCGGGAAATCAGGAGATCTCCCCGAGGTGGGGCTGGACCCGAATCTTAGACATTCAGGTGGTCCTACGTATCCCATTAGGATGGGAATCAAGCCACACGTAGTTCTGAAAGGGTGCCTTTTAATGTCATGCGGGACAGGGGATAGGAGGACTGAACCTCAGAATGGGGGCGTGCGTGGCGCAGCTATTGCGTACCCGACGTGAATGAGGACGTAATCCTACACTGCGCCACGCAGTCCTGTGATCGGGGTCCTGAAGGCAGGATTAGAGAGGTAAATTCGCTGAACTCAAGCCGGGTCCAAAGACAAGGGGTCTTGAACGTAGTTCCAGATGAGAGTCTTAGTTTATGGTCTTAGAGCTCGGACCGTGGATGGTGACAACTCCCAAGTAAGCACAGATGTCAGCCCAATCCCTAAGCCCACGTGAGATAAACTCGGTGTGGGAAACAAGGGGGGGACCCTCATTGCAACACTTGGGGCATCCATTTAAGGGGAGTCAGCAGAGAGTTTCGAAGGACACCTTTGATGTAGCTTGTTCTCCCAATGCGCTGACGTGCATGGAGGAAAAGTACCAAGAATCCCGAGACTCTACTTGGACACGATGAAGTGATGAAGGGTGTGAATTGTGTACCCGGCATTTGGGCTTAACGGGTTGGCATGGCGACAGAGGAAAACTGTTATCCATGAAGGAAACGCAGCGTCTGTATCGCGTTAGCCTGAGGTGGGAACAACAAACGAGCATCGACCGCTGACCATATTCGCAACGCGGGATTTTATCGATTTGTCGTCCGAAACCCTGGGGGGCGTTGGCCCGTATCGGTAGGAGAGCCTTTGGGCTTTGTATCCAGGCCGTTCTTGGGAGTCCCTCCGGGTGTGAAAGATGGTGAAAGCCCTGATGCGGGGATACGCAAAGCCTGGAAAGCGGGTGCGGACGTATCCGAGTAAAGCTTGGCATTCCAGGTAGTGAACCAGAGTACTCTTAAGCACATTGGAGAACAGCCGAAAAAGAGGGGTCGACGAAACAAATCAGCAGGGGGTGGGAGCATGGCGTGGTTATCACGAGACCGTCGTGAATGAGGACATAATCCCACACCGCACCATATGATCCCCTCATGGAGGAAGGATAGGCCAGGGGGCCAAGATGGGATGAGGATTCCCGAGGAATGGGGCTGGACCCGGATCTTGGACATCCAGGTGGTCCTACGTATCCCATCAGGATGGGAATCAAGCCACACGTAGTTCTTGAAATGTAGTTTAACGTCATACCGGACGAGGAGGGGAATAACATATCCCTAAGCAAGGTGTACAGTATGGCGAAAAAATGACGTGAGGACATAACCCTACGCCATGCCGTACAATCCTATAAGATAGGTCCTGGGCCGCGGCCTGGAAAGGCCGAGGGGCCTGGGGCTGAGCCTCGGAGAGTCGTACGACATGGTACATGATCCCAACGTGAATGAGGACGTAGTCCTACACCACACCGTACGCTCCGGGTGAGGAATCCCGGGCTGTGGGCCCGATCACTAGCACCACCTGGGGGAAGTTTGTCACCTCAGGATGGGGAAGAATGAATCACTGTTGACCATATTCGAAACACAGCGTTCCTATGGTGACCCTCATGGGGGCAACAAATGAGCGTCGACCGCTGACCAAATTCGTAACGCGGGACTTGTTTCGATTTGTTGCTTGAGAAACCCTCGGGGGCGTTGGCCCGTATCGGTAGGAGAGCCCTTGGGCTTTGTATCCAGACCGTTCTTGGGGGCCCCTCCGGGTGTGAATCCATCCACGAAGGGGGAAAACACCTCCAGGGGGGAATGTGCAGCCGGGTCGAGGCTTGCTCGACGTGGGTCGGGGAAAAAGTGTGCACCCTGCCGTGTCTTGACCCGAGGGGAAGATTTTGGCTTTTGGGCTGGGCCAACGGACGAAATGTCCGGGCGTTCCTACGTATCTCATAAGGATGAGAATCAAGCCATACGTAGTTCTTGAAGGCCATGCAGTTTAGCGTCATGCGGTGAGGACGTGGTGGGGTAGAAGAACGGGAGTGGGCACATGGTGCGACCTTTACAATCTTTGCGTGAGTGGGGTTGCATGAGCGGGGCCAAGAAAGCCGACGCCCTGCTACACAAAGATCCTCCAAGGAGACCATTCCCAGGGGGAATAGTGGAAGAAAGAAGCTTGGGGCTGGGCTCAAGACAAGGCGTCCGAGCGTTCCTACGTATCCCATGAAGATGGGAATCAAGCCGTACGTAGTTCTTGACATGCAGTTTAACGTCATGCGGGACGAGGGGCATCTCGTTCGGGGATGTGTGCGGCATGGTACATGATCCCAACGTGAGAACGTAGTCCTACACTGTACCGTACGATCCCATAAGAGGGTAAGTCGGAGAGAAACGAGGGGGGCCTGGGGCCAGACCTCGGTGGAGACGGGGCCAGGGGCCCAAAGAGGCCGAGGGGCCTGAGGCTGAGCTTCGGTCAGGAAGAACTGACTGACTTGCAGTTTAACGTCTTGCAGTGAGGAAGGAGATACAGTTTAAGGTCATGCGGGACCAAGTCGTAGTTTAGGGTCGTGCAGGACCAATGCAGTTTAATGTCGTGCAGGACCCTCTCGCAGTTTAGGGTCATGCAGGACCCTCTCGCAGTTTAGGGTCATGCAGGACCACTTTTGCCCTAGGCAAAGTATCGCTTGAGGAATCTGGCATTGGTGGGAGGGGTTACACGCTCTCCATCTGTGGTCACCAAGGAATATGCTCCATTGGGGTAAACCTTATGGATGATATAAGGCCCTTCCCATTTGGGTTCTAACTTGGGCGGTTTCCTTCCGGGAATCATTGGCGCTCGCAGGGCCAGCACCAGGTCACCCTGTAGAAAAGAGCGGAGACGAACCTTCTTGTCAAAAGCTCTTGCCATCTTGTCCTGATGCCTTTCCAGATTGTGCAGGGCACGAAGCCGGTTCTCATCCAGTGCCTCTAACTCAGCTAGACGGATCTCGGCTACCTCATCTGATGTCTGGTGATCATAAACTGCCGTGCGTAGCGACGGAAGCTGGATCTCAATGGGTAGGACGGCCTCAGCTCCATACACCAGGGAATATGGGGTCACCTGGGTAGAGTTGCGAGTCGTCGTCCGGTAATCCCAAAGGGCGTTGGGGAGCTTGTCCGGCCAACTCTTCTTGTTCTGACCAACCATCTTCTGCAGAATGTTAGAGAGGGTCTTGTTGAATGCCTCGATCTGTCCATTCGCCTGCGCGTGGTAGCAGGAGGTATGGTTTGACCGGATGTCGTACTTAGCGTACAATTTCTTCAATTCAGCTGCTCGGAAGTTGGTGCCGTTGTCAGTGAGGACGGCGTGAGGGACCCCAAACCGGTGGATGATGTTGGAGCTCACAAAGTCAACGACGGAACGGGCCTTGACCTCTTTGAGCGGAACTGCTTCTGCCCACTTGGAAAAGAAATCTGTAGCAGTCACGATGAACCTACACTGGCGGGCTGTTGCCGGCGGATACGGTCCCACTACATCGAGCCCCCATACCGCAAATGGCCAAGAGTACTTGGTGGGGTGGAGGGGTTCTGGCGGCCGATGCAAGAAGTTGGCGTGCACTTGGCACGCGTGGCATATCTTGGCGTATCCAATACAATCGTGGATCATGGAGGGCCAGAAGTACCCTAGCCTCCGGATTTGATGGGACAGCTTCGGCCCAGCTTGATGGGCGCCACAGGAACCGGCGTGAACTTCTTTCATAACTTGAAGTATCTCTACTCCTTGGATGCAACGGAGGAGGACACCATCAAAACTCCGTTTATAGAGGGTCTGCTCAAGACTGGGGCCGCTCTGGAGGGTAAATTGAAGTGCGCGGCGTCGGATTCGCTCGCGCTCGGCCCGGTTGTCCGGGAGCTGTCCATTTTGGAGATAATCGACAAAAAGGTGCTCTCCAATCGGGGGTCGTTTCAACCACTGCATCTGACGAACCCGGGACTCCCGATACGGAGGGTCCGGCGGTGAGATGACTTACCCGTAGGCTATCACGGTCCTCTTGGGTGACGGGAGCAATGACTCTACGGTGGGCCACGTGTATGACCAAATCATCTTGCTCGGGTTCTGCGAGCGATGCGGCTAAGCCAGCTAGGGCGTCCGATTGGCTGTTCTGCGACCGCAGGACATGGGTAACCTCTGGCCGAGAAGAGAACTGGGCCATTAGAAGGAGGGTGTACTCCAGCAACGGTGCAAGCTCTGACTTCCTGACGATGTAGTCGCCATTAACCTGTTTGATTACCAGCTCAGAATCTCCCTTCACATGTAGATGGGGTACATGGATCTCAAGGGCCAACTCGAGGCCGGTGATGAGAGCTTGGTACTCTGCCTCGTTGTTCGTACAACCTTCTGACAACAGGAAGGAGTACGGCAGGACGGCTTGCGCCGGGGTGATGAAAACAATACCCAGACCCACTCTGTTGAGCTTGGGGTCGTTGAGCCTTCTACCAGTGGGGCTCCGGGAGGCGCCGTCGAAATGCATTTGCCAACACGGGACAGCGTGATCGACCGAGAGGATCGTCTCGTCGGGGAAATCCAGGTCCAGGGATTGATCCGCGGAGGTTGGATGGGCAGCTAAAAAGTCTGCCAATGCCTGTCCCTTAACGGCCTTCTGAGGCACAAACCTGATGTCAAACTGCTGGAGAATCACCGCCCACCGTGCTAGCCGGCCAGTCAGCATGGGGCGGTTCAGGATGTACTTCAGCGGATCCACCCGAGAGATCAATTGCACCTCGTGGTGTTGCAGGTAGTGTCGCAACTTCTGCGCGGCGAAGACGAGCGCAAGGCAGCTCTTTTCGATAAGGGAATATCTGACCTCCGTATCGAGAAGCATGCGACTGAGATAGTAGAGACTGTTCTCAGTGCCCTCGTTATTCTTCTGGGCGAGCAGCGCGCCGAGGGATCTCTCCAGGGAGGTCACGTAAAGGACCAGCGGCTTTCCAGAGACGGGTGGCATCAAGACCGGAGGTTGGAGCAGATACTGCTTGATTTCCTCGAAGGCGATCCGACACTCCTCATCCCATTCGTAGGCAGTGCCTTTCTTTATGAGCCGAGAAAAGGGCTTACACTTGCCGGCCAGGTTCGCAATGAATCGGCGTATATAGGCTAAGTGGCCTTGCAGGCCTCGAAGCTCCCGAATGTTGCTCGGGGGAGGCATTTGGCTGATGGCCCTGATCTTCTCCGGGTCGATCTCGATACCTCGATATCTGACAACAAAGCCCAGAAACTTCCCGGAGGTGACTCCGAAGGCACACTTCAGTGGGTTCATCTTCAGGTGACAGGAACGGAGGAAACCGAACACTTTCTCAAGGTCTTTGAGATGGTCCTGGCACTGATATGATTTGACTACAAGGTCATCCACGTAGCACTCCACCAATGTCCCGAGGATCGGTTTGAATATGCGATGCATGGCCCTCTGATAAGTGGCACCTGCGTTTTTCAAACCGAATGGCATCACCCGGTAGTAAAAGGTACCCTGGGGAGCCCTGAAGGCAGTGGACTCCTCATCTTTGGGGGCCATCCGGATCTGGTTATACCCGGAATACCCATCCATGAAAGAGAGGGCTTGGAACCCGGCTGTGGCGTCAATCAACAGCTCCGTCACCGGGAGTGGGAAGTCATCCTTTGGGCAGTGGCGATTGAGATCGCGGAAGTCGATGCAGACTCTAATCTGCCCATTCTTCTTCCTGACTGGCACAATGTTGGCGAGCCATTTGGGGTACTGGACCTCTTTGACGAAGTTGGCCTTGATTAGCTTATCAACCTCGGCCTCAACCATAGCGCCATGGGAAGGGTGCATTTTCCTGGGAGGCTGCTTAAACCCACGATGTTTTACTGGGAGGCCCAGGCGGTGGACGGCCACTTGGGGATCCAGCCCTGGCATCTCATCGTAACTCCAGGCAAACACATCGCGGTGCTGTTTGAGGAAGTCTACATACTGCTGCCGCTCCTCGAGGGACATGGCCGCACTGATTAATGTGGGTCTTGGATCTGCCTCGCTACCAAGGTTCACCTGTACCAGCTCATCGACCGTGGTAGAGACGCCTTCTTCAAAGGCTGGGGGAGCATCCTCCAAGTCTTCCTCCCCAGCCGTGGGGGGATTTCCCGTGACGGAAGGTACTTCTGGACTCTCAAAACCCAAGGGGCAGCTGGTGCCGGCTTGGGCAGCAGCGGTCATCACATCAGGAGACTCACTCGTCGTGGAGACCATAGCAATGAATGCATTTGACCCTATCCCATCCGGCCTTCGGCCTAAGAGGCCACGCTTGATGATATCAAAGCAGTGGTGACGTGTCGGCCAGAGTCGGTTGATTCCAGCCCGGCGAAATAGACACATATGGCGCACCGCCGTTGTCATGAGCTTGACGTCCCGGTACCGTACAGGGGTAGGAGATCCCGGGATGACCCGAGCCTGGTTGATGTAGGAGTACGAGGTGATTTTCCGCCGTCGCTTGGACGCGGGAACATGCCTTCCTTGCGTACCCGAAACAACGAAACATTGTCCCATGTCGGGGGTCGTGGCCTCCAACCGGTGGATCGGGAGGATGTAGGCGTCGTCCACGCTCGCCCAGGGATCACTTGTGATTGGGGCGGGCTCATCCTCGCTGACCAGGATCTGCTTGTCCTTACTTTTGTAATAACCCGCATCCAGATAGTGGGCCTCACAAGAAGCGAAAGGGGACGCGTCTCCTTGGAGCACGCCTACTCGACCGTTGAGCGAGTACTTAAGGCACTGGTGATACGACGAGGGAACCGTTGCATGCAGATGGAGCCATGGCCTGCCCATCAATGCGTTGTAGGCGGTGTCCTGAGAAACAACCATGAACTCGGTGCTGGCAATTAAGCCACCGAACTGGGTCTTCAGACGGATCTTGCCGACCGGGGTTTGCTCTGTCCTGTCGTACCCCTGAATCCTGAGGTCATAGGGAGTCAAATCACCTTCGGACAAACCCAGCTTTCGCAGCGTCCGGGTCGGAATTAGATTGATTCCAGAACCCGTGTCAACGAGGCAGCGACGGACTTCCACACCGTTAAAGTGGCCAGTGATATACAGTGGGCGAATGTGCCCCTGTATAGGAGGGTCTTCATCTTCACCAGAGAATGAGATAACCGCCTGACATTCGGCGTTTTCAATCGTCTCGGTATGGAAGGCCTCCGCAGCTGCCACTTCCGTCTCGAACTGGAGGGGGCTCCTTAGGGCCTCGGCAAGTGCCTCGCGCATCTCGGATGACAAGCGCAGGGCCTCAAGGATGGAAAGCCTCGCCGGAATGCCGGCTAGGTGCTTTAGGACATCATACTTGCGTGCCAAACGCGAACCTCTGCTTACAGGGGGTTTTCGGCATTTGGAGGCATAGCGGGTCCTGCCGGTTGAACTGGCGGTCGGCTAGCACTGGGTTCATCCTGCTGCCTGCTAGTAGAAGCCTGGAGAGTAGTCGCCGGGCTAAGATCGAACAGCGGGGGTTGGCCCATCGCCGGGCGAGACTGGCTGTGATACGAACGAGGCGGCTCTCCCTGATCCAGCAACACGAACGACGGTAGAGGTAGAGCCAAGGGTGTTGGATGGGTCTGCGCGTGCTGAGATCTGTGCTGAGCCTGCTGCCTGGTCTCGGTAGCGTGCACGGCTTGGTCACAAGTGCCTGCTGACATACCTCGGTGACCGGCGCGATTGCGATTCCGCTGACGTTGACGTCGGCTGGAAACGTTGGGGCGGTCTGCCTGGGGTTCCCCCTCGTCGGGGGTCATATAGGGCTTTACCAGCTCCACGGTGTTAACCGAAGCATACCCTTGACTGTCACTCGAAGAGTCATCCACCGCTGGGCGGATTCTGGGGGGAATGCCCATTTCAGGAGGCATAAAGTCACCGAGAGTGCGGGATGACGACGGCACTGGCGGTGCACGTTGCTTCTTCTTACGTCGCCGCTGCTTGCCTTTTTGGGCAGAGGTCGACTGTGAAGACGATGTTGAGGCGCCAACTACTTCTTCTGAAGGTTCCGACTGCTTCAGGCGTGCCCGGATGATACCCTGGGCACGGACGACAGTTTTTCGAGCCATCCAGTTGTCGTATTTCTGGGACCCGCGGCTAGGGACCTGCTGCCACTCACCCTCGCTGTTACTGCCGATTTCTGATCCCGCAAAGACGCCTGCCACCTGCGCTGGCGCTGGGCCCAACTTGACTATGTTGTTGTTGACCTGGTCCTGAAGCCAGTCTTTAAACACATAGCATCTCTTGAGGGTGTTCCCCAGGATCCGATGATAAGGGCAGTAGTTGGGGTGATCAGTGAGATGCGCCTCTGCCGGCCTCCTGCACTCAGGCAGACGCACGATCCCTTGCTCTAGAGCACTTCGGAAGTAACCAGGGACCGGATTTTCGTTAAACGAATAGGTATGGTACTTTCTTTCCGGGTAAGGAGCCCTGGGGGCCTGGTCCTGTCGAGGGACCGGAGGGGCCTGCCGAGGGGGCGGCGCCTGGTTGTCTCGCCTAGGTGGCGGTGGCGCGTTGCGCGGGGGAACCTGTCGGTTCTGAGGCGGTCGCTGCTGGGCAGGAGCCTGTGCTTGAGGTGGAGGACCTCTGCGGGGTTGCGGGGGTGGTGCCGCCGGTAACAATTCCAGCTGCCTCGGGGCTTCTATTTGAGCCACTGCGGTGGGTTCAGCCCTGGCGGCCCTCCTGGCTGGGATCATAGGGGGCAGCAAACGTGCTTGACTAGCCTGTTGCAGGGCCTCCTCGAGGCGCTGGGCCTTATCCGAGAAATCTCTGAACCCCCCAGGGTAGTTCTGGGTAATCAAGGAGGGTACCAGCTCTGTCTTTACGTTCCCCACACACATCGTCAGTAATTTCTCCTGAGTCAGCGGCATATCGAGAGAATACGTAAGTCCTTTCCACCGGGCGATGAAGTCTGCAACCCGCTCATCAGGCCTCTGTTTGCACTTAAAGAGGTCCGCGATGCTGGTCTTCCGCGTGGTGGAGCTGAACTGGTACAAGAACTGCCGGCGAAGATCCTCCCAACCGGTCACTGATCCGATGGGGAGCTGGCTGTACCAGACGAATGTCGGACCTTCCAACGTCTGTACAAAACATCGGAGCTTAGCGGCTTCTTGCTGAGCCGGGGTCCCCAGCATGGGGCCACACCTGGAAGAGAAATGAGCCAAGTGCTGGGGTGGGTCCCCTGTCCCGTTAAAAGGCGAGAAAGTGGGGTTCCCAAAACCCGGAGGCGCGGGCATATCATCCACCCACGCGGGATAAGGCTTGCCATCCGGTGGGACCGCCACCTGCCGTGTCTCCAACGCCTCGAGGCGGGCTGTGAGTGCCGCAATAAGGTCCTCCGGGTGGGGGTCCCTGTCTTGACGGGGGTCCCTAACCACAAGTGCATTGCCAGGTTCTTCAACACGGTAGACGGCTTCTGCTGCTCGCGGGTTGACTGGTTGGACGACCTGTTGGGCGACTGGGGGAACCCGGGTTGGGTTCTTCAGATTGCCCCGTCGCTCAGGGGGGTTTGGCGAGACGTATCGCGCCCTCTTGCCGTACGTTCCGGCTTCCGCCCTGTCCGCGGCAGTAGCATGATCAGGGTTGCCCGGAGGCATCTCACCGGGGGGAAATTGTTCCTGCCCCTGCTGCCCTGGCCTGGGATTACCATAGTCGGGTCGTCGCTCTACGGCGCGTTCAGCCAAGAGTTCGTCGACCAGCCTCTTCTGCTCAGCAAGCTGCTGGCGCAACGTGGCCTTCTCAGGGTCTTCGTCCGTTTTCTGCACAGAGGCGGACGGGTCGGAGTGCTTGACTATCCCGACATGCTCCTTACCCTTGCCAGTGCTTCGACCGAGTGCCAGTGACTCGGTGGGTACGGGGAGGCCTAGCAGGTTCCTTTGCTGACGGGTGACTCTCTCTGATGGGTCGAGTAGTGGCGGTACGCCCTCGGATGGTAAGTCCCCATCAAGGAACTCAAGCTCATCTTCCTTATCCACAACGTCGGCCATGTGGACTGTGACCCCTCTTGAGGGCATATCCTCAATGTCGCATAGCGAATCGGGCTGTCGTCGGATAGGGTCGAAGAGGAGAGCGGCATAGCGTCCCCAACCACGGACTTGCACATGGGGGGTGGCTTCCCTGACGATCTTGCGGAGTGCCTTGAAACTCTGGACGCATTTTTGTTGGAGGGCACTCTGGTGACCGGGCGACTCGGGGTGCTGGGCCGCAAGGAGCGCCGCTGCATCAATTAGGCGGCACTGTTTGCCAATCTCCTCGAAGTGCTCTCGACTCCTGGGGTACACTACCCGTTCCCAACGGAGGCGGAAGTGCGTCGCCCACAGGGTCCGACAAAAGCATCCCACTTCTTCAGGGGTAAGCGACTCGGGTACGCGAAAATTCAGTGCCGCCGTGGGCCAGAACTTCTCTGGGAAGTAGTCCGCTGCAAGAATACTCCAGAAGCTCCTGGGTTCGTCCTCGGGGTTCGGCCCTACATTTCCCCACTCATCAACCGGGGGTGGCTGAGGGACCGGTAGCGGTACCGAGGCGGACCTCTGGGATAGCAAACTCGGCGGTGGAGAATACGGCAAGCGAGCAGACTGGCCACCGTACTCTGGGCCCTCCTCTGAAGAGCGAGGTGACCTGACCACAATGTCATGATAGGACGGGCTAACAGCCACTGCTTCGGGTACGGGAATTGTCGTTACCGGTGTCCGGTCATGTCGTGGCTCTACCACCGTTGACCCCCAAAACAGCTCCTCGTGATCCCGAGTAGAGGTAGAGGGCGCTTCGGGTGACGGTGGCGGTGACTGCGTGGTCGAAACCTGCGGAATTCCCAGGATTTCTTCCTCCTGGATGTACCTGCGGAGAGAGACGGGAATCCGGTGGACCTCAAATTCCGGGAGAACGAGGCTGACGCGTCTGGTTCCTGCCCCAGTCCTTGATACAGAGGAGCTGGGAGAAGGTTCCATCGCTGAATCGCATTCCGCTTCCGAATCGGAGAAGCGGGCAGGTTTGATCCCCCCCTGGGCCTTCCCAGGATTCTTCTTGTGGTGGCGACGACCCGCTCTTCTGCCCCTGGGTGGCTTTTCGGGACAGGGTTGACCCCTATCAGGCAGCCCTGGGGCGGCACTAGCGCCGTGGCGGAGAGGGCCCCCACTTGAGACAGCCGGGGTGCCGGGGGCACCAGGGCAAATATCAAAGGGTACATGGGGAGGACCTCCATGAACAGTACCCACGTGGGCGGGGCCTCTGTTGGAACCGGCAGGAGCATGGGGAAGGCCTCCATGGTCGATGCGAGTGGAGCGAGGCTGACCTTCACTCCTTGAGTTGCTGGGGCGAGGAGGATATTCGCCAGTCGCAGAGAGGACGTAGGGGGTGGGGCCCACGTCGAAGGACCGGATGGACGGTGCCTTCAGAAGGATGGACTTCATACCCTGTACAGCGGGCGCGGGAAATGTTTCCGCGCTGAGCATCACTGCCCCGGGGCAGGTCTTCCTGCAGGATGGGGGCAGCACGAGGCATGCCTCCATGACGAACCTCGGAGCGGGGAAGGCCCATGCTCTGTGGAGTAGTGGTACGGGGAGGACCTCCGTACGGGGTGGCATCACCGCGGGTTAGCTCGCGACGATCATCACTGGGGCCTGCAACCCGGAGAGTCAACCCGGCCTGCCCATGGGGCGGCTGGGGTCTCAATCTTGGTTGGGCGAAGGGGTGCCCCTGCTCAATGTAGGCGGGGGCTTCATAATGTACGTCGGCGGTGGCTCGGGCCACTATAGCTGTCGATGTGGACGCGGCTAGGCGAGCGTCCTCAGCCCGGGCCCGGCGCTGACGTCGGGTCAGGCGGGCCGGTGCAGGTGGTGCAGGGACATAGTCTGCCTGTTCTTCCTGCGGGGCCGAACGGTGGCGCTGACGTGGCCGGACGGGAGCTCTCGCCTGGGGGTCCTGGGTCGGGGCCCTGAGCGGGCTGAGCCGGACCGCGCCTGCCTCTTCGGCGTAAGGCGAAGAGTCGTCAAGGCGTTCTGGGGATAGGCTCCCGAAACGGTTGAATGTCGAGGTGGGGAGCGGGGGCTCCCTGCGCGGCCTGTTAGGGCGGCGTTGACGGTGGGGCCTGGAAGCCTCCAGGTCCAAACAGGCCATATCCCTGGTCGGGATGACCCCTTGTTCCTCATACCTGCGCACGAGGCTGTTGATCACCCTTCCTTGGATGACCTCTGATGGGGAAAGGGGACGTGGACGTCCCGCATCCCGTGACGTGGCAGCCGTCGTGGCGGTAGTGGCGCCATGTGGAGTGGCCGTAGTGGTGTTGCCCCTGCCCCTGCGCGGGCGAGGAGCGGATGGTGACCGCATCTCTGAAATAACAACCAGGTTCCTGGCAAACGAAGGGATCAACTCATCAGTACTGAGAGGAAAAGGATTGACAGCCAGTGCCCCAGCGTTCTTCCATCCTCCATGTCTGTGAGAAGGATCCACGCCAACACGCTGCGGAGCGGAGCGCCCCACGTTCTACTACCCCGACTTCTGGTGAGTTCCACGACAGGCCCGCCATTTACTTGGCGGGACCAGGCAACGGATATCTGAATCCGGTGACACGTCAATCTACTGGTGTCTCGAAAGCTACTAATCTCCATGCTGAGGAGAAGAATTTCACGTCGGGTTCACCATTTCTGTTTCCGACGCTTTCGCCGGGGCGCGCGCGCATCCGTCCGCGGGGGAGGGGGACGCGCGGCTTTGTTGCCCCGCATTCCCGCTTTCCAAAGGTGGGCGGCATTCGTTCCTTGTTCAGGTACGTCTGCTCCTTGATCGAAACGGGATGATGGGATGTCGGTTCTTCCTCCTGTGGATTCCTCCTCAGAACTCGTCACCTAGTCCGGGTCTCCCTTATAGATTTAATACGTAGTTCGTGAAACTCTTCCCGGTGTCATGTTTCCATGGACGCCGGTTAATTACACTGCTTCTGTCGGGACATTCCAAAGGGTCCAGTCAGGGCAGCAACCTTCGGTCAGGGGAGTAATCACGTTTGAGGCATCAGTAGCGTGTTTGGATGCTGGGGTACTTGGCATGTCTGTCTGTTATCCTCAATCATAAGGCTTCTCGAGGGCGTGGAAGCCCGAGGCATCCCACATCGAGCGCAGGGAATTACATGTCATAGACACGTATCTGAGGTTTTCCTCAGCTTCCCATGTTCAACACAGGGTAGGTTGCAAGATTAACGTCTAGCAGAGACGGTTGAGAATGAAATGGGACCATCGCAGGGGGGCGACAGCGAAGTTGGGCTTGAGCCTTGAAGAGACTTCCTACGTATCCCCGTGGCAGGGAATCAAAGTCCGCGTAGTTCAGGATGGTGTCGGTAAACCGACGTGAAGCTGGACCTTGGTCCGAAGAGAGTTGGGCTTGAACCTCTAGGAGGATTCCTACGTACCATGCCTTGACATGGATCAAAGTCCCCGTAGTTCAAATGATACAGTTTAACGTCATGCGGGACGATAATGAACCCTGACGTGAATAAACGACGGGTGGTGGGTATCGGTGAGCCGACATAAGCGAGGGACCTTGATCCAATATTGATGGGCTTGAACCTCGTGGAGGCTTCCTACGTACCATGCCTTGACATGGATCAAAGACCTCGTAGTTCAGGTGGGGCTGGGTCATAATGGCTTACCACTGGACCGGGATGTAGTTTAACGTCATACTGGACGTAGGTAGAACACGACGTGAATTGGGTGATGGGTGGGCTTGAACCTCGTGGAGGCTTCCTACGTACCATGCCTTGACATGGATCAAAGACCTCGTAGTTCAGGTGTCACAACGGCTTACCGCTGGACTGGAGTGGGACCCGACGTGAAGGAGCGACAGGTGGGTGTGTCGGTGAACCGACGTGAAAGTAGACCTTGGTCCACTATGGGTGGGCTTGAACCTCGTGGAGGTTTCCTACGTACCATGCCTTAACATGGATGAAAGACCTCGTAGTTCAGAAGGGGTTTGTCAGGGTCGGTGCTCACTCTAAGCCCACGTGAGTCATGCTCGGTGTGAGAAACAAGAGGTTGCAAGGACCTGAAGATCACGTCGCGAAGGGTGCGTCCGTGAGAAGCGAAGAGGGGCTTACGCGTTGGGCGGCCCATGGTGTTGGGACTTACTCCAGGATGGAGGCCCACGGCGCGACAAAGCGCGGGAAAGATGGACCTTGGTCCGACAATGGGAGGTGCCTCGTTCCCTATCACGTTCCCCACTGACCTTGGTAGTGGGGGAGTACCGAGATGCACGGGTGAAATCATCCGTACCAAAGGTTAGGGATTTACGCTCTGAGGCGACCCTTCCCCTGCGAACATACACCACTCCGACAAGGAGGATCTCATTCCATGTGCGGAAGAGTTCCATTCCCGTGGAGACGAGCGGTGTAATGAATGCTCGAGCTGGGGGGACCCTTCGTGAGGGAGACGAGGTTGGGTCACAGTTTAACGTCATGTGTTGAGGACGTGGTGCTTGGCAGTTTAACGTCCTGCAGCTCGGACGAGGTGGGTTCACTCCACACCCCTAGGGCTTACATAACCGGTACCCTCTGGTCCTTGGGGAAGGGAAGGTACCAGTAAGGCCATGGTAAAGGGGGGTCGAGGGAGGAACCATCGAGGGGTCCACGTTAGCGTGGCTATGCGAAGAAGCAATAGCCGTTAGCATGCCTATGCGAAGAAGCATTGGGCGAAGCAACGCTACGGGAGGTGTCGTCCATGGGACTTTGAAATCACATCGTGCAAACCTGGAGGGTCGCACGGAAAGAGGAATCGCTAAGCAGAGGAGCGTGCTTTGCGAAGTGGGGTGCCTTGGCCTTAGCATGGGGCATAGGTGGGAGTGGGTGGTGCTTCGCGAAGTGGAACAGTGTTCGCGGAGCACTGCCTCGCGAAGGAGGAGTGGTTCGCGAAGCAGGGTCCTGCCAAGCAATGTGCTTCGCGATGCATAGTTATCCTGCCTTGGCATAGGGATTACTAGCATGGGTTGGGTGTTTCGCGAAGCACGAGTGCTCCGCGGCTGCCCGGGTTCCCTTGGGAATCCCCTTCCTTTGCGAACGCCCTTGGGCTTCGCGAAGGGCATCCCTCTCGAAAGAGGGGCTCAGAACGAAACAAATCAGAGTCGTCTCGCGAAGTAGAAATACCTCGCGGAGCTCATGATTCCCGGGGCAAAGCTTGCTTCGCGATTCGGGAGAGGAGAAGCTGAAAGGTCGGATCGTCCGTCCTCCTGGGACTCAGGGGGAGTCAAGTATTTATAGGGAAGGGGCGCCGCGATGCAGGGCTCGCGCGCCGCCTGCGGGGCTTCGCGGCGGCTCGCGAACGTCAAACGGATTCGCGGGGGTTTACCGCCTCCGGAGCTTCGCGGCGCCTCGCGAACGTCAAACCGGTTCGCGGCGGATTACCGCCTCCGGAGCTTCGCGGGGCCGCCAAAGTTGGGGCGCTTCGCGGCGGGGCTCCGCGGACGGGCTCCGCGGCTGTGCTTCGCGGCTGTGCTTCGCGAGGCAGCGCGCCGGCTGTCTTTTTCGTTCCTTCCTTTCGGGCCATATTTTTGGCGCCAACATTCCCAAATAAGCACCTGGGTTCTCCTAAGGATGTCAAATAGAGGCAGGGTAACATTTTTCATGCACAAAATATAAAATAATAATAGAATTAATAACAATGAATCTCAAAATAAACTCCCCATACCACCCCCAAATAGATATTAAAATAATATTACCTTATCATTTATTTAAAAATAAATCAAAATTTTAATCCTTCAATCAATATTGAAAATTATAACCCACGTATATAAAACAATGGTTCTCAAATTAAGGGTGTAACTCATTTAATAAAAATAATTATTACATGGTACCATATAGACTGGTGGCTTAAAGATAATAATATTATACATATATCCTTTGAAAAATATTTTAGATTCCAAATAAAAATTTGAAATTTACCTTTCAATTCAATATAATAGAAGACCTTAATTTATTAGTTACAATATATATATATATATATATCATATTCATAAAAAAAATAAAAAATGAATAATATAGTAAACATAATTCATCTAAAACATTGGAATCAAATATGAACAAATTTCATCAAAGGTGATCAATAATGAATTTATAAACAAAAAATCCTTTACTCTCATAAAAAACAATATATAAGATCATAAGAGGATCCGAATTATTATATGAATTCTAATAAACTGATAATATACATAATTTTTAGCTATAAATATTGGGACGGAAATATATAAATACCCTTATAAATTTTTATGTGGGAGAATCATAAATTATTAGTAAATAACAAGTAAATTCATTAGGGATCACCAAATAAGAAAAATATTTTGGAAAATGGGTTTAGAATTCTCAATAATTACATAGTTTTACAATAGAATAAAATATCATGGAAATAACTACCTCAAACAAAATAATATGGAATGAAACCTTCAATGAAAAAAATATAGATATCTAAAAAACAATATCCACATAATAGATATCAAGAACCAATAAATATTTATTGAATATGAACCCTAGATTTTGTCCATTATGGATCCTTTAATGAGAAGAAGAATAATAAATAAAAAATGATACAGGATGAGTAGAAAAAAATATGAATAAGAAGATGATGATGATGAACTGAGAGAAATGATGGAATTTCCCAAAGAAAAAAAAAGAATCAAGGCTAGTGGAAATTATAGAAAAAGAGGATGGAGGAATGATATTAATAAAAATACACTTGAGTTATGTAGAATGAATTAGGTATGATAATATATAAATAAGATTTTTAATTCAATCGATATAAATAATATTTTTAATTCAATCGTGGTATAGTTAAACAATATAAAAAATTAAAATTCGGGAATAGGAAGCTTAAAACATGGAATTATACACCATGGTGGGGTTACCCTTTCTATATAATCATTAGGGCATGACCTTATTGTTCAAGAATGGAACTCCTCCCCTAGTAATACCTATATACCTTATCCTCTAGGAAAATACGGCATGGTATCCCACCTTCATGATATTAAGTAGGTTCCCCAACATAAATATATAATAAGTACTTGCCTATGAAACCACCATCACTTCATAGTTCTCACACTTCACAGAATGTCAATTCACCACCATAAAATATTTCAAAGGAAAAAAGAGATTTAAATATAAAACTGTAGCAACCATGTAATTATACTAAACCATTTGGACATGATCTTCCCCTCACTCGGATTTTATATTTTATGGGGACCATATACATCACAAGGTTACCCCTTTATATATAGGGTTACCCTTAAACCCAAAATATATAAATATTACCACCTATCCAATGACATGTAATAGTGTGGCACACCCTTACAATGGTGTGACTTCTTAGATCTGCCTCTATAACTCCCCAATATTTCAATATGTAATTTTCCACAAAATAATACTATGTATGATAGCATGTACCACAAGAAACACTAGGCTTAGACAAATAATGATATACAATAAATAATTATTTTTTAAATATTAATGTTACAACATTATTATTGTATTGGTGGGTATGAATATTTGTTATTAAATTATGAAATATATAGTGAATGGTTTTCCTTAACATAAAAATGGATTAATTCCTTTCCAATAAATAATCAATTTTAAATATTGAGAATTAAATCAACTGATGTTAAAAATATTATATTCCAAATAATATTAATTTTATAATAAGTAAAATTGTTACTATTGAAAAATGATTTCAAATGAAATTTATTGATAAAATAAATTTATTATTATTTATATAATGATTATAAAATAGTTATAATAAAATATTAAATCATATGTTTGTAAACAATATATTTTCTAGAAAACATCTTTTTATGTTTGTAATGTATTTTTATGTTAATAAATTAGATTAATAGTTATTGATGAAATGTTTTACTACCATTTGATGATAATATAGTCCATAAAATCAATTAAAATTCATCTAAATGTGCTTACTATGAAAATAATGCGAGGAAATTCATTTAATGATTAAGAAATGGAATATTCCTACAATGTGTTTTATTATGCTTTATGAGTTTATATTAAAATTAATTTAAACCAAATTTAACGAATGGATTTGATTAAATTATTTTCATTTTTTTTAAATGTATAAATTTACCTGTAAGGTCAATTACATTTTTCTCATACAAAATAGTAATTTTGGTAAAATATTTCCACCATAGTAAAGGAAAAAATAATTTAATAGGGGAAAAACATTTAGATAAGGTCCCAAAATATCTCTATCAGTTGAATTTTTATCACTATATTAGTGTATTTAGATAAAAACACCCTATACATGAAAATAAAGTATTTTGGTGCCACTTTCCTATGATAGTAAGCATTATATAATCATATGTAAAGAGTATTTAAAAAAATTAACTCTATCTCATCTATTATATTTCAATGATAATGATATTGATAAAAATATTATATGAAATAATATAGATGATAAAATTTAATATAAATACATTACACTTATTATAATAATTTATATTTTATTTTTGATAGTGTTATGTTCTCTCGTTTACGTTTTTCATTATTGAAGCAACATATGTGCTAGTTTCCCAAAAATAAAATTAAATAGTTTTAAAAATATTAAAAATTATTTGTTTTGAAAATGATAGACTATTTCATGTTATTTGTATTCAAATTTATTGGTTTTAATTTTTAAAATATTCAAATTCAAACACTATTGTTATCTTTCTATTTTAACATCAAATTAATTTAAATGCCATGGAAATGAATTTAAATAGTATTTAATATTGAAATTTTATTTTTAAAACATTATATATTCATAAATATTATATATTAACATAATTGTATGGTAAATTTTATAAACTTGCATTCATGGTCCATTTATGTTCCACTTGTCAGTTTTTTGAAAATCAAATTCAAGACCCTTGGATATTTAATATTTTTAAGAATATAATTTATTTTAACATATAAGAGGTGACTAAATAAAACATTTACAAAGATATATATGAATATTTTTTCTCAAAAACCTCAAACCAAATCCTTCTGAAAAATTCCAATAACATGTCCCTATGCACTTACTATGAAAAATTACACTTTTGCAATGGTCTATAGCATCAAAAGGTGTTGTTCAAAAGACTGAGGTAAGGGTCCCTAAGACTCTTTAACCTATCATAATTATTATTCATTATCATGAAACCTTATAATACATCACTTATTTTGTTACCATGATTCCAATTATATGGTTTTTTAATCTATTGAATCAATTATTGATGGGGGTCACTAGTTATCTTTTAATGAACAGACCACCATAAGCTATTATTATTTTAAATGTGGTTTTTTTCATTTATGGTATTTTCATTTAATTTATCCTCGTACATTTTCAATAATGAATAGGTAACTCAAAATTGACCCGTAATTGGTGTTTTATTTATTATCTATTATATGTTATAAAACTCAAATATTTACTAATTTACCATTCTTTTTAATATATTAGAAAAAATATTGCTCACCATATTGGTTTTAAAAAACATACGTGAACAAGGATGTTTTCATGATCATAAGTTACTCATAGTTATCATTCAAAATTTATTTTATGAATGAATAAAAAATTAATATTAAAATATTTATATGATTATGATTCCCAAATAGTAAATTATCAATTAAAAAATTAATAAATCTCATAGAAATACAAAAATAATAACAACTGTAATACTTAAAGTAAAATTCTCATTAAAAAGAATATATTGATTTTTCATAAAAACACTTCTTAGTATTAAAAATCATTGAGGCTACTTGGAACATTGAATGTTGTGTAGGGTCTCCCTATCTTGGTGGAAAATGTACCTTTAGGGTTAGATTCGCTCCTGATTCCACATCATGTTTGTAAAGTCCAAGAATAATGTTTTAATAAGATATTTTTGAGCTCCCCATTTTTCACTGGAGTTTCCAATCCTATTTTTGAAATTATGAAAATGGATATTTGTGTGTGTGTAAATGTATATATCATTAATGATTAATAAGAAACTAAAATTCATGATATTAAATATCAAGACTGAGTTAATATAAAACATTCCTCTAATGGCATGTTATAATAAACAATACATTGTCATACAATACATCATTATTAAATAACATTCAAGGAAGAAGACTAATTTATGAAAACAAATTTACTTCCTGAAGAATGAATTTTTTAATAATTTTTTTTATATAAAATGATAAATATGAATAGGGTTTTTAGATAATTTTAAGTTATTAAACTCTTTAAAGAAAATATTAAAATTATAACATCTAAAATCAAAATCTCTTTAAGTGGGAGTTATATTTTAAAATAGAAATAATTTAAACACGTTTCACATAATTTGCTGAATTTTGGAATGGTGGATTATTTTTAAATAAACATAAAAACATTATTCACATAAGATAATAAATTTGAAAAAGGATTACCATTATATAAAAATTTAAAACCAACTATTTAATTTAATAAAAAATATATATAATTTTTTTGAAAGATGGGCTCCCCTAACAAGTGGATATTAGAAAATTAGTATAGTAATATTTAAAACATATCCACATAATAAAATGATTTTAAAATTAAAATATTTCATACATAAAATTAAATTTTGAAATGAATTTTCGCCTTATAATAAGGTTTTTTTAAAAAAAAAACCATTGAAATTTGTCTGAAAACATTATTGGGTGGAGAAACAATATAAATTTCAAATAATTCCCCCCCTTACCGAACACTTCTTGCATAATTCCTTCCGAAGATAACTCAAAATGACAAATCACGTTCCCGAGTTATCCATCACCACATTAGCATTATACGTAAATTTTATTATCTAACATCCTAGAAGAGGCCCTGGTTTTTTTATCTCCCAGCAAGATTCCTTTTTTAAGGCTACCTCCTCTGAATTCAATATATTTTAATAACTATAATATTGTTTTCTCTTTTTTAACATAATATTTGTGAAGAAATTTAAACTAGGAAAAAAATCAGTCTGTCCTTTTTACTTGTCCACCAAAGTCTTGGGTCTTATTATATTTATGGTGATCCCATGTTGCATTTTACACACACACACACAAATATATATACATACATCAAATGAAGATGCAAACCTATTTTTGTTTGTTTCATCTAGTGGTGGCATGACTGAAATACTCAAATATTTTCCACCAACACCAATCTCACACACCATTGGGTCATGTTAAGGAACACCACACCATCTTCCTCATTATCATCATTTAGTCCCCACTATAACCATCCATTGTGAACTATTTACTTTATTTGAATAACAACCGTAGTCCATCCCAAGTTTTTTTAAAATTTTCTGAGAAAAATTTTATTTATTTAACAGTAAGGTAATGATTTTTTTAAAATTGATGTGGAAAGGTGGAATACATGATTCCTCCTCTTAGCAAAAAGAAAATAAATATTTTAAATATACATGTTTTTATTTTTATTTTTTTATTTTTATTTTATTTTGTTTTATTTATTTATATTTATATAATTTTTTTGGGTAGAATTTATCTTCTATCTAGTATCCTGCATTACAATTATTAAAGTAGTTTTGAATTATGATAGAAACTTTCACCCTGCTCCAATTTATAAGAGGTCTTTTCAAATAAATCATTTTTTATTTTTGACGTGGGAATCCAGTTCTCCCTTTCTCATGTAGAATTAATAATATATTATTATTATTAATTTTTAATCAATTAATAATAAATATTAATCACAAATAAATAATAAAAAAAATAATAATACAGAAATAATAATTAAAAAATATTGTTTACTTCAAAATATTTATAATTAACTAATTTAATCGATGGTGCTCAAGGTTCGGGGTATTCTTCTCCATGGCGTCTCCTCTTCTTTTAGGGTACTGGTTTCCACGGTTGCAAGCATTTGGATTATATTGCGAATGGAATGAAGGCGGCTAATTGCAGCATGGGTCATTCCCATGTGAATCCTCTTTCAGCGGCATTGGCTCAGGGTACGTGGCCGGTCGGATCTGGTGACCAGGGATGATATACGGTGAGATCCCATAGATCTACAGTGGTTCTAACTGCAGTGGTCATTAGTGATGTTGATCCTTCACGAAGTGCCTCAGTGGGATTCGAGTTTATGGATCAGCGCGATTGGCTGGATGCTAACACTGAAAAACCTATGGGGGTTGATCCGGTTCTATTGGCGGATGAAACAGATCGCTACAGTTCGATGGCGCCCGAATCGAAGGGCACATTTAATATGGGGGTTGATTTCTTGGAAGATTCAACCATTATGTGGAATCGAATTTCATGGAATGGATCTATCGCCATTGTTCATTCCAATCCACGAATCTTTGAAGATCGACCTGAAGTGTGAAAATTCTCTCTTCTCACTCAAATCTCGGCCTCCCGGACCCCATGGAGGCTGGATGGATTAAGAACCCACATTCAACAGTGTGGGGGATTTCAGTGATTGGAGAATGATTTCATTTGGGAAGGGCACATTTAATATTGACTTTTCATCGATAGAGATCCAGAATATTTCATGGAGTATTGTTCTGATTCCTCTAAAGCATGGGTTTGCCATACATCAGCAATGGGATCCCCTCCTGAACCTGTTTGCAGCCCTGTATTTTTCGTAAATATGGATCATAATTAAGGTACAGATCTAGTTCTTTTGGCCGCCCTTTATCATTTGGGATGTTTCCTCTGTGGTGAGGACACCAATCAAGTTCCACAGTGGGACGAAGCACTCCATGAATATCCATTTCTCATGAGTTCATGTTGAAATTGATAAATCTTATGAGCTGCTGTACATAATGTTTTTTGTTGTGGGTGATCTCAAACTGGAATTGGCCATTCAATTCAAGTGGCTTCCTAACTTTTGTATCACCGGTTCATATATTGGGCACTCATATGAGCAGTGATGAAAAAAATTATTTTTCTCTCACTGTAAGATCTCTATACATGTTGCTGACCAACGTATGAAGAGGTTATTCAATAAGTCCAGCAAGGTTTTTCAGCAGAAGGATGACCCACATTTTCATGCATGGGAAAATCTGACTTCTGCAATGGTAGTGGAATTGTTGGTCCGCTTGAGGGTGTTGGTGGTTCGAAGACCTCATGGTTTGAGGCTTCTAATGAAGAGGAAAACAAATCCAAAAATGATAATCAATGTTCTCTAGATGCTACCATTCAAAAGGATGTTGATTTTGATTTGAGGCATGACTTTCATGTTGTGGCTAAAATGAATGGGAATGGTAAGATTGTGGATAATGAGGGATTTTAGCTAGTCGTGCAAAAGAATTACATGGACCCTTCATTTACATTTTCTAATGCCCAACCTATGCAGGGGCATTCTACTACCGATAACACATATGTGGATCTGCCATCCTTTGTGGGCTCCCCACAATCTGTGATCATTTCTCCATAATGCAAGATTGATGAGCAAGATAGGGAAACTCATGATTCTAATGCTTTATTCACTACTTATCAGGCGGCTATGACTCGGGAAATGTTAAACCAAAACATGGAGACGAGGTAGGAATTCATAAAACCAAGGCTGAGGGCATGGCTGAGATTGTCCTAATACACGTGGTCGTTCTAGTAGGTCCTCTTCTAAAAAACTCACTCAGAAGCAGGAAAAGATCAAGGAGAAATATTTGGTGATCTTCAATAAAAAAAACATGCAATTTGAATGGAAAACTGACATTGATGGAGATACTATTGACTCTGATCATGATTATGGAGACGAGCCTCAACCTTGACTTGTTGTCTCTCTTATGGATAAGGGTATTACCTTTGTCTGACCCATCTTTCCTTTTTCTTATAACTTTTCTTTTTTCTAATAAATTTGTTAGGAACATGATTTTTCCCGTCTCCAGCACCTATTGAATATTAACTAATTTAAATTAATGACATTTTAAACAATATTAATTAATAATATTAATTAATATTTAATCATATTAAAAAAATAAAAAATTTCTAAATAGTTAATATTAAATCATTGGTTTTAACTAATTTGAAATTAAATAATATATAATTAATAATAAATCATATTAATAATAACTAAATAATAAATAAAAATTATATAATATATCTTAATAAAAATTATTGTTAATTATTAACTTAAGAATAATTTTAAATCTATATTAGTACATAATGTTTCTTAGAAATTAATATTGTTAAATAGTAAATATCATTATTTAAATAATATTATTTTTTAATTAGTATTAATTAGCAACAATTAATTTATTAATTTATTAATAATTCAGTAAAAAATAATTAATCGTTATTATTTTAATAATTTAATCATTACAAAAAATATTTAGTAAATATATAATATTATTAAATTTTGTTCTGTAATTGTATAACAATAATTATTAATAATTATTAATTATTAATTAATTAATTCTTTATTTATTTATTAATATTATAAGTAATTACAAATTGTATAATCACTAATTAATAAATATGTAATAATTAGATTATTATTTTGAACAATTAGTTACTAAATAATAATTTTAAATATTTTTTAGTAACCAACATTAGATATCCATTAATATTAATTAGAAATTAATACTATTATATATTAAATCATCACATGAGCCTTAGCCCAGTTGGTAAGGACTCCGTAAGTGCATCCGAATGACCATAGATCAAATCCAGGCGGAGGCAGAATTTCTGGGGGTACTGTAGCAGTACTGTAGTAGGTACTGTAGCGGGAACTATACAGTACTGTAGCAGGAACTGTAGTGAGAACTGTAGCAGACACTGTTTGACACTGTAGCAGCCGGGAATATGCCCATGTTTGGGCTTTCGGGCCACCAATTTGGTCCCTGAGTCCTGTAAGGCCTTCGGGCCACCCAGGCCTTCGGGTCAGTAAGGCCTTTGGGCCACCTCAAGGCCTTCGGGCCACCATAGTGCAGATGCAAACCAGACAACCTACAAGGAACAAGCTCTACAAGGAGGATGAGCAATGAGCTTTCACCATATCCGAAGTTAAACGGATTGCAAGAATGAGAGGGTATGACACCTACCATCGGGACAAGTCTGTGCATGCATGAGAATGCCTAGCCGAACAACCATGCAAAGGTGGAGAGCTGATTTCACGATGAAGATGCTGGGGAGGAGCAGTTCCAAGTAGTTAGTCTGTGTTGTATGTAATGTTTGAAGCCTACGGGCAATGAATTCCTTTAAGGCCTACGAGCCATGTAATACTTATGCCTACGGGCCTTGTAAGGGTTCCACCTCACCCCTTGAAAGACGGATTATCAAAAATCAATAAAAAATGAAGGCCTTCTGGCCATTGGAGGATATATTAAATCATATTATTTAATTAATATTTTAAGTAATTATTATTTATTAGTAACAAATATTAATTAGCAGCAATTAGTTAATTAATTAATACTAACATAATAATAAATTAAAAATCATTAATTTAATAATTTAATCATTATTATTAATATTTAGTAAAAAAATAATCTAAAATATTTATTAGTAGTTTATTAATAATAATTATTAATATTTATTAAAAAAATATTTATTAATTAAGAATTAATTAAGTAATTAGGAGTACTATTTTTAACAAGTTATTAAATATTATTTTTTTACTAATTAATTAATAACTATATTATTATATTATTATTTTTAATAATTATTTACTAAATAGCAATTTTAAATATTTATTATCAATTAATATTATCTACTTATTTTATTTATTAGAAATTAAAATTATTAAATTGTAAATCATATAAATTAATTAATATTTATTATTAATTAATTTTGATATAGCAAAAAAATGTAATTAATATTGGTTAGTAATTAATATTAATTATCATGAAGTAGTTAATTAATTAATACTAATATTATAATAATTAATTAACAATTAATAATTTAATTATTTAATTATTATTATTCGTATTTAGTAACTAAATAATCATTTTAAAACTTTTATTAGTAATTGTTTAATAACAATTAATTTATAGTTAATTTGTTCATTATTAATTAATAGAATTAATAAGTAATTAAATAATGCTTAATTACTAATTAATTAATATCTGTCAGCTATTAAAAATTTATTAATAATTAAATAGTAGTTCATAGTATTAATTAATATTGTTTTAAAGGATGTTATTATAAACCAGTTAATTATTAATATTTATTCATAAACATTAATAGTTAATTATTATTTTTATGTAATTAATATTTATTATTAATTGATTAAAAGTGATTATTAATAATATATTATTAATTCTGTGAAGGAAATAGAGAATGTGAATCCCACATCAAAAATCCAGAATGATTTTAGGAAAACCCTCTTATAAAAGGGAGCTCTTAGTGAGAGATTCTATAAGAATTCAAAACTACTTTAATGATAGTAATTTTGGATGTTAAACACTAGTTAAATCTTTTTGAAAAACTTATATATATATATAAACAAAACAAAAGAAAAGAAAAATAAAAAAATGTATATGAAAAAATGTATATTGAAAATAATTATTTTGTGGTTTATTTTTGTTTCAAAAAAGGAGGCAACAAAAATGTTTCTTTTCAGCATTAGTCTTTTAAAAAATAACCTAGTATTATTTAAATAAATATTTTTTTTCAACAAACATATAAAAAATTCTCCATCCCTCAACTCAGCCATGTATAAACTCACCCCTTCGATAATGTAATGCCCTCCAACTACCACATTTGTAGCGCCCACTCTTCCATTTCATTTTAGACTCCAACTGCTATATGGACCTCATCGTGACAGTGATGAGTAGGGGAAGTCGACACTATTTGCATTATAATAATTATTATTTTTTCATTTTCTTTTGTTTTTTTAAATTATCAGCTTCTTCTTATATATATATATATATTAAATTTCATTTTATAACACAATATTTTTACAAACACACTGTTAAATATGTTATCAATTATATATATATATATATTAGATATGTATCCTAATTATAATTAATAATTTTTTTAAAATATTTATTCATCGTATAATAAATAAATATATATACAATAAATATTTTAGTAATTTATTGTCTATATACGAAATCAAACTCTGCTAAACACTTTAAATCCTTGAAAATTTAATCTATAAATATAAATTAATTATTTTAATAATAATAGTATTTTATAATTTTTGAAATTATCATCCTATTACTAAATTGTAACTTCAGAGATTTAAATTATATTATCAATAAATTTCTAATCTATTATAATTTATAATCTAATTATAATTTCACCTGAATATTAAATAGGTATTTATAAACTATTAATCTTTCATCTATTTTAGAACTTATAACCCCAATTCAATCTACTTATTTATAATTTATATTTTGGAGTGTTTCAAAATTTCATTGTAACACCCTGGGCTCTAGAAACCAAGATCTGGTACCCAAGATACCACATCTGGATAGGTTAAAAATTTCAGAAGGATTTTGAATTTTTTACTGGATGGGTCAAATTTTGTATCATGACTAGAAATGATATTTTGAGAGTTTTAATGCCTCTCGGTAATTTTTCAATACGATGAATTATACTTGAGAGGTAGCCTAGGCTTTCAGACGAGCATAGAAGGCTTCAAGTTTAGTTTTGTGTTATTTTAGCATGTTTTTTCAAAGTTCTTAGTCAGCTTTGAATGGTTTTGGAGAAACAACATGATACCTTGATGCTAAGGAGGTTTTTAATTTATTCTGAACTGAGCATAGTTAATTTGCATGGTTTGAGAATGGTTTAGGGTAAATTATTCATGAAAAATGAGAAATTATGAAAGGTAAAGTAGGGTTTGATACATGGTTCATAACATGTAAATAGTTTTAGACAAATCATGTGCCTTGTTGTAGAAGTTGTCCCATGAGACGTGCACGGTTGTTGCAGGGTTTGGTAAACCATGCGACCAAAATTATGCATCTACCCAGATTTCATCAACATGGGTGAAATAGCCAAAATCTTCCCCACCACCAAGAATTTGTATCCACTCCACCCTCTTCCTCCCCTAATTGGTGTCTATGAACCAGGGGGTTACCAACCCCCTTCTTTCCCTCTCCACTGATTTAGGGGTGTTCTCCTTGTGGTTCTTTACTGTTTAAGGATAGATTTATCTTACCATTACTTCCCTTTATCCATTTCCTTGGTGCCTTTTAATTTTTAATGTCTGGGTTTAGGGATTTGATTCTCATTCCACCATAACTTAGTGGAATCAGCCATGGATGATGGGGATTTTGGTCATCTTTGGTAGAGGAGATCCCAAGACAAATTCTTTAAATCATTGACTAACATTTGGTAAAGGTAAGTTTTCATATTAAAGTTTCTTAGTTTTTCCAAGTTAAATTAAATGAATTAATTGTTTTAATGGTATATCCTCTTAGGTATTTTCATAGGAATAGTGGTGAGAGTCCATTTTCAACCTTCTATGGTTGTTTCTTAGAGTTACCATAAGATGCGAGTGCCTGGTGAATTTTCATGATATATTTGAGTTGGGGTTTACAGAATTAATTAATTATAATTGTTAAAATTAATTATTTTTTGTTTCTTGGAATGTGGTTAGAACTTTTTTGATCGTGAAAAGCTCAGTTGGATGTCGAAGAGCTTGGATGATACTTCGACGGGTCTTGGAATGGCCACTGGACCTTGGAAATGTTATGGGAATCCTTTCTGATGAGAAAGGTGGTATAAGAGATTTACCCATAGTGTTGATAGATGTTTTACATGTGTAGGTATTATGTTCCCTAAATACCATGTGTTTTGTTTTTGCCTCCTCTGATTAAGTAAAATGATTTTGGGCGTAGTATTGATACTGTAGACCTTCCAAAAATCTTTTTGGACACATGTGTGTTTATAAGACCAAACCTATGGTCCCCTATAGAGTTCATTGTTTCATAATGTGGGGTTGAAAATGGTTAAAGAGAGTCGATTACGAGTTTAATATAGATTAGCTTGTTGGTTTCCTTAATTGAGTAGTTATGGGTTTTGTGGTATGACTTGGGAATCAATGTTTTAAAATATTTTGAATGGATGGTTTCAAATTATTTTATGTGTTAATATTAACAAATGTTTCTATGAGCTATCATAAATGGATTTAAATGTGTGTGTTGGTTTTGACCCATTTTTTTGTTTCATATGGGGAAATAAATGTTTTGAAATGGATCTTATTCTAAAACATGGTGTTCAACTCCATGTGGTTTATAATAGAAGGGTTCATAAATGAATTTCAAATGTGGATTTGAAATGTGTGTGTTTATGCCCCTATAGAGGAAACATTTTGAGGACCCATTAAATGGTTTCATGGAAATAAAGGCATTGGCTTTGTTTGAATTTTTAGGAGGAAGTCCGGAGTTTTATAGGTGGCTTCAAAATGTACTAAATTGTTGGGTGATAATCCATAATTTTACAAAAAGCATTTAAAAATGAATGGTTTAGGATGTTAGGCATGGGATTCCTCATCCATGATTTATAGTGTTTGACATGGCATTCCTCATCTATGATTTTGGGTTATGGACTAGGTATTCCTTATCCTTGGTTTAAGGTTTTGGACCTGGAATTCCTCATCCATGGATTGGGGTGTTGTACATGACATTCCACATGTATGGTGTAGGGTATTAGACATTGAGTTTTTCATTCATGGTTCAGAGTGTTAGACATGGTGTTCATCATACACGACTTATGGTGTTGGACATGGCATTCATCATTAAATTTTAGGGTGTTGGACATGGAATTCCTCATCTATGGTTTAAGGTGTTAGACATAGAGTTTCTAATACCCAGTTTAGGGTGTCGGATAAGGATTTACTCATACATGGTTTAAGTGTGAGACTTATTCTCTAGGAACCTATAGTATTCTATATTGATTGGGATGTTGGATTGATGATTAGAATTCATGGTTTGAGATTACAGACAAATGATTTGGGAACAAATAGAATGGTTACATGAAATAGTTACCATAGGATGATGTCTTATGCCTTCATGAGTTGGAGGATAAATAAAAATCCCCTTACTTATATTTATAGTAGGTATCTCCCTCTGTGTAATTTTATTTACCCTAATTTTTATCTATATACACGATTGGTGAGGCCAGTATCTACCTTAGATTCCATTGGCGGTGGCCTAAAATGTATCAATCACGACCTGGTTGAGTCTCAACTACACATGGGTACCCGAGGAACTCTCACATGTTTATTATATTAACAGGGTTGGTCCTAGTACCATGTTGAGTTTTTCATGATTGACTAGGATTTATCTAATGGTATTGGGTGATTAGATGTGGTACGACTTCAGGATATAGTAGAACCTTTTTCTTGGTTTTGATTTTATTCGGGTCTGTTATGTAAATGACCTACTGGGAGTTTGATTTTATGTATAGCATGGTAATTAAGGATTTATTTTATTTCATTATATTACAACATGCTATTCTTTTAGTGTATTTATTCATTCTACTTACTCTAATGTGTATTCTATTTGATTATTTACTATGTTTGTTCACTATTATGGGGGGGGGGGGGGTATAGTATCCTCACAACACCATCTTATTCCCCCGATGCTAGTCGGCGCATAGGAGGATGCATGATTGAGGTCATGTGGTGAACTAGCTCAGGGCACCAGCTTAGTGCACCCATGCTGGGATGATACAAAGTGGTATCAGAGATGTTAATTTCATGTTTACTATTTTGGATTTATTATACTAGACATATAATAATATATAGGAAGTTTTTATGGATACCATGATAGTGAATTGTGAACACATAATCCAGTAAGAATTCTAGGTTTTTTGGCCCGGGATTGATGTTCTCTATTTGAAATGTCACAACTAAATTTTAACTTCACTTTGGGTGATGTACATATTGTTTGGGTTGGATGGTTCATGATGGACAACTAAAAAGCTTCCTATGATCTGGTTTTGACTCTTGGCCTATAGAGGCAAGAGGTTTTTCATGAATCATGTTAGGCACATAGGATCCATATTATATAGCCCATATAGTGTGTTATTTCTTTGGTTTCCTTCTGATGAAAAGGTATGTAGATTAATGCTGAGATGCTTGATGTTGAGGATATTGATCTAGTCCTCCTACATAGTTTGTGTACTAATCCTGGTAGATTAGCATATAATGGGTACTTGGATTTTGGAACCCTTTTGGGTGTTTTTTATTTGATGTTGGTCATGTGGTATGGTCCTTCAAGGATCAATCTGATGTGTATATGCTCAAAAAAGTTAGGTACATTGGTTGTAGGTGGTTTTTTTTTTCATATGAGTCTCTTTATATATGATACCCTATAGTTGGGTGTTTTGACATGTTGATTCCATGTCACTTGGGAATGGGAGAATGTTTGACGCCATGTGAGTTATGGCCTTTTATGAGTTAGAATAGATGTTGGTGGTTGGATATAGTGTCTTGTTGTGAGTCTTTATCATTTTTGATATGTAGGAGTGCCCGATGACCTTCATAACATTAATCATTTTCTAGGATTTAGTGTTCTCTGGCTTTCATGGATGAACAATGTGAGGGGATTGCTAATTGTATGTTCATTTGGGTGTGCTATGCATGTGTGTATGTTTTGGTACATTTGATAGTGGTTCATGATGTGTTCATCCTAATATGAGATTTATTCCCATTAAATGCCTATTGTTTTTTAGAAAGAGAAATTGTGTGATAGTGATTGTTTCTCATGGTTGGTTTCTAGAAGTGTATTATCATTCAGGTGCCTAGCCAATGTAATGGTTTTTAAAGTGAGTTGTTCTTGATGGTTATGAGTTGTATCAAGAGAAAATGTAGTTCTTAAGGAAATGTTATTTCAGGTGTGTGAGTTTTCTAAAAGTGGAGATCATTCGCGCAAGTATTTTTTTTGTATGAGGCATATAAAGGTGTCCTATTTTCTCGAGTTGGAATGTGCTTGGATTGTTGATGATCTGATAGGGCATATGGTTTTTGGGAGTTGGACTAGTTAGGTTCCAGGCCCAGTTAGCTCTAGATGTGTCGTCAAGGACATGATGAGGGGGTAAATGGTCACAATGTAATTTTTTCGAACAACACTCATGTTTTCATTAATTTAGCATGTTTTTTTTGGTTTGATGAGTTTATTTTGGCTTTAGAATGAACTACGGGTGCTATGTACTGGGTGAAATGGTCATGTGAGAGATATACGTAACAAGTGGATAGGTCATGTGATCTGAGTTTTTAGGGGATGTGACTAATTAGTATTGGAGTTAGGTTCTGTGATTGGGTGACACAATCATTTGTAACAGTTATGTGTTAATAAGATTTTGGAGATGCATTTAGGTGGTGACATAATGTGTTATTTTGTCTGGGGATCAAATTATATGGGAGTGTATTCTCGGGGTGCTTGAGTAGCAAAGGCATCCATGAGTAGGATGAGAACTGATGTCAATGTGATGAGAATATTTTGGGATGGGAGGCACATGGTGTATAGATGATTTTGAAATGTCCATAAATATAGAGGTGACATTAGAAATATTGGAGTATTGGTGGTATTCATCAATTAAATATTAGTTCAATCTTACTCTACATATGATTATTCCCTATTTTTTGACATCATCCTTGGTACACTGAGAGGGTAACAACTAAATACCAAGCGATATAATTGTTGTATATTTTTTATAAAAGATATACAGGGATGTGGTTATCATAGAGTGGTTGATGTGAAGACATATGTCGGGGGGGGGGGGACCATCGATTGTTTGTGATAGATGTCCTTTTGATGGGAAGAAGTCATTGAATACCATGTGTGTCATTCTTGGATATCAAGAATTAGAGATGAATGATGTTTTTTTGATGCTCTAGCGTGTGTGAGATGACCATGATCTATTATTGGGTTCAATATTGATGGAAGCATGGAATGTGGAGATTAGAGTTTCTTGGAAGAGTCAATGAAAACAACACTCATATGGTGTGAGTGATATATCTGTCTTGGAGTTGAGACCCTTTTGCGGGAGGTGTTTCAAGAGTTTAGTTTTGATCATGGATCAGTCATGGCGACACAATTATTCCAGTGAGGAATCATTGAGGTTCACACTTAAAATATATAAAAAATGAAAACACTAAATCAATTGTGGTGTATAATTGATTCAAGAATTGTTTTAGGTATCATAGTGATTATGAAAAGAAATTCTAGATGTTTGTGTTAGAGGTGCGTCGATGAATGTGGGAAGGCATGATGATGGTTTTGGGTTATTAGAGGACCTGATAATGGAAAAGAACTAGAAGTCAGTTATGTAGTGTAGTGGGAGTGTTTGAATAATCAAGAATGACTTCAGTTATAATTTATTTTTGATGAGGTGTGATGGAAACATGCTGATAGTAGGAGTCAAGAAATTTTGGGATGAGTCGATTGGGGATAGACCAACTTGTGTTAAATGTGAAACATGTGTGATTTTGATTATGGATTGTGCTCTTAAGGAAAATATTGTTCCTTCTTAGTATGTGATTTAGAAAATTCTACGTGTCTTGCCTAGCTGGGTTTCAATGATTTGGATGGGTGTCAATGATGATCGGCATTATTTGGTATAATAGGAAATGATATGATGGGAAATGTGTCAAGCATGTTGTGGGAGTGCGAGTTCGAGGTTATTTTTTAATTTTATAATGATAGAAGTTATAAGAATAAAATATTGGTGGTTATATGATGAACCTTATGATGGGGACCACTATAGCTCTGTTAATGACCAGGTGATGTTTAAATAACCTTTTATATTTTATGGGATTGAGTAAGAACCATCGTGGTGTTTCATTTTTGGAAATAGTCGTGTGCTTGGGTTTTTGGCTGGTTGAGGACCAAGAGTTGGAGGTTTCACCTCAGTAGTTTTTTATAATATAGAAATATGAATGAGGATATTGGTTTAAATCTAGTGAATGATATAGGTTAGGTGTCATATATAGATGGACACTAAGGGTTCTGGAGGATAATAATTAACATGGTTTGGATGTTGTAAGATCCTATGTATGAATGGGTCAAACATTTCAGAATGATTTTTAATTTAATTTTACTGGATGAGTATTTTTTATCAAGACATAGAATGATATTTTGAGAGTTTAAATGAAAAAATGATTGTTTTGAGATGATTAAACATTATTAAGAGGTAGATGAGGTGTTTGTATGAGATTTTGAGGCTTTGGGTTATGTTTTAGGATGTTTCATATTGTTTTTCCAAGGTGTATAGTTTGGTGTGCACAGTTTAGGGGAAACTATCAATTCTATAACAATCTAGAGGTTTTAAATTCTTTTGGATATATGAATACTTAATTTTCTAGGTTTGATAGTTTTTTGTTTTAAACCATGCGAGATCATGGGGAAATATTTTGAAGAAAATTAGGGTCTGATACATGGTTTTCGGCTTCCAGATGGATTCATAAAAACATTGATCCTTCTTAAAGAATTTTTCTAGTTGGGCATGCATGGTTGGTTAATGGTTTTGAAAATAGTTCATCCAAACTGTGCAACTACCCATATTTAATAAAAAATGGAATTTACCAAAAGTCCCCTCACAATTTTTAGCCACTCCATCCTATTCTTATCCTATTTGGTGTGCATGAACCAGGGTGTTCCCAAACCCCTTTTTATTTTTCTAGCCTTATATTTGGGGCCGTGTTCCTGGTGGTTCTTCAAAATTTATGGAGATATTTATCTTCCCCTTCCTTCCCTTTCTCCCTTTCCATGGTTCCTTCAAATTTTAGATTTGTGGGATTAAGGATTTGATTATTATTATACTATATCATGGTGGAATAATCCAATAATGATGGGTATTTTGCATATCTTGGGTAGAGGATACCCCAAGATGAATTGCCTATTTCATTGAATAATGTTTTTTTATGGAATTTTTTCATGGTAAAATTCCTTATGTTTTTACTGTTAAATAAATGTAATTAATTTTTATAATGGTATCACCTCTTTGGGATTTTATCTGGAATTGTTTCAATAGTATCTTGTAGACCTTCAGTGGTGGTTTACTAGAGTTTCAATAAGATGTTACCCCCCAATGAGTTTTTGGAAAATATTCCCTATTTGGGTTTACTTCATTAATTAGTCATATATTTTTTAAATTAATTATTTCTAGTTTCTTAGCACAGGGATAGATCTTGGGTGATCATGATGAGATTAGTTGGATATTGACGTGGTCGGATGAGACTTAGATGTGCCTTAGAAAGGCTATTAGACCTTGGAAATATTTTGGTAAGAATATTCTATGAGGTATGTGGTTTAAAAGCTTTACCCATAGGATTGATAATTTTTGTACATGTGTATGTAGTATATTCCATAAAGACCATGTGTTGTGTGTTTACTTTATTGGCTTATGTAAATTGGTTTTAGTCTTTGGATTGATACCATAAATCTTCCATATATCCTGTTGGATCCTTGTGTGTTTATAAAACTTATCCTATAGTCACCCATGGATTTCTCCATCTAATGGAAATGGTAAAGTGTTTTTTAAAAGGGGGAAGGAGAGTGGATTATAAGATTAAGAAAATTTTTCTAGTTTTTGTCTTGATTGAATGGTTAGGGGTTACTTGGTAGGACATGGGTATCAACGTTTTAAATTATGTTGAAAGGATGATTTGGAATTATTTTATGTGTTATGATTTTATGAAATTTCATATGAGGCTTTTGAAATGGTTTTAAATGTGTGAATTGTGGTTTGACCTGATTTTGGGTGTCAAAGGGGGAAATCTGTGTTTTGAATTTGTTCTTATTCTAAAACGAGTTTCTGACCTCCCCATGTTTTATAAAATATTGTTGTATAAATGAATTTAAAATTTTAATTTGAAATGGGTGTATGGATACCCCTATAGAAGTAATGTTTTGATGACTCATAGCAACATTCTAATGGAAATAAATTCATTATCCATGATTGAATATTAAGGAGGAAGAATAATTTTTTTATGGGTGTCTTCAAAATATGTTAAATAGATTGGGTGAGAATCCATTGTTTTCTAAATATTATTTTTTTTATGAATGGTTTAGTTTATTGGACATGGAATTCCTCAACAATGGTTTAGAGTGTTGGACATGAAATTCCTTAACCATGGTTTAAGGTGTTAGATATGGTCTTCCTCATCCACAGTGTATGGTGTTGGACATGGAATTCCTCATCCATTTGTTAGGGTGTTGTACATGGAATTATTCATCCATGGTTAAGGGTGTTTTGAATGGTTTTATTTATCCATGGTTTAGGGTGGTTGATATGACATTCCTCATATATGGTTTAGGGTGTTTGACATGGCATTAATCATCTATAGTTTTGGGCATTAGACTTGGAATTTTTCATCCAATGTTTATGGTGTTGGACATGACATTAGTCAACCTCGATTGAGGGTTATGGGAATAGAGATCTGTATCCATTTTTTAGGTTGTTTGTTTTGATATAGGCACCCGTAGTATTATATATTTTTTGGGATGTTCGATTGATGCTCCACATTCATAGTTTGAGATTCAATAATATCGCTATTTCCACAGATAGCATGGCTTCATATGACATATACCAAGGGTTGATGTCTTATGCCTCCATAAGTTGGGTGATTTATAAGATTCTCCCTCCCTCTATTTACATAAGGTATATCAACCTATTTACTATTATTTATCACACTATTTAGCTTCATGAATTGTATCTCTGGATAGTATTTTCCTTAGACGTTGTTAGTGGTGGCCTACTGAGTTGTACTCAAATCCTTCATGGTATGCCACTTCACATGGGTACCTATTTATCCCTCACATGTTTATTTACAAAACAGGTTCAGTCCTAGGGAAGTTATAGGTTTTTCATGATTGATTAGGATTGCTTAGATGGTATCTAGAGATTGGATGACGTACAACTTGGGGATGAAGTAGATCCTTTTTCTTAGTTTTTATTTTATTCTATTACAATATGTAACTGACCATGTGGGTGGTTGGTTGTTTTTATGACATGTTCATTTGGGTTCTTATATATTTAATTTTTTATGACATGTTTTTTAGGTTGTTAATTCATGTTGAAAAATGACTCGAGGGACATTACATTATAGTTATATTACATTATTGGTTCAGAATGCAACATATTCCAAAGGATCAAACTTATTAAAAGTCTTGGAATACTAGATATTTACCTACATTACATTTGAAAACATAATATATAACATTAAAACACTAAGAGAACATTATTATCCCTTCCATAATATCCTTTAAAATTACACATAATTATCCACTAGGTCTATTGGGGGAAGGGAAAACAAATTAGTATAAAATCACATGCTTAGTAAGGAGTAGCATAAAATGGATGCTATCACAACTTAACAATGGAAACAATGAAATATTATGCTCAACAAGTCCCTTAACCCTATTTTCATATCCAATATCGATGGAATAATAATAATAATATCATGATGGATCATATTATAAGAATCATAATCATCAAGAAACAATATATAAATGGGTGTCACAATTAACATAAAATATATAAGTACATGAAACAATATTTATGGAATTTCCACCCATAATTATTCATTCAAATTAATCCATTTAACTTATTCAATAAATTCCAATAATCATGAGGCTAAGAAATTCTATATAAAAAAAATCCATTTCATTTATAAAATAATTGAAGTTCAATTTAGTTTGAGCTGAGCACTTAGGGGGTTCATTAGAAACTAATTAATCATGTTATATATAGGGAAATTAAATATACAATCCACGTAAAACATTGAGAAGGTATTCCAGTCATTTAATCAATTAATTGTAAAGGGAATTTTTGGCATCCATACTTGAGAGGTGGCCACAGTTGAGTTTTACATCCTATAATAATCTAGAAAGGATCCATGTGAGTATAACAACATTGATATATCAATTTAGAATGAATAATACCATTTCAGGGAAATTCCCAACAATGGATAGTGTGAAACACAATGATGGAACTATGAAAATACTATAAACATTATGGAAAACAAGTATAACACCTACCTTAGGGAGAAAGATAACTTCTTGTCTAATATCGGCTTCAAATTTGAAGTAGATCAGATAGAAAATGAAAAATTATCCAACCCCTGAAAAATAGGATGAAATAACTTGCAGATAAATAGTTCAAGAAATATGAAGAGAAACTAATATAGAAAAAAAATAGTATTTGAGATTATACCTATATATATCTAATGGTTCCTACAAAACATGATTCATAGTCAAGATCAAAGATCAATGGTGATCCTTAGTTGGGAAAAGAAGAGATATCACAACAGTAAGAAAAGGACGTATTTTACATGAAAATAAAAGAGGAAGATATGGGCTAACGTTTTAAATTCATTTCACAATATCCATGGGAGAAATGAATCCTGGAAAAAGAATACCCTACCAATGTATACATTGATGGAAAAACCAGGGAAAAAATCCACAGAAAATCCAATACCTGACCACAAAATCTAGAGGTATTCAGTTCTAGTTTTCATAAGAATACATTAATGACTGAGTATTCATCATGATCTTCTTGGTCAACTGGACATACTCTATAGTATCCAGAACGAGACGAGTTTAAAGCAAAGCTTCCTTCCCTCCCTCTAGCCTCCGCAAAGGTGATCAATAAGTCCTACCATATAATGATTCATAAGGATACATATGTGTGGTGTCCTAAAATATATTATTATAATATAACTCAATAAGGAGTTTTTATTTCTCAAGATAAACTTTGAAGTCAAGGGCACATGCACAAAACATGTCCTCTAACACTAGAATCATGCGCTCTATCTGTTTATTGGTCTGAGGGTGATAGGCTATGCTCAGAAGTACCTGTGTACCCAAGACCTTTTAAAACCCCTTCCAAAATAGTTTTTAAAGAAAGAATCTCTTTTATAAATGAATGATAATGGAGCTCCATGAAGACATATGAACTCCCTATCATATAGCCTCCCTAGATCATCTACTAAGGAGGTTTCTCGCACAAGTTATAAAGGTGTGACCTTATTAAAACAATCATAAAAAACACATACTATATCATTTCCATGAGGTTATCTCAGTAAAAAAGTCATGAACACTATATAAACATCATCCCATTTCTACCCAGAAATTGAAAATGGTTATAAATGTATTAAATGTCATTGATGTTTCACCTACTCTTGAAGGCATGTAGAAAAATGAGTGATAAAAATATCTATCTCATATTTAATACCAGCCCATGAATACTTTAGACACATTTCCTGATACATATTGGTGACACTAGGATGTACTAACCATGATGAGAAAGATGGGATATCCAAGATCCTCCTAAAAATAAACATGTATCTATGAACACAATTCCATGATCTTCTACTCTCCACTGGCCTCTTGAACTACCTATTTTTGAGTCTTTTGACTCAGAGAATCGGCTACAACATTTTCTTTTCTAGGCATAGAAGAAATCTCAAAATCAATGCATTGAAAATACTCATTTGATATGTGTTTCATAATATTCAAATCAGGTTGTGTAAAGATATAATTGAGGATTTCAAGATTAGTGAATACCAAAAATTTATCTTTAAGTAAATAGTTTCCCCACCAAAATAGATCATGAACTATAATAGTAAGAAATAGCTCATGTATTAGGAAATTCAATCATTTTCCCTCAACCAATGAGACTCGTATTCTATGACTCACTAGTCCTACATGAAAACAACTCCCAGACTGATACCTGATATTTCAAAATAGAATATAGAGATCATTCCAAGATCTATTAGAATCAGTATGAGTTCTAATGTTATTATTACCTTCAACTCATAATAGGATTCTTCATAGGTATTTGACTATAAAAACTTCAATCCCTTTGTTATGAATCCCATAAGAAGCAATGTAATGTGTGAGAATTATTTTATGAATCATATGTAAAATTATTCTATCCCCACAATACTCTAAATATCAATGAATGTATTAGTCTTCTCCTAAGAAATAGCATCTCTAGAATTCTCTAGGTCTACTGAAACTGTTGAATATGAGGAAATATGACATAAGGGGTGGGATTTTTTGATCCATAAGTTTAATTTTATGATCTTATCCTAAATATAATGCTACATTATTTTATTAACAATCATAAAAAATATGATTGGCATGGTCGACTATGGTGTGAGAATTCATTGAGATGACATAAAAAAATACCATGAATAAATCCAAATATGGTCAAAAAACACAATTCATTAGATCCATTAACACTACCTCTGAATTTGTTAGATGGAATGAAATGGCCAGGTGCTCATATAGACTAAACCTACTCTTAAATGGTGTGGGAGGTTTGCATTATGGCCTAAAATATACATCATGAAATTTAAAACTCAAATAAATTTTTTAAACACTATTGTTAATTATTTTTGATTAGAGAGGCCATATATTCAAGGTAGTGGATACTAATTCTTAATCATGAGATGATTTAACCTTCATAAAACTTTGAAAATATCATGGGTACTATCTTCCTTCTTGAAAAAAAGGACCGGGTATCCCATGGTGAAGTTCTTGGAAATATAAATCCTTTATCCTCCAGGCCCTCTAACTATTTTGTGAGCACCATATGATCCATTGGTTCCATATTATAAGGGGGGTGGATGGTGTTTCCACTCCTAGAACTAGCTTAATGGTATACTATACATCTCTCACTACAGGTAGCCAATAAAATTATTTAGGGAATAAATCCCTTAGATGATCAAAAAAAGGAGGGAAAATAGTAGGTCATAACCCCTTTTAATCCAAGAATAGAATGGTGATATGAGATATCACACTACCAAGCCTCTGCTTCTCAGTTCTATCTTGAGTCACATTAATATCCTATTATTTCTTATGCACGTGTTTACTACACTTTAGTGATGTAAAATTCACTTTACAACAGTAGCAGTAAATTTGGTCTCAATAGGGAAATATCCAAACCATCCTAATGATTATATTAAATACCATCATGTCAAGGATGAAATGATACCATGTGAAAAGATATCCACCCATATTATGTGGACAATCATTACAATAAGGAACTCTCTCTGATTTAATACCTAAGAGGGTATCGATTGTCATCATGCCACAAAAGTTTTCAATATTGTGGCCCATACTCTATATATTATCCTTATATATGAATTACCGAGATGTTTCTATGTCAAAAAAAGAATACACAAAAAGAGAGGCTACCAAAATAGAACCTCAAATAGTAAATGTTATGGCACTATACTCCTTTAGAATAAGATGCGGTACATGTAGTTGGAATATACCATAGCCCCAAGTCATAGAATGACTACCCTAAGCCATACCACTATACTATCTCTAAGAATCATCAATTTTACTACATCTTCCTCAACCACCGCCTTAGCATGAGTGGTTGGGGGTATAATTATTGTGGATTCAAATACATGGATATTTAATTATTTGTGATGAATATTCATAACATTAAAAAATTACATGCCCGAGGAAAATAATATTTTAGCGTATTTAGAACCTTAGAACAAAGTTTTATAATATAGAGAATGATCTTTAATGTTTCTTACAAATATCTTCACATTTATTACTCCTACATAAAACCTTTCTTCAAAATAAGGGGAGAGGAAACATAAGAATTGATGAGTTCAAATTCTTAGTAAAGGTAAATATAGGAGATACTTAAGTATAATATCCGCATAGTGGTATGATAAAACAAGAATAACATTTTATGATCATAAACTACATATAAAAGAATATATGCATGAGTTATGGAATAACTATTGGCAGTTCATAAGACATGAATCATAAGGGAATCAATAATATAATACATGAAATCATAAAATAGGAATATGAAATGGAATTTTGGTGGACAAATAAGCATATAAAATAATTCCCTATAGTCATCCAATTGGTTTTGGATAAGTGTAGGGTCATTTTAACTCCTTATGTTTTCTGTTTAATCACCAAGTAATATTGTTTTTACCGTAATACCTGTAATTAATTTTAATCACATTCACTAATTAATTTGGTAGAAAATTAATTTGACCTTATTATAAATGATATATTATTTAGATTTCAAATTAAGAATCAATTATTACAAATTAAAATATTATAATTGGTACAATATAATTTAATAGTAATCCCACAGATGGTACAAGACAATGTGATTTTAAACGGAAGTATTCAAAAGTTTGATTTTTTTATATCCAATTACAATGTGAAATTGATTATAATGACCAAAATTGTATTAAATAATGTATAATTTGTCTAAATATAATTTAAACATCATAATAAATTAGATGAAAAATATATTTTTCAATTAAAATTCATTGTTCGCACTATTCATCTAAAAATGAATCTTCATAGAAAAATAAAAAAAATCATCAAAATTAAAATTTGAAATTATTCCTAAAAAATTGAAGCTTATTTTGTGAAATAAACATTTTAAAATTGTCATAAAATATTTTTAAAGAAATTATACCATTAAAGGTTGGTAAATATTCCTTTTAGAATAATACATTCTTTTATGCCTAAAATCAGATTTTTTCTCATTTTATTCCAATAAAAAATATAGGAATAATGTTAAAAAATTTCATTGAATTTATAATATATAAATTTAATTAATATCTTTCAATAATAGTGATTAATTTATTTTTTTAAGATAAAATTCAATTATGGACATAAACATTATTTTTTCATAAAACACTTCCTTTATATAAAATTGGTGTTTATTTTCATTTTTAATTAATTGATAACTAAATAATTCATTTTATAAATATGTGTAATTCATAGTTTCATAATTTAGTCATTATTGTTCACATAATCCATTCTAAAATCTAGGTGGTATCTATAAAAAAATTTATAAAATATTATAGTTAAGTAAAACTTGATCCTGTGTATAACACAACCTGTCGAAAAAACATGGTATTGTGTGTAAAACAAGACAGAATGAGTGTTTCATATAATGTAATCTAGTATTGGTTTTGCATGTAGCAAAATATTAACATGTTGTGTATAATGGAATCCCAATTTTTTTTAGTTTGTAGTGAAATCCATCAATGAAATTTAATTTATTAAAGAATAATTAATTCATAAAAACTCAAGGTTTTACATTCTTCCCTACTTAAAATGAATTTTGACCTTGAGATTCATTATAATTATCAATGTTTTAATACATTAATGTTCATATCATAGATAAATATTTCATTAATAATAATAATAAAACATCTTCTTAATAATAGGGAAAGGGAACTGTGAAGATCACCACAAAACAAGGCCTTTGAATATGAGAATACTAATGAAAATATTGATATGGAAGAGAAATCTAACTATCATGTTCTGATGGAGACTGATATAGAACATTGATCAAAATAAAGTAGGATATATAGAGAAGAATAATAACCACAAAAATCCATAAACATATGAGGCATGAAAAAATCCATGGATATCATAAAAAAATGTTGATAATAGAGAATTTTTTAATCCCCTTTTCATATAGTTGAAGAATTTTATAGAGAAGATATAATTACTTTATTTCATTAACATTCATAAGCATAATATTACCCTTTGGTTGTGACTTGATCAATTTCTACTTCATCTCTTACTCTAGTAAATGAAGGTGAATTTTTCATTCTTAGAGTACTAAGAGATCATGAGATACTTAAATTGAATGATAAGTTATTCTATCTCTCATTAGTTATAATCATATAAAAATAGTTAGCACATGATATCCAGTATAAATAAATCCTCATATGGTGAGATAAATAATTAATCTATGAAACCTCAAATGAATATTAACTTAAACAATTCCACATATGGTTAACCTTATAACACTTCCAAAATATGAAAATCCAAAACATTAAAAAGAAGGTTACTAAATTTCTAAAAAATATCTTAACATTGATCCACCATATATAATAAAGTAGGTATTGGTTTTCATATACATAACATTTGAACACCTTTATCATGTATTCTCTTGAAAAATGGTAATAACCTGAATTACCATAATACCTTATAAAAAATAAGCATGCTTTCTTATTTTAGTGATGATTGGATATATTCTTTAAATCCAAAAAAAGTTGTAAACTTCATCCATCATAACATAGACCACTTGGTCAAAAAACTCAATACTCAGTTACATGGTAATCAGTACTATCCAATTTACTTTATCTATATCAATCATCTATTTATCCAATATAAACATAATTTTCTCTACATCAAGAACATATTAATGTTTACCTTACCATTAATAAAATATAACCTTTAAATTAAATCACATTTCTATGTTATTATAACTATTCAATTTTTTTCAAATCCTTAATAGAAATTATACACTGATTCATATAAAAAAATTATTCAATTATAATACATATATACTTTAATCATACCTCTTTATTCTTAAACCATTACACATGCTTCATCATCTTATTAATTATTACCCATTTCTTGTAATATGAAATTTGAATCATGTATTAATGTTACTCAAACTCAATTTAATAATTCTTCTTATGTTTGATTTAAAAATCATTTTTAGAAAATACCATACCTTTCACATTTCATCTGCAGCCACTTTATCTCTAGTAGTATAACTAATATTCATACCACCTTCCTGATTATCTTTATGATCTCTCAACTTAGGATATCAATATACATAATTACCATACATTAAAAATCCAAAACATTCAATTTTAACCATGTTATTTATATCTTATCCATTTACTAAAACAAAAAACAATAGTGCGAACAACACATATCATAGTAGAAAACCACATAATCATGAAAAAAACTTATTGGACATCTAAATAATTAAAACCAATTTGTTAATATATGAAATAATTTGTTTATCATATGTTATACATTATCCTATAATATTTAAATCTATCATGATGGTTTATAAAGAATTTGTGAATTCCCAAAGCAAAACCCCTAGGAGTGTCAAACTAGGTGTGAAACAAGGCCGACAGTCGTGCACCAGTTCTCGATTGAGTCTATCTCAATACAATGTTTTGTGGTTGTTACCCCTATGTAGATATGTTCTTGAGATACATACACTAATTATATATATATATATATATATATATATATTTCTAGGAAACCACTCACTCTATACTTTACCAAAATCCTCAGAAAATTTCCTATATTTTGACTGATCCTTAGATTTATGCTTGGAGACATTATTAGAAATATACTTAAAAATATTCATAGGTATCTCACAAAAGATTACTAATCCTTATTTCCAATCGATGAATAAAACAATACTTTGATACCAACTATAGTGACCCAGTATTAACATACATGGATATTACATCATTTTAGATGAATATTCCACACATTATAAATGTTTATGCTCGCAGATCATACTTGTTTACTGTCTTTGAAAACATGAAAGCCAATATTATAGTTTTTTTAATGCTCGTTAATTTTTCCCATAATGATTAAACAATTAAGTAATCATACAAAAAACCTTTCTTTATAACTTTTGGAAAGGATACATAAGAATGTGTGAACTCTAATGCTCAGTAAAGTTAAATCAAGGAGATATCTAAAAATAATATGAGCATAAGTGTACGAGATAATGTGAATAAAATTTAAATATCACACGATGCATATAAAATATCATATACATGATTCAGGATTAATGATTGATAGTTCATGAGACATGAATCAAAAGGGAATCACTAGGGTATTCCATGAGATCATAACATAAGAATTAGACATAGTATAGTCAAAGAAAAATAATAATATAAAATCATTCCCTATAAGTAATGGATCATTGAAAAAACATATCAAGGAAGTTCATGGGGAACACACATACTGGGAGGGACACACCACCATCCCCAGTAAATCATAAAATATATCAAATTATTTCAACATAGATAGGGGATGGATTTTTAAAGATGAAATTGAACATTTCTTATATAAAATAATCTTTCATTGAAAATTACTCTTTAAAACATGAAAAATTTTCAGAATACTATTATTTGAAAAAAAAAATTTAAAATAATATAAAGGAATCTTTTGAAAATATTTTAAAACATATATTGAGGAGAATATCCTTTCGTTTTTGAAAAAAATATTTAAAACATATTTTTTTTTGAAAAAAACCATTTTATTTCATAATAACATTCAAAACATATAAAGGAAGATTTGAAAAAAAAAGTAAACAATTTTTAAAACATAATTCATTTTTAAAACCTTTTCTATGATAATTAACTTAATAAAAAATTTGAAAACATTTATCGAAACATTTTTAGAAAACATAGTTTTGGAATAAAATAGATTTATAACCGAAGATAGAATTGAAGTCATATTTTCATAAAAACATTTTATGTATTATATTATGTAAAAATGAGTTGGAAAATGGTAAAATTACTTTAAGATATCATGAATACAAATATGGTAAGAAAATTCAAGATAATTATTGAGATTGGGATCATAATATTTCCTCAATAAAATCATAATCATTAACAATTCTGATAAATGATGATATTGTAGCAATAAACAATTACTAGGTTGGAATCATTGAATAATAAAAACCATGGAATAATATCATTAAATTAGCCTTAAATATAATTCAAATAAGTCTATTCATGATATATCATGTCAACTGGGTAGTATATACACCTTTTCAAAGGATATAGGTGCATAACATAACACATGTCTCAAAGAATGAAAATTGAGAAAAAATTACTTTACTGATATGATACATTTTGAATCGTGAAACACATGAAATAGATATCATAGAATAGATAAGTAAATACCCGTAAATATAATTATAATAACCATAGAATATATTCATGTATAGTATATACACCACACAAAAAAACTGGTGAATATGGAATAAGTTTCACAAAAATAAAAGTGAGAATCTAAATCCACTAACTACTTGAGTGAATTTTGAATCAGGATCCCCAAGAAATAATAAAATCACCTGGTGAATATGGAATGTATCTTAAAAATTTAAAATTAGAGATGAAATTCCCTTACCTAATGTATTGACTCTCTTCATAATTTTTTAATACTACTATATAATAAATATATGTTTATTATACATATTTCATAGAAACATATTAATATATATAATACCACATATGATTTACTTATGAATTTAAATTAACTTTTTTATTTTTAATTCCATGTTAATGTTATGTTTTGGGTAATAAACAATTTTTTTCTTACAAGTTTTGACTTGTTATTCTTGGTCCTCATACACAGATCATTAATTAACCATTTATTGAATTTAAAAAATCAAATAAAAAGAATTTATATTATTTATATATTTATTTATAATATTATATAAAATATAGATATAGGAAATTAATTACACTATTCATGGAGAATCATATGTATGCATTAACACTATTTTGATTTTATTTTCATATTGAGAGAAATAAAATTAAATAACATATGTATATATATGATCATTATAGTAAAATTATTATTTCATATATATCACATATTTTTTTTAAACCCATCCCAAATACATTCTATGTAATGTGTGAATGATTCACATCACTTTGAAGAGGTGGTAGTCCACATGTCCACAAATGAAGTTATCTTATTCCCTAAAAATGGAAATCATGAAGGTATGGGTTATATAATAAATATATAAGAATAAATACATTAGAAATATCACATATATCATATAATAATTATAATTACATCATTATTACCATCCATGAGAGGTGGTAATGTAATAACAAACAGTATCATTTCATGAGGTGGTAGTCCTCCGTACACATGGACGATGATTCTATATCCCATTTGATAGAATAGTGTGAAGGTGTAGGTAATAACAATAAAATAAAAAAATTTCATCATATTGATTATAGTTAGGTTATTATATAATCAATATATAATACTAACTTAATTATTTTAGAAATAAATAAATCAAATGTTTTCATTGAACAATGTTACCTCTTTTTCATGTACTTATTTTTGGTTTATATCAAAATTATTGATTATTTTGATTCAATAAATATTTTGTATATTAATATGAGAGGTGGGAATTTCTCATATTATTAATTTATGGTTTAGATGGTCCAAAGTACTTGAGAGGTGTGAATAATTGAGGGGGTTGAATACCCTTTTATAGTGGAGGATGAGTGACATTCTTGTACATACAAAAAAGTAAACACTATTGAAATGTTTCTCATAAAACATGAGCCTCTAATTATGGTAAAATTTATTGAAAAGGTGGTATATGGTCTATATTTGGCCTTGCAATGGTTTTTGGACAAGTTTATGGTCCTTTTTACATCTTATCTTTTAAGTTAAATATCTAAGTATTCTTGTTTTTACCATAATCGCTATAATTCATTTTAATTGGTTTCACAAATTAATTTGATAAATTTTTTTGTTAAATTATTAAAAATTAAAAACTATTATGATTAAAAGTATTGAATACTTTTTTCCAATTAACAATTATAGATATAGTATAAATTAATTAAAAATTAATCTCGCAAATGGGATGAGACAACACATTTTAAAATTGAAAATGTTCAAAAGTTTGAAATATATTTATCTCCAGTTTTGATGTGAAATTTATTATAATAACCTAAATTTTATTAATAAATTTATAATTTATATAAATATACTTTAAACTCAATAATAAATTGGACTAAAATGAATTTTTTAATTAAACTTTAGTATATTACACTATTATTGAAAATGTAAACTTTTCTGAAAAATATCAAAAATCATCCAATGTAAATATTGATATTTTTCTTTAAAAAAAGATGTTTATTTTGAAAAGTAAATTTTTTCAAATTTTCAAAAATTATTTTCAAAAAAACTCTACCCTTAAAAGGTGGTAAACCCACATTTTAGAATAATGCATCCTTTTATGCCTAACACTGGATTTGTTCTTATTTTATGCCTATTAATCATATTGGATTAATATAAAAAACATTTGATAGAATTTATAATATAAAAATTTAATTAATATCTCTCAATAATTTTGATTAATTTAGTTTATTAATATAAAATTCCTTTGTGGTCATAAAATAGTTTTTTCATAAAAACATATCATTTATATTAAATTGGGTTTTATTAACATTTATAATTAATTAATAACCAATAAATTAATTTTATAAACATGTGTATACCATAGTTTTATAATTTAGTTAATCTTATTCATATAATCCATTCTAATGTATATGTGATAACTATAAAAAAATATTCATAATAATGTTATAGTTCAGTAAAATGCAGTATTGTGTGTAAGAAAGATATTAATGGAACATGGTATTGTGTGTATCACATGAAAAAAATAGTACATCCCCATTCTATAATTCCATACAAGAAATTTAATTTATTTAAAAAGAATAAATTCATAAAAATTCAGGTTGTTAGTGGTGGTATTCTAAATAATTTCCTAGCTTGATGCTATATCCCCACTCTAGAAAATGGGGTAGGTTTAGATCCATGCTCACAAGGTACTAATATAATATTCCTGAAAATAAGTGGTTACGCCTCATCCTACCACAACCTCAGTATTCCACTAGATCTCCCTTTAACCAAGGTTTCTTATGTCATAGATTTATACACTAGTGACAGATAATAATGATGTTATAATGTTTTGGATGACTACTTCTAACACCAAGAGAAAACTCGAAGCGACACTTTATGATTCTATAAGAAACCTAGGAAGATCTGGGTGATGAACACTACTAACTTGCACTGTCATCATTCATCAAATTTCTCTCAGTTATGAGGTCTTATTTGATGATATCAAAATTAGTAATCCTCTTAAAAACTTTTACTAGAAATCAAATGGTGTATATCATCCTGTCCATGAATTGTCTCATGGTTATATGACCATCACTAGATAAAGTTGGAACAAAACACTTCATCTCAGTAAAATGATAAGAATAATCAATAATAGTCAAGTATAGATGTTGGTGGTTCATAAAATCTCTATCCTAGATATACCTCAGAGATTTTATAAATAAATAGTCATATAAGATCATTTGGATGTCTTTTGAGACCATATAGTGATGTCAATATTCTTTTGTAACAATATCCCACCATCACTTTATTGATTCACATAGCATATAATCAACGAGTTTGAGAATCCTCTATAGAGGAATCTATAGATTCTCAAGGATAGAAACCATGACCTCCAATCATTACTCAGCAACATGTTTTCCACCATCCCCCAATAGGTGGGAGGATTATTCTTCTGGAAATTGTGAGTTAACTCTTCCATAGTAATGGCAGGTCAAGAAACACCTTGTATATACGACAACATAAGAAAAAATTATTATCAAAAAAAGGGGTCAGTTCCCATATTAGGAATATTTGGTGCTTCCATAGGTGGTACTATATAGGGAATCATTAGATTAATATTCCCCTCCATCTATTGTACAAGGCCTTAACCACTATTAGGGAATAAAAAGAATGGATGTCGTGAAGGCATGGTTATAAAATCCATAACACACTCTTCAAAATATAATTTAATAGTTTAAAATATTACAAATAGATAAATAGGATAGGTACACAGTCTTCCTATAAAAAATATCACACCTATCTTCTTCTTAAAAAACATTTCAATGTGATGAAGAAAGACCATACTAGTACATATGAAATGTAAGAAACTCCATCTACCCACCACTAAAGATGATTTTGAGTCCATGACTCATAGATCACAATAGGGGTTCTATTATATGGAATGTCAATTGAAACTTATAGAGGGAAAAAAACTTTACAATTAAATTCCCTCCTCATTTAGTGGAAACTATTTCAGTTTTAATTATTTGATTTTATTATTCTTTATAGTTTGACATAAATATATACATATATCATGGTCCAAAACCAGTATCTCCAGAAACCACATCATTGAATAATTTATTAATCAATGTGTCATCATTAAGAAATAGGGGAAAACATCATTTATATTGATGATGACACTTTAATTATTTCAATTATCCTTTTCCTATATGAAATTTTATCACATTTAAATATATAAATATAGCTATCACTAATAATATTCAACAAGAAAATTCACACTGAAAAAAAACATTACATGGTAAAATTAATGGCACAACATTCCAATTGTTCCCATAAATATGCATGAAATTAAATACCCTATTTTCATCAGGACAAGTAATAAAAATATCATTACATTATCACCAATAGTTTTATAATCATAAAACATGTCTTTCACCTGAGAGCGAAGTTGTATCAAGCATAATAGGCGAATACCAAAACATTAATAACCCATCCGAGGTAATTTGGGTTTCCCCTATATGTGGCTTTCCTACTCCTAGGAAAATCTCATTTATAAATTCTATTAACTCATAGTATTATGTTTAATACCCATATAGTAAGATAAAATGAGATGTTTATGCTAATGGCACACAATAAAATCTCAACTCGAGATCCACTTAACCCTTTCCATGAGACGATGAGTCACATGGCCTCAAACACATCTCCCCATATCCAAAAGGCTACAAAATAGTAGCTAGTATGTAAGGTGGTATAGTGGGGAGACTATTTCCTAATATCAAAGTTATAAAATGGATATAATAAATAATAAGAAAATATATATCTCAATCATATATAAATAGACATTATGAAAATGGTGAAGTAACTCACTGTGGTGGAAGCATATATAATAAATAAATGAGAATGTGTGAATAACTAAGAAACTATAATAATAATAAAAATACCAAAGTATTAGAAATATAAAATATTTCATGGCATGTAGATACACAAAAAAGTGGAAATATGGGAAAGGCATATACAAAAAGTTATAAAAACGTATAAAAAGAACAAAATACTACTCCTCAATCATTACAAGAATATTCTCAGTGCTCTTCACCCATGATCCATGCTACAAGTATAGAATATAAAACATATATAGTAGGTATCTTTCCCTTATCCATACCTATAGACATATAATATACTAGGTTACCAAAGGTGACCCGAGTAGGGTGTGATTTAAAATCTCATAAGGCCACCACCAATGAAGTCTTGAAGCGATCCAAGACATGTAAATAGAAACAATAGTGTGTATTTGATATGAGTAATGAACATTGTTGAATAAATAGATTCTTTCTAGCTCATGTTCCTATATGAAACCTGATGTATTTACCTACATTATCATAAGATGGAATGAATTTAAATCAGTAACCATAATATATATATATATATAATTAGATATTGTATCCTCCTATATGCACTATGTATGTGAGGAAATAAGCAGGTGTATGTATGGACACCAGGTGTTGGATGAACCAGGGTATAACTCAGGCTTCCATAACAAGTTTGAACAAGCTTATAATCTCATGAAAAAGGGTAAATTCCATGAATCTCATAAGGAATGTGAGATTTCATGCTAAACACTTGAGATAGGTTGGGTGCGGTTTTATTCCCAACATAATATATAAAGTAATGTGAAATGTCTTTCAAGTAATCTAAGTACAAGTATAATGATGATAGATTCCATTTTCAATACCCAATGTATGGGAGAGTGAAACATCATTCCCAACAAGTCCCTTAGCCATTATTCCATAGACAATATCAGTGTTGTAATAATAATAATAATAATAATTAAAGGATGTAGCACCTAATAAGTATCATAATCATCATCCATAAACATTGGAATGTATTTCACATTTCACTTAATCTATATATAAAACAATGCATTAATAGTTATAACCTTACCACCCATCATTATTCACTTCAATTAATCAATTAAATACATTCAATAAAAAACAACCATCTGGAAGCCAATACATTCAATATAAAAAATTTCATTCATTCATTAATCAAATCATGGAAATTAAATTTAGTATGATGAAATACTTTGGAGGTGCATTGGAAACTATGAAATCATGTCAAAGAGTGAGAAATTCCATTTAAAATCGAAGAATTTTTTTTGATGGTGTTTTAGTCATTTAATCAATCCTTTATAATGTTAATTTCAATATACCACACCCAATAGGGGGATATGGTGGATGTCAACATCCTCTAATCATCTATAGAGGCTTAATGGGAGTTTCATAACATGCATATATCAATTTATAAGGAGGAATACCATTTTAAGATAAAGTGTGAAAATGGGTAGCATGAAACATAATGGAAAAAATATGAAAAAACTATAAATATTAAGGAAAATAACTAGAACACCTACTTTGGGGTCTTAGGTGAATCATTATCCAATATATGCTTCAGATTCAATTTAAATCAGATGAAAAATTAAAAATGGTTCTACTCTATAAAAATATGGTAAAATAATTAACATCTAAATAATGTAAGTGATACGAATAGAAGCTATGAAAGGAAGTAAAAAGATTAAAGTGATTACAAATATCCATCCAATTATTGTGACAGAACTTGATTCAGAGCTTGAATTGAAGATCCATGGTTATCCCTAGATGGAGGTTGAAGGGAGCTCACATGAGGATGAAAATGTCTATTTTCACTGGAAAATGAAAGAGGAAGATGTGGGTTTAGGTTTTAAATTCATTAAGTGAAATTTATTAATATCACCCATACTAAAAGGTAAATATGGGTTGGCCTCATTGTTGTCAAAATTGTGTTCCAACCATGCTCCATAGCACCACTTAAGGAGGGGCCCTGCATGGATTGGTCCATAATTTGGATAACTATTCACAATCCATATGAATGTAACTATCCCAAACCCCTCTACAACCCACACAAGAATATTTCTAGGCATTGATGGTTCTATAAAAACCCTTCGGCCCCCTAAACACCTCTATCTACACCCTCCATGGTTAAAGAGACTATACGGACTGGGCAACATAGTTTCTTCTAGTCGTGCGGCCTATGTTGATTCTCTAAAGATTGGGGCTACGGGATCTGAACAAGCCATAGACACCCTCGTCAACCCCATGTCTCCATTACGTATGATTATAAGGGACACATGAAGGAATATAAAAAAACATATTTTCCATACCTTTATAATATTCAGGTTATTACAAATTATTATTGGTAATATAAGTTGAGAAGTATAGATAACATCAATTATTGAAAATAAAATTTATGACAAGGAAATTTAGGTTATTTTGGAAAATGAAATATATATACATATTTTAGATTATATATGATTAGGATATATGATAAGTGTTTTGTAGAAATAATGGAGATTTTTATATATCGGGAGTATAGGTTTCAATGGTTTTAGGTCATAGATATAATATGGATTCTTTTTTAGGATTTTGAGGGTCAACTATTTGGAAGATAAATGTTAAGTTTATTTTTTATGAATATAGGATGAGATCAATTTTACTTTTAAATTTCAGTCTTGGTTAGGAACATGTTGATGAGTTTTAAGGGTTGTAATTTATGGAATGATTTATGTTAAACTTTGGATATTATTATTGAATATTTGGAGACTGATGTATTATTTCTTTATATATTTTTTATTAAAATTTAATATCTGAATTATCTTTACCAATGCTATTTTTTTGTTTTAGTAAATAACTAGAGACAAGAATAATATCTTTTTTTCCCTTTTATGAATCTTACAATGAATTAGTGGTTAATTTTAGAGCATCAAACATGTAAAATTAATAATGTTTATTTTATCATTTAGATTATTATCCAACGAGCCCGTACCCGAGTGGTAAGGGATCCTGCTTGGCATCCAAGAGACCCAGGTTCAAAACCGGGTGGAGGCGAATTTTCGGGGTACTGTAGCAGTCACTGTAGCAGGTACTGTAGCAGTACTCTAGTAGGCACTGTTTGGTACTGTAGCAGCCGGACTATTCACCTGATTTGGGCTTTCGGGCCACCGATTTGGGCCTACGGGTGTCAGGGCCTTTGGGCCATAAAAGGCCTTAGAGCCATAGGGACTTTGGGCCATTGGAGACCATGAAGTAGCCCAGTTCACATAGAGAAGGCCCCAGATGAGGATCAGAGCACCAGTAACAGTCACCAGAAGCAGAGCTAACCGGATTGGAAGAATGAGAGGGTATGGCAACCGCCATCGGGACCAGGCTCCGTGTAGCTTTGTACGGGGAAATGCTAGACGATCAACAATGCAGGTGGGGCGATAAAGGCAATCAATGATGCAGAAACTGGGGAGGGACAGTTCTAGTGGACTGGGCCTCTGGGTCATGTATTGGGAATGGTATGCCTCTGGGCCTTCGGGTCATGTATTACGGGTCATATCGGGCCTTGTTCCTTGGGCCTACGGGTCATGTACGGGTTCCCCTTCAACCCTTAAAAGGGGGATTATCTATAAAAAAATAAAAAAGAAGGCCTTCAGGCTATTCTGGCATTTAGATTATTAGATGAAATAGAGGATGAAAACTCTTCAAAACAAAATCAAATGATGGAATTATACTTATGAAATGGAAAGAAATTAGGTATTTATATTTCCTCATATTCTCTATCATTATGATAAAATATTTCTTAACATCAAACATGTGGAAGAAAAATCTATCATGTATGATGTGGAAAATAGTTCTCATATATTAAGATTTTCTTTTGGAAACCTATTTTCAAGTATAAGTATTATAAAGTTACATAGATGTCTTTAGAAATTTTTATGAGATATTATGCTTCTTTTTAATAACATATAAATTCTTTATCATGATAAAACCTATAATTAAGACTACTTTTTTAGATATAAATTAATTATAGTGAGAGAAAATTAAAATTACAAGGATGAAAATTTTTATGTACATGGAGAATGAAACAACCCAATAATTAAATATATAAATTTCCTATAAAAAAATATGCCCTATAGCGTGAACCACACACAAACCTTATCATAAACAAACAATGATTTAGTATATATATATAATTATTTAAAAATGACTTTTATAACATAGTTGTTGGATTGGACTATATGAATAAGAGTAACCAAATTATGAAATATATTTAGAATGTTTTCTATAACAAAAATTAATTGACTAATGCCTATAAAATATGTACTAAATTTTAAATGTTAAAAATAAAATCAATTAATATTAAAAAAACTATTTTTCAGAGAATTATATTTTTCTTCTAACTAAATTGGTAAGTAATGAAAAATGATTTTTAATGAAATTTATCGATAATATAAATTAATAATTAATTATTATTTGATTATAAAATTGTTATAATAAAATAAAAAATCATTTTAAGTAAAAAAATATATTTTTTTATGAAATTATTTTTTTATGTTTGTAACATATTTTTAAATTAATAAATTAAATTAATCACTATTAATGAATGTACCTAATGAAATTTTTAGAAAATATGTAAAATAAAATAAATTAACATTCATTTTTATGTAAAAAATGAGAGGAGAATCATTTTATGACTGGAAAATACTTTTTTTTCTATAAATTGTGTTTATACACTTCTTGTGTTTATATTAAATTTAAGTTTTTAATCTTTTAGGGATTAAATTTCAAAATATTATTTCCAAATCTAGAATTAATATGGGTGAATTTATATATAAGGTCAATTTTATTTTATTTCATAATGAATAGTAATAGTAATAAAAATATGTCACTATGGTAAATATAAAACTAGTAAAATGGGGTTAAAACATGGGATGCATCCCAAAAATATCTCTAATACGTGTCATAATTTAAATGTATAAGTTTATTTTTATCATGATAATCACATATTTTATAATACAAAAATAGATTTTCACTTGGATCGTATAATGACTTATAATTTTTTTTAATGTAAGAGTATTTATGAAATTTCACTATCAATCAATTATTATATTTTCATGGAAAATATATAGATATAAATACTATTTAAATGAATATAAATAATAAAATTGATTATAAATAATCTATATTTATTATAATAATTTATTCTCAATTTTTTTAATATTGTAATTACTTAAAACACTTACACATAACTAATTTAGTGCTTATTCAAGTGAGTGGAAAATCAATGTAAATTATTTTAAAAATATAAAAAGTGGTATTTTTGATTAATATAAATTCCATATTGATTTTTTTGATTGAAAATTAATTTTATGTGATTCTTTTTATATTTTAATTTTTGATCTGTTTTTATAATGATATATATAATGTAATATTATTTGAATAACTATGAAAACAAATTTCCATGGTTTGTAATGATTCAAAATTCTTTTTAAGAAATTAAAGAATCATAAAAAATTGATAAAAACAAAATTTTAATGGAAATTTTTGAACCTATAAGTCATGATCTATTTATATCCCACTTGATTTTTTTTTAGAAAATTAATTACAAGACCCTTAATGAAATAATACTTGTGATAACACCATTGATTTTTTCTTATAAAACGTGACATAATATAACTTTTCAAAATTCACATATGAGATTGGTTTTATTCTAAAAACATCTACCAAAATCCCTATTCACACATACAATAACACATCTCTACTCGTATAGAGATGTATAATATCACTTCTCCAAATGCCTGGATCAGATGTAAGGGTTTCCAAATATCCTTATCTATTCTTAATTTTGATTCACTAACTTTAAAACATGTTAAACCTTAAAATATTTCTTACAAGATTCAATTTATATTTTATTTTAATCTATTTTCTCTATTTATGGTGAGGGATAACTTGTATTCCATCATGAATTGACCACCATAGGCCATTATTATTTCAAAATAAGAGTTTTTCAAAGATGATCTTTCAATTTTAATTATTCTTTTTTCATTATCAATAATGACAGTAATAACTAAAATATTATATAAAATAATTTTATTTTGTATTTTGTAATTTGATTTATAAAACATACATAATTACTTAGTTAATATTATTTTTAACACAATCAAAAAACATCGCTCAATATGGTGGTTTCACACAAACTTTGTGAATGATGATGTTTTAATGAATTTAACTCTCTTATAGGTATTAATTAAAATTAATTTTATAGTTGAATATAAAATTAATTTTATATTAAATAATTATTTTTATTATTTACGGTAAATTTATCCATTATAACAATGATACAAAAATGAAAACAATGTGGTTATTTATGACCATCATAAACTTACAAATTTTAGAAGGTTTTCATGATGTGAAAATTTTGATGACTTATTGAACATCCTTACATCTATAATGATATGGAACCCATAAATTAACAATTCTAAATATTATAAAATCAATTTACATTGAACACTTTCCATTTTTAATATACCATACATGTTTGAACCATACAAATCGAGTGATCCCAAAAATGGTTGATGTAAAAAATATAGAACAAGTAAACAAACATAAAATTATAATAAGGTGAAATAGTAAGGTAATAAAAATGAAATATATTCCCAATCAATAATATACTAAATATAATTTTATTTCTCAGGAAGGTAGTGGAATTATGATTCAATTCACGACTTAAAGTAAGGAATTATTTACACAAATGTTTCATTGAGTTAAATCAATTCTTCACAGAATACGTTTTTCCATGATTATGTTTGTTAATATGACTGACTATTTTATGTTTTAGTTCTATTTTTCATGTGTGTATTTTCATTTTTTTTCACATTATCACTTCACTAATTGATTCATAATTGAAATTTTATAATCGCTTTGAGGGTTCTTGGTCACAATTTTGATTCCTTGATACCTATTTTATATTTCAAACCTTGTTTTATTTTATGTGGGGTAATTTCTACCCCATTAATATATTTTGGTATAATATTCAATTTATTTCATGGGATTTATAAATCTAAATCATGTTCTATTTTTTTTTCATTTGATTCAAAGTTAGAAAAGTCATAATGTTTTATGTTTTAAATAATATTTTAATTTGAAATTTTTGTGATTGAATATTATTTGAGGGAATTATATGATATTTTCCACTTAAAACCCTTTTATTTTATCCTACTATAGTATTTTTTGGGATTTATAATTATTCTTTCCATTCCCCCCATCATTATTAATCAAATTCACCAAAAGGAATTTTATAAGAAAATTGGACCTAAACTATCATTTTTGGATGAGAATATTCATCTTCCATCTCCATATATATATATTATTGATTTAAGATAATTGTTTAATATAATTATAAATTTCAATTTAGTTAACTTAAAATATTTTAATTTTTTTATAAAATTATTCTTTTTAAATTTTTCTAAAAATTCATATTTTCTTTTTTTTATAAAAGTGTGTAGAGAATCTCTATTTAATAAGTTTCTTCATGGATGTCTTTATTAATTTTTAGGAACCATTCATGATTTAAATTATTTTAAATGTTTTTGTTATTAAAAAGTAATATATTTTTGTATATATATATATATATTATTTTTTTAATATAAGGATATTATTTTCTTAAATATTTTAGAATGGGATTTTACAAAACTTATATGTATTTTTAACTTCCACTCCACATTTTCTAACTTAGGTAAAATTTATATTCATGATAATATTATTGTAAATTATTTTACGACTAATTTTTTAAATATATTATGGAAGAATTATAAAATTTTTTATAACTACTATATAACTTCATTTTTTCATACATTTTAAGATAAATTATTTTTAAATGTTTCACATAAATTTTATTCTCTTTTTTTCTTGGGATATATTTTAAATCCAATAACCTTATTTATATTGATTTTTTTATTAATCATGCATATTTACTTTGTTATATTGGAAATATTCTTTATTTTTTTAAATATTTACTTAGTTGGACACCATTAATCTATACTGTGGAAACATTTCATTTTATAGAAATTAAATTCAAATTGTTTACCAAGAAATATAGTTCATTTATTGACAGGGAAAACATTAAAAATATATATACTTTTTAGTTATATATAGATGATTTTTTATTGTTAAAGTATATTTATTTTGAATTTTGGGAATATAGAAATTCCGTATGCATGTTTTCAATATGAATTCTATGACAACCGGTATCCTTAATACACATTATTTCATGATTTTTGACGTAAATATACTCTTATTATAACCCCATAAAGTTGTAAATCCAAGTATATTAAAGTAATTAGATATATTAAATTACACCATTCAGTAGAACTCCAACAACATTTTTAGAAAACACCATAACATGATCGTATATTCTACGGATCTTCCAAAACTGCATGGGATAACCTGGTAACGTATATATGAAAGTGGTGATATATAAATCTCGTAAAGGGAATAATAAAAGAATAGAATAAGTAAATTTAGTACATGTGAATCAAGAGGCATATGAAGGTAACATAAGATGGTTGGTAATCATAAACATTGACATCCAAGCATGATATACGATAATAACATATAGGAAATATAAGAATACGGAAACAATATAAAACCTAAAATCATAATCATTAGTCAAGTATAACCTCCAAGTAATCATATAATATTGTGTTTAAGATAACCTCCCATGAATTATACATTAAATTTCATTATATAAAGACATTACCTGATGCATTGGTGGTCTATATAATTATGCATCCACCTTTAACATTAACATCATTTAGATAAATAATTGTTTCACATAGATCATAATAAATAAGAACTAATTTAATAAATTTTAACTCCATGATTATGTAGTGTAGGATAAATAAATAGAATTACCCAATCAATGAATGACAGGCCTATTTAGGTGAATACCCTTGAATGTAAATGAGTATAGGTATCCACAACAAAAATCAGGGGTATAGAATTGGTACAGAAAGATTTTTTAATGTGTAAAATGAGAGTTAAATGGATATATAATCACATGAATATCATAAATAAAGTAGTTAATATTTTTAAAAACATTTACTATATGAGTAACTAGAAAAAAGGGAAAATATTGAGAAGGTTCTTGAAAAAAAGTAGAAGGAGAGGATCATTCATTATGTTAGGGAAGTCATAAAAGCTTGATAGGAACTTATTATGATATTGGGAACACCTTGGGATAAATATATAGAGATAAGGTATGATTAAATTTCTCCTCTAAGGGTTTTTATTGTACATGAATGGATGGTTTTTTCAGATTATATAGAAAAATAGAGGATAATTATTTATTAATTTTCATCTTAGGTTTTGTATTCTATATGATAAAGTAGTCCGAACCACATATCGTATAGTGTTTTTACAATGTTATTTACCAAATATGAGTGTATTTACTTATTTTGTAAGGATATTAAAAAAATTATAAAAATAATACCTTTTGTGATGGGGATGTGAGTCCTATTTCTAAGGATTTTTTTAAAACATTAAAATATAATATACATTTTGGATGATTCATTAAGTGTTTATAAAATTAATCAAATAAATTAAAAACATATTTTTAAAGGGAAAACATAATTTTCTTTATGGATCCTATTTATTGTAATTATTATATCAGTTTTCATCTTTTAATATGTCATTATACACGTGGTGTATTTAAACAATATTTAATTCTTAACCAAAAATTTGACTGTCTCGGTACTTTTTTAAAAATTCACCAAGGGATAATTTTAACGTGAAAATTTCAAAAATAATATTTATATTATCAAAATAATTATATAAATATTATAATTTAGTATATTAAATAAAATCCCTTTTTTATTTAAAAATAGTATCTTTTTTTGACAATAACATTTTCCCGACCCTTATAAAAATTTAATTTGACTTTGTTAAATTATATTATCATTTATATTTATTAAAAATTATTTAATAATAATATTTTATTAAAATTTAATTTGTTTAAAAATTTATATATTTCATCAAAAATTGTGTCTTGATTAATCTATACCAATCCCAAAAGTAAAATTTTGTTTTATAAAATGAAAATATAATTTTTCTCTAAATTTTTATTTATTCATTAATAAATAATAATAAAATAGAATTATTAATAACATTATTTTATTGAAAATAAGATATAAATATTGTTATAAATTGTTATAGATACATTTACCCTTATTACACTAAGGTATTCCTTAAGGGTAAGGTGTGTTATGGTGTGGCATTTTTGGGGCGGTTTGGTGAACACAGTTTCATTCATGATCTCGATAAGCTTGGGTATCTCCCAAAAATAGTTTCTATAATGATTTAATTATATTATCCTATATTGGAATTGGTCTAGATCAAATTACAATGATTCCATCTCCCTTATAATCTCTAATAAATGGGATTCAATGGGCACGTTCCTACAAGTCAATGCCATCATTACATTCATTAATGTGAATTGGATTTATCATAAATAATGATATATACTAATCATAACCGTAACTATAGAATTGTTGCACTATCAATGGATAAAATTATTAACTATATATTAAATTTAATAGTATGTGATTTATAGCGCTCTAAAAAGAAAAAAGTTGTTCATGTGTTTTCTATAATTTCATTTCATAATAAGGAAAATACTCATTAAAAAAGGGAATATAATTTTTAATGGTTTAGGTAATTACATTCTTTCCCCATAAGATATTTTCCCTTGAAATTTTAAATTCATAATCTAAATTTGTTTCAGTAACTTCTATTTCAGCACCTCATTAAATTCAAATATTTTTTATAAAAAAATTTGGTTTCACCACACCACATTAACTAGGTGATTAGTATTGTTTCCAAGAACCTTGATTCTATGATCTACTATCTTCATCTACCACTCCTTATATAAAATATAATTCTCTAATAGTACCAAATTTTGATTCACTACATGTGAGTTTTTTGGGATATACAACCTCAAGAGGGATACATTGAACAAATCATGTACATAAGATTAATTAGGTGGGAGTGATAGTAAATAGGCCACCACTCTGATGTGATCATGTATCTATAAGGGTTTTATGTATCTTAGACCAAGATTTCCCTTCTAAACAACCCACATGAAATTCAACCAAAAATATATAAAAGAATAATTTATCTCCAATCTCAAACTGCACATCACATTAAGGATTGACTACATTGATTTTTGCCTAATTCTTGAAGATTTCATATGAAATTGAATGGTTTAAAGCTTCAATACCATCTCTTATATTTGATTAGGTCCAATTAGTTTATACTCTGTAACTTCATCACAACACGTTAGAGTTTGACACCTCTTCCCATATAGATCCCCATTAGGAACAATTGAATGTAATAATGGAAATTGTTGTGATATTATAACATAAATATGAGAAGGTTTTGATTCCAATATCCTTTGAAATCCATTTAACAAGATCTCATTAGATCCTTCAGAGTTTGAATGGTACTTTCAGTCTGACTATCTTTGTAAGGGTGATAATTAGTTTTAATGCTTTACTATATATCTAATGTTTACTGAAGGATTAACCATATCCTCATGATAATACACAGATCTCTATCAAATTCAATAGAGATTTTAACTACATATAGTCTTACCACTTACCTTATGTTTATTTTTTTAGTTGTTCAAGAAATAAAACATCCTTGATAGAAATGAAGTAGGCTAACTTGGTAAGGTGATCGACTACCACCATGATGGTATTATTTCCATTCAAGGTCCGACGGAGACCTATGAAAGTAATAAATTTTCTAATTTGACAATTTAAATACTAGTATGGGAAATAGTTGAATCATTCCCTTTGACTACCATCATTCATCCTTGCCATTTTTTGTATACCAAGCTTTGTGATTCGATTTCTAAATTATCCCTCTTCATGTTATCCCACTTGATTTTTTGGTCCAAATATATATTCATCTTTGTGATTCCTTGATGAATAGAGTAGAATAAGCTATGAACATCATCCATAACTTCCTTTTTCAGTTCTATTTTTGATGGGACACATATTCAGGTTCTAAACCTTATAATAATATCTTTAGAAAATCTGAACTACATTATTTTCACTCCTTTTTCATTGCAACTCATCATCATTTTAATCCTCATTGATTATCACTATAAATGATGGTTGAGTAGTTATTTGAGAAAGGTAATATAATGATACATTTCTTATTATGATGTACATCCTTTATATGTCCAATAATATTGGATTCATTGCAATACTCATCATGGATAGTGTTTTGGGATCCTTTCTGCTCAGATCATCTACCACTTTGTTTCATTTCCTAATCTGGTAATCGAATGAAAAATCATAATCCTTGATCAACAGTAACTACCTTAATCAGTTTATATTAAGTTCATTTTCTGTGAATATATAATTAAGGATTTTATAGTCAGTATTTATGTCAATAATTTCTATATAGAGATAATTTCATCAAATCATTAACAAGAGGGTTAATATAGCAAATTCCAGATCATGTATTATGTGGTTCTTCTCAAGGATCCAAAATTAAATAGAGGCATAAGATATCACACTATCATCATTCATGAGTAATCAACCCAAAAACATTATAGATGCATCATTGTAGATCATAAATCCTTCCCCACTTGTTTGAAATGTCGGAATAAGTGTAGTGATTATTCTGTTCTTCCACTATTTAAATATCCTTATATATTATTATGTCCATAGAAACATGACACACTTTTGAAGAATCTGGGTTTTTGGTCTTGGAAATCATCATATGTTTCTCACAATTATATGATAGTACCCATATAATGCATGTAAACTATGGATTCCAATCCAATATTTTGGACCAAGAGTTCATTCAAAAATATCTATTTTGGAATTATCTATATATATCACTTTCTTGGTGATAAAATTTCCTAAAAATGTTACCTTATCCATCCAAAAATCACAAATTATATAGTTTAAAAATAAGTTTTCCTTTCAAAATTTCTTTAGTACACCATTCAAACTCTCCTCATGTCCATCCATTAATTTGGAGTAGATTAGAATATGATTGATAAAGACTACCAATTTTTTTGAGTTAATCCCAAAAATCTCTATTCATGAATTCATTGAACATTTATATTGAATTAATGAGTCCAAATAAATTAACTATGAAATAATATTGTATTTACCTTGTTTGAAAATAATTCTTGAAGATATCCTCCTTCTTAAAAGTTAAAGGATAATATCCCAACTAAAGTTACAACATAGAGATATATTGGGCTCCATTTAGTAGATAAAAAACCATTAAATCCATATAAAATTGATACTTGTTCTTTAACAAGATATTTTGATTGCATGATAATCAATGTAGAGAATCATTTACCTATCTTATTCTTTATAAAGAGGAATGGTTCACCCCACTATGATATACTTGTGTGGATAAACCATTTATTAAAATTTTGTTTTAGTTCCTTCATCATATTCTCAAGTTCTACAATGACATTCTCTATGGATTCATGGTTATTTTAAACTATATGGGTTTAAGATTTATTGGGAACTCAAGAACACATCTAGTAGGAATACCAACCAAATATTTGATAAATATCTCAATATATTACCTCATAATGGGCATGATTTCAAGGATGATATTTTCTTTAGGATCAATCTTTTGAGCAAGGTATTATGTCTTAGAGGAAAATATTATCCATGCTTAATATGATGATATTAAAGGTGACTCATCCACCTCTTTTCACTTGTATACAATCAGTGAAAAATTATTGATACATAGGGTGATTTACTTCTCTCAGAAATTTATGTTTCTCTTTATATAAAATTCTAATCCATATCTAGAATATAATTAAATTATTATATTGTGAGTATAAAAATGTTTTTTTGGAAATTTATCCCACAAATTTTGATAGGTATGAGTTATATGATTGAGATGCACCAATTAACCCATTTATTATAATCACTGGTAAATCCACATCCATTTATAAGGTGGTGTTTTAATAGATCTAATAAACATGTGTGATATGAAATAATGTATATATATAGAATAAAATTGTACATTCACTATCCTTGAATGTATAACTATTATACAGTTCACCACATTGTTGTTAGGATCTTCCTTAGTAGTTGTGATAGAATAATATCTCCCTTTCTCTCTTGGATATAGAGGTTGTTGGTTTTAGTTATCATTGAAAACCCTTATCAGAGTGCATTGATTCACATAATGTACTTGTTATTTATAATGGAAACATTGGAAAATATGATCTGATTTTACTATTTAATTACTTTATTCCATCACATTGGTGGGTTTATCCCTTAAAAAATCTCTAGCAAGGTTCCCTTCCTTCCCAAACCTAAATAATTTCCTTGTCCCCTTTAAGTAATTTTAGGGATGCATATTACCTCACTTTTTACAACTATTGATGTTGATGATTTTTACCCTATGTTACGTTTCCTTCAAACCCCCTAAATTACAATACATTATCTACTTCTTGTCTCCAAACCTATGATACCCTTTATAATCATAGGTTATTATTTCAACTTTGAGGCAACATTAGATAATTTATTCATAGATGACGATGTCTGAAATCCCCACAAAATTTCATAGACTAGGATTTATCCCCCCAAGAATTGGATAACTTTACATTATGGAGAAATAAAAAAATAGGGAGGCATATCATGAAAGTATTATAGTATTTCACTTGTACATCCAAAAAGATTAATCATCATTTTTATCTAGGCTAAGGAAGTCCCTCTCAATTTTTAGTCAGAGAGTTCTAGGAAAATATTTATCAATTTTGTTTTTGTAATTCATTCCATGCCATCACTTCAATCTCCTCACTGGGAATCATATTTCTGACCAATGTCCACCATTGATTAGATTCAACTTCTATATGATTATCATACATCATGACCTTATCTTTATTATAGAATTGAAATATGAGTAAGATCATTTCATTATAGTTTTTCCTTTTTTCCACAATTAATGGATCAAAATATCCATTGTAATTTTGAGTGATTTGTTATATAAAGGTATAAATTTCACCTTAATATTTATTTTGTGGATTAAATAGTTACTCCTAATTCATGTTTTGGATCAAAAAATGAGTTTATTAAAAAATAATTTCCATATAGTTCCCAGATTCTTATCCCATCAGACTATTCATCTCATTTGGGTAGTCAACATATTGCACTTAAAAATAGTTGTTGACTCGATTCCTCATATATCCATATATATTTATTATCCTAATAATTTATATGTTTCAATATTAATTACCCATGATCTATTTCCAAACAAGAAATATTATTGGTGTTTTTTTTAAAATAATAACAGTTTATAATTATATTTTTAATTTACCAATTTATATCCCATGGTAATGTAACATTAAGTGACTATAAATTAATGTTTTTATGCACTTGGTGATGATTGAGCCCCTCTCAATGTCCATATTTTTAGTTTATTATCCCTAGGTAAAATGATAAAATATCCATATCCACTTGTAGTATCTATACAAGGATATATTTTATTGGATAACATATAATCTACACATTACCAAAATATGGGTATTTTTTTCCTCAGTCAATTATTATACTTATGTATTTCAATATAGTTATAATCTTAAATCCATGGACCAATGTCCATAATTATTTTTTTATTTTGGATAATCCGCTTTTTATATTATTAGAGAGGGAAACTTATATGACCCATAGGTCACATGGAACAAGGCCCTATACAGGACCTAAAGGCACAAAGGCACAATTCACAATACATGACCTACAGAACCAACCAAAAAACTCTAGAACATCCCCTCCCCAACATCTACATCATTTAAGGCTCTTAGTTACCCACCCCGCATTTCTAATAGGCTATCATTACCCTGTGAGGAATTTTATGGTGTCTGGTATTGATGGAAATTTTCATACCCTCTTATTCTTACAATCTAGTTAGCTCTTATCTGATGGTTTCTATTTTCTCTGAATCATCTTCTGGGCCTACTGTTGTGTGGTCTACTTGGGATGCTTCTTGGTCTTTGTGGCTTGAAGACCCTATGGACTGAAGGTAATTGGTGGGATAAAATCCATGTGGCATAAAGGACCTTGGTGTCCTGAAGGCCCTATGACGTGAAGGCCCTATGGCCCAAAGGCCTTTGGTGGTCATAAGTCCTTAAGATTCATAGGCAATAAATGATGGCCTGAAGACCCACATCTGATGGATAGTTCCATATGCTATAGTACCAGGTACAATAATTTCTAGAGTACTATTATAGTACCCCATAAATTCACATCCATGATGATTTGAACGTAGGACTTTCATATTCCTATAAGGAGTCTCTACCACTCGGGTACAAGCTCGTTGGCTAGAGTATTTTTATCCTAATGCCAAAAATAGCATTACCTTCCTCACATAAAAACTATGAGAACCTAAACCCTTAATAGAAATTATTTAATGATTTATAACATAAATATAAACATAACACACCCCCAAAAGATCATTAAGCATAGCGTATTTGTGAAAATACGTACATAACAAAACCTATAACAATAGAAATACAACAACATTATTTAAAAACTCCATGATTTGGGATTATATTCCAGGAATCTTCTAAGACTGCATGGGATAACTTAAGAATTTATATAAGACAAGGGTGAGATATAAATCTCAGTAAGGGAATAATAAAATTATATAATAAGTTAACTAATTACTAGTGAGTCAAGATGTATAACAAGGTAACATAATTAGGGATGAGAATAATAATGATTAACATTGAAGTAATATATATGATGATAAGATAAAACTGACATAAGAATTTTATAACAACATAAAACATGAAATAATAAACATAAATCAAGTACAACATACAATAAATCATAACATAATGTTATTTGGATAACCTAAAGTGCACCATACAAGGAATCTCATGAGATAAAAACAATACCCATTGTATTTTAGGCCTATATAATTCTTGTCTCCCGTATCACATTCATATCACGTACATTCATAAGTGTTTCACATAGATCATACAATATAAGAATTACTTTCATTACTTTTAACCCCATGATTAAGGAGTGTGGCATAAATACATGGAATTACCCTACCAATTAATGATATGTATATCTAGGTGACTAACCTTGAGTAGAAATGAGGATGTGTGTTCACATCAAAAGTTATTTGTATATAAGATCGCATGATATTTTAAACCGCATAATGTGGATACATAAATATTCATGGAAGGGTTAACTAAATTGAAAATGATTATGTCATCACTTATGTATCATACATACAATAGGGTGTAAATTTTTTTCTAATATGAACAATTTGATAAAAAAAGCTGTGTTATAAAGAAGGTACTTGAATTTAGAGGAGAAGGAGAGGATCCCTTAGGTATAAAGGGTACTTCTAACAAACTTATAGGAGGTTTTTAAGAGAATGGGAACTACATGTGATGGATTTAGAGAGAATGTTGTAGAGTAAAATTCTATTCTAATGTTTTTAGTAAATATTAATGGGACATTGGGCATGTTTATATAGAAAGATGAGGAGAATTATTTACTAATTTCCAAACATAGGTTTTGAACTACATATGATAACGTAATCCAGAACAGAAACCATAATATGATTTACCCCTGGTTTATTCCAAATGGAATGAATTTAATTATTCTATATTTTTGGGAAATGAAATACTTAGAATAATAACTTTAGTTATTTGGATGTGATTTTTGTTTATAAATAACTGATTTTAAAACATCAAAACATAATTTAGGTTTTGGAGGATTCATTAAGGGTTTATATAATTAATAAAATAACATTAAAAAAAATATTGTGAGTGGAATTATAATTTATCTCTTTTATACTTTTTATAGTATTTATTACATCACTTTTGTGCTTTTATGATGTTATAATATAAACTGTATATTTATACCGTATTTAATTTTTACCCAAAAATTTTAATGTCTAGTTAATTTATGAAAAATTAATAGTTTGATAATTTCAACATGATGGATTAGAAAATAATTATTATTTTACCAAAATAGTTCTATAAATATTAGAAATTACACATTTAAAATATATTCCTTGATTATTGAAAAATACTATTTTTTTGTCGAAAACTGTTTTCCTAAATTTATAAAAATTACATTTGACCTAATAAAATCATATTAAAATTTATATTTAATAATTATTATTTAGTAATATTGTTTTATTGAATGATATTATAATCTAAATGTTATTGAATTCTTCAAAAATATTATCTTGATTGAAACTATGCATATCCCAAAAATCCAAAATTTTTATTTCATCATTTCAAAATATAATTTTTACCAAAATTATCATTTAACAAATTATAATGTAATTCTAAAAGGGAATTAATATTAAAAATATTTCACTGTAAATTAAATATAAACATTTATATTAAAATGGTCTTGATACATATCCCCATATTACAATAGCACATCCTTTATGTGAATGGTGTGTGATAGTGGGGCTTTCATGGAGCGGTTCAGAGAACATGCTTTGGTAGGTGATCTTGATAATCATGAAGTTCTTACATAAATTATTTATCTCATGATTTAGTTATTGTATATCATCTTGGTATTGGTTAATGGAACATCCCAAAAATTCTATATCCCTCAAAACATCCGATAAATGGGCTTCATTGGGTACAATCCTACTCACTGAGTCCATCAATTCCTTTATCTATGCAATTTGGGTTTATCATAACCATTAATATAATAATAATAATAATAATGGTCACTATACAATGGATATTCTATGAACAATTATTATTATTAATAGTATTTTAAATTCAACATGATATAACTTATAATGGTCTAAAATAACTAAAGTAGTGAATTTGTTTTTTATAATTTTATTTCTTAATAATAATTTACAAGTTTAAAAAAAGAATTTTATTTATAAATATTTGGGTAATCATAAATTATATCACTATGGAAAATTAATTATGTATTTAATTCTTATTCATTTATTTAATATGATGAATTCACTGTGCATAATTTTAGAATGGGTTGGGCCAACTTTTAGATAAAATCTCAATGAATCGATTTTTCTAATGAGACGAAATAGGTTGGGTATTGATTATATCAATTCTTAATTATTTATTATTTCATAGCATGAGGAATTGAAGGTGTGTTCATAACATTTGAAAATGTGAACTCCATCACAAAAATAATAATCTATTTTTATCCACATGATTTTCTATATTTTTAATCATTGATATGTTTTAGGCTCATGGGATTATTTATATAGTATTATTTTATTATATAATATTATTTCAATATTATTAATGATTTTTTATTCTATAATATCTCTCGATGTAATCATTCCTGTACTAATCATCTTAACTGACCATTAATAATTTTTTGTTTCCTTATGTTTTAATGAAAATTATTACATCTCATATGTTGAGTTAGGTAACATATGATGAGAATTCTATGGTTGCAATTTAAGACTTATTATAGAATTTGAAAATATGGGTGTAATGTAAGAAATACCAAATCTATGAGATAAAATTGAGTTTTATTAGGAAATTATCTTTCCTTTGATTTTTAAAATGTAAAGTTTAAAATATTCTTGGGATATAAGTGACTCAATTTTTCCTTTATATATGATAACTATCATTGGTTAAAATTGGATTTCATCAGTTGGTATTGAATCAAGTATGTATGCAATATGTTTTAGTACATTATTGGGGAGTGAAGCTGTGAGGTTCTACATCCTCAACCAAAAAATCCATCTCCAACCCTTCACCTCGTGATGGCCCCTGACCATGTCAGGACATTTTCCCACTCATATTTTTCCACAGTCATCACACAATAATGGACCATGTACACAATGTAACCTATAAAAAATTCCAAACCTTCCTTCCTATACATTAACCATGATATATTAATGTTTTAAATCAAAATTTTGACCTATTAAAATCCAAAATTATATAATAATCAACAATAAAATTTCACCTCTATACATTCTTTAAGATAAAATATTTAGTGAATAAAAAAAATTAAAATTGAGACATCCTAAAATAAAAATACCCATTAATTAAATATTATAATGCAATATGGTGATATTAATATGTGATAATTTATCGTACCATGCCTCTTTCCACCACCAGAATTTCCCCACAACTGTAAGAAATAATATTACTATCCTAACATAAAATAAAAAGAAAAATTTATCAAGAGGAAATAAATATCAAAGAAAAATATATGTTAAAACATTTTAGAATCAAGGGTATCAAACCATAAAAAATTTATTAATGTATATAAGAAATTACCATATGTCTCATGATATAGAAGAATCGAAAATAGGGTTTTTGTAACATTTTAACATGTTGTTCCAAATACTGAGACCTATAATATTTCTCCCAATTATTTAAGGATTATGATATAGTGGTTAATATAAGGGAAAACCCCAATGAAGAGTAATAATCATCAACTAAAGAGTCCACAATTGAATAATATTCTAAGGAATTATCTATATCCACATGGAATAAAAAAAATATAAATGGAATATAAGATAACAAACTTGCGTTAAGGTATGGAACGGTTGAATGGACAATATTACATTAAAGTATAAAGGAATAAAAAAAATGAATTGGATACTTAAAAAGGAATAGAAAAGTAATATTATGATTTGATCTCAGGTGAAATTCTTATAGGATCAAAATATAGATGTAGATACTCAATTATAAGAGGGGGGGGGGTGGATAGTATGTTTAAAAAAATTTATTTTAACATTGAGGAAACATTTCTTAAGAAGTTAATCAAATTTGATTCATGTGAACTCTCTTCTACAGGGTTACGGAAAAACACTTTGGGCTGGATAAAATGATTATCGAAATGATCAATTACATATGTATACTTAAACAAGATTATACCTTAAAGAATATATAATCACACATCAGAGTTAAAGCAAAAGAGAAAGTGTAAGAAACACTTTCTTATTGTTACAATTTTAAGGGGAAATTTAAAGTACAAATACAAGAGTAAAAATCTCTTAACCAAATGATTAGGGTATCTAAAACACCTTGGATAAAGATACCTTGATTTATACATTAAAGAATGTATATCTTACCCATACCAGGGTAATCCATTGATATGATGATCAATATCTGTCTTCCTATCTCCACAATCCCTCGATCAATAAGGTGATCGACACATCTTCCTTATTTCAACATGGATTAACTCAATCATAATCACTAACGATTGGTGCCAAAATAAAAATAAAAAATAATATTTAATATTTTATGTATGTCTAATAATATGTTAACAACATACCCTAGTCAAGCCTTTCACACAAAGAAATTTTGTTAGAGCTCTTATGTGTCTCAAAAATCGAAAAGTGCATATGTGTGTTGAGCTCATCCAAATGACCTGGTATTTATAAGATCGATATCCAATGGTTGAATTTTCCTCTAATAGTCATATTTTTCTTGAAATTTCAAAGGGACCTGTATATATGACACTTAAAACTGTCATATAAAAACAGACTAGATGATATTGTTTAGTATAAGAAAATATCATGTGAAACATCAATAATGTATGAATTTGAAGATATAAAAACATTACATTGAGAAAATAAAGTAACATTGAAAAAGATATAAAATTAGATTCTTAAAAAATAGAATACTTTAATAAAGTTATAAAGCGGATCTAGAAATTATTGAGAATTTGAATTGAAAATGTGGGATTCCGATTCAAAAAATTTGGCGATTCAGAATTCAGAAACCATGAATAGTATTCGTATTTTCAATTCAATCATAATTTACAGAACTATGAATTAGATTCAAAATTTTGGATTTTTTGGAATTGAGAAGCGTATAATCAGAATGAAAATTATGAGAAAATAGAAATTGAGAAACTGAATCAGATTTTATTTTCTAGATGATTTAGATTTGATAAATAGGAATCAAAATCGAGATTTTAAGAGAATCAGTTTCATAATTACAAAGGAATATAAATTGAGAAACATAGAATGAGAAACACAATTCTAAATGATTCAGAATTGAGAAAGTGAAGGATTATAAGTTTTATTAAGGATACAATTTTTTTGTAGCTATTCAAACATAAGAAAAATAATGTTAGACTTAGGTATAAATTTTTTTAAGAAAATTTATATAAATTTTCTTATAGGTAGAATGAGTTATTAAAGAAACTTTCTTCATATAAATTTCCTTACAGATAGAAAGAATTATTAAAAAAATGTGTTTGTGATTTCCAAAACATAAAAGAATGAGAAAAGTCAGAAGAAAATTTTTTGACTCAACAATCTCCCCCTTTTTACAAAGCACAAAAAATTGATTTAATAAAATAATATTAAAAATTAAAGAGTTCTTATTTTAACATAAAATAAAAACATATCTCACACTTAGTTTATGAATCAAGATGAATTAAACTAACTCCCCTTTAGGATATGAAATCCCCCTTTGGATTGAATTTGGAATTTATATATTTATCTTCCTTTCTTAAGAAAATATTCCCCCACTTACTTAAGGATGTATTCTTTAATAATTCCCCTACTTAGATTAATATTATTTTATAGAACATTATTCTGCACCATTGTGATTTTCAAAAATAAATTGGGAAAAGTATAATGTACCTGGAAATTTAGAAAGGAAACTATACTTAACATAGAAGATAAATATTTCTTGTTATTGAAAGATATTTTTAAATAAAAACATTAAAAAGAAAATAATATTAATATTTCTTCTGCATTAATGTTTTAATAAAGGCCTTCAACTTCTTCAACCCCTTATGATCATCTTGAATCTTTTTTAGATGAAATTCCTGATCTCAACTCTTCCACTCAAGGTTCTGAATATTTTCTTCCTGAGCCTTAATCCTTTCTTTATAAGGCTTAATATTTTCCTCAACCTATTCTTTGTAATCCTTCTCCCTTTTAATATCTTGATCAAGAGAATTTAGTTTCCCATTAAAATATCTATCTTCTTGAAGTGAAATTCCATGATCTTCATTCACATCCTCTGAAAAATTTCTTAAAATATCTTGGAGGGACTCTTTAGATTATTTGAATGAATAATTGACTAATTCAGACATAACATAAAAAATTTTAAGATCATATTAGATCTGTCTTGAATACTTTTTCATATCTCAATAATATTTTTTATTAGAAACATAATTTTGCAGAAATATTTTGAATATTTATTCAGGATTTATTAACTTCTCAATGACAATGTTTGTTAATTTTTATTTTGGATTAATATATTGTGGAATAAGATGACATCATGACTTGAGTTTCAGAAAGTACATAATTAAGTTCACCATCTTCTTCGAATAACAAAGAAACAAAGTATTCTTCTAAATATGAGTAAGACCTTTCTGATTCTGAATCATCCTACTTAGATGTGCCAATATCTTATTTTCTTAATTTTTATTTATTACATTCCAATTTCCCTGACCTATAAATTTTATTCATTTCATCAGAAGTTTGAATGATTTTATCATCATCACCATCTCCATCATATTCTTTATTTTCATCATTTCTACCATCATCGTTATCATCTTTATCATCTCCATAACCAAAGGGATTTTTTTAAACTTCACAATAAAAAACATTGTCTTTCTAAAATGGGGATTTGTGGACTAATTTCCCTTCTAAGGCATGTTTTTATAAATAGGATTGATAATTTCCCAAATATAATCTATCATATTGGATCTGCCTCTATGTTTCTCTGATTTGATGTATCTCATAATTACTTTCATTCAATTGGATGTTAACTTATTCTTCTTCTTAAACTTCTTCTTGATACTATTCATGAATGGTCAGAAATGAGCTAGAAAAATATTTCTTTCCTTTTTATATTTGGTCAGCCTCTACAAAAATAAGTTGTGGTTGTTGAGGAAGTTTGGTTTCCCATAGAAAATTTTCTAGAACTTCAATTTTTTCTAAGGATCTTTAGGCATCTTTCAATGGGCTTGAATTATCTTAGATTCGATTAATTTTTTATTAAGATTTTTCTTTTTTTCTTATTTTTCATGTTCTCAAGATTCTATGATTTTCAATTCTTTAGCTTCTACTGAGTTTATCCCAAACACTACATCTCCTTGTTTTCTAATCTCTTTGTCTTGTATCCACTTTAATACAACATCATATGGGTAGGATTTCTTTTTCATTGACATTTTCGGTTCTGATGCTTGTGTTGTTTTATGTGGTTTCAAGGATCATGAATTTATTTTCATAGGCTCAACTAACCATTTCATGGATATTTCTATAACTTCTCTCGATATTCTAAATTAGTCAAAAATTTTGTTTTTCTTATCACTAAAAGAATATTTCATTATTTTACATGTTTCATAACTTATAAGAAGAATCATGAGCTTATTTGGAATTGATATGCAAGAACCTGGAGGAAGTTCAAACAAGTTATGATATTATTAAACAAGGTTTCTAGATATATAAGTATTGAATATTTGATCGACCCATTATTTATCGCACTGATAGTGAGAAATATTTTATTGACTTGGATTATCTTCCTTGTATTAAAGAGAAAATCCATCATGAAGATATATATAATTTTTAAGGTGTCCTTGTATCCTTTTCTTGGTATTAATAGACATTTCATTCATAATTCCATGATCTTGCAGTTTTTGGAAAGGTTGGAAATCATTGGATTCTTTACTACATTAATACATAAGAGATCAATAGCCTTTACTCTATTAAAATATCATTTTTAATATGGAAGATCGCACGATTAATAGTATGCTTTACCATAAAATGGTATCTGAAGTATATCTAAAACTTTCTTATAAGAAATACAGTGTTTTTTCCTATTACTCTTAAATAGAAATATACCTTTTCCACCTTCATTTAAAAAATCAAATGATTGAAAGAATAAAATTATCAGGTCTGCAGACACTAGATCTTTTTAACCCATATTTTTCATAATGAAAATATTTTCCCATACTTGAAAATTTATGATATTTCTTATTAAAGAATCATATTTAAGAAATAAATCATGATCAATAAATCATTCTCTGAAGATCGTCCGGTTTTAAGTTCCTTATTCACAGGCATTGAAGTCTGATAGATATTGTTAAGGACATTTAGAAATTAATAAAGATATCTAGAAAATAAAATGGGGTCTTTGAATGGTGGAAACAACTTGAGAAAAAATTCTTAGAATTAGATGAGGGACATGTGGGTGTCATCTTTTATATAGGCATTGTAGTGACGGTTCAACATCCATGATAAATTTAGTGGTCTTAATCAAAATAATCTTATCTAACAGTTGACATTAAGATGAATAATGTTTTTTAGATATAGATCATATGAGGTTTTAATGAAATAAACTGATTTAAGGAAATATGAATCTATTGAATATTTTCTTAAAATAAGATTAAAATACCAATAGATAGAAATGAATCTAAGATTAAATAAGTAATAAAATATACCTACTGGAGTTCTCATAATATTTTCTAGTCTTTGATAAGATTATTCATAGATATCATATATTTTGAAAATTTTTATTAGAGTATGGAAACTTTTTTTAGGTTTTGAAAAAAATTATTAGGTTCCAAATAAAAAATTAGTAGCTTCCAGCTTTTATTTAAGAAATATAGTGTACTATCTATAAGAAAAAGAGTATTTTAATGTTATGATATATTAGTAAAAAAATTAGTTATTAATGATTACCATATATTTATCATTCCAAATTCATTCTTAAAGTATTAAAATGTATCATAAGGTAATGGTTTTTTAAAAATATCAGCATGTTATTCTTGAATTATGATGAATTGTAAAATGATATATTCTTAAAGTGTGTGATTCCTAAGGAATTCATGCTTAATATCTATGTGTTTATCATGAGTGTGATGTGCAAGGTTTTTTCTTATGGATATGGAACTAGTGTTATCATATAGTATCTATGTTTTAGTAAAACTCATTCCATAATCTGTGAGTCTGTGTTGTATCCACAACACTTGACCACAATAGCTTCCGTATGCCACATAATCAGCTTCATTAGTGGAAAGTGCTATAGAGTGTTAGTTATTACATGGCCAACAAACTAATTAATATCCTAAAAAATTACATGTTTTAGATGTACTTTTCCTACCCATTCTACAACCACAAAAGTCATCATCTAATTTTTTTAAAAGAAAATCATTTCCAGAAGAATAGAAAATTCCTAAATATATAGTTCCATTTAAATAAAAAAAATTATTTTCAATTATTTGAAATGAGATTATTTATTATTAGATAGATATCTTTCACATTATCTTACTGAAAACTTTAATTCTATACAACTAGCTATTATGTATAGTAAACATCCTATTATACATCTACATGTTGTTTGATCCATTGGATGTCCAGTTTCATCAAGATCAAGAGTAACCAAGGTACTGATTAGAGTACTTATGCTTTTAGTAATTTTATATTCATACTTTTTAATAATATATTTAATATACTTATGTTGAGATATATTAGTTCCTTTTTGTTTTTGAGAAATTTTAAAATAATGGAAAAATGATAACTCACCCGTCATACTCAATTCAAACTCATATTTCATAAGATTCATAAAGAAATCAATTAAGGATAGATGAGTTGATATGAATATATTGTCATTAATAGTGATTTAAAAAATTAACACATTTTCTTTTATTTATTTATAAAAAGGGTTTGATCAGTAGTTCCCTTAATATAATTTATTTGTAACAAAAATCCTATAACTCTGTTATATTAGGATCTAGGGGATTGTTTAAGACCACAATAAGATTTGGTATTTTTATAAAAATGTTCATCAAGTTTTGGGTCTTCAAAATCATGATGTTTAAAAAAATTCCTATTGAAGATATCCATTAAGGAAAGAACACTTCACATCCATTTGAAAAGTTGAAAGTTAAAGAATGTTACAAAGGCTAACAGAATTTGAATAGATTCAAGTCTAGATACCATGGAATAGGTTTCATCATAGTCTATTCATTATTATTGATTATATAATTTAGCATATAATATTGATTTATTTTTTTATAATGATTTTATTTTGATAAAATTTATTTATAAAGACCTACTTTACTCTAATTATTGAGTTTTATTTAGTTCTTTTAACCATGGTCCATACCTTATTCCTTTCAAACTCATTTAGTTTATATTACATTGTCTTTATCTAATATTAATCACCTAAAGTTTCATCAGTAGTTTTAAGTATGAATTGGGAAAGAAATGCTACATTCTCTACTTTATTTCTTAAAAGACTTGTAGTTCTTACAAGTTGATTTACATCACCAATTATATTATCACTGGATTTATTCCTTAAAAACAACTAATTTGGGTTTTGTAAAACCCATTCATCAACATATGATAGAAATTATTCTAGAGTGAATACTTCAGAAACATTTTCTTAAGTATTATTCTAATCAGAAGAATATTCCAACAAAGGTTGATAATCAATTTTGGAAAACATATCCGAATATGTAGGCTTGGATTGTTTCAAAACAAACAGATTAGTTTTATAAAATTTTAAATGTATTAGGTCCTCAATAGTACAAGAATTGTTATTAAAGAATATATAAGCCTTTAAGGTAGTGAAATAGTCTAAAAATATTCCTTCATTGAATTTGAGTGAGAATTTTTGTAATTTATCTTATGTATTCAAAATGAATACTTTGCATCCAAATAATCTGAAGTATGAACCTTTCAATTTTTGGCCTCATGATAACTCATAAGGTGTTTTATTACTAAATGGCCTTATTAAAACTCGATTTATAATATGAAAAGTAGTATTTATAGATTTAACCCAAAAAATTTTAGCAGTTGAGTATTCACTCAAAAAGTTTCGTATCATCTCTTGATGAATTCAATTTCCTATTTCAAAAACACCATTTTGATGCGGTGTTCTTGGAGGTGATAAGTTATGAGTAATTCATTTATCACAACAAAAAGTTTCAAAATCTGAATTTTCAAATTCTCTGCCATGATCACTATAAATAGTTATCAATGGAATATTTTTCTCATTTTTAAATTTGGATAAAATAGGGTTGAAATAATAAAAAGATTCAGTATTATTTGAGGGAAAATAAACCCATGTAAGTCTACTGTAATCATCAACTAAAACAAATACATAGTATTTTCCTCCAATACACTTTTTTTGTGTCAGTCTGAAAAATTCCATGTCCACTAACTATAATGAATCAATATTTGAGACTTCACTATTAGATTTATAGCTTTACTTATGTTTCTTTCCATATTTTCAAGGGTCATATAATTTTTAAGAATAAAAAATAAGATCTTGGAGATCCTTAATAAGACCTTTCAAAAATATTTTACCAAAGTTTTTTTAGGTTATAGTGTCATAGTATTCTATACCATAACCATGATTGGTCTTCCATATAACTAAGGAAAGGTAATTCGTGGCTCCTGATTTCTTCTATGTTATGTGTATAAACATTCTCATGAATATGGTAAGAAATAATTAATTTATATTTGGAAGTGCATTCTATGAATTTATAATTCCAAAAATTAATAGGGTAACCATAATCACATAATTGTCTTGTGATTATAATGTTTTTATTAAGACCATTCATAAACAAAACATTTTAGATTAAGAATTTTCAAAGAAGAGAAATGATACCTATACCAATAATATCTCCTTAAGCATTATCTATAAAAATTACTCTTCCTCCTTTCATCTTAATAGTATTTTCAAACACATTTTTGTAACCTGTCATGTGTTGGGAACGTCAAATATCCATGTACTATGTATTTTTGTTGGTACATCATTTGTTTTTTTTAAAATAAAACAGTTATGTTTTTGGAATCCAAACAATATTGGATCTAGAAATTTTTAAATTAAAATCTTAAGAATCCAAATTTTCTTAGAAAAGTGATCTTTATGAAATACTAATGATTAAATTTTATTTAAAGAACAATTTTTCTCTCAGTGTCGAAAACATTGAAACTTAGTGAAGAATGAGAAATTTTAAGAACAAAATAGTTGTGACTAAAAAACTAGTTTCAAGTGAGAATAACTAAATCCAGAACTATTCCTAAGAGGAAGAATTTGTGAATACATATTATAAAAATTTTCTATACCTTAATTAAAATTTTATAATAGTTTTATAATAGAAAATATTTCAGATTTTAGTCTAATGACTAAATTTTTATTCTCATAGTCATTTGTATTAGAATGAGAGTTTCTCTCTAAATTATTTTTCTTAGAAATAATATTTTCAATATCTCTATAAAGTTTATCCTTTTTCAAATTAACTTCCATAAGTTTTTTAGAAATAGAAACAATTTCAAAATAATTTTCATCATGATCTTTAGAAAGATTTTATACTTGTTTTACTAAAACATTGATTCATTAATTTTCTTTGTCAAGATTCTTTTGGATATTACTATTTTAATTTTCAAGAAATATGTAAAATATAGATACTTATTTAAAATGAGGTAAAGAATTATCTTTTGATGAAGAAAATTCTTCATCAGGATAATTATCACTTAATTATATTTTTATTAGAGATTCAGTAGTGTGTACCTTTCCTAGTATACATTGATTTTCAATAGGAATTCTAGAAATAATACCAATACTCTTTTGTCTAGATGATTAATTCTCTAAAGTTTCATCAGAAGAGTCTCCACCAATTTCTCTCTAAGAATAATTTCCTTAAATTCCTTCTTTACTTTAGTATTTTATTTTATTTTATGATTCCTTTAAAGATGTATATCATTCCTATATTTTCTTTTAGGACTTGTACTATCAGGTCTGATATATCATGTTTTCTTACTTTCATAACATGTGAATTCAGAGACTTTCTTATCCTTCTTACCTATTTTTATATCAGTACTAAAACTCTATATTTCTAAAAATCTTGTTAATCCTTCAATAAATATTTTCTAACTCATTTTATTAATGATTAGGGTAACTTGAATCTGGATGAATAACAAATTTCTTAGACGTTATTGACTTAAAAAATTTATCAGTAGTTTTGTCTTTCACCTGGTTTGAATTAGTTGTAAAAGAAAAACTCCCATGATTATTCTTTATATTATCATCATATCTATTTAATCCCTTCTCATGATTTAAGATAGTTTTGAAAAATTAATTAAGATTTATAGTTGTGACTTTCCTTGATTCATCAATAATAGTTCTCTTTGATCCACATTCACTAGGCATGATTTCTATAATCTTACCTATAAAAATTTCATCATCTATCCATTTTTCTCAAATTACATGTAGAATATTTATATTATTCATAAATATATATTGAACATTAACTATAGATTCTCCATAAGATAAAAAACCATGATAATAATCTCTAAGCAAGGCTTTTCTAGTTTCAATAAATTTCAACGTACCAAAATTTTTAACATCATGTTTTTTCTAAATGCAGTTAGTTTCTTGATAAGAGGATATATGGTTGTAAATATTTTCTAACATAGAAAAAATTAATGTTTTTCATACCTTATAGTTTAGCTGATATTCTTTATTTTATTGATTAGTAATAGTTCTAACTTCTTTGTCATATGTATTATATTCTCTCGCAATCATAACAATGTTATCCACACCAGTGTTGATATCACAAGTCTTCATTTTGTCTCTCCATTATTCATAATCATTACCATCAAATATAGGTGGTATTGTAGGGTTTACATTATCTAAGGATCCTATATAAATTCCTTCTATGATAAAAGTAATACAAAAATTCTCTTTCCACAACACAAGTTAGTGTAGAAATTATTTATAAAAAAAATTTATAAAGAAAATTATAAAGAAATTGTAGAGGTAAACAAAGATTAAGTAAACTAAGAAGTGAAAATATTCCTATGATAGTAATTATAGGTATAAATATATCTAAGACCAACTATGATACCAATTTTATGATCAAAATGTTGATATAGATACTCAATTTCGAGAGGGGGTGAATTGTATGTTTAAAATAATTTTTTATTACCCTTATGGAAACATTGTTTAATAAAGTTAAACAAATTATATTCACTTAAACTATTTTCTGTATGTTTATTGGACAAAACATTAGGCCAGATTAAATGATTTAGAAATAATTAATACACATGTATACTGAAACACGATTCTACCTTAGTGTGTATAGAATCATAAATCATTGTTACAAAAAAAGAGAAAGTACAAGAACCACATTATTATAATGACCAATTGTAGTAGAAATTTTAATTACATATAAATGGGTAAAAATATTTTAACCCAAAAGAGTTGAGTATCCAAAACAACTTGGATAAAGGTCCCTTCATTTATACTTTCAAGAAAGTATGTCTTACTCAATCTAAGGTAAGCCATCAATACAAAGATCATTATCTATCTTTATATCCCCCCATTCCCTTGATCTATAAGGTGATCAGAACCTCTTTCTTATATCAACTCGTGAGACCTCAATCATATCTACCAAAGGTTTATTGTACACTAAGAATAAGAAATCTTGTTGAAGATTTTAAGTATGTCTAATAATATGGTCACAACTTAACCACTTCAAGGATTTCACACAAAGAAATTTTGGTAGATATATCATGTGTCTCCAAAATAAAAAAGTTAATATGTGTGCGGAGCTCATCTAAATGACCTTATATTTATAGGCGTGATCTCCAACAATAAAATTTTCACCAATTAGTCATATTTTTTTAGAAATTTTGGGGGGACCTATATACCGATCACTTACAACAGACATATAAAAACAGATTAGATGATATAATTTAGTATTAGAAAATATGATGAGAAACATTAAGTATGAATGAATCTGAATATATGGAAACATTACATTAAGGGAATAATGTAACTATTAAAAAGTTATACAATCTGATTCTTAAAAAAAAGATAAAACTTTAAGAATTTTATAAAATCAGATCTAGAAAATATTGAGAATTGTAATTGAGAAAGTGAGAATTGCATTAATTTTTTTTATGATTTAGAATTGAGAAACCGTGAATATGATTCATATTTTTTATTGAATCAAAATTTAAGGAACTATGAATCAAATTTGTTATTTTGGATGATTCGTAACTGAGATACATAGAATCAAAATCACAATTATGAGAAAAACAAAATTGAGAAATTGAATTAGATTAATTTTTCTATATGAATTAGATTAAAGAAAATAGAATCAAAATATGTATTTTGAGAGAATAAGATTCATAATTCTTATGGAATCGTAATTGTGGAACATAGAATCAGAATCACAATTCTGGAGAATTCATAATTGAGAAAGTGAATTATTTTGAGTTTTATTATGGGTAAAAAAATTTCCAGTAGTTGATCTATCTTAAGAAAAATAATGCTAGACACTACTAGAAATAATTATTAAGTAAATGTGTTGAATAAAAATTTACTTATAGATAAAAATTATTATTAATATAACGTTTTTGTGATTTCCAAAACATAAAGTAATGAGAAAAAACATAATAAAAACTTTTGACTCGAAAATTCCCTCCTGCATAGATAGTTCATCTTACAAAACATCTATGGATATACTAATATATCACAATGATTGATAGTCATTAAAAAGTTCGAATATGTGGCTGTGGAATGAATGAACTGATAAAAATAAAAGATATTTATAATAGATCAATTATTTTTTCAGAGTAATGATGATAGAATTAGAAGATCCTCTAAAATTACCACATTTCTATAACATTGAGACATCCTAATTTTTCATATCACAAGATTGATAATTCCTACCAAAAGAAGAAATAGATGAACCACACATCATATGGTGATTTGTAGAGATAAATTATATCCTCATATCATTATTGAATTCATCCCCAAATTAATGCAAGACGTATAATAATAGTTTTAAACTGAGGTATGAATGAAGTTCATAAAATAATTGAAAATTAAAATCCATTAATTATTGAGGATTTTCTAAACTCTAAGATAGTTTTGACCCTAACACAACAATTAGAGTCTAGGTAGGGTCAGAAATAAGAAAAACTGTATCATTATTTGAGAGATACTAATCTAAGAAACATCCAAAGACACCAACTTCTAAAAATTCATCAGAAATATTTTAGGAGGAAAAACATAAATATGAAGGAACAATTAACCCACTTAAACGAACAAAGAATATTTTTACCATATAGTTTAGTAGATCTTGTGCCTATCACACATCTTCAAATGGGAGAAACTATAATCCATATGCACAATATTCACATGATCTTCCAGATTGCGGTAGATAACTAGGAAACATTAATTATCCTATAATTTTAAACCTTGAAACATTTAAAATCTTTAGATATCCTATATAAAATAAAAAAAATAAAAAAAATAAGAATCAAAATTATGGAATATAAAAATAAATGAAAATTGAATCATAAAATTAATGAATCAAAACTAGAATACCCACAAAAAATCAAGGATATAAATGAGAAATAACTTTATAGAATCTCAACTGGATAACCTCTTAGGTTTTTACATTCCTCTATATATAATCTACCATCACTCCCGAAATAAAAAACATATATTTGATACAAATTTCTCAGAAACCAACAAAGACTATCCTAAACATACAAATGATTTTTTCCATAAAAAAGTATTGAAGTGTATTCATGATACCTATATGATATATACCAGTGATTGGGTATTAAAGAAACATTATTGGTAATTTTTTCAAATAAATAATATATATAAACAAACAAAATTATCACTTTGAATATTACATGGTGTGATCATAATTTTTTATTCTAAGAAAAATAGAATAAATTAACATAAATGTAATCTAAACAAAATAAATGAATAAATAATGTTAATCACCATCTCAACCACCATATCATAACAGAAAGGTAAAGTGAGAATAATTAAGAAACATATTGTTGTGATATATGAATGATCAAATTGTTTAGTATATGCTCAGTTCAAAATAATCAAAATTATCCCAAGATACCTAGTTCATGATATCTTCATTTCCAAAGGTACCTTTAAAATTTATTTAAAAACATATTCTCCATGTGTGACCTAAGAGAAGAGTCCATAATTATAGTTTCCAATAAACATGAAACATAATATACAAAATCTATTGATTCTACAAAAATTGTGTGGTATAAATATTATTTGAGAAAAACTTCCACACTATTTTGTTCTGAATCGACTTAGAATATCCTGATCCAACACATAAGGCATCCTATGATAATTCATGAAGGTAATTCCCAGTTAATATGATTTGGAAAATACTCCCTAAATAAAAAGGAAACATTGTGGGAAATTGTAATTCCCTAACAATACAAATAAACACATAGTGGGACATCCTATGAGAATATTCTAAGGTGCACCCATAAAATTTAATTATATGAAACATTTTATAAAAAAATTCATTTATAATTATAAATAATTTATAAAAAACTCCTTTTAATCACCATATCAGTGACCAAATCACAACATAAATAGAAATAATATAGAACCTTATCCTCACATCCATCAATGGTCTGGCCAGTTCATACTCCCGTTCACAAGGATGAGCAAGGTCCTATATGTGGTTGAGGTGGGTTTTTAGTTGCCTTATGGGGGGCCAAATGTTTTAGTAAACTCATATAAAAGAGCAAACAATATTCCAATATCATGTCAAGCCAACATACTCAACTAATTATGAATTCCTCTTGAAAAATAAAATTTTACTTGGAAATTATATATCAACTTATTCTGAAAAATATTTATTATTGAAATTAAATATTTCATGGACATCAAAATATTTTCCACTTCTATTTATCCAAAAACTAATATCATCCTCCAAAAAAATAAATGGATTAAACATCATTATTCATATCTATTATTGTAGAGAATGTGTCAATTTAATGAAAAAATGACACGTGTTCTTAAGCTAAAGACCAATTCAACAATAATTATATTTGAAATCAAAATTTATAAAGAATGAACTCCAATTCTATTAAATTAATATAAAATAAAATTCAAAGAATAATCAATTAATTTATAGTTCCCAAACATAAATTGACTCACAAAAAAACATAACACTTTTTATCAATATGACCCAATATTCATAGAGATAAAAAGGATTGAAAAGTTATTTATAATGGAATAAAGAGCTGACATCACACCAATCAAGGGGTACATGAAAATAATTTTGCAATGTTTTTTCTAATGTAGCATAGAGGTTGACCATGGCTATGTTAGTTGAGGAGCTTCTCAGTTTGTTCAATCACTTATCAAAACTCACCAAAGTATACAAGATTTTTTATGAAAACACTATAAAAATGATTTTTTATTGTTTATTTTCAAAAATAATTAAATTAATCTAGTATAAAAATTAAAACTTATAATAAAATTAAATGTTAAAAATAATAAAATTGGAGAGAAAAAACTTGGGTCCTGAGTTTGGTTTTTGGTATAATAATTTTTCTCTGACATTTGATTGATTCTGGATTTGATAATATAATACTAAAATTTCATGATGAATTACTATTATTTTGTTATAAATTTTTAAATATTTAATTCCTTAAGAAATAAAAATTCTTCCTCCTTATGTAATCATTGTTAATGTAACTCCTTGGTCTTGTTTGTTCCATCTTCCATGATCCAACTCAATCGAATGATGTTTCATCAATTTGTTAGCACAACACCATCATGTTAAGAGGTAATAGAATGTTGAGATGGAAAATTGATTAAAAAATATAATAGAAATAAAAATGAGTGAATTTCCCCAAGGGATAGTCACCACACTAGTGCATGTCACTCTCATTTATCACAAACATAAAATAAACTATATGAAATAATTCAAAAACACTTTCAACTCCCCCATACAAATCCTCTGGTAATAATTTCATTTCTATGAGTAATTTATCACTTTGGTGGAATGGGAGAAGTTATAAATATAGGAATAAAAATAAAAATAAATGAAGATAAAAGAGATAATAAAAAGGTTGAACATATGAAAAAAATATATGAAGATTATAGAGATAAAGAGATAGAAAAATGATATAAATAAAATAAAATAAAAATAAAATATATTGAGATAATTTTAAAAGAATAAAATTAGAATACATAAAAATTGAAATAAAAATCAGAAGATAATAATAAGAAAAATATTGGTTGGGGTGATAGAAATCTTAAAAAAAGGAATGAATGAGTATTTTCCAATAAATTAAAATTAAAATTAAAATGATACTAAAATAAATAAATAAACGAAACTAAAATTATATATAATGAAAAATTTTGGTAACTGATCTCATTGGTGATTCCCTCCTTAGATGATCGACTATTTTCCTTAGAAGAAGCATGGATTATTTTATAAGTAGTGGGAGTGGCCTTTAGAAATCAAATATTCAGATCTCTAAAGCTTTAGGAGGGTCTTATTTTATATATTCATTATATTCTTCCTAATATCCTCTACATGAGGTTTGAAATACACAATAGTTATGAGTGTTAAAACATGATGTGATAATAGAATCTAGTAGGGAATCCATGTAAGGAAGATGGATTTCATAGATTTAAATACAAGTTGGGAGGGATTTCATGGGCTCTGTGGAAATTGAAACTCATGTGGTTCCATGGAAGTGGTGCATTAGTGGTGAGAAGCAGCATGGTATAGGTCCTCAACCCCTCAATACTTCACAATGACTTTAGGGAGCATGTTTTGGTCGAATGATGGTTCAGAGGTGATCAAAGATGGTGGAATGTTTCACTTATGGATGTGGAGGTCATGTTGAGCCTCACTGAGTTCGGAAAATGGGGTTCATTGGGAGTTTTTTGGTGGTTTCTGGCTGAGGATGAGGGTGAATCCACTATGGAACATGGTAGTGATGAGTGTGATGAATATTAACCTACAAAAACAAGGTACCACATTGAAATAAGATGCAGTTTTCCACTACCATATAACTAAATATGGGGTATCCACACCCAAAACATCATACTATGAAGATAGAATCCTGAATAACAACACACAAATGTGAGGAAGGTCACACATACACACAGCTTGTGGGGGATTCAGACAACCATTACTCCCCATAGGGTTCACTACCTATAGGCCACTTATAAAACTTATGCCCCCATACACCCATGCATCTTTAGACGACCTTTCTATTATGCCATGGTCGGTTAACCCCATTATGGGATAACTATGTGACTTGATCTGGTCCATTGAGGGAAATACAACATACAAGATTTTTTTGAATAAGTAATCTATTGAAAAATAATATAACCAAGTTATAAAATATCATAATAAATATTTAGAGAAACAATTACTAAAGTATAAAATCTTTTCTAAATTAGGAAATTACCTCTTGATCCATTTAAATCAACATTAATTCAACTTTTATATTTTCAAAAACATTATTAGAAAATTGATTTAATGGTTATCATTTGTTAAAATCTATTTAAAATAATTAAAAATTGATTAAAAATAGTCATCAAATATATGTGTGTCAACATAATCCTGCAAATATGAAATGATTTAATAGACATAAATTGTAGATAAATTTAAGAAATATACATTGAAAAATTAAATTATAAATAAGAATGTGGATTTATTAAGAAATGAATGATCCTCTAAGAAAAAATTGATGTCGAAAGAGTTAAAATATTTGAAAAATTAACGTCCTCTCCATCAGATCTGAAAATTAAGAATTTTGTTTGATTGGAGCTCATACCTCAATACTCCCCATATACCTAGGGATATTGAAGATTTATAGAGATATATAATAATATTATTTTTGGGAGAATATGATGAATGTGATTATGAAATATACATTAGGGTTAGTCACATGTTAGTAGGTGATAGTAGATAGGTGAGGTTGGTGGACCATATTACAATGATAGCTCAATTTATTTCCACTCAGGAGTAGCTCTCAATATTATATAATAAATATTTTTCATTAGATAAGTGGTGAGATTTCATGGAACACCACTATCAATTATATTTGACCAGGATATAAGGTTCACCTCAATGTTATGGAAATATTTCAATATTTTTAGTCCTAGAGTTGATATTTCTTATGGAATATCACCCTTAGACCGATGACCAGTCTGAATGAACTATAAGAAACCTTGAGTATATGTTGACAGATTATTATGTACACCTTATGTAATTTTAGGTCAAATACCATTATTTTTTTGAGTTCTCACACAATATCAATTTCTACTCGAGCATTCAAATGGCCCCATATGAATCAATATATGAGATGAAATGTAAAACTTTCATATGCTTGGATAAGGTTAGTGAATGTAGTCTAATGGGACTATAACTAGTTAATCAAATGGATGAGATGATCATGTTCACTAGAATCATATCAATAAAAACAATGATTCAATAAAAAATATAGATTGGTAACCGTCAATGAGACATAGGGTTTGAGGTTGGTGATAATGTATTCCACCTTATATCTCTATGGTTGATAGTTATATGGTTTGAAAATAAATAAAAGCTAATTCCCAGATAAATTGGCCAATTTAAGATTATATATCACATAAAAGTCTTGGAATATGAATTTTCACACCCACCAATCTTTTCTAAAGTGAATTATGTTTTCCATATATCCCTCTTGAGGAAATAAAATCTAGATCCATCACACATACTAAAACTAGAGGTGGTATAGGTGGATAATGATCACTCACATGAGGAGTACCATTTTAAGATCTTATACCACACTAATAATGTTCTGTGAAACAAGACATCTCTCCTTATATAATTACTTTTGTGTTACAATAAGTATGAATAGGCAACTTGGGAACCTGAAGATGCATTAAAACAAAATATACCTCATTTTTTTCCCTTAGTGTATAAAATGAAATTTTGATAGAAAACATTATTTATGAGAAGATATAATTAAAAATAAATTATGTACATTTATTTACCTTATGAGAAAATATGTGTGTTATATTAGGTATTATAGATAATAAAAACTAACAGAATTTATCATTAGTTGATGAAATTACAAACCAATAATATAACCATTAGTATAGTATCCTCAATATTACAATAGAAGAATAACTAATGTATTATTATTAATAATAAATTTATTTCGTCATTTAAAACATATTTTCCTAATTTTTTTTATTGAGTTTGGTTCCCTAAAACATAAAAATAATTTTTACCACTCAGATAAATTTTATATAAAACAAATACATTAATTTTTTAAATTTATCTTGAGAAAATTATACTTGGGTTATTTTTTTGGTTTTTAGTAAAATAATTGATTTTTAGGCAATGAGTAAAATATAGTGTTTTTGAAAATATTTTTCTTTTAATAGGCTTATAAAAAAATATTTATAATTTAAAATGTTATAAAAAAATTCATAATAAAAAATACATTTAGGAGATAAAGTAATACTATATTAAATTTAGTAAACTCGGGATTAACAATTTTTAAATTAATTAATATTTTATACTAATAAAAATAATTTTTATTCTTTTTCTTTAAATTAAGTTCCAAAATGTGAGTTTTGGTTTTTTATTATTTTTAAATCCACATAACTATTACTTTGATAATAATAAACAAATTAATATCATAGAAATCAACAATATTCATAATTTTATCTTAAACTCAATTTTATGCTTCATTGGTATTTTTTAAAATGACTATTTGAATTAGATATTAAATTATTACATTAAAAATATAATTTTATCACTTTTATAAATCAATTAAATTAATATTTACTTTAATTTTTAAATCATTTTATGTAATTTTTTTTATAAATTCCATTTTTATTTAAAATTATATAAAATAAATTACTATGGAAAAAACTAGTTGACATTGTAAAAGTTAAAATGGTAAAATTATTTAATTATAGAGTAAAACACCTAAATAAGTATTATTTTTTTCTAAAAAATTAATGGTTGAGTGATTATCAACTCTACTAGTATCCCCACTCCATTATTTTCTTCTTTGAATATACATACCATGTGAATCTTTTGTTCTTTTTTTATTACGATGTTATATTTACAGAAAAACACCATTTACCTCACCTATAATAGGAGCTCATGCCCACCCCAGTTATCCTATCATTATAAATAATTATCATAACCCAAACTCTATCCTACTATCTCTTAAACCCTATATTAATTTCTTATAATCCATTTTCTTTCAAGAAGACCATTACAAGAATCACTAAGGTGTTATCGATGAGAGAATATCCAAAGGGAGATGTGGTGCTCTTAATCGAGATTACTAAATTTGTTTCAACTTCTAACCTTAGAAATATTTTCAATTCTGGAAATTATGATAACAACAGTTTTAGAAATATGATTAAATTTTATTATAGTAATAGAATATATATTTTACTCCTTCACCCAAAACACTTCGCATAATAAAGACATCTCTATGAATACATTTTCACTACTTCCTCCATGAATGATGTGATGAATTTCTCTTTGCCGCCTAACATGGATGATTTAAAAATATTTTTTTTATAAAGATAATATTTATAATGAAATTAATTTTATGGAATTATAATAATCTTTATTCTAAATATGATATTAATAATAAATAGTTATAGTAAATTCAACCACTTTAAATGAACATATCAAGATATCTTACGCATCTTTACAAGACCCATGGGAGTCAGGTCAACTATTGTGAATTTTTAAATAAATATGTTGTATTTTATATTTACGGTGATTTATTTATGATTCAAATCTATCAAATTCACTATAAAATTCAATCAATGATTTGTATTTTGTTGGAAATCTATGATAAAACTCATGAAATAAAATGTGTTTAAATATTGGGTTACTTTATAGAAATTTTTTTAATAGAATAAACTGTAATAAAGCATGATGTTGGATTTAAAATCGATTATAATATATATTAAAAATATTATTTTATAATTACTTGTCATATTTCATTATAGTTTTCTTCTATAATAAGATTAAATATATTTTTATACATGAAATTACAAATATTTTTAATTGGAATAATTTTTATATTTTCATTTAATTTATTTTCCATTATAATTTTATATACCTTGGTTCATGAGTTTTTAAATATGTTTTTAAACTATGTGTAATATATGATATTTTTCATGTTAAATTATTACAAAAACGTCTATCATTGGGTGTAATAAGTGTTTTAAAATCTTGAGAAAATTACAATAATTAAAAAAATCATTATTTTGATGAAGGGTTTGATATTGGTATTCCTTGAGCAGGTAGTTAAAGTTAGGAATAATATTTATATAGAATAATATACTATTTATATATGTTTAATTTAATTTCTATTAAAAGTAATAATTTTATATAATGAAATTTTAAAAACAACTATTTTCAATGCTTGAAAATCTAACTTTAGTGTAATTTATTACTTTGGTAGTCTTTCCAACATTCAGTTAGCATGAAAATAAACTTTTCATTTTTATTATTTAAAAAATAAACTTTTTGTGTATTAAATTAGGTTATAAAAATATTAATTATTTAAATATAATAAAATGTGTATCCAAATCATAATTCTATGTTTTGTTGTTTTAAGAAAATTTCTACCTTATATATTCTATTTCATTTTTTAAGAAATCAAATGATTTTACATTTTGGTTAAATTATTTGGTTTTGGAATTACATTTAATATAATATGATTCTAATCATGTTTCTTTAGCTTGCAATGTGATTTTGAAATAATTGGTTTTATTTTAAAATTAAAAATAATGATAGGTTATTATTGAACTATTTTTCAATATTTTTTATTAATGGAATGGATTTTATTTTGAAAAAAATTACTTTTTGGTTGTTTTAGTCATAAAATCATCTTCTGTTCTTTTATATTTTGTATTGGGATATAATTTAGTATATTAAAATGGTTTTGATAATGATACCATTAATTTACATGTTTCTCAATATTTTGGATTAGCTTATGTTGTCTGTGTTGCAATTTTGTGTTATTATATGTTTAAAATGAATGGAATGATGTGAAAATTTATATTTAGACTAGTTAAATCATAAATTATTTATTTGAGTCGGTTTAGTGATTATATAGATTTTAAACATGATTTAAAGTATTAGAACAAGTTTATTATACCAAAATTGGCATATTAGGCTATATATTTATTTAATTTGAAATAAAATTATGACTTTTTTAATTTAATTATTAATATTCATGCATATAATGAAATTTAGAAAATAGAAAAGTTATAAAATTATTAAATCACATTAAAACATGTTTCAAAGAAAAAAACCCCATTGTAGGTGTTTTTTTTCTATTTAAAATGTGTTGGAAAAAATTGGTTTTAGAATTATGAAATACATGTATCAACTATTCATTCAATTTTTATACACAATTTTCTAGTGGAAATGTGTGATTATTTTCAAGGTATTCTATGTTTTTCAAAAAATTAGGACATACTCGGGTATCTTTTATATGGACACATGCATGAATAAGAATATATGTTTATGGATGTTTAATCCTATTATACTTTCTATTGGATGGTAAATATCTCAAAACACAGGGAATCAAATTTGATATCCAAATCATGGAAAATACCATGATTCCCATAAAAACATTAAATCATCCATTAATTCATTATCATGAAAGGGAAACAAAAAACTCAATTAAAATAATAATTTTAAATTAATAATAAAACCCCCTTTTAATACATTTGGAGGTAAACACATCATTTGAAACAATATCCAATTTAAAACATAGTTTTCACCTATTGAAAACCAAAACCAGAACAAAACAAAATGCATATGATTATAATAATTTTAAGATCATTATAGAAATTTCAAAAAATTTATGAATATAAATCATTGCATTTTATTCTCTTAACATGTAATTGTACATTTATACCCAAGTGTTACCAAGTATCCCTTTAACCATGATTCCAATATAAAAAATGATCATGACTTGGTTACAATTATAATTCACCTATTTATAAATTTATAATCACACCTTACCATTTTAATTAATTTTCACACCCCCTGAGTATCCTTAGTTTTAGTTAAATGAATACGAATGGATCCAAAATTATTCATAGAAGGTATAAGGTATAAAATGAAATCCCAAAACTATTTTCCTAGAACAATAAAGTAAAATCTCCGAACATTGGATTTATCACACATACTATATATATATGAGAGTAAATTATCAAGTCTATGGGAAGTAGCTCTTATACCGCATACCTTATATGAATTGTTTCCAAACATCACAAAGGTCGAACGACTCTAACAAGACATGACCAAACCTCACACCAGCCTCTCAATGTCAAATCAGGGTCACCTAGACCATTTAATATATTACCTCATTATAAAAAAAAACAATTATAAATTAATTATCACATTATATTTAATTAATTAAAAACACTCAAACTCAAAAAACCATCAGACAACTCATGGGGTCATCACACTAAACTAGAAAAAAATCTAACCACAAACTAATAACTTGTGGCATAACCCCAACCACATTTTAGGACAAACCCCGAAGAAACTATGCTAATATTACCAACAAGAAACAAAAAATAAAGGATAATCTTTATGAAATTTGATTATGAAACATACCTCTATTGAAACAATTTGTGAAATTGTGAAGATACCATCTCAGAAGAAGCATTATGAAATTAAAATAAAAGACCTATGATAAATAGTACATTCCACTATGATCTAGTGTAATCACTAAAAAAACCTAAATACTATGATAAATAGTACATTCCACTATGCTCTAGTGTAATCACTGAAAAAACCTAAATAGCATAACTAATAAATTATATAATATGAAGAGGCATAGTAATAAGAACCACTATTTGATAATGAATTGCCTAAATGTCAAACAAAATGTACTAGAACCACCAAGAATCATAGGTGGTAAAATGTGTGAAGAAAATTGATCTACTAGGGGTCACATTCTCAATAGAGGAGGGGAAAGGGGGATAAAAGCATAAAATATTGTGTGGGGGAGATGCTAATTCTACTCTTCTTAAAGGGAGAAAGGTTTTCGAAGCCATGTATTAACTTTTCTTATAACAATTTATGAGCCCAGACACCTTGCATGGTTTTGACACATGGTTTAACAAATTGCGAGACATGTATACAGTTTACTACTAACATAAGAAATATCAGTTGGGACCTGCTTCATAGTTTCTACAAACATTTCATTTTTTATCCTATGTTTCATGGTAAGGGTGAATGGTTAGAAATAATAATGCGCTTACCATAACACCTTTCCTACCTTCCCAACATGGAAACTTCCTGTCCAAAATCCTTGAAATATCTCCCAAAACCTATAAACCCTTTAAGAAACATAATTTGAATTCCAAATTGTCTCTTTTGAATGGTTCCAAACCCCATAATTCCATTCGAATTCCATGTTTATAAACCAAAGAGTTTATTAAACTAAAAGTTCAAAAGCATCATCCAATTCAATGAAAGCATACAAGTGAGGGTTATTAAAATATACAAACCATAAAAAATCTCATCCCAAAAAATTCCCTTTGTTCACCCCATATATTCCGAAAACTATATCGATTGTCGATTTAAATACAAAAGGTCTTGTTCCAGCCTAAACATCCAAATTTCATCATTGGACCAACCTTCACCTCAATGAAGTTAAATTGCAAAAACCAGATCCACACCCCTTATCAAAGATAGACCACCATGATTTCACTTACCAATCCCATATATCTAAAAAATAGGTCTATGTCATGTCACATTATATGTTGATTCTATGGTGATACCTATCATATGTTTCATCTATCAAATATAAAATTCTACTGCTTTAGTTCCACTTCCATTAGATTTTATCCTTAAAAACTACCCCAAATATGAAAAACAAACCCGGTGAGTTTCCCAACTAACAAACCTGAACATCCAAGATAATTAAAGTAAACTATGGATGTATATATAACCAAAAACCATGAATGTGCCAGGGGTATACTATATTCTCATTGAAAATCCTATATGATCCAAAACACACATCCACCATTCCCAAAATGACATATCCATCATGATTTAGAACACATAAAATTCACTTTGACATGCATGCACAAGTTAGACCATCCTCAGCTGATACATATCGAAAATTCCTAGCTCCCACTCCCACTATATAAACAAATTACCAAATCATGATGCCTTCACACCCAGAGGCATCATGTGATCACCTAAAAATACCCCATTAATGAATGTTCCTGAATTCTAGTGATATTACATGGTTGATCTTCAAATAATAAATTTATATCATCATGGAAAACTATGTGAAATGATACACCACCCACTCAATCATGAAATTCTCACCCCATACAGTCCTTGTCCGAGATGAACAATCATAACTAATTCACTATCAAATCTGAAGCTATACACAGAATCCAAAAAAGATTCATGATTTATTTGGATCTACTTATTCACCACTAATATAATTCCACAATGATCATCTCTCAATCAACATTGAACATTTCTTATCAACTCAAAATAGGATTGAATTTCCATGACCAACATTCTTCTTCCAACCAAAAGATAATCAATTTCATCACATCTCGGAACCATTACCCAATAATTATGGTCCATTATTTTCCTATTACTATACCTTATGTAAAAAATGATGATGTGACCGCTCACCCATGAGTGCGTCACCAAAATAGAAACCAAATAACACACATGAATCATGTGTATGTAAATATAATAAAAATCATAAAACATTCCAAAAAATGTTGTTTACACTTTTAAACAAACAATGGTATACTTTACCATGCATGGATCATCCTAAACCACTTATCAGACTGCTGAACCTGAAATGTCTCCCTAAAAACACTTGTGTGTAACTCCTCTTAGACCACACATCCTTACCTATAATTCAACCTCTTACACTCCCAATAAGGATAAATATGGATTGGTTGTACCTTCACACATGATTGTTTCACCATCCCATTCCATTTTCTATAAAATCATGATTCTCATCAAGGATCCTCATTCCACCACTGATGAAAGCCTCTTATCACACCCATATCATTTCTTAGACTATAATTAAATTCCTTATTAATTCTAATATCATGTGTGTCTACTTACATAACTCCCCATCCTTAAGCCAAATGACACAAATTTGTTTCATGAATTCATACCTCCAAAATCCCATTGGCTCTTAATAGTATATTCTATAGTGTAACCTAGAAACAAAACCATTTTCTAACTATATATAGTAAGGTCATAGAAAAACTGACCTCAGAATCCATATACATTAGATAAAGGATTCCCACAAGCATGTTCCACCAAACACAGATGACCCATGGTGCATGAAAAAACTAGAGGCATCCCACTAAGGAAATAAAAATTTCATTACCAATCAACACCATAGTATCAATAAAAAGTTATAGTAGGTTCAATTACACTATAATCATCTTCTTGAAGATGAATCTAGAGATGATTGGGCTAGAAACCTAACTTGTCACGACCCCCTCCCCACAAAGTTTACCCCTCCTGAGCCGGAAATGCCAGAAGGGAGATAATTACCCCCGAGTCCCGCCTCTAGTAGGCCTCGGGTTGGCGACTAGCACCAAGGGTATAGTGACACAAAAAATGGGAGGCATTACCCTCTAAGAGAAAACATACAGAAGATAGAGATAAGATAGATACCAATCAACTCCAACTCAGACTGAAATATAAACGAAAAACCAAGTACACATATGAAATTTCCTACAGAAGTACTACAACTGAAAGGGGAAAAACTGCAAGTACCCAAAAGAATGTAAAAACTACAGCAACCACAAGCCTGAACAGATATTGAAACCACAAGATAGTAAACACTAGCCTAAACTCTAACCTACCCCAAGTGACCTACAAAATAGTTTATATATATATAGGGTGATTATAATAGTATACTCAGTAGGATCCTCCCCGAAGCCTCTCGTGCAAAGTAAAGAATGAATGCTAAAGCATAATGAACAACAAGTGAAACTAACTCGTCACCTAAACAAGTATAATAAGTTCCCAACCTCACCATGGATACTCTCACCAAGTAACGCATACAAGAATATATCAAATAATAAATAATATCAACGGTACCCCACTACTACTTCCTCATTGGTTTTCCGCTTTGCCCCAACATTGCATGTCCTGAGCATTTCTCTCCAGAAAGGCTTTCCCGTAGACACCAGGGTGAAGAACCACAATATGCACCTCATGCAACAAAACCACCATGTCCACATACCAAAGTAACCATGTAGTTTCTAGGATCCACCACAGCTCACATAATGTGTATCATACATTAGGTATTATACCTCAAACTATTACAACCCATACACCGAGTAAGGATCCTCAAGCCATCACAGCATATACATGTTACACTTATAGTAGTATATAGAAAACTATATCCAGAATATATGTGTGTGAATAACCAAAAGCCATTACAACCCTCTACACACTTATATGGGTAAAACTAATCAATGTTCCAACTAGCACTAGTAACTACCAAGAGAAGAGAGTGGGGCCAAAGGGGGTAGTCAACCATCCATCCTGCCACCGGAATGTTGGGGAAAACACCCCCCAGGGCTCAAAATCCCCGGGGTGTCAGTTTCCATTACTGACAGGGTGGATTAGCCTATAGAAACACAAAAATTACAGGATATATTATATCTCACAACCACACTATGGGATTTACCTAGTATTAGATACAACTGCAGCTAACGTCTCTCAGACTCCGGGATGCTACTTCTAAGTCTAGGTATCCTATAAGAACACAACCATTTAAAGAGCTTTATTAGATTAATTCATTCCCTTTTTATTAGTTCCACTATACGTTAATTAATTCTTTAAACATTAATTTACCACGAACAATTCCACATTAAATTTCATTAGCATAAAACCCAAAGTCAACTGTTCCTTCAAAAAAAATTACAACCTCATCATTATGTTCTAGCATCTCCATCCCCATGGGTTAACACCATTAATTCATTTATTCATTATAGAAATAGTTTCCCACATTCCTAGGCATTATAGAAAAACATTATATGCTACTTATCACAAGGGGGCTCAACACAGTGAGTAGATGTACTACCTGTCGAGTCTTTTCCGCTTATAGCAAGATCATATACCCATTCGTCCTTAAGAAGATAAAAACGGAAAGCACGTGGCATACCCCACGTGTCTTAGCCTCTTTAGAAAGAAGGTTATGTAAGACCAGCTGCCTTGAGCAGTGGGAAAAAGTAAAGCAGATAAACAACCAAAAGAAACAGCAAGCGTCTGACAATCACATCCATTCCATTCCATCATCCCTAGTGTCCTCCCCGATACCCACATGAATAAATAGATGTATCTCGCCACTCTAGGCTTCATCTACTACCATAAAAAAAGGCCTACAGGCCTCCACATATTAACACAACCATCCAGGATCACATCACAACACAAGCACTAGGAAAACAAACACCACATTAATTGGGCTCCTGGCCCTTTATCAATCAAGAGGGTAACTTAGAACCCCTTAAGGAATTATCAAACAACCAGTTCTTTAATCCATATTGAATTAATAGATTTTTTGTTCGTAGGTTCCAATTTAGGGAAACATAATAAGTAAGCTATCACAAATAATTAAACATGATTACTACACTAATTTGATTAACATAAAATTACAACAAGAACCAGATTTGTTTTCATGCCTCTTTATCTTTAGACAAACCATTATCAATTAATCCCAATATATGTTCTTTACCGATTTCCATCAAGAAAAAGCATATATGTCACACAATCTAGAAAAACAAGAGACAATAACATATAATCGATATCAATTTATTTATCTGGTTCAAATATTTATTATTTCAATTCTGTTGTCATCCAGTGGGATTAGACATGCTAACAATACAGTTTCACATAAAAGAAAAGAGAAGCAACGAATCCCCTACCTCAAACAATTCCTCATGTTATTTATCCACACAACGGGTCACGATCTTCCTCTCATGACAACTGCATCCACCCGAGGATGCCACGGTATGATCGCACCAACCAAACCCCAAGAAAAACCCCATCAGAATCCCAGAGATTACATTCTATAACATGTAAAGGAGAAACATGAGGAGATGATCCCCAAAGGAACAACTATAAAACATACCTTATATAGAATATTGACTGATATAGCTCGGTTGCATCAAAGTAGAGTGGAACCAATCCAAGGAGTAAAGTTTGATTGTGCAAATCCTACGGGAATGATTGAAAGGTTCTAGTATCTCATAACTGAGAACAAAGAGGAAGAACAAGGGAGGATGATATCTTGTCCCTTTTGACGATTTAATGGGGCGACAGTTTAAGATACACTTAATTCCCCATTAAAATCGGATCGCATTAACCCACATAGTTTGACCAAATAAAAACATCCTAATCCATATTAATAATTAATATAGGATTTATAGCATTTGAATCGGCCTTAAGAGTCCTTAAAATAACGCTTCAAATGTATTTTACGTCAAAGGAAACGTCAAAGGGGTGAAACTGTAGGAAGCTGGAAACACTATTCACATACTCAAAATTTTGCAATGGAAAGAAAAGGTCACCATTAGACCTCACCGTTAGAGGTTTCTGATATAACTCACCATTAGAGGTTACCAATAAAACTCACCATTAGAGGTTATCGATAGACCTCACCGTTAGAGGTTACTGATAGACCTCACCATTAGAGGTTACCGATAGACCTCACCGTTAGAGGTTACCGATAGACCTCACCATTCTGGAAATACTGTACACCTACCATTCTGGAAACATTGTTCAAGTCTACCATTAGAAGGTCACTGTTAGAACCTCACCGTTCTGGAAACACTGTTCAAGTCTACCGTTATAAGGTCACCATTAGAACTTCACCATTCTAGAAACACCGTTCAAGTCTACCGTTAGAAGGTCACCATTAGAGGTTACCAATAGAGGTTACTGATAGAATTGTTCACTGATGGAACTGTTCACATAATTGGAAATTTGGAAAAGGAAATAGAGGCTAAGGTTAGAGGTTACTGATAGAACTGTTCACTGATGGAACTGTTCACAGAATTAGAAATTTGGAAAAGTATTGGGGATATGTCACCTTGACCTCCCGGAACACCTCAAACACCATATTTTCAGAAAGTAATGCATCAGAGAGGTCAGGGACATTACATCAAATACCTCTCAAAACATTCTCTTCCTCGATAATTCAAAACCAAACTAAAGTGACAAGAAAAAGAAACGGGGTCCGAACGACCACCCATAGAGATACCTCTCAAAAGAGAGAAAGCCACAAAATCAACAAAAGAAAAATTCATAAATAAAACATGAAAGGTCTAACCATAAAGGAACATCATTACATGAAGATATTTAGACATAAACCAACATTGGGTACTGAGCACGTATCTATGACTCACGTTCCCAGGTACTCTCCTCCATGCCACCGTGTCGCCACAAGACACGAACTAAGGGGATAGAACACCTGCACAAGACCTTCTCCTTGTGGTCTTGGATCTCCACAGGTCACTCCTCAAATGTTGCATCATCGTCAACATCGATCTATCCCCAATCGATGATGTGAGAGTCATCATGAAGATAACGACAAAGATGTGATACATGGAAAACATCATGTATCTGACTCATCTATGGGGGAAGTGATACTCGATACGCCACAGCTCCAACATGAGCTAACACCTAGAAAGGCCCAAAAAACTGGGGAGAAAGATTACTTCCACGACCAAACCTTCACTGCCCACGACGGGGAGTCACCTTCAGAAACACATGATCCCTAACATTAAACTCTAAGGGTCTCCTCCTTTGATCAGCATATTATTTTTGACGATATTTCGCTGTCTTCATCCTCTCAAAAATCATCTGAACCATCTCTATTATATTCTGCACTAGTTCCGGTCTGATAATTGCTAACTCTCCGACCCCACTCCCGCACAACGGAGAATGGCAAGGCCTGCCATACAAGGCTTCAAACAACGCCATACCAATGGTCAAGTGAAAACTATTATTGTAAGCGAACTCCACCAACGGTAAGTGCCTCATACATGAACCTCCAAAATCAAGAACACAAGAGTGTAACATGTGTTCAAGAGTCTGGATGGTTCACTCCGTTTGACCATCTGTTTGAGGATGAAAAGAAGTGCTAAGGCATAGTTGAGAACTGAAAGCATGTTGGAGACCTCTCCACACCCTGGAGGTAAAATGAGAATTTTGATCAGAAATGATCATCCTAGGGACTCCATGAAGTCTCACCACCTCCTCTAGATACTGCCTCGACAAAACTTCCACTGAGCTCGACTCCTTGATTTCTATGAAGTTTACCGATTTTGTTAAACGATCCACTACTACCCAAATAGCATAATGTCCTCCCGGAGATAGAGGTAAACCAATAACAATGTACATTGAGATATCCTCCCACTTCCACTGAGGAATATCTAATGGCTGGAGAAGAACACCTGGAACACGGTGTTCGACCTTCACCTTCTGGCAGACTAAACATTGAGACACAAACTCCGCAACCACACGCCTCAGCCCAGGACACCAAAACTGACTCCTCAAGGATCGGTACATCTTTGTCATGCTAGGAAGTACTGCTAAAGGTGAACTGTGGATATCTCTGAGAACCTTCTCACACATCATCAAGGGAAAAAAATCATACAACACTCGGTGTTGTTCATCCTCCGACCAACCATCAGGGGCCTCACCACAAAAAACTCGGTCTCTTCAAACCTCAACCTCTAGATCTCCCAACTGGGACTCTTCCACCTTCTGCATTAGGGATGAGTGTACCATTATCTGAAAAGGACAACCTCTACCTACAAATTCTTCCATATCAAGATGCAATGATGAAAGTTATTCCATTACTCTCTAGGAATCACCAGATTCACACACAACATCACTATGTGACTTTCTGATCAGCACATCAGCTACAAAATTCCATTTTATAGGTGTATACGATATTTCGAAGTCATATTCCAGCAAGAACTCCATCCACCGATGCTATCGTAAGTTCAAGTCATGCTGGGAGAAAACATACCTCAAAATATTATGATCGGTGAAAACCAAAAAGCACTCACCAATGAGGTAATGTCTCTACAACTTCAGAGAAAACACCACGGCTGCCAACTCAAGATCATGGGTGGCATAGTTGCATTCATGAAGATGCAACTACTGAGACCCATAAGAAAAAACTAAACTCTGCTGCATGAGAACACAACCTAACCCCAGATGTGAATCATTGCAGAAGACATCAAACTGAACTCCCTCAGCCAGAAGACAAAGGACTGGAGCACTTACTAACTTCTCCTTTAGATCCTAGAAAGCTACCTAACACTAATCAGTCCATATGAATTCTTGATCCTTTCTATTCAAAGCTGTCAGTGGAGTTGCAACTAATGAGAAATATGTTACGAACCTCATGTAGTAGCCTGTGAGACCAAGGAAACTTCACACCTCCGACACTGTCTTGGGGGCTGCCCAAGACACAACTGCTTCTACCTTCGATGGATCCACAACTACTTTATGTTGGGAAACAACATTCCCTAGGAAACGGTCTTCTCAAGACCAAAACTCACACTTCGAAAACTTCCCAAACAGATGATTTTCGCGAAGAACTCCCAAAATGGCTTGTATATGCTCTGCATGCTCCTCTTCAGATGTTGAGTGCACAAGGATATCATCGATGAAAACTACCATGAACTTGTCCAGGAACTCACAGAACATAGCATTCATCAATCCCATGAATACAGCGGAAGAATTATTTATTCCAAATGTCATTACAACGAACTCATAATGCCCATGATGACAATGGAAAGCATTCTTCAGGATATCCTCATCCTTCACACGCATCTGATGATATCCCGACCGCAAGTCGATCATTGAGAACCAACTTAAACCTTTCATTTTATCGAATAAATCATCAATATATGGATGAAGATAGTGATTATTTATTGTCACTTTGTTCAAGTGATGATAATCGACACAAATATGCAAACTACCATCGACCTTCTTCACGAACAAAACCGGTGCACCCCATGGTGACACACTTGGATGAACAAAACCACACTGTAATAGTCCATCAAGCTGTATATGAAGTTCTCGTAACTTAAAAGGGGCCATCCTATATGGATACATTGAGATAGGAGATGCTCCTGGCTGTAGCTCGATCCCAAAATTGATCTCTCATCGAGGGGGTAATGCTACAACCTCTTCTGTAAAGAAATCAGGTTGCTCCTCTATGACCCTAGGAAACACCAACCACTGAACCTCTTATGAACTCAGTATCATCTCAGTCATCATGGATGATAAGGATGGAATGCACCTATGACCCATCCGAGGATCTCTCTCACCAACAAACACCACTTGCTCTCCATCCGCACCAATGAAGAAGACCTTATTCTTGAAGCAATCCATAATAGCCTACACCGAATACAACCAATAAATGCCGAGGATGATATCATATGGTTGTATTCGTAAACATAGGAAATCTCCCCAAGAGCGGTGTTGCCCCAAAACTAGCTCATAGTCCTTACATACTTCAAACAAGTTAGTTCGACCTCCAATAGTCATAGTCAATGCCAAGGGCACTGGAAGCCTCTCTACCTCAAGTCCCAAATCATGGACAAGGGTAGGTGATATGAAGGAGTGTGTTTCTACTGAATCAAACAAGGCATACACCAAAGTGGAAAACAAGCAAAGGGTACCTCGAATGATGTCTGGCTCGCCTGGAGTTGGAAATGCTAGAACATAAAGCTGACCACGACCTCCTCAATGACCTCTCTGACCCTGATGAAGATCACCACCATGGCCGCGCTCTACTCTCTGAGGATGGGGAGCATCATGGGGCTGTCCGCTACCTTCCCCATCTATCCTCTGCTAATATAAAGCTGGTGCAATAGGCTGCTGTTGCCTCGGCTGGAATTGCCTCAATGGAGGAACCTGGAGCGTAGCTCCTGGTGCATGATGAATGCTCTGAAAGGTCGGGCACTCCCGCTGCCGATGACCATGACCACAAAAAGAAAAACAAGCACCTGATCCCTTGGCATAGGACTAAGAGTTGCTGCCTCTAGAGAAACGATATGAGAAGGGCTGGGACCTAACCCTGGCTGAACAGAAACTCTTCTGCCCCGAAAACCGGGAACCCCAGACCACAACTCTGCTTCGTGAGGAATCATTCCAATTCCCCTCTCATGATGATCCAGTCCTGTCCAAAGTCCTCTCGACAACCTCTGCCCTCTCCAGCACCTCAAGATATGTTTTCAACATAAATGGGGTAACCTGGCACTGGATCTATGGACGCAAGGCCTCCTCAAAATGCCTCGCCCTGACCTTCTCATCTAGAAGCAGGTCTGAAGCATATCGTAAAAGGTTCCTGAAATGGTTTCCAAACTCTCGAACACTGGATCTCCCCTGTTGAAGGGTAATAATCTCCTGGAGACTGGACGCCTTCGCAGTCGAAGAACGAAACTCGACTCTAAAACTGTCTCGGAACTCCTCCCATGATATCGCTGCCTCCTCACGATCCCTGAGAAACAAGAACCACCACTGCCTCGCTTCTCCACGTAGCATCGTCACAACCAAGAACACTTAATGCTCCTTCTGAGAATAAATAGAACTGAATCCGATCTCGACCTCCTCTAACCAGTCTTCCGTGAATGCATCTGGAACAGAGCCATCGTACTTCTGTTGACTCTGGCGCTGAAACTCTCGGAGTGTATTCCTTTAAGTGTCGTCATCATCAACCTCTACCCTGCGGCGATCTGCTGGAACAGCCTATTGGGCATTTTCTGTGCAAACCTGATGAGGACGTCGACCTAGAGCCATAACTGTAAAATAAAAAAACCATTAGAGCTCCTAAACCTGGAATATAGAAGACTCAACATTAATTAATTAATTTTTTTCTTTTATTCATTTTAGGTTAACCTATCCCAAGCTCTACCCAGTCAAATATAGGCACAAAGAAGAATGATGCATGATCCTTTCCTAGGTCTCTACCATACAACTAGTATAAACTTATTTAGTAGCCATTGTAAACTTAAAGGTCTGTACATCAGATCATAGGTGGCCCTAAATGCTTATGTCCCAGCCGGTCTCCAGTGTTTACCTCAATTTCTAAACATCAATGACTCTATTTCCCTACCAACCCATGCAACCTCACCTGCTCCTAACTCCAAACTCCATCCTATCCCTCAACCAGACCTTTGATACCACTCTTTCATGACCCCCTCCTCACAAAGTGTACCCATCCTAGGCCGAAAATGTGAGAAGGGAGATAATGACCCCCGAGTCCCGCCTCGAGTAGGCCCCGAGTTGACGACTAGCACTGAGAGTATAGTAACACACAAAATGGGAGACATTACCCTCTAAGATAACACATGTAGAAGAGAGAGATAATATAGAAACCAATCAACTCTAAATCAGACTGAAATATAAAATAAAACCCAAGTACACATATGAAATGTCCTACAGAAGTACTACAACCGAAAGGGAAAAAACTGCAAGAACCAAAAAAAAGTAAAAGCAGCAGCAACCACAAGCCCGAACATCTCCTGCAACCACAAGCTAGTAAACACCATCCTAAACTCCAACCAGCTCCAAGTGACCTGAAAAAAAGTTTATATATATATATATATAGGGTGAGTATAACAGTATACTCAGTAGGATCCTCCTTGAAGACTCTCGTTCAAAGTAAAGAAAGCATGCTAAAGCACAGTGAACAACAAGTGGAACTAACTCATCACCTAAACAGGTACACTAATTTACCAACCTCACCATGTATACTTTCACCAAGTAACACATACAATAATATATCATATAATAAAGAATATTAAGGGTACCCTACTACTACTTCCCCACTGGTTTTCTACTTTTCCCCAACGTCGCACGTCCTGAGCATCTCTCTCTAAAAAGGCTTGCCCGCAGACACTTGGGAAAAGCACCACAATATGCAACTCGTGCAACAAAACCACCATGTCCACATACCAAAGTAACCAGGTAGTTTCTAGGAGCCACCAAAGCTTATATAATGTGTATCATACCTCGGGTATTATACCTCAAACTATTACAGACCAAACACCGAGTAAGGATCCCCAAGACATCACGACCTATACACTTACACCTATAGTAGTACACAAAAAACTATATCAAGAATATATGTGTTTGAATAACCACAATCCATTACATCCCTCTACACACATATATGTGGAAAACTAACCAATGTGCCTGATAGCACCAGTAACTACCAAGAGAATAGTGTGGGGCCAAAGGCAGTAGTCAGCCATCCATCCTCCCACCAGAATGTTGTGGAAAACACCCCCTAGGGCTCAAAATCCCCGGGGTGTTAGTTTCCCTTACTAACAGGGTGGAGTAGTGTATAGAAACACAAAAAGTACGGGATACATTATATCTCACAACAACACTATGGGAATTACCTAGTCTTAGACACAACTGCGGCTAACGTCTCTCAGACTCTGGGATGCTACTTCTAAGACTAGGTATCCTATAAGCACACAACCATTTAAAGAGATTTATTAGATTAATTAATTCCCTTTTTATCAGTTACACTGCATGTTAGTTAATCCTTTAAACATTAATTAAACACGATCAATTCCACATTAAATTTCATTAGCATAACACCCAAAGTCAACTATTCCTTCAAAAAAAATTACAACCTCATCATTATGTTCCAACATATCCATCCCCATGGGTTAACACCATTTATTAATTAATTTATTATATAAATAATTTCCCACATTCCCAGGCATTCTAGAAAAAACATTATATGCTACTAAACACAAGGGGTCACAACAAGGTGAGTAGATGTACTACCCATTGAGTCTTTTCCACTTATAGAAAGAGAATATACCCATCCATCCTTGAGAAGATATACACGGAAAGCACGTGGCATACCCCACGTGTCTTTTCCTCTTTCGGAAGAAGGGTATGTAAGACTAGCTGCCTTGAGCAGTGGGGAAAAGTAATGAAAATAAACAACCAAAAGAAACAGCAAGCATCCAATAATCACATCCATTCCATCATCCATAGTGTCCTCCCTGACACCCACATGCATAAACCGATGAATCTCACCACCCCAGGCTTCATCTGCTGCCACAAACAAAAGGCCTCCATGACTCCACATATTACCACAACCATCCAGGCTCACATCACTGCACAAGAAGCAGGAAAACAAACACCACATTAATTGGGATCTTGGACCTTTAACAATCAAGAGGGTAACTGAGAACCCCTTAAGGAATTATCAAACAATCAGTTCTTTAATCCATATTGAATTAATATATTTTTTGTTCGTAGGTTCCAATTTCGGGAAACATAATAAGTAAGCTATCACAAATAATTAAACATGCTTATTGCACTAATTTGATTAACATCAAATTACAACAAGAACCCGGTTTTTTTTTCATGCCTCTTTATATTTATCCAAACCATTATCAATTAATCCCAATTTACGTTCTTTCCCGATTTACATCAAGAACAAGCATATATGTCACACAATCTAGAAAAACAAGAGGTAATAACATATAATCAATATCAATTTATTTATCCGGTTCAAATATTTATTATGTAAATTACATTGTCCTCGAGTGGGATAGAACATTATAACAATACCGTTTCATGTAAAAGAAAATAGAAGCAACGAATCCCCTACCTCAAACAGTTCCTCATGTTCTTTATCCACACAACATGATATGATCCTCCTCTCGCAACAACTGCATCCACCCAAGGATGCCATGGTACGACCGCACCAACCAAAACCCAAGAAAAACCCCATTAGAAGCATAGATATTACAAGCTATAACATGGAAAGGAGAAACATGAGGAGACGATCCCCAAAGTAATGACTATAAAACATACCTTATAATGAAGATTGACTGATATAGCTCGGTTGCATCAAAGTAGAGCGGAACCAACCTGAGTAGTAAAGTTTGATTGTGCATCTCTTACGGGAAGGATTGAAAGGTTCAAGAGTCTCAAAGTCGAGAACAAAGAGGAAGAACAATAGAAGATGATATATTTTCCCTTTTGATGATTTAATGGGGTGACAGTTTAAGATACGCTTAATTCACCACTAAAATGAGATCAAATTAACCCACGCGGTTTGACCAAGTAAAAACTTCCTGAGCAATAGGAATAATTAATATAGGATTTATGGCATTTGAATCGGCCTTAAGAGTCCTTAAAATAAGGATTTAAATGTATTTTACGTCAAATGAAATGTCAAAGGGGTGAAACTATAGGAAGCTGGAAACCCTGTTCACATACTCAAAATTTGGAAAAGGAATGAAAAGGTCACCATTAGACCTCACTGTTAGAGGTTAAAAATATAACTCGCCATTAGAGGTTACTGATAGACCTCACCATTAGAGGTTACCGATAGACCTCACTATTAGAGGTTACCGATAGACCTCATCGTTAGAGGTTACCGATAGACCTCACTGTTAGAGGTTACCGATAGACCTCACCATTCTGAAAATACTGTACACCCACCGTTCTAGAAACAGTGTTCAAGTATACCATTAGAAGGTCACCATTAGAACCTCACGATTCTGGAAACATTGTTCAAGTCTACCGTTAGAAGGTCACTGTTAGAACCTCATCGTTCTGGAAACATTTTTCAAGTATACCGTTAAAAGGTCACCATTAGAGGTTACCGATAGAACTGTTCACTGATGGAAATTTTCACAGAATTGGAAATTTGGGAAAGGAAAGAGAAGTTACCGTTAGAGGTTACCGAAATAACTCTTCACTGATGGAACTATTCACAAAATTGGAAATTTGGCAAAGTGTTGGGGATATGTCACCTTGACCTCCCGGAACACCTTAAACACCATATTTTCACAAAGTAATGGACCAGAGAGGTCCGAGCCATTACATAACTGGTCCTACCCTCAGAAACTGCTTGTGCTACCAAAGCATGAACACTCTATGTGGTTTTCTTCTCATGGATACTAGGACTTTCCATGAATATAATATAAAAATACCTATTTAAGGATGTCTTTAGATTCTCCCAAAACACAATAGGGATACATCATCTGTACGTTCACTACCCAATGAAAATTAAAATATCTAAAACCACATACCTTTGAGAATATCCTATGCTCCTAGTTCATCTCATGAATGCAAGGATAATTGCACACTCATTTCAATTACATGGGATAAGAACTTTAATAAACATACACCACTAGAAACCAACAATAAAGTTAAATCACTAGCACACAAATGATCCTTATCAAAAATAAAAAAGGCACCCAATGTACCTAAACTCTATTATTGGTAGAACCATTCATGAACCACTATTAAAAGCATTAAATATCCACCTTTGCATAATTATCCAAAGGTCCCTCACAACATGATCATAAACTATCACAATTTATCCTTGAAAATCATATATCCCTAATACCCTAAACTAGAGTAACACTAATGCAAGTTACTAGGATATTCCTCCTAGCCCACTCGGAAAAGTCACATAATAGGTCATTTGGTTCAACCACCTAGTTCTAAGACAAATTGTATAAGGAAATAATTCACATGGAATCATGAACATTCAATTACTGACATAAAATGAAATAAACATGAAAAACATATGCCTTTATGGTCACACATATGAAAGGAATCATATTCCATACCACCTTCCAACAACTACAGAACCTATCCTCCAATAATCTGTATAACAGACCACTCCACGGGGGATCATTCCACATACATCAACATATATTCATGGAAAAATTTCTATTTATGGCTCAATGAGATAATAGAAAACCCCTCCCACCCCCCCTCATAGAGCCACAATTGGTAATACATTTCATTATTATGTTAAAAACTGGGTTAAGTTTTGTTGAATTTTACTCCCAACATTGTAGGAAGACAATTTACATGTTCTTTTTGTTTGATATAAGTACCTGAATGCAAATAATAACCATCAAAAATTGTCCCAATAGTTATGTACGTATGAAATTATGGCCCACTAGGTTCATTGAACATACCACAATTGAGGACTATTTCATCTTCATCATCCTTATGAAGTGTCTAATCATAGATTAACATGCAATTCCATTATATGTGAATCCATATATAATTTTACGAAACTGATTTGAATTCAAGAAATTAATTATATTAGGAAAAGATTTATCAGTTGTTGTGGACACTTATAAAACTATTACTCAATAATTAATGGACACACACACTAGTATTAGTATATGTTATTTGAATTATGAATCCCTAATATGATGAATTAAAAACCTCATTCCTCTATAGTAAATGAATAAAAACCAATTCACTAAGCTCTTACCAATGGGATAAGATCGTGATATTAATCCTAATTATAAACATCCAAACACTGTCTATTTACCCAAATGAAAAAATATTATAAAACTATAACTTCAAATACTAAGAACATCAATCCTATACCATAATAACCTATACTTCCTACCGAAACATATATCCTTGAAAATCTATTCTAATATCCATCAATGGATCTGACACATTATGAAATCATATCTCTAATAAATTCCAGGATTTTAAGACTAAATCAAAGGAATTATTTTATACCACTTTATAATGTTCTATCATGGTTCCCTTTATAAATAATGACCAGGCCAGTTTTCTACAAGAGCTCAAGTGCACCTCCTTGTACTCCAAAGTTTACCAACTAGCAATAGCGGTCTAGGGCAGTATAGTGGGGAGAATATACCTGTAGAACCTAGATATTTTTATGAAATATATTTTTTGCATTAAAATAATTTTATTTCTTTGATATCTTGTGTTACACGTAACATTGTCTTAGCTTGTTTTATAAGAAACACTGACTTTCTAAAAAACATTATAATATCATTATACTAATTTAAATAGGGATATTATAACCTAGAAAATGAAAATGGAAGGTGTGAACATGATTAACTAAATTATGAAATTATTTTTTACACAAAATTCTTCAAATAAATAATTATAAACTAATGTACAAAATTTTCTAAATTAAAAATGAAATATTTTTCTTAAAATTTATTTAAATATGAACATGTCTGTTTTATACCAATAGATAAAAGGATCAATCTCATTGAATTATAGTAATAATTTATATTTATATATATAATTTCTTCAATTTAATTTTTAAAAATAAAATTATGTGTATTATAGATATGATATAAGAAAAAAATCTAATTTTACACATAAAAAAAGTATTTTTCTAAAAAATAAATTTTGTCACCTTTTGATGGAAAAATTATTTTAAAATATTGCTGTTGATTTTTTTAATTATATTTGAAAAAATAATCTTCTTCATTTAAATAATAATAATAAATATAGTTTTGTTGTCTTTTGGTATTTTTCTGATATGTTTCATGTTTTCATGAATAGTGATAAATAATGAATTTTAATTGAAAATAGGTTTTTCATCAGAATAAATTATAGTTTTTAAAAAAATATATGATTTGGTTTAAATTAAAATTAGATAATTTTTTTATTTTTTAGTTTATTTTAGGTCATTGGAATCAATTTTACATTGAATTTGGATATAGAAACATTTCAATCTTTTGGACTTGTTCACTTTAAAAACCTGTTTTCTTATTCCTTCAATGGGATTAATTTTAATTTTAATTTTACAATATTATATGGTTTGAGTTATCAAAAATGAATTTCATATTTGGAATCACATGGTTCAAATTTATTAAGCATTCCCATTTTATTTTTTTCCAATACTAATAGTAACTTTTGTAATTTTTATTCCCATAGTAAAGGGAAAATTAGGTAATTTAAGTAAAAATTAAAGTGATAAGGAATAAAAAATTACCATAATACATTCTAAAACATTATTTTATGAACTTAATTTAAACCTTAACATATAAGTAAAGAAATGGAATGATTTAATGGACACATTTCAATAGAAATTACTTGGATATTATTAAAATTAAACAGTGTGGAAAAATGACACACTATTACTTTTAATAAATATAATATTTTTAATATAGAGTTAAATTTTTTATATTATTGTTTATATATATTATTAATAAATATTAAATATATATATATATATTATAAATTTATTTTTAATTTTTAGTAAATAAAAAATCATCATAAATAATTACAAAATAATGATACTATAATTATTCAATTAATGAATCAATCAGTTAAATGATATTATAAATAACAAAAGAAACATTATATGACATAATTTTGGTGATAAAATAATTTTATAGGTGAATATGATATGTTATTGGTGTATTACATTAATTTTTTATAAGTTAGTGTTTTTTTATTAATTTTCATAAATTTAAAGTAATGAATAGAGTCAAAATTGACGCATATGATTTTTTCTGCAAATATTATTTTATTACATTATATAGAAATTATAATAATATTAAAAAATGAAAATATAATTATATATGGTCTAAAATATCATAAATTAGAAATTTATGGTCCAATTGAAACTTTTTAATTAAATAATTAAATCCTCTTAATATATAAAAATTTGTTACCATAGTTAAAATTAAAATAGATTTAATAATGTTAATAAATAATTTGAGGTTTGAAATAACGCCTAAAAATGTATGAAGTTATTTTTTAATATTAAGTCCTTATAATATATTATATTCGAATAAATGTACATTTTTATATATTTTTATTGATATTTAATTTATTATAAATTAATATTTTGAGAAATTTCAAGAGTGGCCATCCCTTCTTTTATAAAAGGGAACCTGATATTCTCTTTTATTCACATGTAAGAACATATTTGGTTAGACCAAAATCAGTTATAATATTATCTCAATTTTCATCCCATAATCCTAAAATCCTTATATTGGTCATTATGCCAACCAATGCAGTCCTTTTTTGCAAATCAAATATAGATAACAAAAGAAGTGGTAATGTACATCAATAAATATTTTCATCATATTTCTTCCTTGAACCCACTCAATTATTATTATTAATTTTCTATATAATAAATTAAATATAAAAAATATAAAGTTTTTATTTTATTTTATGGGTTTTACCTACGCTTATACAAACATCCATTTAATGTGTAATGAACATTCCATTCTCATGTATGATGAACAACTCCCTCATGAAACAATACTGTTCATTTTTCCTATACAATCTATCATGGTTGGTAATTATGATGGAAAATATAATTTTATATTATATATAAGGTATTTATGGTTTTATAATTACTATATAAAATATGACTTCATGCATTCCATTTTATGGGAATACGATAACATCTTTGTCGGCGTGTAGACTACCACCTCCCCAAGGCGATGCGATTCATTCACAGTTTACATGGAATGTATTAAGGATGAGTTTAGTGAAATAATATGATATATGTGACATAATAATTATAATTTAATTATATTACACACACACACACACATATATATATATATATATATATATATATATATTTCATTTATATTTTTTCATTCAATACGAATGGAAAATAGAAAAAATGTCCATGTGTACGTATGACCAACATTATCCATGAATGGTGTACTTCGTTTTATATTTTAGTGTTTTATTGATTATTATAAATAAATATACAGTGAATATATATGTTATTTAAATCATTTTTATCATTCTATATATTATTAAATCATGATATAAGTCAGATGGGAAAAAAATAAAACAAATCAAAACAGTTGCAAAAAACAAAGCAGTTATTACATGAAACATGTATTTTATATTGAATTGTTAATAAATGGGTAATAGAATTCTATATGTAAATCATATATGGTATTATATAATTTAATATAGATATATATTTGATTTATTATAAACTTACATTTATTATACATGAGGTTTTAATGAGTTTCATGATATTCAAGACATTAGGAAAAGGGATTTCTCATGTCACTTTTATTTCTATGAGATATATGTTATCTTCACCACTTATTTTTATTGTGTGGTGTATATAAATAACATGAATGTATTTTAATATTTCTTCCTTAAATGTATGGGTATTTATATATCCATTTTATTATATCTCTTTCGCGAGGTCTACGTTTCAAAAGATACCAAACAGGTAAGGTAATTTTGTCTCAATTTCCCTTCTTTGAGTTTCATGTTATGTTACACACCTATATTATTTTATAAGATATATATACATCCATATGAAATTTTGAATAGTTAATCTCTATATTTTCATTATTGTATAATTTCCGGTTAATGTTATTCTCTATTTGTTCAGAAATATGTTTTCCATCAAAAAATGTTGTGAGAAAATATTTTAAATAATATTTATGCATTTTCAAGGAACTTTATTTAAAATATGTGTAGAGTGTTTTTATAATATTCATTTATAATTTATAAATATAATTTACAATTAAAATGGTTTTCCCAATTATTTATGACTTAAAACTTTTTTTTCAAAGCGGGAAGGATATTTTTTCCATAATTACATTAAATGATATCTCAAAATCATTTTCCATTTAAGATAATTTTTTTTGATATTAATTATGATTTACTATGGATATTACTCAAGGATATAAATCCTATTCTTTCTATGAATAATTTATGTTTATTATGGAATGACACTTATGAAAAAAATTTCTTTTACAAGAGGTATGTTATGGTGGAGTGTTTTTGAAACTCATTTCATTACATGATTTTTGAGATGGTTAATGATGTATGGTCATGTCAAACAGATATATATAGTTTCAATTAAGTTATGGGTGGGACCTATATCTTCTTCCAATAAATTTTGTAATCATAAATCATTAATGATCTCTAAGGATACATATGAGGTCATCCTATGCCTACAAAAAGAGGGTACATGGGAGGTTATCCAAAGACTGAAAGAAGAAGGTACATGGGAGGTCATCCAAAATATGAAAAATAAGGTACATGGGAGGTCCTCCTAAGACCTAAACTAGAATTTAAACAATTTAATAACCAATATTTTCAATCAGGTATGGATCCATTAAATTTTAGTGTAAATCCTTAAATTAGACCTTTTATAGACTCCCAAAGAGTTAACAAAGGTTCTGAGGATTTTCAAGGATTTTTTAGAGATTGGATCACCTATTTTTGGGAATATAGGCCAAGTATCATAGTATTTTCATGTTCAACGCATGATATTCCTAATCGTGCATATTTTGTTTTTCCAGACAGATCCACTTCGTACGTTTGGTGCACAACTATGCGGCCTAACCGTGCAAAGTGACCTTTTTTCACAGGTACTCGTGCATGGTTTGTGCACGGTTAGAACAAACCATGAGGTGTTTTTTTGGATAGAACCATCTCACTTTTTTGTGCATGGTTTGTCAAATAATTTAGGAAAACTATGCACATGCTAAATTTTGGTTAATTTTTTAGTTTTTCATTTAATGATCTATTAATCCACCTTCATATTCCCTAATATGAGCTTATGTGGGATTAACCTATTTTAACCTAAATTTGAGGATTTTTGAAGATATAACCTTCAATCAAGAGATATCCTTCATCTAGAAAATTATTGAGCATCCGTTCGTCATGTTGGATGGACAACAGTAAGTACATGAGTCATCTTGAGCCGTTCTATTTCTCTTTTGATCTCGACCGAGATATCATGGAATGATATTTTTTTTAATCTTTCATATATCTAATTAAATCTAAGTAAAATCAAGGTATGATATCGGAGTAGCAAAGTCATACAACCCTAAAGTGGGTGGTCTATAATTTATCTATAAAGTTCATTTATTTTGAAATACTTTTATGGGGCCCACTGATTTCATCAGGTGACATTTTTTAAATTTACATGCCATGATTATACTTGTTAAAACCCTATGGTTATGATCATCCAAAATATGTTATTAGTTGTTAGCGGTTACTCCCATAGCTCAATCCACCCCCTGTTGAAGGTTATTCCATATTTGGGTTTTTACTTATTTGACACGTTTGAGCCACCATTTAGGTGTGCCTTTTCTGACCTCCCTAAGGGTAAGAATTATATATTAAATGGAATGTTTATATTATAAACAGCATAATGGAAAGCACCACATATTTTTACCACTTGGTCTGACTATGGTATGTTTCTAAATTGTTTATTAAATGTCAAATAGAAATTGGAATTTATTTTGAGTATATGACTTGATGAAATTAAATATCAATGATTAATTGTTTTCATATATGTATCACCCCAAACCACATTAATTTAAGGTATTAGAATGAACCTTGAATATAGATTATGCCTTAATTGGATTAACTAGTTGCATGATACATTTTCTTATCACACTAATGAAAGGAAATGCTTGAACTAAATGACTAGATAAAAAGGTTTCATTCTACTTGAACTTTTCACACTAATTTAATCCAAAGTTTGAACCAAAGGGAATATTACATGACTTCATAATTAAATTAGAATGTCCTAACATGGGCTCACCTTGGATTCTGATCAGAGAATTCCATGAGCAATTGAGAACCCCATTCCGATTCAAGGATTCAACTTGCTTAGGTTGAGTCCCACCTAGAACCTAATCATTGTCTTAGCTTGGAATTCTAGGAATAACACCATAGGATCCCTCATGAAGTTCTATAGGATTCCATGTATATATTACATGGATACCATCAATATAATTATAGGATTCCTTGGATACACTCCATTGATCTATCATTTACAAGTTAGTTCCATGGATAAATCCTATCATGCTCAGTATATTCTTATCCCCATTTTACCTTGTTCGATCACCTTGGACTTGATAGGAGCCTCATTTTGGAATGCCTTAGACAAAATTCCTTGGATTACACTCTTACCCCTTGCTAGTATACATTTATTACTAAGTTGGAAACCCATGATGTCTACATCACCTTGGTTGTTACCTTAATACTTCACCATTAAATATCATTGAACATGGTTTTCTTGTTACATCTTGGAACCTTCACTATTTATACTATCATGAGGTTATTTCAGTGTTGTATCTGCCTCACAAAACCTATCAAAATAAATTAGAAAATTATTAATTAAATGAACTGGTTACATGTTCAGACACCAGCTGATGGATGAAGCATGTACTTGGGTATTTAGTTAAATTTTACCACTTTACATACATATGAATCCATACAAACTATTACATTTTCATTACACATGATATATGTTATAGGAACCATTGGTGGAGGCCCAATGAGATTTATCTCAAAACCTCTATGGGTATAGTTTGGTACCTAGGGAAGATTACATTGTTGTAGGTGTTGACAAAGGTAAGCATATATATTCAAGCACAAGAGCCTCAGCCCAGTTGGTGGGGAATCTCTAGGTGCATCCAAGAGACCCGAGATCAAATCTGGGTGGAGTAATATTTCCAGGTTACTGTAGAAGTACTATAGCAGGCCATGTAGCAACACTGTTCAATACTATAGCAACTGGAACAATTCATCCATCTGGGCCTTCGGGCCACCAGTTTGGTCCTTGGGTCCTGAAAGACTTTCGGGCCACCCAAGGCCTTCGGGCCAGTTGATTCACAAGGAATTTGGGCCACCTTAAGGCCTTAGGGCCACCATAAGGCCTTCAGACCACATGAATTCATGCCCCAGACACACTACAAAAAAAGGAGCAGCCCCAGAAGGGGATTCAGAGCAGGTGCACTCACCAGAGCAGATCCAAATGGATTATCAGAATGAGAGGGTATGGCTATGTCATCGGTACTAGCCTGTGATTGCATGGGATGACTAGCTAGACGATCTTGCAAAGGTGGAGAGCTACTATCAGGATGCAGATGCTAGGGAGGGGGAGTTCCTTGTAGATAGTCTGGTTGAATTCCCTAAGACCTTCGGGTCATGTAATATCCTTAGCCTACGGGCCATGTAATCTCTGAGCCTACGTGCCTTGTAAGGGTTCCCCCTCGTCCCTTGAAAGGAGGGTTATCAAAAAATAAATAAAAATGAAGGCCTTCGGGCCATTCAGGCAGGTAAGCATATAGATTCAAACACTTGATTGCTTACTGTTTACTATAGATCTTGATAGTAGATGACCGCTTCGAAGCTCAGAATACTTGGGATAGTCATTCATTTACATTATACTATTGTGGAACATGATATGCCTAATTTCTTTTATCCATATTTTCAAGTTTTCTTGTACATGACATATTATCATCTATTGATGAATTTTATTCAATTTGTTTCAATTATTATTATTTTTGTCTCTATTTTCCAATATGGATTCTTTTTTACTTATCATGATTCCTCTATTTACAAATGTTTACTCTCACCCAATATGATACACTTTGGTAATGAGTCCATAGTATCCCCATGAACCCACCCTAGGCCCTCGCTGCTAGCCGGCAACCTCTGGTTTTCGGGGAGATGCACTTGAGGCCATGAGGCCCACCGGGACCAGGGCACCCATTAAGTGGCATCCAGGTTCGGGACTTAACAATTTGGTATCCGATTTGGTTTCATTTACTTCTTTATTATTTGGAGAAAATGGATTGAAGATTAAGAACATATGGGATGTGGCCATATGATGTTCTTTTTCATCACGAAATCATGTTCGGGGAAAAATACAAGTTGCCCAAAATATAATTGTTTTCCTATTTTTTCTTATTAAAGTTGACATTATTTCACCATTGGGTGACACACATGTTTTGTAAAGTCGTTGATTATTACTCTGTTAGAGGATTTTATTTTATCATTGGTTGGATGATATAAGGGAAAGGAGAATTGTTACATGCATCATTATAGGCAATTAGAATTCCCATGTCATGCATATTTCCATTCCATATATGTACATTAAACTGATTTTCATTGCTTAATTTAGTCGTGGTTTTTGAGGGATGTCATGATAGTGGATTTTACATGCATTACTTTTGGTTTCGATTGAGTGATTTCATATCTCAATCCATGAGGTGTGTGGGACCTCATGGGTTGGGATGAGTAATTTATCGAGTCCAGTCATTATGCTATAAATAAATGGGTGTAAATTATTGTGATAGGTGTATAGACACTGATTCATTGGAAATGGATATCCATTATATGGTAAATCTTGAATTCTAAAATGAAATGGTTGTACATTATTATCCCATGTTGTCATATTTATGAAAGGTTAAGGATTGAACCTCTAAATTAAATGTAAAATGAAATGAAAAATATACTTGAGAACTAACTGATACCTGGTCGTCTAAAATGGTAGTTGGGGTAGTATTCCTTGGGTAGTGAGTTTTCATATTCTCAGATTCCACTAGTGATGGTATATCTCTAAGTTCAATCTTGTTTTGAGGCATGTTATTGGATATTTTAGACCAATATCACCATGATGTCCTCATGTCATATGTCAGGAAGGTGGTGAAAAACTTTCTCCAAATGTGGTGGCCCTTGAGCTTCTAGTCTTACCTCAAAAAGTTCTGTCGGAGGCACCTCATACTATACCTGATTTGTGCATTGATTCCCATGTTGGTGATAGTTTTCTACCTTTTATGTAGTCCATGCAAGATGATCACTGACTTGAACCTATGATGGATAATCTGACTTGTTATTTCCAGCTGCAACATCCTCCGACCTTTTTAGGTGATGGAGGTCCACATGATTATGAGTCTTGGATTGAGGATACCCTCTCTATATTTGAGCATCTGAAAATCCCTCCATAGAGGAGAGTCAACCTTGATACATACAACCTTCAAGATTCATCCAAGCGTTGGTGGGATGTTGTTACCTAGGATGATCACCATCATGGTCTGACATGGGATGACTTCAATAATATATTCTAGGATTAGTTCATTCCCCAAATGCTGAGGGCTGATAGTGCCATAGAGTTCATTAATCTCAAGCCAGTTTCTATGTCAGTTATGGAATATTCAGCATTTTTCACAAATTTTCTGTGGTTTTCACCAATTCTAGCTGATGATAAGATTTTGTGTGATAGACATTTCGAGGATGGGATACATTACACCATCCCTACACATGTCACTATCTTTCACCTAACTACCTAATCTGTGATAGTCAATCAGGCTCCTATCATAGAATGTAACCCGAGGGATGTCAATAGTACTAGGTTTAAAGGGTCAGTGTTGCATTAGGAAAATAGTTCTTCTTATGGAAATAAGCCTTATCTTGAAGTTTCTCTTCTGGGAAGTGATAAATAGAGTGTCCATTTTGATGGCTCTTTAGTGTGTCATCAGTGAGGATGATAGGGGAATTCAAAGCCTCAATGTGATAGAGACCTAATGGAGTGACAAGATTGTGGCCATATGAGGCATCTTTAATGTTTCTGCAAGACCATTCCACCGTCTTTGAGTGGAAAAGGATATGTTCCAGCACCACCTTCTAGAGCGAGTTCTTTTATGTCGCATCTGGAAGAGAGCTGGAATAGCATCAGTAAGTCTGGCCAAAGAGGAGGTCGTGGTTGTAGTAGCTAGATTCTTGATCACCAGCAGCACCAACAGAGCAGTTTTGAGCATGGTAGTCCATCAATTCAATAGGTTCATGGATCATGTTAGTTTTACGTACTATCGTTGATACCTGAGGATCATGCTATAAGACCATCAAAAGTACGAGGGTATGTTCAAGTAGCCTCTACTACAACATATATTTTATTTGATAAATTTTATTCAAAATAATTTATCTATGTTTCTATCGTGGAATGTATCAGACTAAAGATACATTATTACTATGGGGTAATGACCCAAGATACACAATTAGGGGTACAAATAGATGGAATAAGCTAGTGTAAGGACTGTCCCCTTAAGGTAGAAAAAAACTCTTTCTTATGGAACAAATTTGTTCTAATGATGACGAGATTTAATGTCATTCTTGGGATAGATTGGTTGGTTCAAATTAATTATTTTGTAGACTGATATCACCATAGAGTATCTTTTATATCACTTGAGGGAAGAAATTTTCTACATCAGGGTGAGGGGGATGTCCAGTCTGGTAGAGATGGACTAGAGCGTCATAGGCTGGGTGGAGTGACCACCTAGATTGCCAATCTATACATGGAGGATTTTGGTTTATGTCAAGGTGATTTCCCTCCAACATTGGGTTATTTCATGGATTTATTTCTTGACAATTTTTATGGCCTACCTTCTGAGATAGAGGTAGAGTTTACAATTGATCTTGTTCTAGGAGAATGTCTAGTGTCTATTCCTCCTTATAGTATGGAACCAAAATAGATTTAGGTGATCAAGCGTCATATAAAGGTCTTATAGGATAAAGGCTTTATACATCCCTACACATCCTCTTAGGGTTCACTAGTGATTTTCACAAAGAATTTCGATGGAACGTTATGTCTATGCATGGATTATAGAAGGTTGAACGAGCTTACAGTCAATAATTGGTATCCACTGTCTTGAATAAATTATTTTTTCATCCATTTATGAGGAGACAAGGTATTCTCTAAGATCGACTTGAGATCAGGTTATCATCAGGAGAGTGTAAAACCATCAGACAAACCTCATACACATTTTCATATGAGGTATGTTCTTTATGTGTACATTGTTATGTCGTTTGGTCTTACATACATGCCCACCATTTTCATGGATTTGATTAATAGGGAATTCCACCCCTATTTAAATTCTTTTTTTATAGTATTTTTGGACTACATCATACTATCGTTTCAGATAGGGATTCTCATTTCAAGTCATGGTACTGGTAGGGATTACAGAAAGAAATGGGAACTCAGGTGCTTCTAAGAACATCATTCCACCTTATGGCCAATGGACAATCATAACAGTCAATATAGGTTATAGAGGATATGCTCTAACTATGTGTCCTTGATTTTAGTGGTTATTGGGAGAATTCTATCCCCTAGTTGAGTTTGACTCGAATAAAATCTTTCTGGTGAAAATTCAGATGGCTCTATTTGAGGCCTTATATTGTAGGTCATGTTGTTCACCCCTATTCTATCTAGAAGATGGTGAGGTAACCCTAATAGGTCCTCATCTCATTCGAGAGACATTAGATAAATTTCAACAGATCCGATAGCGTATAACTACAGCTCAGTCTAGACGAAAATCTTTTGTTGATCTTCATTGAAGACCTCTAGAGTTTGAGGTCAGAGATCTTTTTTTTCTTTGGGTATCACCCATCCTTGGTAATAAAAAGTTACAGAAGCAGGGAAATCTATCACCTTGCTACGTAGGGTGGTTCTAGATTCTTGAGAGAGTCGAGACATTATCCTATCTATTTCTACTACCTTATAGGTACCATGATATGCATGACTTCTTTCATGATTCATAGCTTCACCACTATTACATAGACCCATATCATACTTTTCATCCTAAGGAAGTTGAGTTATATTCTAATTCTACCTTTGAGGAGTATATAGTACACATCATCAACCAAAGCACGAAGGCTCTCCGAGGCCAGTCTATCCCCCTAGTATGGGTTCTATGGTAGCATGGCTGAGTATAAGATGATACATTGGAGAGGGAATCCAACAAACATGCCTAATATCCATATTTGTCCTCATACAATGTTTCTCCAACATTGGATGGTGAACCTAGGGGTAAGTTATTTTAGGGGGGGGGGATATTTCAAGAACCTGGTTTTTCACTACAGTATGGATCCTTTAAATTTCAGTATAAATATTTAATTTTTACCTTTTATGGATTCTTAATGACTTAGAAAAATTTCTAAGGGTGTCTGAAGAATGGCTGGAGTTTTGAACACCTCTTTTTGAGAAAACAAGCCAAGTTGCATGGCTTATGCATGGTTAATGCTTGATTTTCCTAATCGTTCATATTTATTTTTCCTGGAAAGAACTACCTCACATGGTTTGATCATGACTATGCAACCAAATTGTATAAAGTACCCGTATTCCCAAGTAATCATGCATGATTTTCACATGATTAGACCAACCCATGTAGAGGGTGTTTTTTTAGACAGAACCATCTCACACAGTTTGTGCGTGGTTTGTCAAACCATGTGGAAAAACTGTTTATAGGATACTTTTTCTGTAAATTTCTATTTTCCCCCAAGGATCTATTACACCACCTCCATATTCCCTAATACAATCTTATGTGGGATTAACCTATTTGAATCACAATTTAAGGATTTTGAAAGATTTAAACATGGATCAAGAGATCTCCCTGATCTGACAACCGATCGAGCTTCCATTAATCATGTTGGATGTACAATGGTACGTACTCAACTGCTCTTGAGTCATTCTATTTCTCATTTACTCTCGACTTATATATTGGGGTATGAGTGTTTTTCTTATTTTTCTTAGATCAACTCTTATCTGAGGAAAATCAAGTTATAATAATGGAGGAGGAGAGTCATAAAACCCTAAGGTGGGTGGTATATAATTTATCCTTAAAGATAATTTATTTTGGAATATATGTCTTGACCCACCTATTTCATAACCTTCCATTTCTTAAATTTATATTCCATGGTTATACTCATTAGAACTATATGGTTATGATCTTTCAAAATATATTATTATTTGTTAGCATTAATACCTAAAACTCAATCTACCACTTGTCGAAGGTTATGCCATAGTTGGGTTTTTAATGTTTTGACACATCTGAGCCATCGTTTGGGAGTTCCTTTCCTTGAACCCCCTAATGGTAATACTTCAATATCAAATGACACATTTATATTGTGAATTGAATAATTTCAAGTACAATTTATTCTTAACACTTGACACACCGGAGGTAAGTGCTTCAATTTATTATTAATTGTGGAATGGAAATTGGAAAGTATATTGAGTATATAACTTGAATGAATTAAATTTGGATTATTAATTGGTTTCATATCCATAGAACCCTTGGAAATAATAATTGAATGTAGAAGAATTATTTGTGAATATGGTATATGCCTTAAATGGATTAAATGGTTTTATGCTACTTGTCTTCATCACACAAATGAAAGGAAAGGATTAAACCAAATGTCTTAATAAAAATGTTGCATGTTAATTAACATTATCACACTAATGAAAGGAAATTCATGAAATGAAGGACATATTACATGAATTAATAATTAAATAGGAATGTCATGACTTGATCTTGCCTTGGATTCTGATTGGATAATTCCATGAGCACTCTGGAACCCCATTTCAATTTTAGGATACGACCTACTTAGTTTGATACCCACCTAGAACATGATACTTGTATAAACTATGGGTGCCTAGTATAACGCTATAGTTTCCCCCATGTATTACTACATGATTCCATGGATACACTCTCTGTATCCCATCGATATCATTACAGGATGCATTGAATAATCTCCTTGGATCCAAAATTGATAAGTAGGTTCCATGGTTAAATCCCAACAGGGCCAGTCATTTCATAGAACCATTTGAATAAGTCAATAACCATGGACTTAGTATGCAAATCATTGTGGAATTACTTGGAATACGCTCCTTGGATTACACTCTTACCCCATTCTAAGCTAGAGTTATTACTAAGTTGGTGACCCTTGTGGTCTATTTCACCTTGGTTGTTAACTTGGGACTTCATTATTAAATATCTTTTATCATGGATTCCTTGTTACATCTTCAAACCTTCACTATTTATACTATCCCGAGGTGATGTCATTGTTTTATCTACCTCACGAGATCTATCAACATAAATTGGTAAATTAATAATTAAATTAATTGGATAATTTTTCAGAAACCATTCGAGGGCTGAAGAAGGTACCTGGGTATTTAGTTATATTTTACTGAATTACTTATATATGGATTACTACACACCATTAATTTTTTCTCACACATGCTAGATGTTATAGAAAATTTTGGTGGTGTCCCACTAAGATATATCTGACACCCTCTTGGGGCGCCGTTTGGTACCCGGGGTAGATTACATCGTTTTTTTGTTGACAAGGGAAATTATATAGCTTTAGACACATGATTTATTACTGTTTAGTATAGATGTTGATAGCAGATGATCGAGTTGGAGCTCGGAATGTTTAGGATTGACTTTTATTTACTTTATATTATAGTGGAACATGTTATGTGTTTTGTATTTTATCCATGTTTTACATCTTTCTAGTACATGAAATATCATTATCTATTGTTGAATGTTATTCCAGTTGTTTTAGTTATTATTATTGTTGTCTCTATTTTCCACTATGACTTCTGTTTACTTATCATTCTTATGATATATACATATGATTACTATTACACTCTATGCTACAATTTTATATTGGGTGAATAGTCTCCCCACGGAAAAATCCTAGGCCCTCACTACTAGTTGGAAGCCTTTGGCATTTGGGGATATGTTCTTGTGTCCATGTGGTCCCCCAGGCTTGGGGCACAAATCAAGTGGAATTAAAGTCTGGGATGTCACACACATGTGGTAACCCAAATCGTCAAATCAGAACATGGGTGATTGTCCCAATAATGAAATACAATGGTTGGCTTGGTAGGTATCATTGACAATAGATATTATAAGATTATATGTATGCCACAAATTCCATGACTTATGATATTATTATACTCTCATGGATCATTTGATTTTAATATATTATGATTCATGTATTATAAAATACCAATATTTATTCCACAACCCATATATATGATATTTGATATGAATTGTTTGATATTCAAATGTTATAATCATGTTTTCATACCATTATGTTCATGCTATGCTTTCATATATTCCATATTTATCCTTACTGAGCATTTGAGCTCACCCTTTCTCATGTTTCCATTCCACAATTTATAATGAAAGGTTTTAATTATGAGTAATAAAGGGGAATACCTTTATGAGAGATGTTTAATATCATTCTCTATATCAGAATAATGTGTTCTAGGTTTTCAAAGGCACTAAAATTTTACAGTCCTCAGCCATGTAATTTTTTAATTTAATGAATATTCATATAAAATTATGTAATATCAATGTTTAAAATACTGGGTCATTATAGTTGGTATCAGATAAATGTATTATTCATCCTTTAGGAACTCAAATGATAAAATGTTAGAGATATACCTAGGTAAATTTATAGGGATATGTTAAGTCATGTCTCTAATGATAAGCCTAAGATTTCATAGATTAAATAAAGATCCATTATTTCGACACCATATATGTTACTTTTCTTATTTATATGGTTTTACTCTATGATAGGTGTTCCTCACACCATTATTTATGGTTTTAGTTGATGTCAGAAACTAGAAGAAAGTGCATTAATGTTGAATGTGATGAAAAATTTAACGATGACCGGTCAAATGGGATGATCACTAGAGTAAAGGACATTCTGATCATGGCTAGTATTTTTTCATGGAATGTAATTTAAAATGTATAACTTAATAGAATCATAGACTCACATAAGAATAGAATGAATGTGTTTTCTGATAGTTTTGGTAATGGATACCATATTGGAAAAATATTTAGTTTCCAGTATTTTAGAATGTGGGACAAAACATCCAAATGGATGACTTAGTGGAACAAGAATATGTTTTGACTATTGAAAATAAAGACACAAATCAATTAATTTCAAAATTAAAATGATAAATTCAGTTAATGAAAAGGATGGTCATATTTGACTCCCTAAGTTACTATCAGTTAATGAATACTTCAAATTTGGAATAAATGAAAATTATGAAAATCTATTTATATGTGGATAGATCATAAAGATAATACAAAATGTTGTACAATTAATGATTATATTTCTACTAATGATAAGAATACAAGTAAAATGTGAAAATAAATATGTATTATTTAACCAGATATGGTATATTTTTTTATGCATTAAGGGTGAAGTGAAATTATAAAAGTTTTTATGTATTTGGATTGAAAAATAATTTTATATGAGTGGTGAAAAATATCAGGATTGTCTAAATTATGTATTTTTCTATGAATATACAATAATATGTTTAATGGTTTTGATGGATTAGAAAATTGATTTAATTAAAATGTGATATTTTTATAAAACACATGATTATGGAAATGTTAACCATTAATATGTTCGTTATAGAGGGATTATGAAATAAAGATATATTTTATTATAAATCTGATAGTATTGATGATCTTGGGACTGATAATATAAAAATATTATTTTTGATTTCATGGTTTGATTTTATAGAATTTATATATTTATGGTATGATGAAATAGTTTTTTTTTGAAATCATGCATGTTTTCATTAAGGTTTTATGGTAATTCGGATTATTACCGTGCTTGAAGAGAAAACATGACAAAGGTATTAACTTGTTTTTTATGTGATAATTAATAGCTACATCACGTTTTGTGAGGGATAAATAAAAATTTTATTGATCTTATTTTGAATTTATTGGATTTTAATCTTTTGGAAGTTTCTGAAGGGTAAGAATTTATAAAAAAAATCATTGGAATTTTTTATGAGTTTTTAGAGAAGAATGTTTCGATTTACGAAAATTGGATAATGTGTGAGATAAATTTTTTATGATGACAACTTGAAATAAAAGGAATGAGTTATTATCTCATTATGGATCATATGATCCACTAGTTATTCAGGTATTTCAAATTGAACATCATTTATTATAGTTAGAGAGGAAATAGAAATTCATCAAGGCATAATAAATGGATGATATCGTGCTTAAAAAATGAAATTTAATCAATTAAGTATAACTTATTGTTAAAATTCTTCAACTTTATGAAAATTATATTGAAATTAAAATTATCTCAATACATTCATTTTATATGAATTAAATTATACCTTAAATATTCATAATTGTATCGTTATGTGATGATTAACATTATAATGAACATGTTCTATAATACTATCCATGAGAACATGATGGTGAGTTTTTATATTCTAGGTCTATATTTTCACTTTCCACCCACTTTCTCATATGCGGAAACCTAGACATGAGTTACTTTGGGTAATCATAATGTTTCAATTTTAAAAGGGTTCTTTAATATTCAATTTTACGATGTAGGTTTCTATGAATGTGTCTTTTATGTATTAAAACATTGATGAACCAAATATATTTGGGGAGGAAAATTCATTTTCTGGGGGTAGAATCTATCACCCTGATATTTTTATGAAATATGCATTTTTATTAAAATAATTTGATTTATTTGATGTCTTGTGTTATAAAAGTCACTGTCTTAGCTTACGCTATACACAATACCAAGTTTCTACTGAACATCAGTTTATTTTTATACTTATTTAAACAATTAAATTATTACATAGTTGTTAGAATGTAATATATGAAAATGATTAACTAAAATGTCAAATTATGGTTTAAACATAATTCTTTGACCAAATAATTATAAATTAATATATAAACTTTTTAAAATAAGAGGAAATATTTTTTTGAAAAATTATTTAAATATACACATATGTGTTTTATAACAATAAATAAAAAGTTCACTCTTGTATAATTAAACTAATTATACATATACATAATATATTAAATTTAATATTTAATAATCATCTTATGCGTTTTCAATACATGATATAAGAACAAATCCAATTTTATACATAAAAGAAGTATTTTTCTAAAAATATAGTATTTCCACATTTTTATAGCGCACTTTTTTTAAATATTCTTTTTGAAAATTTTATAAATTTTATTGGAAATTTTTTTTTCTTAAAAATAGGAATAGTTTTTTTCTTTGGTTTAATTTCTGATAAGTTTCTATTTTGATGAATAATAAAAAATAATGAATTCGAAATGAAAATAGGTTTTTAATCAAAATGATTTATCATGTTTAATAAAAAAATTTACTGGTTCTAGAACATAATTAGATAATTTTTTTTATTTAATCTAATTATAGTCATTAAATTCAATTTCACATTGAATTTTGACATAAAAACTTTTCAATATTCCTGAGCTTTTCACTTTAAAAAACTCATTTTCTTATTCTGCCAATGAGATTAATTTTAAATTAATTTTAAGAACTATGTGTTTTGAATTTTAAAAAATTAATTTCATATTTTTAATCATAATTTTTAAATTTTGTACATATGTCTCTTTTATTTTTGGCCAATATGAATAGTAATTTTGTTAATTTTTATTACCATGGTAAAGGGAAAATTTGCTAATTTAAGTTAAAAATAAAGTGATAATGGTTATAAAATGACCCCAACACTTGAAAAAACCTTATTGGATGAATTTAATTTTAACATTAACACATAATAATTAATATTTAATAAATTAATGAAAATTGCTCCATGAAAATGACTTGAATATTATTAAAATCAAAAAGAGTGAAAAAATGTCACACCCTTACTTTTAATAAGTATAATATTTTTAATATGGGGTTAAATAGAATATATGATCAACTATATATATGTTATTCTAAAAAATAAAATGATTTTATAAATCATTGAAATTTATTTTTAATTTATAGTGAAGAAATAATTATCACTAATAATTATGAAATGATGATGTAGTAATTATTCAATTATTGAAATAATCAATTAAATGATATAAGAAATAAGAAATGAAATATTATTTAACTTAATTAAGGAAGTACATGAATTTTATAGGTGAATTTGTCATGTTAGGGGAGTATTAAGTGAATTTTTCTAGGTTATATTTTTTATATTGATTTTATTAAAATCAAAGTAATGAATAATATCAAAATTGACACTTAGTATATTTTATGAAATTATTTAGAAATCATATAAATATTCAATAAAGACAAATGGGTTGATATATGGTCTTAAATATAATGATAGATGAGATTAAATTTTTATCATATCTTATCATTGAATCAATGGACATTTCAGGTATTTTTATTGAGATTTAATTTATTATAAATTAATCTTTTGGAAAATTAAAAAAGTGCCCCTCCCATATCATATAAAATGGTACAAATTCTTATATTTTATTAAATATTTAAAACCTATTTTTATTGGCAAAAATATATCCAAGTATTATAAAAAAACATCCCTCTTTTCATCCTAGAATACTTTGGGATCAAATCCAATCAAAGAAATCCATTTGTACAAATCAAAATGAGATACCCAATGAATTGGTAACCTTCATCAATGAATGTTTTCATTTTATTTTTTCATTTAATCCTCTCAATTATTCTTATTAAATTTTTATATAATAAACTAGGAATTATAATTATATTTATATTTTCTTATTATACTATTGTTACATACCATTACACACACTTACATCTAATGGGAAACAAAGATTCCATTATTTTATACGTGAACTACCGCCTCACGAAATGATGTTGTTCATTTTTACATTACCACCTCTTAAGGTTGGGAATAATAATGGAACATATATTTTTATATGATATATATAATATTTATGATGTTTGTTTTCATTATTTAATTATTATGAAAAACATAACTTCACTCTTTATATTTTTTTTGGAAATATGATAACATCATTTGTAAACGTGTGGACTACCACCTCATCAAAGCCTGTGATTTGTTCAAAATATACACAAAATGTAATAAATATGGGTTTAGTGAAATTATATGATATATATGACATAATATTTATAATTTAATGATAATATATATATAGGTAATTTACTTTCTTTTATTCAATAATATAAGAAAATGGAAACAATGTTTATGTATTCATACATCCTACTATATCCATGAATGATGTATTTTATTTTCTATTTCATTGTTTTATTGATTTTTATAAATTAATATATAATGAATATATATGATATTTATAGAATTTTTATAACTCTATAGATAATGAAATAATTTTATAAGTAATAAGACAAAAAATAAAACAGATTAAAACACATGAGAAAACCAACATGTTATTACCTAAAAGATAACATTAACATGGAATTGTTAATATAAGGGTAATAAAATTCTATAAGTATATCATATATGGTTTGATATAATTGAATATGGTTTTGTAATATATATATAATAAACTCATATTTATTATATAGGATATATTGATGTGTACGATGGGATTCAATACACAAGGTAAGTGGATTTCTTGTCTCTCATTCATTTCTTGGAGATATATGATATATTCAACACATATTTTTATTTTTTGGTGTATACAAATCCCATGAATGTATTGTTTTATTTTGATCCTTAAATTTATATTTATTTACATATCCATTTTATAATATCACTTCTATGGGGTTTATGGTTCAAAAGCACCAAATTAGTAAGGAATTTTTTCTCAATTTTCCTTCATTGAGAAACATGTTAATTTTTTTAACTATATTCTTATGAGGTGTATATAATTATAATTAACATTTATTATCATAAATATACTTATTTTAATCATATTGTAAGTTTTATTTAATGTTTTTCATTCTTCATTCCGAAATCTATGTTCCTTCAAAACTATATTTTCTATATATTTTTTAAAAGTGTTTTAAATGATACTTTTTGTATTTTCATGTAAAGTATTTCAATTATTTGTAATGAATTATTAAAATATTCCTTTATAAAATTTATACTTCGTTACAAATGAAAATGTTTTGATAAATATTTTATGATTTAGAAATTATATTTCTAAAATGGATGGGATATTTTCCTCAATAATTAATTGAAATGGTCATTCAAAATAAATTTCAATTTAAGATAACATTATTTGATGTTACTTTTTCTTTACTGGTGATATGATCCAAGGATATCATTATTATTATTTATTTGAATGTTTTATTTTTATTATTGGACGATACTTATAAAAAATATTTAATTTACGGGATTTATGTTATGAAGTAGTGTTTATGAAACTCATTTAATTACATGAGTTCTGAGATGGTGAATGATTTATGGTCTTGTGGAAATCATATTTACAGCTTTAGTTAAGTTATAGGTGGGGAATGTATCTCCCTCCAATTAATTGGGAAATGATAAATGTTCTATGAGATCCAAGGGCCTAAGGGAGGTTATCCAATGCCCACAACAAGAGGGTACATGAGAGGTCATCCTAATCCAGCAACAAGAAGGTACATGGGAGGTCATCCTATGAATTCAAAAAGAGTGTACACAAGAGGTCATACAAAGCCTTAAACTAGAAGGTAAAATATAGTACATCCCATTCCATAATTACGTACATGGGTGATTAGCCCATTTCTAACATACTACAAATGTCATGGCTGATATCATTAACATAAGATATTCTGAGCATAGGTTTGTGTGAAAAATTCAATGTCTTAAGTCATTATTATACTCTCATGGATCATTATATTTGATTAACATAAGATTCATATTGTTTTAGCTATAAATATTTATTCCATCACTCATGTATATGATCTTTGATATGCAGGGTTTGATCCCCAAACATTATAATAAATTTTTCATACACATCTGTTAATGTATTTCAGACATATCTTCTATGTTTACCCTTACTGAGCATCTAAGATAACACATTATTATGTTTCCATTCATCATGTCACAAAAAATGGTTTTATATAGGAATATTAAAGAGTAATATGTTTATTAGATATTTTTAAGATCTTTCACAAAATTAGAAGAATGTGTTTGATGTTTCAAATTGAATTAAACTATTATGGTCCTTGGGTGCCTGTTTTTATAATGTAATCAATATTCATCTAAAATTATGTAATATCCAAATTTTAAATTCCTAGGTTATTATAGTACTCCCTTATTAGTGTGAATAGTAATAGATAAAAGAACAAAGTATAATATAACAATGACAAATATTAGAGTACAAAATATGAATAAATATTAAAAAAAAGAACTAAAATAGGAAGCAAATAAATATAACAATACTATTTAAAAAATCTAATACAGTAAAGGCCCAAATAGCCATGTCATACTTATAACTGATATCCCACTATTTCAGTCACTTAAAAAGTTAAAAAAAGAGTTACAATGAAAAATAAAGCATAAGCGGCCCAACTACATATACCAACCTCACCACATCCCAGTCTAAAATCCAACTATATCTTACACATCTTGATCAACAATATCAAATCGAGCCACAACCTATCCAATTCCAATGACAAGTTATAAGTATGATTTACTAAACTAAGTTCTATTACCACTTTATCAAGGTGGGATTAAAGCTTCGCTGGCCACCACTAATTGTTTCTAATATAATATCTTGTATGAGAATTGTGTATAATGTTAAATAAAATAATTATAAACAATAAATACCTAAAGATACACATTAAAAAAAACCTTTATTAGTTAACATGTAGTCTGTTGTGTTCTGAGAAGAAACCCAAGCTAACCAAACTATCTTCAACAAATGAAGTTCGTCTAATCAATAACTCATAATGTGATACATACTTTAAGAAAAACTGTATTTCTTTGAATAATTACATAACTATTCATGCCTAGGAGTATCAGTCCAAGGTACCCATACCATGTTAAATACAATTAGTTCATAGCGTATCATCCCGACACCTAAACTCTGGATGTAGATCATCACATCAAACATCTAAAACAATGTATGCATAAAATCATGCCTAGTATCCTAAAATAGTGATATTGTTCATCATGCCAAACATACTAAACCATGAATGTGGAATGTCATGTTTAAAACCCACAACCATTAATTAAGAGCATCATGTCGAATATCCCAAACTACATAAAATATCACTACTTCCGAGAGTGTTAGTTAGAAACCTAAAAAAATCCAATATAGATTAATTATAGACATATTCATTGCCCCTTAACAAGGTGTAATGGATCCAAATTTCAATCTATTTTACAGAACATAAGACACTAATCCAAATAATCATTAGACATCATCGTAGATTAAACATTATTTTAACACATTTCAATGTTTCCCTTAAAACACGGGTCCTCATATTTGACATGAAAACATGTCTAAGACCTTAATTTAAATAAAAAAACATTAAAAGAGACATTAATTTATTATCACCAAAGGGGAAACCACCTACTCATTTAAAATCAACAAACAAACCTTATTTTATGACCCCTTTTCAACACACTTATAATTAAACATATCATATTAAAAATATATCCACTTCAAAGCATAATTTTTACCAATTAAATACCCAATATAAGATCAAAATACAATGAACATGATTAAAACAATTTCGATGGATTCAAATGCATTTCATAAAATCATAGAATATAAAACAATTCAATGTCATCCTCTTTTCATATCATAAAACATTTATACTGAAGTTATACCAAGTATCCCATTAACTATTCTATCATGTAAAACAATTATCCAAATTGGTTTAAGATCTTAAATGAACTATTTCATAGTATATTGTTCTACATTACCATTTTCAGGAGTTGGTACACCCCATGGGAAACCATAGGTTGGGTATCATAATTAGGTAAGGGCCCAAATATATCCATAGAAGGTATAAGGAATCAATTTAAATCCCAAAACTATTTTCTTAAACCAAGGAAGGAATAACGCCACACAATGGAGATATCACACTTGTTACATAGAAAATGAGAATAATTTATTAAGCCTATGGGAATTATTTAATCGAATCCCTACCTAATATAGAGAAATACCAAATATCCTCATGTCCTTAAGGCTCTTTGAAGGAACATCCAAGTAGTGACTAAGCCCCTCGATATCCAAACTAGATATCCATAATAATATAAGCTCTTAAATCATGAAAAGAATAAATAAATAATTAAAAATATAAATTATAATTAATTAATTAATTACATTTTAACTTTGAATGATTTTGGAAATGTTGCTAGGAAATTATGTCACACAAGAACTGATTGAAACCACTAGACAAATACTCATAGAATAATCATAAACAAATTATAATAGTAATAACGAACTAATGGTGCAAAGATAAACATTTTTAAACTATAAATTAATATGAAAACACTTACAAAATTAATGGTTCATGATAATTCTAATAAATATCATGTGATGGAGAGATGACACTATCTAGAGGGATTCTCCATTAAATCCAATAGAAATACCTATTATAAATGGATGATTCTACTATGATCTCATGGAATCTCCAAAAAATCCTAAATTAAAGAACACAAAAAAAATTAGAGGTGGAAGAGGAGAGGAAAATGAACCATTGTATAAGAATGAATCACCTGAAATATTGAAGAAACAAGATGAAACCACCCAAAATTAATGGTGCTTGAATATGGTAAGAGGAAGGAGACACTAGGGGTCATGTGTACAAGAAAGGAGGAGAAAGTGATAATGGAGGCTTATAATGATTAATGGGGAAAATGGTTATTCTCCAATATTTAATGTGAGTGTAGTTTTACAACATAGTTACCAATATTTTTTGCCAACTATTTGACCAGTACTGTCTAAACCCAACCACCACACATGGTTTTGAAACATTATTTAACCGACCACATTCCATCTATGTGACTTCTATGTAGTTTACTGCATATTTTCACACTTTATCATGAGTCATATTTCATGGATTATCCAACTATATTCATGTTCATTATAGGCTGAACTTTTGGGGTTCTCTATTAGTAATAATAGTTCACTAATCATGCACTCAGTTCTGGCTCCCCAAAAGATGAAACATTGTTTCCTAAATACTAAGACATCTCCCGAACCCTATAAACCCATTTAAAAACCTAATTCCATGTCCAAATTGGGTCATTTTAATGTTTATAACCCTTAGACTATTTCTCTAAAACCCATTTTAGAAATTTACAGATCCACTAAACCATATTTTCAAACTATTCTTCCAATTATAATCACCCATACTGATGAGGAGATTTACACTATCTATCTCTTAAATCCAAAGATGTTTATTTTCTATTTATCTATCATTGTATATGGATTTTTATTATGATCTCCCCAACTAGTCAGCTATGAATAGGGAATTAATTAGAGAGTTAAATGACCTCAACAAAACCTCTCATATGCTAGAGGTTTCTAAAAATAATGAGGGGTAAAGGGTGTTACCAAGGGGAGACTATACCCCCATATTTGAGTGTGTAATAATAGATAAATAAAAAATAAAAAACCAAAAAACATACATAATAAATTATAATAATATGTATAATTAATAAATAAAACCATAATAATACATGCTTTATGAAGAAAGTAGTAATACAGACTCATGGTCTTGCCTGTATAGAAAAGTAGTTATCCAATCAAGTATTTAACATATAGAATATAAATAAAAGAATAATATGCACAAAACATTTACTAACATCCATGAGCCTCACATCATCCCAATATTAGAGCCCATCTGGTTTATCTCATAATATCATGTTACTCTATGACTCTACCCAATCTAAACTAAAACCAGTGAAGTTTTCTTGGGCACCCAAGTACCATGGATACCTAAGACGGTTGTGAGTATAACTCATAAGAGAATAAATAATATGGTCCCATGCATAACTAGTAATATTTCATACACATGTGATGTAAAATAGTTATTTTAGGGTAAAAAATAACCATAGTAAATCAATAGGTTCTAACATAAAAACTAGGATTAACCAAAACCTTCTTTAGATAGTATCGTGGTTGTTAGGTCAGAATAGTATGAAGATATAAAAGAGGGAAGTGAAATGTGTTCTTTTACAAATCATAACATATTCAAATTTCATCTCTATTTGTTATATGTTATCTTCTTTAGTCAAAGTTTTGTAGCAGAAAAACATATAATAAGAATATATTAGATTTTGTAGTGGTTTGTGGAATAAATATCCTTTAGTCTACTTCACTAACTCTCTCTCATCGAGATTTTTGATTTTCACTTGGCATGTCCTCTTATTATAAGACATTAAAAATGAATACTATTAATTGATAAATTTATAATAATTATTTTGTAGGACCTTTTTATTATTTCAAAAGGAATTGAAAATTTCAAAATCTTAGTCTAAGAAGCTAACACTCCACCATGAATGAGTATGAGCAGAAAATACTCTTTGAAATCAAGAATAATTGATTTGATTTAAAAAATATTTATCTCACAGTTTTAGAAAATACTAATAGATAATTTATCTTCTTATTTTTATATATGATTATTTAATAATGAATAGCTTTGAAGTGGTCCTAGATTCAAATGATATTTAAGAAATATAGAAATATAAAAATGGAAGCAACATCAATAGATTAACAATCACAAAACAAAAGATTGAAACATGTTTGTCTTCAAAGTGTATCACTTTAGAAGAATATAGAAATATTATTCCAAAAGTTACTACATCTATAAATTATATAACTATTTCTATACAACAAGATAAAGCTAATTTTGTTTCAGTTGAATAGATCCAAAAATATCACCTGATAAATCATGAGTCATTTCAAATTTAAAATGTTCAACTAAATTCATAACATCCCTTTATAGTAGGAATTATTTAATGTGTTGGAAATTAGCCTTTTAATTTGTCTCTATGTATATTTATAGAGATATTTAATTCTAGTTATACCATTGTAGGAAACACATGAAATTTGGTATCTTTAACTTTTTCATTGGAAAAGTCAAATGTAGAGTTAACTATAAAAGTACGATAGACAATATATGATTGAATTTAGAACATTGGGTTGTTGACCCATACATTAGTTTATCAAATGTTGGATTTCTTCTTAAAATTACAGTTTATTGTCCACACATTTATAATATTGTAGGGTATCTAATCCATATGTTCATTACTAATGTAGGGTTTAAGAAACATATGTTCCAATTATAAATGTTGGGTATGAACAATGTTTTTATATTACCTGAAAAATATCTAGATAACATTAGATAAATAATTTAACACATAAATAAGATAAATTTCCCAGAAAATATATTCCTAGAAAAAAACTAAATTAATTTCATTAATAAAATAAACATGGGTATCTATAAGAATCACAATAAACAAGATTCATAGAGTATTATTGAAACAATACAAGCCCAAAAATATTATCCTTTCTGACGATCATAAAAACCATATATCAAACACTTATAGATAATATAGGAAACCTAAAATCATTCAAAAATAGTGTTTTCAAATATAAAGTTTTTTTCTTATTTGTATTCTTATAAACCATGAATAGAAAAGGAAATAATGAACAAATATCTGCTCGTTTAATATATTATAGTCAAAAATATTTTTTTTGTTTACCCAAAATTTCTCCCCTTTTGTGATAAAAAAAATAATGTATCAAAACTGGTTTGTAAAACATTTTATGTAGTAAAAAACTCACAGTAAATGTTTTATTACTCTATGTCACAAAATATTATCATTCAATCATTAGATATAGATAAATCAAAATAAATAAATAAACAAATATATAATGAGGAAAATAATTTCATTAAAAAATTAAGTATGATTACAAATAAAATTTGACTAAATGGGATAAGAGGTAGGATGAGATGAAGGTGAAGGTGTTGGTTCAGATAAGGTTTTGAGAGTAGGTGAATCATTAATAGACTGATGAACATATTTATTATTATACATCATTCCATTAAAATTATGATTAAACATTTCATCCCAATACTTCATCAAATTCATTATGACTATCCCATTTTTCCAATTTTCAATCAAATTTACCATAATAAACTCATGAATTCTTTCTTTAGTCTCGAGAAACAACTTCAGCATGTCACTTACCCAGTTGGGAGGACTTATTATACATGGATCATTAGAAGTTAATTTCTCAACAAGATCGTTCTAATTGTACAACAATACATAGAGTGTAAAACGATCACAATAGAGACTAGGTATACAATCATTTATGGCATAAAAAACTCCAATAATAGATTCAAGATTTCTATAAAGATATGGAGAAGTGTGCTAAATAGAAGTAAAAGAGATTTTTTTTGAAATTGAATACTTATTATCAATTAAAATTGACTTTCTATATATTTTATTCAATTTCCAATGTTTTAATTTGAAAAATATCCTTCCTTGAGTTTCCCAATATGTTCACATATTTCTATTTTAAATTCATCAAAAAAATTTCTTGAAATAGAATATTCATTGATACTAGTTAGCTAAAATTTAACTAATTCGAATTCTCCTCTTATGAAATTTGAGTTTTAAAAATACATTAAATATTTATTATAAAATTCCAACAAACATTTCATAGATAAATTATATTATTTAATTTATTTAAATTTATAGACTATGACTCTAATCCGATCAATTATAGATTCAAAATATTATTCTTCCTAAATTCTAGATGATTTTTCAATTTCAACAACACTGAGAGAAATACCAACATCCTTCTAACTTGAAGATGATGGAAATTGACCATAAATTTTATCATTTCACAAGATTCATAAGAGTAATTGTCCAAATATATTACAAAAATATAAATTGTTGGATATTCAATTATTTTATTAGTCTCTACAATAGATGGTTTCACTTTAGAAGAACTATGAAGATTCTAATCAAATTGATCTTATTTAGGATATTCAAACTCATCTCAATTCATAGTTTGTTTTTCTATTGAATTATTTGTTACTCCTATAATAACATGTTTCTAATATTATGGACCTACATCTTATTATTCTTTAAAAATAGATTATTCACTCTTTTTAGGCCTTGTGAAAATAGTGTCAATGTTTTATTCTTTAAATTTTACTTCAAAAGAACGATGAATATATCCTATAAAAAGTGTATTATTTACATCTACCAAGGTTTTTATCCTTATTAATTCAAAAAAATTACCTATTCCCGATTCTCTAATTTCCTCAAAATGAAATCATATTGGCCTAGATGATTTTTGAGTACCTTTCTTTCCCTAAGAATTATAACTAGATTCTTATTAGTTATCTTTAACATTAGGCATTAGATTTTCCTTTACGATTCTCTAAATGAAAATAAATTTTCATAATGTTCCATTAGAGAAAATATTATTATAATGAAATATATGGGGTTTCTAAATATCACAAATCTTATAATTATTTTAATAAAATTCATAGAATGAATCCTTCTATATAGAAAACACAATATTCTTTCATCTTTTTGACAACAATGAAGCATGTTACTTTGCATATATCTACTAAATTTGACCTTAATTTCACTTAACATCAAAACATTATATACATATCTAGAACAATAATTATATATAAATCATAAATCATTGGTATTATTTTATAATTAACGAATTTGATCAACAATTTCTAGTCAGTGTCAAGATCCATACCAAACAACTTTCATCTAAAGCAGATCCAAAAAGAAAATACATAATATCCTTATATTTATGCTTCTAATATCCAATATACCAAATATTGAAATGAAAAAACCCTTCATGGGGTCATCGTAAAATACAAGTAATTTCAAAATAGGAAAAAAACAAGAGATTATATACCTTGGAAACGAAAACATCCTATGCATCACCAAAACAGAACTTGACATGGTAAAAAAATCACTTCATCATCGAAAATATAATCATTTTTTTTCCATTGAAAAATCAATTCAATATCATGAAAATAAAATTATTCATTTAACATAATATTCAAGTCAAATAATTATTCATGGTTTATTAAATTACCTTAATATAATCATTTGTCGGTTCTTAATGCACATTGACGCTTAGCTTCACTCGGAGCACCTCCATATATCCTTTTTTGTCTTTATCATTTTGAAAAATATGAAGTATTGATGTTTTTTAGGGGTTAAATGGGAAAATGAGATATATATATTTTGGAAGGGTTCATGATTTACGTTATGTGAGAGAGATTAAGTTTTTTGTTAGTTTTAGTGATGTTGGTTCAGTTTATTAAGCCAAATACTTAGAGTAATCATTATGGATTTTAATTTAGAACAGAATAGTTGTTAAAAATATTAATTAATACATAATTTATTTTAGAATAAATAAATAAATAACATATTAATAGAATTAATAAAAATGATTAAGAATTATTTAAAATAAACAATTATTAATAAATTTTATTTACATTTAAATATTCCAAATTCCCCTTAATAAATTCAAAACATGTAGTGGGAAGTGGTTTAGTGAAATTATCAACATATTGATATTAACTATTAACATATTATAAAGACTGTTGGTCGGAGTGGATACTCAAGAGGGGGGGTGAATTGAGTTCCGATTAAAATTTTCTGTTAAAAACAATGTTGATTTAAATCCCCCTATTTCAAAAATAGACTAAACTGTAGTGAATTTATACAGATTATAAAGGTTCAATTAGTTTCTCAAAGATTGATTAGTTCTCAGTTAACTTAATCTTATAATTAAATTAACTTTTGAAACTAACTTACTGGTCTATAATAAATACAAACACTTGCGAGTTTAACTATCAAAGTAGCTTTGAAAATAAATTATATTTCAAAGTAATAACAGCGGAATATGAAATAAATATGTAGTATGGATATAGTATGTAGCTACAAACACAGAGAATTAACCAAGAGGTTCAGTCTCAAGCCGAGACTTAGTCCTCTAAAAAGTTTATATAAAAATGATCCACACCCTGGATCGGGGTTAACAACAGTGAACACACTGTCCAGGTCACAAGACCTCTACCACAGTTCTGCGTGGGAAAACAAACAACAGCTTAGAGCTGTCCAGGTCTCATACGACCTCTACCACTATCCATAGTGGGAAATGAAGTGTAAAAAGGTTTGCTGAGGATTTACAGATCCTCCAGTGAAAGTACAGGAGTTAGTGTGTGTTTTTAATACAGCAGATAACACACACTGCTCAAAATGTAAAACAAATGTATCACAGAGCAGAGATATAGAGTTTAGAAATGGCTCTGGTGATTTCAGTGTAGCTCTTTATTCTGAGTCCTCTTCTCATTTTTGTTCGAGAAGAAGAGTGTCATATGCTTCAGGCTCAAATGCAGTGAGATGTAGTCGATGAAGTTCTTCTATGTTCTTTTGTATGTACAGAACTCTTCTTGAGTAGTCTTGATTGTGTATGAGGTTCTGTTCTGATTGGTTCTTCCTCCTCTTTCTTTTCTCTGTATTCTTCTTGTGTTCTTCTATGCACCATCTTTTTTCTTCAGCAGAGTCTTCTTGTATTTATGTCACGTGCTTCGGAAGACAGAAAAAGTTTCCTTTCCGCAGGTACGAGGTACGGTTTCCTGACATCCGACAATCTTTAATAATTAATTGACAGAGCATTAAAATATACCTAATATGACTGTTGGTTAGATTAAATAAAGATAAGGATAAATAAATTTAAACAGTCGTTTATGACTATTGAATAATCAAGTGATCGGTAGGTCATCAGCATTAGTGAGTAATGATCGGTGGCTCATTTGCATTGGTGAGTCATTCTGATCAGCATCGGTCTGTCATCTGATCGGTGAGTCAGTTTGATCGGTGAGTCATTTTGATCAGCATCGGTATGTCATCTGATCGGTGAGTCAGTTTGATCGGTGGGTCATTTTGATCAGCATCGGTCTGTCATCTGATCGGTGAGTCAGTTTGACCGGTGAGTCATTTTGATCAGCATCGGTCTGTCATCTAATCGGTGAGTCAGTTTGATCGGTGAGTCATTTTGATCATCATCGGTCTGTCATCTGATCGGTGAGTCAGTTTGATCGGTGAGTCATTTTGATCGGCATCGGTCTGTCATCTGATCGGTGAGTCAGTTTGATCAGCATCGGTCTGTCATCTGATCGGTGAGTCAGTTTGATCAGCATCGGTCTGTCATCTGATCGGTGAGTCAGTTTGATCGGTGAGTCATTTTGATCGGCATCGGTCTGTCATCTGATCGGTGAGTCAGTTTGATCAGCATCGGTCTGTCATCTGATCAGTGAGTCAGTTTGATCAGCATCGGTCTGTCATCTGATCGGTGAGTCAGTTTGATCAGCATCGGTGCGACCGTTGTCCTTTGATATTGAATCGGTGCTTCCGATGTCTGTTGATTTGAATCGGTGCTTCCGATGTCTGTTGAATTCAGAAGACTTCCAAAATACTTTGTAAGTCAATAAGCATAGACAAAAACATGATAACAGATTCATTAACAGATTGTAATTAAGTTTATGAGAAATCAAACCAGATTAAGCATTAATGGCATGTGATGATTTGTGATTATTAAAACATTAATCATAGACATGAAATCAACAATCTTCCAGAGGGCTCAACAAAGACATATCTTAGATTTGAAATACTAAAAAATAATTCCTTATATCTATATTATTACTTCTTGAGTGATTTATAATACTTTTTTAAAATATTAATTAAACCGGTATTATCACATAAAATAGAAATATTACTAAAGTTGATTCTAATTCCTAGTAGTGTGTGCTTCATCTAAAAAAATTGTTAACAACAAATTCTAGTAGATATATGTTTTTTCCTCTCATATTGATAAAGAAATTGAATGATGTTACATAATTGACCATGGACGTAAGGACTTCTCTAAAAAGTGATAGGTTCTGGATGTATTATTTTTATCCAACCGATATCCTCCAAAATTATATTCTGAATATAATGTTAAATTAAAATAAAATTATTTTGGGTAAAGTAAATATTTTTAAATATTTCTTTTAAATATCTAAAAATTCATTTAATATAAGTAAGATGAGATTCTTTTTCATTTGATCAAAATTTAGCACACACATAGATAGAAAACATAGTATCTAGTCTACTAACAGTAAAATATAGCAAACATCCAATCATACATCAATATAACTTGTTGTCAACTATTTTTCCATCTATATACAAATCATGTTTTATATAGTTACACATGAGAGTCATAGAAGTTTTACTAGTTTATTATCATAAATATTCATATAAATTCATATTACATTAACATTGATTGAAAACATTTGAAAAATATTTTTTTATAGATTTGAAAACCTAGAAACAAATTTAATTCTCCAAAAATAATCATTTCAAAATATTTTTCTATATGTTTTAAAAATCTTTACAATTTTTTTTTATTTTTTGAACCAAAAAATAACATCTTATATATAAATATTTTCTAATAAAATATAAAAAAAAACAATTTTCTAAAAGAGAGTAGGATTTTACAACCCTACAAAAAAAATTTATATTATAAAGGATTGTAATCTTTCCTACCAATATCTTGGGGTCTTTTTAGGCCATAAAGAGATTTATTAAGATTGAAACCTGAATCTTATAGATAAGGATTTTCATATCCAGGTGTATGTTCAATATAAAATTAATCCATTAAAAATTCATTTATAAAATATTACTTTACATCTATTTGAAATAATTTAAAATTCATCTATGATTCATAAGGTATAATAATTCTAATAGATTCTAATATAAAAATAGTTAGCAAGGATTCATCATAATATATTTCTTAAATATGATTATATCCTTTAGAAACTAATGTTTCTTTATTTATAGTTATTATTCGTTGGACATATTGTTTATTTCTAAAAATTCATTTGTTTCATATTTTTGGATGATTTGATGGACAATTAACCAATTATAAAACTATGTTTCTTTTAAAGTAGTTAGGCTTTTCATGCATAGACATTATCCAATATTCATCTTCTAATTATTCTTTGATAGTTTTAGATTCTAATTGAGATCAAAATGTTGAGAAATGTGCTAGATTTATTACATTCTTAATATCTTAACTTATGTATATAGATTTCATATTATAGTTTATAAAGTATAATTCTTTAAGGTTCAATGTTTTTTTGATAAGACACTTTAGGGTTGACAAGTTTCATGTTCTTCTAGAATGGACTGAATTTCAACATATTCTTATTTTTCAAAATAAGCTTTAATAGATTCATGTCTCACATTATACAAAAAATTTGTAACATCATCTATATTTTTCTGATCAAAAGAACCACTTTCATCAATCATCACATGAATAGATTTTTCATTTATCATTGATTTTTTATTATATACTAATTATTCTTTATAAGTAGTATAATATCACAGAATGATTTATTTATTAGAATTAGATCAAATTTACCATGATTTTCTATTATATTCTTCATATACAACTTTCATCCTGACACATTAAAGTATCTGAATTTATATTTTAAATTATTTCATAGTTCATAGAGTGTGATTTATGAAAGGGTCTTATTAAAAATATATTCATTATATGAACTTATTTCTTAATAGATTATTCCCAAAAATATGTCAGATGACTTTATGAATTCAACATAGTTCTCTACATCTCTTTAATAATCAAAATTTATTCTTTATATAATTCCATTTTAGGTGTTCTTGGATTAGATAAGATCTATTTAATAATGAATTATAAGAAAAAGAATAAAATTCATAATTATCAAACTCTCCACCATGATCAAATCTTAATGAAATTATTTTAAAATAATTTTCATTTTCATAAATTTTAAAAAATCATACAAAAATAGAAAAAAATGACTATTATATTTTAGAAAATAAAACCTAGTAAATCTTATATAATCATAAACTAAAACAAAAAAAGATACAACAACTAATATTACTACTCTTGATGGTCCAAAAAATGCATGTGGATAAGTTCTAGTGTTTTGGATTTGGAAACCTTGTTAATATATTTTATGTTTGATTTGTGGTGCATGTCTATTTTGAATACATCAAAAAATATATCTTTATAAAATTTTAAAAAGGGAAAATTCAGTAAATAAATGTTTCATATATAATTTTTATATGTTAAATACATTTTATTGTCTAGTTATCCTATAAAAAATCCATGATTCATTTGTATTAATTGGTAATCAATTTACTTTTTTGCTCACCCATGGAATTAAGATCCAAAGTATAAATATTTTCAACTCTCGGTGCTCTAAATTTATGCAGTTTATCATTATAAATAGAATAGTAATTATTAAAGAAATCATAATAAAAATCATCATCACAAATCTGAGATATAATTATCAAATTACTCGTTAACCCTTGAACACATATTACTTTTTTCCTCAAAATTGATTTTGGATATCCAACTAAAACAATTCAAACTATTTTTTTTGATTATCACAAATAGTAGACAATATTCTATCTATTTTTTTAAAAAATGAAAAATGTAAGTGTTTCCACTAATTTTTCTTGAGAAAAAACTATCAATATACCATATATCAGTTTGTTTCCCATTACTATTTTCCTATAAAATATTTATAAAAAATATTGTTTTGGTACCCTAATTTTAAATTCTCTATTGATGTAAGTATGAAATTATCTGGGTCACCAAATCTTCCTATTTTTTACAAAATTTATTGAACATGATATATTCATATTGCTTGAAGAAAAACCTGTTTTTATTCCAATGATTTGTGTATTTATCAAACAAAATTTACTATATTTACGTCCTTTAATTCCACAATAAAAATAGTTGATATGTTTAGAACTAGGTACAAAATAATTTCTATAAAAGTTTGATTATTATCAATTACTTTATATTCCATATTTATTTTTTTATGAAAATTTTTACCAAAAATGTTATTTAGATATTATTCACCCTTAGTTAACATACTAGAAATACTTTTATATGAATCAAATTCAACTTTTACCTCTTTAATTTTTTTCACAAATAGTATAATTTGAGGTAGATTTGTTAATTTGTTCTCTTAAGACCAAGTGATTAATTAAAATAGAATCCATTTTTTCAAGAATAAAATTATAATTTTATTGGTTATTGATTATTTTTTCTATATATTAATATTTTTATACAATCATTGAGTAATAAGAAAACAATTAACTATTAGAAAAACCTTAAGAATTATAAGTTATAATTATTAATATATTACCTCTTCTTCTTCATTATCAATAAAAAACATATTTAATTTCAAATTAGTTTGATGTTTTTTAGAATAAATTTTAGAGTAATATTGGATTCCTTAGATACACTCAAAGTAAATTTTTTAAATTTGTTCTAATAATCAATTATGATATGAGATTTTATTAATTTCATTTAAATTTCTCATTTCTATTTTTTTAGTTGTTGGAAATCAGGTTTGATATGTACAATTTTAATTAATTCAAACATATTAAATTTTTATTTCCATGAAAATATCTATTTTAGGGATTCTTGAATAATTTATTCTTCTTATAAAACATACAATATATTTTTCCTAGATGAGCCTGTTCAATTTTAGAATATGAACATTTAAAAAATTTTAGAGTATAACATTTTATTTTGAATTAATTTTTTATTTTTGAGTAGTTTCTTTTAGAGAGGTATTATAGAATTTTACCATTATATGATATTTAGAATACAATTTTATTTATACTTCAAACATAATTATTGTTTTTAATCAATTATTTCATTGTCAATTATTGGACAAGATTCTACTGTCTGATTGAATATGACAGCTCATTCCATTTTAAGGGTAAGACTCTTAAAACATTTAATGATTAAATTGATTGTTTTATAGGATCTACCATGGTAGAAATACCATTGACTATTTTAGTCAATCTACAATTCATCTGATTTATTATTTCACTATCATGAATTTTAAAAGTGTTGAATATTATCTTTTCAGTTTTTTAATAATAGTTTCCTAACATTTTCAATTACTTTATAAGAAACTATGACAATTTTCCATATATCATAGATAGAAATACATTGATATAAATGATTAAATTTATTTGGTCCAAGTCAATATAAAATAGCATTCATGGAACTTGAATTGACATTATAATCAACTTCTTTGAATCATCCCATGTTTTTGGGTTTTTAAGTATTTCTTAAAAATTTTAAATCTTCATGCAATTTCTTTCTAAGATTCTTCAAACAAATAATCATATGAGCATTCCATTATCCATAATTATATCCATTAAAATATGGTTAACAAATCATTTATATTAATTCCGTTAGTTTTGTCATCAACACATGTCTACCTATAGACCTTTTGCTCAAGCTTTCTTGAGCTTACCATATATCTTCAAAAATAAATCCTATGATACAAATTGTTAGGTGAGAATAAATTGATGATACACATACATGGGTGGATTTTGTTCTTTTATTATCATTAAAAAATTAAAAATTTATCAATCATTGTGAATCATTATCTTCCTTAAAAAATAGATTTTATATTGGTTTGGGAACAAGGATCCACAAGTCTACTCAACCAATTCTCTCTCAACCTGATTGTTGATTTTTAATGGACATGTAATTTTATAATAATTACTTAAAAACTTATTATAGTAAATTGAAACATTTATAATAAGGATTTCACATATCCTTCTATTTCTTTAAAGGTGAATAAATATCCACAGCTTAGTCTGAGAAGTTGAGACTCCACCACAACTGAGCTTGATCAATTGATATTCATTGAAATTAAAATTAAATGATTTGAATAAAAATAAATTTGGGTTATTTTTTTTGCAAAAACGTACTAATAACAAACATTTTTCTTCGTATATATGAGTCTTCAATAAAGAAATCATTCAAAGGGATCTAGTTTATAAATGATCTTCAAGAAACACAATAATAGAACAATAACAAAAACAAATAAAGTATCAATTTTCATAAAAAAAAAGATCCAAACATGTATGTCTCTAAATTATATCTCATGAAGATAATAATGTAATTGTATAAAAATAGTTACTACATCTTTAAATGATATAACTCTTTAAATCTAATAAAATAAACTTTATTTTATTTCTATTGAACATATCCAAGGATATTATCTAATAAATTGTGAGTTATTTGAATTTGAAAGGTAAAAATAATGTCATAACATCCATTAGTAATAATATCAATTTAATCTATTAAAAAAAATCATTGGAATATTTATTTTAGCATATTTTAAGTGATATTTAATATTAGTGAGACCATTGTGGAAAATTTGCAAAACATCTTAAATTTAAATTCTGTCATTGAACAAGTCAAACATATGGTTAACTTTAAAAGTATAGTTGATAATGTATGAGTGAATTAATTTTTTTTATTTATCCATATGGTAGTTTCCGAAATGTAGGGTTTCTTCTCAAATGTAAGGTTCCTAATCTATACTTTTACAATAGTGTAGGGTATTTGACCCATAAGTTCATTCTAAAAGTAGGGTTTAAGAACCCTACATTCTACTTACATATGTAGCGTATAAATAGTGTTACCACATCACATAAAAACATATATAGACCCCATTAAACAAAAAACTTAACCTATAAATATAGAAAATTAATCTAGGAATATAATCTTGAAAAACACATAATGTAATTTCATTAGTAAATTAAACAAGGTTATTTTTGAGAATCAATATCAACTAGATTTGTAGAGTATTTTTGAAACAATACAGGTCCAACAAGGGTGTATCTATGAACATAAGACAGCCATTCCAACCTATATCTGGACCATGGATGATTCATAGGAGAAAGTATAACGAAATATAGAAGTATTAAGACCAATAGATAGTTCTTAAATACATTTCCTTGGAAATAAAAATATTAACACATCTAAATACAATGAGTGTGTCAATGTAAATCCAAACTATATCACATATGAATCCAAGGACATTTTCCAAGACATTCCAAACTATATCATATTTTAATCCAAGGTTAATTTCAAAATCATTCAAAAACAACCCACAACCAAATACATGGAGTTTGGTTAAGTCATTCCAAGAACATTCATATTAATCACATGATTTACATTCCAAAAAAAGACACATAGTAAAAGGAAAAAATATCATATATAAAGATAATATCTATGGGATCCCATGCATCTCGATACATCTTAGTGGGTAGTGCATCCCACATGAATAATTCGATTAAATACATATCAATTGGGCCACAAATCTTTCTAAACACATCCCATAAACCTCAAGTCAGTCTCTCGAGTGAATGACCTATCATTGTCACATCCATAATAGGCTCACATAATGTATTTTTATTGTATCTTGATATAAAAAAAAATTCCCACAAACACCCTCTCTAGGTTCTATATATCATTGGGGCACCCTCTAGGGTACCCTATGTCACGTCAAAACATAGATTCCCCTCTTGGATCCCATGGTTTGAATATTAATTTTTTAGGAAACCCCATTACTCAGATGGAATATTTAATGTTGAATCATCATAATCATTTCATCACCTGACTAACATTATATGACAATTGTCATTGGTGTTAGTATCAAGAAATTGCACATCTCTCATCTCACTTCCTAGATAATATCGGGTCGGTCCTCTCACCAACATATCTATATTCTACCTATGGAATACCCGCCCAAGTGTGTACATCTCATTGGAGAGGAATATTCTCCCCATGATCATCCCAAATAACCCGAAGTCTTTATGACATCTCATGTTTCCCACATGGCCAACACGAGCCACTAATCACAACCTAATACTCTCCCATACAAGGAAGTGTCTAAGGATCCTTGGATATTTACATTGTGCTCACTTATACCATTTACACCGATATAAGGTATATGTTTTACAATAAATTTAATCATAATTATGACCTTGATAATAGGTGGTTGACATGTCTATCATATTCCCAAGGGTCCATTGCAGCCTATGTAACATTTTTAAGTATATTCATAAGCACAAAATTTTAAATAAAAAAATTACTCAAAGTAAGAATGTTGACCAATATTAAGGGGGATTCCACATATCACATGGGAAAATATATAAAATAATAAAAATATCATAGGGTTATGTTCCAATAACCATCTACTTCAAAAATAGAATTATTTTTCTTGTCCACAGATGAAAAACCTTTTCCAAAGCCCAACAATGTATAACCAGCCATTTCCAATCATCATAAGTCCATATATTAGGCTAAAACATCCTGATTAGTTAGTTTTAATCAATTTATAATTAATTAAATAATTATAATTAATGAATAAATTTAAATTAAATTAACATAAGACCTAAAATATTAGCAAACATTGAGGTCATATTAAAAAATAAAAAATCACTTATGAAATGCTTGTGGATCTCATAATAGTATTTCAGAAAAAATTCCCAACATATGACAGAAAATAAATATCCAAAACCACCCATCATAACAAAAAACCTCAAATAAAATCACCGAGAATTGTAACATTATGTCACTATGTGTTACGACATGTGATAATCATCACAGGTCATCCTTTACCCATCACAGGTAAAATCACAATCATTATATTCCTTTTAGAGAATTTTCCAGTTAAATCAATGCTAAAACATAAACACAAAACAAAATAAAATTATATTGAACAAAGGATAAAACAATGAAAGGTATGATGAGGAGAAACATAGTCAGTGTTTTTGTCAAAGCACACCCCAAAACACCCCATTCAATGGGAAATGGAGGGTTGGAAGATGGGCATGAAGATGGACTTAAGTGTTATCCTCTCAATACTGCTTACCTCTAAAAACTCTAGGTGGATACTAGTAAATTAAAGGACTTCACCTAGTGAATAATGTATCCAGGGAGTAGTTGTTAAATTACTATATAATTCATGATGCGATGGTTCTTTTGAAAGATCCATCACTTATGGTATATCCTGGCCTTTAACGTAAAATCTCCTTCACCCAAAACCTTTTGTGGTGTGGTATCATTAGGAATAGGGTTTCCCATGACCTTTAACATATCATAGTATTCCCCCTCTATGGTCACAACAAGACCTACAATAGGTTTCTTAATTTCAACATCGTGCTACCAAACACTACTATAAAATCAACCCTATCCCTGGAAATATCAAACATACCTCATTTAGTGTCTAAAAAACCTATTTGAGGTATTATAACACTCTAAATGATGTTCTCAACACCAATTATCAAAGGAATACCTTAATCAAAATAATAAAAAAAATTCCTCTAACACTCATAATGTTGAAAGGGATGGGTATTTACAACCTCCCAGGAAAACCAATGATATACCCCAATAATATTTAACATTATTTAAACTATTTATCCCAACCCACATCAATCATAAATTCCTGATCAACATATCAATGCATAATTATAAATTATTATCAATTTTTTATTATGCAACCCTATACAAAATAAATCAAAGGTACTGGTCCATGCGGTGGCATTTGGTGGGCCTATAATTTTAAATTTGATCACTGGAGAGACATAAATTCATCATATCTAGTGATCAGAGCTCTGTTAGTGGTTAGAGGATTTAATTTGAATTAAATAACCACTAAAATTATATAAAATAAGTACCTCATTCCATTGGCAATGTGCTTGAATTCATATTGTCATTGGTGATAATTTTTGAAGGATCTGAAGCTGAACCCCTTTAGATTATCCACACATACTTAAGAATATACCAAGATTTCAATCATAGAATTATGATTGGTAGCATGGAGCTTCAATGAATACTTAGTCATTGTGATGGTCACCTCAACTTCATTACAACTATATTTGAAGATAACATTATATCGATTTGTTGGATGGATTATTTCTCTCTCCAGGAAATGGGATGAGGAAAGTGGATCTATCAATCTATTTGAAAATGAATTCCCTTTCACTAAGGAAAATATATCCTCATATACATATATAGTGGATGTGAAAAATACTTGGTTAGGTTTCCTAGCTCGCTTATATCTAACATCCACTAAATAAGTATAAATAATTAATTATGATGAAATAACTATATCATTAATATTATATATATTTTATCTCATACATATTATATATATAATATATATATTTTTAGATAAACCTTAGTCTTTATCTCGACTCGTAATTCATGCTAATTTTAAACAAACCTTGAATATTAAAATAATACTCGTTCATCTAATATTATTCCAAGTAGTTACATAAACACTTATAAATACTTCTAAAAAAAAATTTAACCAAATTATTATATACTAAAATAATAATGAATTTATTTATTTATCATTGTTCAAAAAATATTGGACAACTCTCAGACCATGTGGTGGGGAAACAATGTCCTATATACAGATTCACCAGAATAGTGCAGAATCTTGAATGTTCCATTGTGTGTGACCCTCTAGGACATTATATCAATATAATTGAATAATAGTAATAGAATAATAAAATATTCTATAAACCCATAATTTCCCCTAATTATATGAGGAGTATCCATAAAAATGACTACCAAATTGTGAACCCCCATTGTGTAATGTAATCTCTTTGGAATATGATATCTTATAAAGAATGACACAAAATTGTGTTATTGTCCTTTCCATGAGTTATAATTTTTTGATCTAATTAGATGAACTTACCTAAGACTACCATTTCCATAGATTTATTGATGGTAGTACCATCATAATAAAATAGGAACAAGTTATAACTTCATCAACTTAGAAGTACCGAATTTTATATGGATCATTCAACCAATGTTGTACCACCAATGAAACACCCAATAATAATACCTCACCAAGAATTCATTGTAATGGTTTTCACCTTAAATAAATGAATATGATCAAATTTCACAAATTGATATGGTTCTCAAGTTAGGATACTAATAAAAATGTCTATATAGATGAACAAAAAATGAAAACTAAAACATTAGTGGTTACTATTGGAGAGCTTTTCCTTATGATCTCACTACTACAGATCACCAAGTGGAACCTTCATGAGATGAAGTATCAATGCGTGTGAGACCCCAACACATTATAGTCATACATCTACTATGTCTAGTTAGTATAATTTATCTAGACCATATTAAAATTATTTTATATCATTGTCATAATATCTTGAGGTTCTCATTATAGCGTGAGATCTTCTATAACCTTTTGATAAAACAACTAATTAATTAGTATTACCACTTAAATAGTAGAAGTAAAAATGTATACACTATAATGGTATGTTTATATCATGTATATCTCACTTTACACATGGAATGGTATTCAAAATTACTAATAATTTTGGTTCTAGGGAACCCACTTTTACAACACTCCCACATGCAATGGACCTAGCTTTCATGCCATCCTTTTTAGTTTGCACATGATTAAGATCGCGTTTCTATTGAGTCATCACTTTAGTTGACATGTCTTCCATGTATCCATTGCATCAAAACTACACTATATGTGACATTTTATCTTAGAGAAAACTCCTTAAGAGAATTAATAAATGAGTCTATTACATTTTGGTTACTATCTTTTCCTGACATCTTGGCAAGTAGAATAATCATAAATTATATTCTTATAAAACATTACTCACTATATAAAACTCCAAGAACATGAAGAAAACATTATTAATTATATGTTTATTCTTTATCTACCACTAATGTTTCAATGCCCTTGGTATTTGAAGATATGGATACCACAAGATTTTATGCACTTTTCTTTCTCATTACCTTATCCTAACACCAATATTAAGTCATATTGAACTTATAAAAAAACTACTCTATACCCCTTTTAAGTGGTATCCCTTACTCTATATAAACTATGTATATATTATTTTTACATTCTATTATACAATTAGATGATCCTGACTCCATATAATACATTTCTCCTAGATGTAGTTGATATTTCCCTACTATAAAGTATTTGATGAAAAAAATCATTTATTGTACACATCATGGAATATTTGTTTGATCCATCGTAGAAGTGTATGAATTTATTATTACCATATAAATTTATTACTAAGTTCCACAAATGTGATCTTGAATATATTTATACCATGTGAAATTGGTAACAGTTATCTCGAGATTTTTCCCAAATTGTATTTTTCAATAACTGAACAATATATGTAAAATTTACTTTTTCTAAGAAACTATTATATCTAATTAATAATATGGTGTTCCCTATAATTTGGTTTTCTACTTTATGTCAATATGTAGATCATTTATTTTATTATTTTCTTAACTGATTTCAAGATCAATACTTTTTCCCATAATTTATCAAACATATTTCACATGGAAAACAGTGACGCTCTAACTAACATGTTATAGACACATGGAAAATTTTCATTACAAATGAATATTCTATGATATTTTTTCTTATTTAAATCATAAATTAGATTTTAGAAACTCACAAATATTATTAGAATTCCATGATGTCACTAACCCTTTTGGGTTGTGTTGTATTGACTCCTTCCATGAAAGTTGTTGAAATCCAATACATAATGAAATGACCATAGATAACAACTATTATTAGAACCACTTTGTGGATAAGTTGTATTTATAGTAAAAAAGTTTCAATAATGGTAAAAATGAAGACGGAAATCCAAAGTTAATGGAGATTTATTGAAGTGAATATGCATGGAGAATAGTTATGGATTCATAGAATTGGATGCCATGCTTGGGAAATTCTCTTTGTTGTTACAAATTAGATGACGCATGAAATAATCTTTAAGATCAAAGAACTTATAACAAGAATGATTCATGATTTACAAAATTGAAGTATCATCCTTTTTAGGATGATTGAAGTATCTTGGAATTGAGAATTCAAAAAGAAAAAGAGGAAGAATACGGGGCTTGAACGTAGAGGTGGCCATGCACATATTTTAATATGCCCATGTATTTCACTTAGATGGTTTATTTTTGGATTTCAAAAATTTGAGCCAACTATTGAGCTATCCATCCTGCGTTCAACCCATGGCTTGTGTGGGACCACTAGGGTTCAACCACACCCATGGGGAAGCCAGGACGGGGCTATACACAAGTGCAACAGTGGGTGAAGACATGAACCACTGTGGGGGGGGGGGGGTACAGAGGCACGAGGTCATAACATGGGCACATAGAGTTCCTAAAAATTGGCATAGGGTGGGCACATAGCACTCCCAAAGAGAACAAGTACGGGGTGGTATTGGGGAGGGGGAGAGAGAATTATGTGTTGCTGATGGATCATTTTGATTGATAAACTGTGGCCTCCCCACATATCCATTTTGATGTGGGACCAAAAATAGTGTGCACTATTCATCATTTAAAAACATCGGTGTAATCCTAGTCATCCATCCCTTATGTGTCCCGTGATCTAATCACCATCACTCATCTATGTCACTCCATGCATGTTTGAACTAGAGCTATCTAATTCCCACGACATTTGAAGAAAGATAATTGTTGTCTTCAAGCTCCAGAACCCACCGGTGCTACTGGTTCTCACAAAAAAACACGAAGAATAACTTTTAATCCACCATGTCTTATCATTTTGAAACCTTGAGCATCTTTGGATCAAACCATGACCATGCATGAAATCTATGTCTTATATGCACGTGATATCTTGAGGAAGAAGGTTTGTCCATGAAAACAAAATTCGTAGAGGCCATGTGGATTCGAGCCTTGTTTTAAAATAATATTACATTAAATCATGAATGAATTAACATGATAAAAAAATAGGATCCCAAGTTTCAAAAAGGAAACATGCTGCAAGTCTCGACATATCTTCACCCTCGGGTTTGAAGATTAAAAAACTACAGATATTCTGAGCCTTCAAATTCCCGATCTCCATGGATTTTCACATGGATTTTGAACATAGAAAAGGAGTTTCCCTCACTTATAAAAGGTGGTTCCTAAGATATTAGGTATATGTTGATCCCAAAAATCCGAGAGCTTCTGTTTTGAAAAAATAGAGCAATCCATACTTCTACTTTATGAAGGGAATGAAGAGGACGTACAAGCCTTCTACTCTACCCAGAAAAAGATACCATGAGTGCTATATAGGTGATACACACTCTAAAAAAACTTTGTGAATAAACAGTTCTCATGAACAGGTGATCGATTTTCTAAAAACCCTTGTTTTGAATTATGAAGGATGAGAAACCGTGATCCAATGGTTAATCCTTTATCCTCCCACTGTTCTTTTCAGTGTCCAACACACTCTATGAAAAAAAGAATCACACATCCTCTGCGTGAAGAAATATACCTATGGCCATTCTGGTTTCACGAAGAAAGTTGAGAACACCCTACGATTTTCATGATTATATTATACTATTTTGCAGGGGTTTGTTTCTTTAAGAAGAATAAAATTTCAAGAGAAGGGAAGAACGAGTTTTCATGCTTTCATGTACATGATCTAATGAAGCCTGAGTCCTTTTGTGTGTTCTTGTGAAGAATCTGTCCGTGGGATATCAATCATTCGGGTGTAGTTGACGTGAAGAATAGAATAAGAAAGAGGCAGTGTGTGTGTAATGGTCTATACCCTTTATGTTTATCACACAATAAAGAAATAAGAATAAAAGAGTTTGAATTTGGGTTTGAATAAACACAAATAAAAACCTAAAGAAACACTCTAACTAAGTGCAAGAGAATGTAGATAAAGAAAAGAGATGAGGTAGTGTGTGTGTGCCAAAATAACTAGACCCATTATGGTTTGTAACAAGAAGGTGTAGAGGAATGTTCATACATTATTTCATGTAAATTAACATGTGAATACACTTATAACCCAAAACTAGTGTGTGCACATGTGTAAAGAAGAAAAAGAAAGACAGGGAAGAGATGGTTCAACCTATATGCCATATGCATGATCACAAGAATTTTTGAACAAAGAAGAAGAAAAATAAATTATTATGATTCCACGTGAGCCGATCCGCATTTCTTAAACATTCAAATAGTTGTATTTATTTCAAGAAAAGAAAGAATAAGAATAGTGAATTCAGTTATTACACTAAAGAAGAGGTAGTGAATTTGGTTTTGCACTCGAGAAGAAGAGAGAGAATAAGAGAAGAATTTATTGCCTACTTCATTGCATGTAATTAAGTGAAGAGGATTCAGGTAGATCAAGAGAAGAACCGACCTTTTCAAGAAGGAAGAAGACTATCTCCATAGGTAGTATAAGGAACCAACAAGGAAGCTATATGTTGGTATAAGATATCATTATTCATGGAAAGAGGATTATTTCCCACCCCCTCCAAAGTGTAGGGACTCACACTGATTAAATAATTTTTTTCATAGTCAACCACTATAAATTAACATCACTTTATAGTGGATAATCCATGTACAGGTCATCACCATACATGTAATGGACTAGATACTCACATTGAGAAGTGAACCATGTAAAAATATCATGAATATGTTTTTACTACTTTCTATTATTTCATGTGATAGGGAAAAAAGAGTAAGAGAATCAAGATCCTAACAGGCCAGGTGGTACATGGATAAAAAGTTGGAGTTGGTTTAATAAGGTACCCAACACTAGTTCACCCCCCTCTCAGTGTTAGGTATATCTCAAACTGGTCCTCTTATTTAGTATCAGAGGGGAAATTTCACCCATGTTGGATTCTCTATAGTTAATTTATTGCCTTTTGAAGACTTGAATTTATTTCTTGAGTTATCAATGAAGTGAAATTTTAGTAAATATTTAGTTTTCTATGAGATGAAGAATATATATACCAATACTATGATGAACAGGAAAAAGAAAGAAAAGAGAAAAATGAAGAAAAATCCCCTCCTATCTAATGAAGAGGAAGTAGTTGCTTCTCTATATCTGGATGACATTGAAGACAGACTAGAAATTGAATGTAATGAGAAGGTGGCTCAAGTATCCACCAAGAAGATGGAAAATCTTCCTACCTCAACTGATCAAGTGGTATGTGTTAGTAAATTTGAAAATTATTCTCATGATGAAAATACTAATACATGCGGTGATGATCAATCTACAACATCTCAGGAAATATTAGATGATAGATTAAAAATGATTCTACATGTTATTCATGAAGAAAGTGCATCTCTGGTTTGTGGATTATTTCAATGTATGCTGGAAAATATCACTCAGCTGGAAGAAGAAACAGATGTTTTGGAGAAAGGCTTACAAGAAAAAATTGTTGAATGTTTAAATCTCTCTAGACAGGCTGGAGCCTTTGAAGAAACAAATTGAGGATTTGAAGTAAGTTATTTAAAGTGGCTCAAATATGATGAAGAAAAATAAGGAGTCAACAAGACTCTAGAAAAGGAGATCCAAGCACTTGAATATGAGATGAAAAATATCAATGAAGTCAAAGAGTTATATTTGGAAGAAGACTCCAAAAAGATAAAAGAACATGACTCTTTGTTACAAAACAATATAAAGAGGCATGAAGATGAATTTTAAATATTAAATAAGGATTGTGAAGAGATTATGACTATGATTGAAGACAAGGAAATCATCCTCAATATTATATGTCTATAATTGGAAGCTGAGTTAACCAATATTGAGAAGACACATATTGAGTATCCAAAAAAGAAAGAAACAATTTCTACTAGTAATAAATGATAACTGGAGGATTATACTGTCAAAACACATCTAACATGTCAAAATAATATCATTGATTCACTCATTTATCTATCACAAGTAGCTGATAAAGTGAAGGATCCATCCATACCAACTTATACTAATGTTTCTAAAATTGATTTTACAAAATGTGCAGGTTAGAATAAAAATTATAAACAAGTATGGATGAAGAAGAATGTGACGAAACCTACCATAGTTGCTAGGATAGATAGGTGAAGGATTGTGAAAGATAGCTCCCCAAATAAAGTAGAACATATCAAGAAGAATATTCAGTAATCTAAAAAAGAAGATGTCATGAAGTCAATATTTTTTTGTCAATGCTGGTGTTATGATAGATTTGGGATTGTGCGCTAGATTGTTTGTATAATCCATTAAATGAAAAATCACATAGAAAGTACATATCAAGGGATAAGAAAACTATAGATGAATAAGAAATATCCATAGATCTAGAAGCATTTTTATACTGCAAATATATATGAAATTTAGATAACATCTGTGATGTATGCATTAGGGGTAGTCACATGAATGGTGAATTTTCATTTAAACCAGTACCCAAAGATGATAGAAAAATAGAAGATGCATAGGATAAGTCTAGTGTTAAAAACAAAATGAAAATTCTATATGATGAAAAAGATTTTTTTTATATGAGGTGCAACCAGGTTGGTCAAACTGTTAGAAGATGCATTGAATTTACTCCAGCAAAAAAAAATTCAAGAAGAAGAAAGTTGAACCAGTAGATTTTAGTGATTTGAAATCCCATGAAGAAATAATATTCACACATAAAGATATGGAAGAAATATTAAGATCCACACAATCACATTCATCGTTATGGATTAGTTGTTAAAGTGTGAAGAATATAGTATCTAGGTTGAGAATATCATCTCAACCTTTTTGTTCACATTAATGAAGCAAGGAGGATCCAACTTATTCTCTTAACACGTTTTGTACTATATTTGTTCTTATCATATAGGGAATTGAAGGTGAAGAATGATATCAGTGAGATAACTTGAGATTTAGTGATGATAAGTGTTCCCTTGAGGGGGATACACATGAAGAATCTTCTAGAATCATTATCTCAGTTAATATAAACATTCGTTAAAATAAAATTGAATCACTATGATTATTGTATGAAGATCATTTCATTAAAAAATTAATTCTATTTCTTAATCTCTCATCCTTGGTTACCCAAAATAAACATCATTCTACAAGGGGTTGGGGTAACAAAGTTAATCAGTGATATAAGAAGAGTAAAAAGTGCCCCAGGGACACTTATCCTGTCAATTTCACTCAACTGTTTTTGATCCATTTTGTTGAAAAGAGTGTATGAGTCTCAGGTTGATTATTTCATATAAAATTATTTTCCTAAGCTTTCAATGAAAGTGGAAATCCCTTAAATAAAAGTATATGAGTTATCATCTAATGAGGTGTCATGTTCAGTGGATAATGGACAACTTTGTTGTCTAAATCAGATCCTATTGTTTTTTTACACTGATAATTGCTCAAGTGGACGTAGGGTGAAATTATTTACAACACATTTCTTAAATATGGAAGGATACCATCTCTACCACAAAAATTTTATTTCTTGTTAATAATGGGGATAGAAGTGAAATGAATATCTGGGGGAGATAAAAAATAATGGGAGAGAGAAGATTTTCATTTTGATATTGAAACATTCATTTCAGGAGAAGTATTATGGTATTAACAACAAAATACAAAGGGGAGATTGTTGGGACCACTTTGTGGATAATTTGAATTTGTTTTCAACATGTTTTAATAATGTTAAAAATGAATAAGGAACTCCAAAGTGAATGGAGATTGATTGAAGTGAAGATGCCTAGAGAATTGTCATGGATTCATATCATTGGACGTCACGCTTGGGAAATTACATTTGTTGTTATAAATCAAGTGATTGATGCACTAATATTTAAGATCAAATTACTAGTACCAAGAATGACACATGGTTTACATCATTGACGTATCATACTTTTAGTGTTTATTGATGTATCTTGGAATTGAGAATCCAAAAATAAAAGAAGGAAGAAGAAGGGGCTCTAACATAGAGGTGGCCATGAACATATTTTAATATGGCCATGAATTTCTCTTCAAAGGTTTATTTTAGGCTTACATAAATTTGGTCCAACTCATGAGCTAGCCAACAAGTGATCAACCCAAGGCTTGTACTGGACAACTAGGGGTCAACCGCCCCATGGGGAATTCAGGCCTAGGCTATGCCTGAGAGAGGCAGTGGGAGCAGATGCGTGACACTATGTAGGGTGACATAGAGGAATGAGGGAATAAAATGGGAATAGAGTGTGCCCACAAAGAGGTATAGGGTGGGTGTAGAGCGCGCTCATAGAGAACCAGTACAGGATGGTATCGGGGAGGGGGATAGAATATTATGAGCCACTGATCGAGTGATTTGATTGATAAACTATGGCCTCCCCACATCTCTATTTCGATGCAGGACAAAGAAATGTGGTTTCTATTCATCATTTAAAAAGACAGGTGTAATCCTGTCCATCCATCCCATTCGTGTCCTGTGATCTAATCACCAATGCTCATTTATCCTGTGCCTTGCATGTTTGAACTAGATATGTCTGATTCCTGTGTTATCTTGAGAAGGAGTGCCATCATCTTTGACCTCTAGAACCCACCAGGGCCACTGGTTTTTTTCCAGAAAACATGAATAATCTCTTCTAGATTACAATTTCTTATCATTTTGACATTGAGATCATCGTCAGATCAAACCAATAATGTGCATGGAATCAGCATATTGCATGTATGGGTATCTTGAGGATGATTGTTCAACCAAGGAAAACGATGTTGCTGAGGCCACAAGGATTTTAGCCTTTTTTTTAAAATTAGGTTACATGAAATATTTAATGCATGAATGTGATAAAAAAATAGAGGATCCCACATTCAAAAAAAGAAACACATTGCAAGTCTTGTCATATCTTCACCCACCAGTTTAAATTTTTCAAAACACCGATTATCTCAAGCATTCAAATCCATGATCTCCACGTATTTTTACATGGATTTTGAACACAGAAAAGGATTTTGCCTCACTTATAAAAGGAAGATCCCGAACCACAAAGAGTATGCCTCTCACAATATTCTTGTTGTTTTGGTTCAGAAAAAATAGCGGACTCCATATTTCTACTTTGAGAAGGGAAAGAAGGGGACCCATGATCCTTCTACTTTGCAAAGATGAAGATACCACATGTTTTTGATATGTGCTTCACACTCTCAAACCACTTTGTGAAGAACTGGTTATCATGAACAAACAATCAATTTTCTAAATACCCTTATTTAGATTTGTGAAGGCCGAGAAACTGTGATCCAGTGGTTGATACTTTAGCCTCCCACTATGCCTTGCGGAGTTGATCACACTCTATTCAAAGACCAACCCCACATATTTTTCATGAAAGAGAATACCCGTGGCTATTCTGGTTTCATGAATAAAGGTGAGAAAACCCTCCTGTTTTCAAGCATATATTCTACTATTTTGTGGGGTTTTTTTCTTAATGATGAAGAAAATTTCAAGAGAAGGGTAGCACGAGTTTTCATGCTTTCATGTGAATGATCTAAAGAATACTAAGGCCTTTTGTGTGTGCTTTTGAAGAATATATCCAAGGGATATCAACCATTTGGGTTTAATTGATGTTAAGATGAGAAAAAGAAGGAAAGAGGCAGTGTGTGAGTAAAATGGTTTACACCGTTTAGGGTTATCAGACAAGAAAGAAAGAAGAATAAAAGAGTGTGTATTCAGGTTTGATGAAAAATATATAAAACCTAAAGGAACACCCTAACTATGTGAAAGATAAAGAAGATAAATATAAGAGAGGTGTCAAATGTTTCTATAACAAAAGAACTAGACCCATTTAGGTTTTTACATAAGAAAGTGAAGAAGAAAGTGCATGAATTATTGCATTCACATGGACACATTAAGACACATAAAAACCAAAATAAGTGTGTGCATGTGTGTAAAGAAGAAGAAGAACAATAGGAAAGATAAGGTTCAACCTATATGCTCTATTCTTGATCAGATGAATTTATGAAAAAAGGAGAAGTCGAATTAATTCAGATGATGCCATGTGAGCAGATGTGCATTTCCTGAACATTCATATAGTTGTATGTGATTCATTCCAGGAAAGAAGAATAAGAGTGCATTAAATTATTTCACTAAAGAAGAGGTAGTGCAGATCATTTTTCACATGATAAGAAGACAGAGAAGAATTGAAGAATTGGGTTCCTTTTACTTTGAAAGTAATCAAGTGAAGATCACTCATGTAGATCAAGAATAAAACCAAACATTTTAAGAAGGAAGATGAATGTCTCCATAGGCAGTATAAATAACGAGAAAGGAATCTTCTAGTTGGACTAAGATATTACCAGTCTAGTGAAGATGATTGTTTACCACCCCTCCAAGGTGTAGGGACTCACACTGACAAGAGAATTGTTTTCCTAGACAACCGATGTAAAATAACATCACTTTATAGATGAGAATCCATGTACTAGTCATCACCATACAGGGAATAGACTAGATACTCACATTGAGTAGTGAACCTTGTAAAAATATCATGTGAATTTTTTTATTGCTTTCAATTATTGCATGCGACATAGAAAAGAGAATAAGAGAATCATGATCTGAACAGGTTAGGAGGTACATGGATAAAAAGTTGGAATTGGTTTAAAAAGGTTCCCAACACTAATTCACCCCCTATCAGTGTTACGCATATCCCAAAAGGGTCCTCTCAATTATAACATGTAAAATTATAATTGAGTTCTTCATAACCATTATATAACCAATCAAGACATATTGGTATCATCCTTGTACCATCCATGTATTTTTTTACATGAATACCCACAATAGTATTAAAGATAATAATCCCAACTACATTGATACATACAATCCATTATTAAATTTAATATTTTCAATATTTTCTAATTTCCATATAATTCTTGTAGGTATTAATATTCACAATGAATAATGTATCCCTAGACAAAATGAATATAAAATCAACTCCCTAGATTTATCCTTTCAATATAGTATATGTCTCTATAACATTCCATTTCCATAAGGTCTTTTTAACTTGTTCCTATGTAAACTATTCGTGCATCTCTAGCATCAACTAAATCAAAGTCGATATTTCTCCCAACAACTCAAATATATATGTTCCCAAATTTATAGAAATATATTCCAAACAATTGACTATAACTATTATATTATTGGGATATAAATAATATACAACATGTACTCTGGATATTAACTGTAATTCACATTCTATTTTTCTTGATGCAAGTTCGTTTATATAATCAACAAACTATTTGTATCTAAACAATTTTTCATATGGAAATGGATTTATATCATACTAAAACTCATATGATATACATTTTTCATTATAGTTGGAATATTATTTGGGGATAAAACCATTATTTATGATGCATGCCTTGAGAAATAGATGTATATTCAATGAAATAATTTTAATATTGATACTACTTTTACTTACTACATAACTGTTATGTATATAAGAAAATACCCATTTAGGAATTTATCCATGCTACATTTTACTGATCAATGTTAACATGTAATATTCTTCATCAATCCTCATTATTTTCATCAATGTCATGATGTGGATAAGGTAATTTTTATTTAGGAATTACTCCACATTATATTATATTAATTGATGATAACATGTAGGACATGTTATTGATCCTCCATATTTGTATCAATGTCGTGATGTTTATAAGGTAATGTGTGTTTAGGAATTACTCCACACTAATTTCTATTTATTGATGTGAATTTGAAAAATATTTTTTTAACAAACTAGCATGAGGAAACTTATGTCTTCTTACAATGCATATGTTATAGTTCACTTGATATTTCTTAATGAAACATAAATAATTTGTTGAATTATATTTACCATAATAATACCCTTAAAAAAGTTCACATGATCTAGTTGATCTAATTAAGGTGTCATTCAAGCCTACCATTATTTTTAATGGCTTTATTGTTTATAATTAATTACATAAGTGTGTCTATAATAGCTAAGTTATTTAACTACAGTGATTCTAAAACCATACTATGTATATCCTTGAACATAATTTTGTTTTTATTGACAAACTATTATCTTGCCACAACTGGGTATATGAGTCTTAGATTCATATATTCATAAGGTATTACCTACTATTCAAGAAGTAATGAGGTATTTGTTGAGTACTAAAGACCACAAAAACATTCATTTTGGAACATTAAATAATTACTTCTTATGTCCAAAGGACACATGAGATATTTTTTTGGTTACACATAACAATAGATTATGTAGAATCATTAAACATGGAAATTAGAAGTTATGTGCTTCTCATTGATGACTTGGGAACCACTATTCCTTATCTTTATGGAGAAAACACCATGATTCATGGAATGTTTCTTTTACTTACTTGGTTACCATATTTTCATACACATGTGATAGTAATATTCTTTTTAATACCCAATAAAAACAATAGAAACAATACTTAGAGCTGAAGAATATACCTAAAGAAGAATATATTATTTGTTTCATTAATTTAGTTCATTTCATTAAATATTCCTTATATTTATTTCAAAATATTTAAAGAAAATAAACAAATTTTTAATAGATATTTCTTTTAAGAGAGTTGGAAAGGTACATTTGGCATCGCTCTTTTGATTGTAATTTTCTCCTTTTACATCAACTTGGTCACCATAATAACTAAGACATCATGTAAGTTGTTATTTCATGGAAAAACTTAGCTAGAATGTAACAAATCATTTTATCAATACTATTCATTTTATAATCTAAACGATACTAAATTAAGTGGGGGAAATGATATTATAGTGGGATTTATTGAAAGACCATGGACTATCTTCCTATTTAAACATATCCAGTGTAATCATGACCACATTCATATATGTTCAAATGTTTCACCTAACAAGTTTCTTACATATGAGACTACATGTAATATTGGACATGTATAGATTTATTATCCACATATATCATCAAACATTAAAGATAGAATAATGAATAAATCATTATAGGCTTTATATGTGAGTCTCCTGTAATAAAATTATAACACCATCCCTTACGAAGGTGTCTTAACAGGTATTAGGGACACTAGTAATTTGAATTTCTATTATCATATTATTGGGTGGAAGATCCTATGCAATTTTTTGGAAACTCATGCTAATATTAAAAATTTAATTATTCAAAAGATGTCAAGTATGTCATGGTGAATTACATTCCATTTTATACAAAAAACTAGCAGATTAGTAACATTATCATGTTTTATAATGAGACATTACCAATTATTTATATCATTGAATGTATCCCACTATTTTATAAAACTTTAAAAACCCTCTGTACTAGAGTAATGATAAAATTTCCCTTGAGTATTCAATTGGAAAATATCATTGAGATTCCACTCTTAGTCTTCCGAATTTGGCTACGCCATGACTTGGAGAGTTTAAGGAATGTGTTTGGCCATACAAATGCAGTAACTCATGTCTCCTTGATATATAGAGATAAATACCAGTGTAAAGACCCGTAAATTTCAAGGAAAGTTTTTTCTTAATTTTCTTTGTAATTTTACAAGAGCGCAGTTTCTGACGGTGCCTGAATCTGAGGCCCGGTGTGCCCGGAATCTTTTTCCAAAGTTTGGCTCGGGTACGTTCAGTGAAAGAACGAGTGGGAATTTCTAACTTTTGAACCAGTGCTCGGAATCAAATTCTGAGGGCACCGATGGAACCGCATCGCCGGTATTTGCTTAGGAACACCTATTCCACAGTTGCATTTTATCGAGTTTCGAAGTTAGTTTTCGGGGGTTTTTAATTAAACTGAATAAAAATATGTGTTTGCCATATTTTTATTTGAGGTGGTAGTTAGAACCTCCAAGGGGAGGTTAGTGGAGGGGCCCACCCTCACATAACCTCCCTTTCGTGGATGTTATAAGGTGGGGCCCACATGAGTATCAAACCCCCTTAACCCCCCTTAACTCTTGAACTCTCCATTTATGTGGATGAAACTCTCTCTCATTAAATGAGTCTCCCCACCTCCCTCTCATTAAATTTGACAACATGATATATTTAATTATGTGAGTTAATTAAATTTCAAACTCTTGAAATTCATAAGCTTTGTTGTGTTAATAAAACAAGTTAAGAACTTATTTTATTTGGGTTGGAGTTTAGTTGATTGGGAGCCTTTGGAGAAAAAGCTTAGGAAGTCTTGAGTTTCTTCTTTCTCTACGACGAAGAACACGAAGAACATATCTTCCGCCACTGAAGCACGACGACGCCATCTTCTTCATCGTTCTTCAACCGAGGCAAGGAAAGGGAAGCGACACCCACGACATCTCCAACGACCTTCATCCGCGTCAAAGGAGAAGACGTCGCCTGTGAAGAACATCGTCAACGACGACGTCACCTCCGAACGCTCGTCCACCAACGATGAGTACCCTTCTTCCTTTCCGATGCATGAGCATGAGAATTGGGAGTGTGTGACGAACACGACAATCGAGGAATCGATATCCACCCTTTTTTCCGAGATCATCAACGAACGACAATTACGAGGTAGGGAATTTAAATTGTGATTGTTGGTGAACCCTCGTTTACTTCTTTCTAAATCTAAGAACACGGTTCAACTAAATATTAAGTTGATCCGCGAAGATTATTTTGCGGGTTGGGATTATTGTTATGATTCTTTTTATTTAAGAGGTTAAAGGGGATTCTCTTTACTTTATTTTGTTCGAGATTACTCCCTTGATTTTTATTCTTCGTGAATATTTCGAACTGCTATCGTTTAACGAGAGGGGGCCGGACCGCACAAACATGGCCGACCCAGCTCCTTTTTCCATGTTGGATTTCTTTGTGGTTTGGTATGGAAAGTCGTGGTGCCGTCTCACCACGCGGAATCATGCGACAAGGAAATGCGCGGCGCCATTGCACCGCGTCATGAAAAAAAACAAGGGCGCGACATCGGCGTGCCGCTTTGGAGAAACCCAAAGACATCCGCGGACGGAGTTGGGCCACGGCGAAGGGGCGCGGTGCCAACGCCTCGCGCCAAAGTACCATGAAGACGACACGTTTTGTTAATTGATGTGCGGATTGACAAGCGATGAAAAAACGAGGCCGCAAAGTATTTTTGAAGCTTGCGCAGTAATGTACGAGACCCGAGATAAACACCGACTCAGAAAGTTTTGAAAACGGACCATCGGACCAACTCCAGTGGCCCACGGAAATGCCTGGAGGCGCGGGCCGCCGGCGCGGCCGGAGCCGTCCGGCCGCTAGACGGCGGCGGTTGCGCCGCCGCCCTCAATTAACGGCGAGGGGCAGGCTGCGCGCACCCCCCACTTCCCGACTTCGGCTCAGCCACGGCGAGCCGCGGCGGGCCGGGTCCGGTCGGTCCGGGCCCGGACCCTCCGTTTTCGGACCACTTTCGGTCAAATTCCCATATCTTGGGCTATGGATCTCTGATTGACGCACCGTTAGTTGCGTAGCGATCCTTGGAACGAAACGGTCGTTTCGGTATATTGCACTCAAGGTTTCAGATCATTTTGGGTTCGGCCGGGTTGGTTCGGATACGAAACCAACCGGGCCTTCGGAGTGGAAACGCTTATATCTTGAGCTCCGGATGTCCGATTGACGTGCCATCGACTTTTATGGATTCCTCTAAGTGAGACAGATCTTTTGGCTTACTCCGCTCGAGGTTTGAATGCCGTCGGAGTGGGGTCGGGTTGGTTCGCTCACGAAACCAACCGGGCCCCTAGAACAAAAAAGCCAATAACTCACAGCCCGAGCGTCCGATTGACGCGCCGTCTGTCTCATTGAATTCCTCTTGATGAGACAGAACTTTTGGCATACTTCGCCCGAGTTTTGGTTGCTGTTGGATAGTGGCCAGGTTGGATTGTACCCGAAATCCAACCGGGCCCTTGGAACAGAAAAGCTGTTATCTTTCAGACCAGTCGTCCGTTTGACGAACCGTCAGCGGCGATGGTGATCACGTTGAGAAATGGTCCCTATGAGTATACCCTATGAGAGTTCGGGGTATAGTTGAGATACGGCCGGATTGGTTCGCACATGAAAGCAACCGGGCCCCTCGGACGGAAAGGCTAATAACTCACAGACCGGGAGTCCGATTGACGCGCCGTCTGTTGCGTTGAGACCCCTATGACGAGGCGGTCCTTTGAGATACTTCTTCATGGGACTTTGAGATACTTGGAGTATCGAACTGTAGCTCGTGGAGCGGACCCTCCCGGAGACGAGCGTGCGGAGTACGAAGACCGTGTAGCCGACTGAGACCTGACGACTGCTTGACCGACTCGACTTGGAGTGAATCGACTAGCCCAGTGGACGGAGCACTACTTTGTGAGGTGAAGACCCATGGAGGACGGAGCACTACCTGTGTGACAGTGCAGACCCGCGGTACTCGTCTGGAGAGTACCTCATCAGGCTACTAGGGGGTGTGCACTACTGTGTTTGGGTGACATACCACGGCGGGAAGCACTACTATGTCTGGGTGGCTGACCCGTGGTACTCGACAGGAGGAGTACCTCAGCAGTCCTAGGTTAGTGAGAAGTACCTCGTAGTCGTGACAGGACCACTATACACTTTAGAGACGGAGCTCTTCAGCAGTTACGGTTTCAATAATTAAAATCTTGGTTTGAGATGAGTCTATGACCTTTGTGTTTCCTCATGATTGAGATGGGTTACTTGATAACTTAGGTATATGTATGGGCATATACCTGGATAGTGGTTATCCGTTGATTTCATAATCCTTGTGTTTCCTCATGATTGAGATGAGTTACTTGATAACTTAGGTATATATATGGGAATATACCTAAGTAGAGGTTATCTGTGGTTATCTTCTTTATGGTTATCCTTGTTGGTTTTAGTGAGACCTTGAGGGTCTCGGGGTCCCTACTGAGTATCGTTATACTCACCCCTGCACGGGCTATGCCCGCACCTCGTTTTGTTGGTTGCAGACGACATAGAGTGCTGACGGAGGCCGAGTGTTCGAGGACTAGACGGTACCCAGAGGTGGACTACACGACGAGTCAGTACCCGGAGGTGGACTTCACGGCGAGACGACACTCGGAGGTGGTTGACAGGCGAGAGCGTTGTGGAGGCTATCTGTACCTACCCTTCAGGTAGGATCCGTGGTGGATGATCTAGGAGCTGCGCCATCTGTACCTACCCTTCAGGTAGGATCCGAGGAGGACGACCCAGGAGTCGTTTCCGTTCTCCCAGCTGTTGTACTTTGTTCAGTTGTAGTTGTACTTTCATTTGGGTTTGTATTCTGGCCCACTTACTTTTCAGCACTTCTCTTTGTACTTAGTGTTTTGCTTCCGCTTGTACTCTGTGGTGTTTTGTTTACTTTTATAAAGGCAATGCCTTCCCAGTTATCGGGATTTACGCCTTTGGTGCTAGTCGCCAGCCCCTGTCCTATGGAAGGCGGGTTTGGGGTAGTCACGACACAGGCCCCGAGGACGGGTCGTGAAAAATTGGTATCAGAGGAGTTCGGTTCTACCGCAGAACTCAGGAATCTGATCATTTTCTATGTAAAGTAATAGTGTTAAGGGAACCGAGTGTGGTCTTCAGTTTAGGAGGTCCAGTGTTGGTGCGGCGGCCGACGTATCCGTACACCAGGACCCTGACTACTGATTTCCGACTTTGTACACGAAAACACAGATTGCGTGTGTGTTTCCAAAGTATTAAAGTCAGCTCAAACCAGGTTAGATCACCAGGTATAAATGTTGACCGTGTCGCATCTATTCAGGATTTCTCCACGCAGATAGCCAGTTGGAGTTCTGAGAGAGTACTCGATGACGAATCACCGAGCGACGAGGCTCTGATGCAGGGCCCTTTTTACTATGTTGGCACCCTCGGGTGGTGTACCAGCAGCACCACCACCTGTTGGGAAGCAGATTCCAACAGTTATACTAGAAAACTGTGCACGCTGGCATAGCACGTTGCACGAGTTCCAGCAGAAGCAGCGTCTGAGGTTACGAGGCGAGACAGATTCCTAGACAGCAGAGCAGTGGCTGGAGGCGATTGCTAGAGTTTTCCTCCTAGCTGAGACATCATTAGGGTGGATGGTGGACTTGGCCACTAGTGTTTTCCAGTGAATGACCATGAGGATGGTCCGCATAGTGATGAGGCTTCGATACGTGGACCGATGCCTGAGATAGTACCTTTGGGTAGTGTGTCAGCTATACATCACTACCTGTTAGTCAACAGTTACAACCGGCGGTACCGGTAGGTGACATATGTAGGCTTACTGCCTTATACGTGTTCTAACATCAGATACCCTCATGTTCCGAGGAGAACCTGACTCACAGGCGGCTGAGGACTGGATTGAGGAGGTAGAAGAGAGTTTTCTAGAGCTTATATAGTTTCGGCGGGACAACGTGTTGATAGCTGAGAATTCATCGAGGCGTACCGAACATACCAGGTACTCGATGGATGCATTCAATCAGTGATATAGAGATGAGACCTCTGAGCGTGGTGTGTTTAAGGACATTCGAGCCAACACCTTTTTCTTCTATGCAATCCTAATCACGTTAGGGTGCTAGAGAGAACCTTGAGGGTGAATGATCTTTGGCTGAATGAATATAGCCAGTGTATGTTAGTAGTGGGAAGATGCGAACTGGCGTCAGTCACAGAGACTTGGATGTGTAAAATGTTTCAAGAAGAGGAAGCATTAAAGAGAGATGAGTCTGCGAAGCGGCAGATGTGAAGGCAGAGCTAAGAGAGCAGCATGAGGTGGTGTACATCTTAACATGATACAACCACCCACCTTATTTATCCCCGCCAGGCTCCGGGAGCTGGAGGGTGGAGGAAGAGTGCGGCTGCAAGCGGTCAAGGAGTGTGACCCAATGACTCTAAAAATGATTCAAGGGACAGTCTGTGTCCACTACTAGCTGCTGTAGTAACAGACGTCGATATAAATCATTCCTCGCTTTCACAAATCTTTTCCCAGACCTAGATTTTCCAATAAGCCATGGACTTTACCCTCACGTCTGGAGATACCTTGGGAGGAGACTCGATAATCACACTTACGCCAACGGTGTGGTCAGACCCTCGAGGCGAGAGTTTCGGTTGGAATCTCTTGGTGGCAGCGTCGAGGACTTACGACGTTGGTTTGAGTATGGACTAGGAAATCACAGTTCATACACAAATTGACGGTATTAGGCAAAAAGGTTGTGGTTTAACTACGACGTCGGGATAGGTTTTCCTTGGTCGACGAAAAGGAAACCCCAGGCAGCACAGGATAACTCATGCATAGGAGGGTGTGACCGATCACTCTTGAGTTGGTCAACATTACCCTCGTGGCAGTAGTCGTTTGAGTTCCAGTTCTAACAGGAATTGGAAACCTCTGGAGTTCGAGGATGACGATCACGTCCTTATACGGGTCTCACCTCGATGAGGTTTACGGAGATGTGGCCAAGGCAGAAAGTTATCTCCGAGGTTCAACGGACCTTTCTAGGTCCTCAGCTGGGTAGGTGAGGTGGTTTACCGCTTGACCCATCCACCTCAGTTGCACCAGGTGCACGACATCTTCCATGTATCTCATCTGAGGAGATACATGCTCGACCCTTCGCATATCATCGACCATGGGGAGCTGGATGATAGCGATGGGGTGACTTTCACGGAGGTTTCAGTGGGGATCGAGGATCGACAGGAGCGGATCCTACGAGGATGATCGATTCCTCGGGTGCACTTTCTCTGGCAGTATCGAAACCTCCAGGTAAGCACAAGGGAGCAGAAGGCTCAGATGCGTGCTCAATACCGCTTTTGTGACCCTTGTTTGTGTTGAAGCTTTATGGGGACGTAAAGCCCTGAGGTTGGAGTAATGTAAAGACCCAGAAATTTCAAGGAATTTTTTTCTTAATTTTCTTTTGAATTTTACAAGAACGTAGTTTCTGACAGCGCCTGAATCCGAGGCCCGGTGTGCCCGGAATATTTTTCCTAAGTTTGGCTCGGGTACATTCAGTGAACGAACGAGCGGGAATTTATAACTTTTGAACCGGTGCTCGGAGTCAAATTTTGATGGCACTGATGGAACCACAACGCCAGTATTTTCTCAGGAACACCGATTCCACAGTTGCATTTTATCGAGTTTGGAAGTTAGTTTTCAGGGGTTTTTAATTAAACTGAATAAAAATATGTGTTTGCCATATTTTTATTTGAGGTGGTAGTTAGAACCTCCAAGGGGAGGTTAGTGGAGGGGCCCACCCTCACATAACCTCCCTTGGGTGGATGTTATAAAGTGGGACCCACATGAGTATCAAACCCCCTTAACCCCCCTTAACTCTTGAACTCTCCATTTATGTGGATGAAACTCTCTCTCATTAAATGAGTCTCCCCACCTCCCTCTCATTAAATTTGACAATGTGAGATATTTAATTATGTGAGTTAATTAAATTTCAAACTCTTGAAATTCATAAGCTTTGTTGTGTTAATAAAAGAAGTTAAGAACTTATTTTATTTGGGTTGGAGTTTAGTTGATTGGGAGCCTTTGGAGAAAAAGCTTAGGAAGTCTTGAGTTTCTTCTTTCTCTACGACGAAGAACACGAAGAACGTCTCTTCCGCCACTGAAACACGACGACTCCATCTTCTTCATCGTTCTTAAACCGAGGAAAGGAAAGGGAAGCGACACCCACAACATCTCCAACGACCTTCATCCGCGTCAAAGGAGAAGACGTCGCCCGTGAAGAACATCGTCAACGACGACGTCACCTCCAAACGCTCGTCCACCAACGACGAGTACCCTTCTTCCTTTCCGACGCATGAGCATGAGAATTGGGAGTGTGTGACGAACACGACAATCGAGGAATCGATATCCGCCCTTTTTTCTGAGATCGTCAACGAACGACAATTAAGAGGTAGGGAATTTAAATTGTGATTGTTGGTGAACCCTCGTTTACTCCATTCTAAATCTAAAAACACGGTTCAACTAAATATTAAGTTGATCCGTGAAGATTATTTTGCGGGTTGGGATTATTGTTATGATTCTTTTTATTTAAGAGGTTGAAGGGGATTGTCTTTACTTTATTTTGTTCAAGATTACTCCCTTGATTTTTATTCTTCGTGAATATGTCCAACTGCTATCGTTTAACGAGAGGGGGCCGGACTGCACAAACATGGCCGACCCACCTCCTTTTTCCATGTTGGATTTCTTTGTGGTTTGGTACGGGAAGGCGTGGTGCCGTGGCACCATGCGGAATCATGCGACAAGGAAATGCGCGGCGCCGTCGTGCCACGTCGTGAAAAACAAACAAGAGCGTGACATCGTCGCGCCGCATCGGAGAAACTCGAAGACATCCGCGGACGGAGTCGGGCCACGGCGAAGGGGCGCGGCGCCAACACGTCGCGCCGGAGAACCACGAAGATGGCACATTTTGTTAATTGATGTGAAGATTGAAGAGCGATGACAAAACGAGGCCGCAAATTATTTTTGAAGCTTGCGCAGTAAAGTACGAGACCCGAGATGAACACTGGCTCAGACGGTTTTGAGAACGGACCACCGGAGCAACTCCGGTGGCCCGTGGAAATGCCCGGAGGCGTGGGTCGCCGGCACGGCGCCACCGGCGACCAGAGGCGGCGGCCGGAGCCATCCGGCCGCCAGGCGGCGGCGGCGCCCAAGCGTGCCGCCGGAAGAATTGGTGGCGGCGGTTGCGCTGCCGCCCTCAATTAACGGCGAGGGGCGGGCCGGGCGCACCCCTCGCTTCCCGACTTCGGCTCGGCCACGCCGAGCCGCGGCTGGCCGGTTGGGCCGGACCGAGCTGGCTGGGCCGGGCTGTGCCGGTCGGGCCGGGCCGGGTCCAGTCGGGTCGGACCCGGTTCGGGCCGACCCAGGGGGGTCGGGCCGGGTCGGTCCGGGCCCGGACCCCCTGTTTTCGGACCACTTTCGGTCAAATGTCCATATCTTGGGCTACAGACCTCCGATTGACGCACTGTCAGTTGCGTAGCGATCCTTGGAACGAAATGGTCGTTTCGGTATATCTCACTTAAGGTTTCAGATCACTTTGGATTCGGCCGGGTTGGTTCGGATACAAAACCAACCGGGCCCTCGGAGCGGAAACACTTATATCTTGAGCTCCAGACGTCCGATTGACATGCCGTCGACTTTGATGGATTCCTCTAAATGAGAAGGATCTTTTGGCTTACTCCGCTCGAGGTTTGGATACCATCAGAGTGCATTTAGGTTGGTTCTATAATGAAACCAACCGGGCCCCTGGAATGAAAAAGCCAATAACTCACAGACCGGGCGTCCGATTGACGCGCCCTCTGTCTCATTGAATTCCTCTTGATGAGACGGAACTTTTGGAATACTTTGCCAGAGTTTTGGTTGCAGTTGGATAGTGGCCGAGTTGGATTGTACCCGAAATCCAACCGGGCCCTTAGAACGGAAAAGCTGTTATCTTTCAGACCGGTCGTCCGTTTGACGAACCGTTTGCGGCGATGGTGATCACGTTGAGAAAAGGTCCCTATGAGTATACCCTATGAGAGTTCGGGGTATAGTTGAGATACGGCCGGATTGGTTCTCACACGAAACCAACTGGGCCCCTGGGACAGAAAGGCTAATAACTCACAGACCGGGCGTCCGATTGACGCGCAGTCTGTTGCGTTGAGATCCCTATGACGAGGCGGTCCTTTGATATACTTATTCGTGGGACTTTGAGATTCTTGGAGTATCGACTTGTAGCTCATGGAGCGGACCCTCCCGGAGATGAGCGTGCGGAGTACGGAGACCGTGTAGCCAACTAAGACCTGACGACTTCTTGACCGAATCGACTTGGAGTGAGTCGACTAGCCCAGTGGACAGAGCACTACATTGTGAGGTGCAGACCCATGGCGTACGGAGCACTACCTGTGCGACAGTGTAGACCCGCGGTACTCGTCTAGAGAGTACCTCAGCAGGCTACTAGGGGGTGTGCACTACTGTGTTTGGGTGACATACCTTGGTGGGAAGAACTACTGTGTCTGGGTGGCTGACCCGCGGTACTCGACAGGAGGAGTACCTCAGCAGTCTTAGGTTAGTGAGAAGTACCTCGGAGTCGTGACAGGACCACTGTACACTCTAGAGATGGATCTCTTCAGCAGTTACGGTTTCGATAATGAAAATATTGGTTTGTGCTGAGTCTATGACCTTTGTGTTTCCTCATGACTGAGATGAGTTACTTGATAACTTATGTATATGTATGGGAATATACCTGGGTAGTGGTTATCCGTTGATTTCATAATCCTTGTGTTTCCTCATGATTGAGATGGGTTATTTGATAACTTAGGTATATGTATGGGCATATACCTAAGTAGAGGTTATCTGTGGTGATATTCTTTGTGGTTATCCTTGTTGGTTTTAGTGAGACCTTGAGGGTATCGGGGTCACTACTGAGTATCGTTATACTCACCCCTGCACAGGCTATGCCCGCACCTCGTTGTGTTGGTTGCAGACGACGGACAGTGCTGACGGAGGCCGAGTGTTTGAGGACTGGACGGTACCCGGAGGTGGACTACACGACGAGTCAGTACCCGGAGGTGGAATTCACGGTGAGACGACACTCGGAGGAGGTTGACGGGCAAGAGCGTTGTGGAGGCTATCTGTACCTACCCTTCATGTAGGATCCGTGGTGCACGATCCAGGAGCTGCGCCATCTGTACCTACCCTTCAGGTAGGATCCGAGGAGGACGGCCCATGAGTCATTTCCTTTATTCCAGCTGTTGTACTTTGTTCAGTTGTAGTTGTACTTTCATTTGGGTTTGTATTCTGGCCCACTTACTTTTCAGCACTTCTCTTTGTACTTAGTGTTTTTCTTCCGCTTGTACTCTGTGGTGTTTTGTTTACTTTTATATATGCAATGCCTTCCCAGTTATCAGGATTTACTCCTTTGGTGCTAGTCTCCAGCCCCTAGCCTATGGAAGGCGGGCTTGGGGTAGTCACGACACAGGCCTTGAGGACAGGTCGTGACAACCAGATTCTAAAATCATATATACGATTCACCCAATGCTTTTCTATAAAGTTATAACATGCTAGATTTTGATACTACTTTTCTGCCAAATTTATTTAACTTGACCCATCATTCTCATACTAACTTCCCAATAGTAGGAGGCACCCTCAACATTGGTCGATTGAGTACCTCAAACAATTAGTTTTGTTCATATTAAAATGATGAAAGGTGTTGTAGATATAATATTTATTTTTATGTTTTACATAGTTTGATGAATGTCGTAAATTTCTATGAGTCTGTTGAATCTATGTTGTTATGATCTGAACTAAACATTAATAGAGAATCATTCATCACATTTTATGCATTTTAGCTATTACTTATTTTATGTTTTCTCACAGTAAATAATAATATGAATAAAATAAAAAGTATTGGTTACAGGAAATAAATTACTTGACTATCCTTGATAATCTCATATTGGTTGATCCATTTAAATTCAATACATCAACTGTGATGCAGTTGTATCATACCAGAGTAAAAGTTTGACTCTGGATAGAATATGTTCCCTTTCAAAATGTCTACTTCTCATTTGAGGTATCACCTCATCTTGGTGTTATCAAAATCATACAATTACATCGTCAAATGTAAAAATATATACTCATGTGAAGTTGAGGGGGTCTCAGGAGCACAATATAATATTAATAAATTGGATTCACATACCCTTATACATATTGAATTAAATAATTAATGATGTGATGAATGTCTTAAATTAAATATATACCATAAACATCACACATAGAAATAAAGAATTAAGTTACATTAATCTGATATATTTGGGTTTGATCAATACCTGAAGACCAATCAATAAGAATAGTAAATGCGTGATAAAACTAAATCACTATACATTTAAAGATGAGATCTATTAAATATTAATTGAATGAATTATACAATCCAAATATATTATTTTTTTCATCCATATATAAATTTATTTTTGATCTCAAAAAATTAATTTAATTTAATTCCAAAATTAAATTATTTATTTTAAATAATAAAATAATTATCATTTTAAATCTATAAATTAATTTTTATTTAGTTTTAATTAATAATAAAATTATATTAACTATATAAATTAATTTTAATTAATTATAAATCACCCTAACCCTAAAAAATCCACCTAAACCTTTTACAGGTATAGACGAACCCACTCAAACCTTTTCTAGGTAGCCAAATCCATTCCAAGGCCTTCACGGGTCAGGTAGAATCATTTTGACCCATTTCAGGTTGGTGAGGAACCATTCGGATCCAAATTGGGTGCTATAACTGCTATGAGTGGTCATGCTCTAATGAGTAGTGCACTTAGGGTTTATCAGTGGGGCTTCAGGTAGAAAAAAGTAGTAAAAAGAGGAGAAAGGATTTATGGAGTTCATCCGGAGGGATTTTGGCCAAGATAGATGAGGCCATCCAATGGAGAAGTCAACATAAGTTGATGGATATGCAAAAATATGGGTTGGGCATATTATGACCAAATTGGGGAGACTGGGAATGTGAATTAGTGCCCCATGTGGTAACATATGAATGTCATCTAAGGTGTATAGGAGAAGTAAAATTGGTGAGCAAGGAATGGTCTGGAAGAATTGGAATACGTGATAGAAACACCAAGAGGAGGAGTGGCAGTGTCAGCCACCTTATAGAGAAATGGGTGACGACCTCATGTTTTCAGCGATACTGTGGGTGTTCTCTTGGTCTATGAGATATTGCTAGGTGGGTCTCATTTAGAGGTAAAGGAAGCCCATAAGGCTAGTGGGGGCCCTATTTTCCTTGATAATCCTTTTATAAAAAAATATTTTGTTCTGTATCATCAGAGAGTGGAACCCACCCACCTATTTTTTTATTTCTTATGCCTTTTCAAAATACTATGAAGTATTGGATTTTATTTTTCCTTAAAGATTCTGTTTGAAGGAAATACAAAAATATTTAAAAAAGGCTACCATGTTTCTTATCCATTTTTATGAAAATATTCCATGGGGAGATACACCAAATATATTTTTTAAGAATTTTATTGACAATGCATCTAAATAAACTTTCCCATTTGTCACTAGAAAAATTTTTCATGCCCGAACGTGGTAAAAACTAGATAGACCAAAAACTAAAACAAAAAAAATTATTTAGTTATAATGTTTTTCAATTTTTAACTGGTAATATCCATGTTTTCCAGCCATACCAAAAATTATGGATGGCTAGAACATGGATATTTGGAATCACATCAATGTGTGTTCTTTTCTGTTGGAATTGATTTAAATCCCACTGCAAAATTGAATGAAAATTAATTTTAACATCGATAAAAAAATTCCCATGATATCTTTGATACCAATTGAATATGTTAGAATATGTAGTGGATTTTGGTGGGCCATGAATTTTAACATTCATCATTGAAGTGATTTAACTTCATCATCTCTAGTGATCTGAGCCCCGATAGAGGTCTGAGGATCTCATGTGAATTAAATAATCAGAAAAATTAAACCAATCAATTACATTGATTAATTAGTGGTGGTTTTGACTTCATATTTTCATCGGGGATTGTTCCTTGAAGGATCTGATTCCAAACCCATCTGGTTCATCCACACTTGCATTATGAATCTGTGTGAATTTCGATCACTGAATTTCAAGTGCTATCATGGAGGTCCAATGATTCCTTCTGTATCTCAATAATCACCTCTACTCCATTCATATGATATATGAAGACTTCCATGGATTGATTGCTTGAATGTAGTCATTTATGTCTCAATGATGAGGGTGGAGGAAAGAGGATCTCTCAATCTATTGTAAAATGAATTCCCTTCCATGATGGGAATGAGATTTTCATATACTTTTATAGTTTATATGAAAAATACAAGGATAGGGTTCCTAACACCCATATATCTGACAACCACTAAAAATGTTATAATTAAATATTCCATGAGAACTTTCTAAATCATTTATATTATTTATATTTTATCATATTCCTAAAATATATATCAAATATATTACATTTTAAACCTGAGTCAACAACTCAGCTCATAATTCATGCCAGTTTTAAATGAACATTGAATATTAAAATAATATTTTTTCTTCTCATACCATTCACAATATTTACAGAAAAACATATAAATACTTGTAAAAAATTAATTCACCTAAATTATTTTTTACTCAAAATATAATGAAATTATTAATTTATCAGTGATCGATAAATATTGGTCAACTCTCGATCCCTGTGGTGTGGCCCACCATGTCCTATATATCTATTCACCAAAATGGGGAGTAATATTGAAAGTTCTATTATGTGTGACTCTCTGGGACCTTTTCTTGATAACAACGAATAATATTTATATACCAAGAGTGGAATTTAACAACCCATTAAGGCTCCAAAATAGACAAGGAGTAGTAATCGAAGTGAAAATCAACCTACGAGCACACACTATGTAATGTAATCAATTTTTAAAATGGTATATCATAAATTGGGAAGAAATAATGTGTAAGAATAATTTCCTTGCATTATTATTTGTTGATCTAACTGGGCAGACTTACGTTTGACTACCATGTATAGGGATTTAATGAAGGTACTACCATCATGATCAACCTATCTAGAGGTTTTAATTCCTCATAAATGAAGTAACAAATTCAATCTTTATCATTCAACCAATGTCAAAACACTAATGAAACTCCCACAAAACTAATATTCCATGAATTCATTTTCATAGTTTTCATATTTCATCAATGTACTTTATTAAGTGGAAAAAATTGAAAATGATCTCAACTTAGTAGACAAATACATATATTTGTAGATAGAAACAATTAGAGACACCTAAAAAATATGGTGTTCATATTTCTGTTTTTTTCTCATGAAATCACTAGTAGAGATCAACACGTGTGAACTTCATGAGATGATGTATCAATGCTTATGACCCCCAGAACCTGATAGTCAGATATCAATTGTGTCCAATTAGTATGATGGATCTAGACCATATGAAATTAATTTAATATTAAATTCATAGTATCTCAAGGTTATTATTATATCCTAGGATCACCTATAAAATTTTTATACGACAAATAATATATGGAAATTAACATTTAAATAGTGGACACAGAATGGTATACACTATAATGGTATGTATACATCATGTTTATCTCACTGTACAAAAGGACTGTAACTCAAAAGTAATGATAAAGTCTTCTTTGGGGATCCTGATTTTAAAATGGAAGACACACTATCAATGAAACCCTAAACCACTCTCTCATTAACATCACTAATATTAAGGTGAAACTCACTAAAATAGTCTATACATTGAAAGTGTTTTTCATCGACCAATTATTCCCTAGGATTATGGTTCTCATTACCAAAACCTCTCCTTATAAAGGGATAATCCTCTCCATGGTTCTACGCTGTATTAGAATCACCTAAAAAAGCATTTACTTGGTTCCAATGACCAAATTTGTGTGCTTTTTTAATCATTGTTACTAATTTTATTTGAAAAAACCAATTACCCCTCCTCTTGATAAAAATTACAGAAAATAAGCGACTAAACCCATAAAAGTGATGACCTTATCACCTGATCATGATGGATAAAATGGCATCCTAATACCATTCAACATCCACACTATTTTATGAACCCAAATTTCTATGTAATTCAATGGTTGATTCCTTGAACAACTGATCAAACCCATTATCATTATATCACTATGTTTACTTTCACACCTCTTATCTAACTCATTCCTAGATCATATAAATTATCTACAATCATAATACCAATGGTTATACTCATTTAAATAACTCATATAAATCCAAAATTAGGTATTCTCCATAAAAATATATATATTTAGATTAACTCACATGTAGGCATCAAAATTCCATATCAACCATCCAATTACTAATACTGTCATCCCATGAACCTTCCCATAAAAAGGATATTCTTTAATGAACAATGATATATATATTTCCACACATAATTAAGGAGTGTGACTATCTAAATTATACATGAGTGAAAACATGAAACATCAACCACCATCTAACCAACTGACATGGGACATCATCATCATCCTATATAAAAAATCATCTATATTGAGGGTCACACCCTATAATGGCCAATGGTGCACTCCCTTCTATATGGTTACACTTATACCACTTCTGGAGAACAAAATCAACAGGTTCTGTTATCATGAAACTGTCTCTTCCCGAAATCAACACTCACCCAAACATTCAATACCTAAGTAGAATCATACTGAGTTGATTGTGATACCACACCCAATCCATTTCTGAAATATCCTAAATAATAGTTTCAAATTTACCCTTTCTAGTAATACCCCTACAACCCATCCAACAATTATTTCATGAAGACCATTAGTTTTTGGATCATAGAAAGTGACTCAATGATTCATAATTCCAACAACATTGAGTTTTATTTGTGTGAACTATCCTAATATCATCTGAATTCAATTCACATACTCTCTCATACGAACAAGTCCTGCACCCTAAATCACAATACCAGTAGTTGTACATCATAAAACCTAGGATCAAACCATAAATTACTAACCATTATATTAATTATTGTCAATATCATCCATATCAAAGCACCCTTATAGATCCTCCTCAAAATAATGGCATTTAACCATTCCTAGTTATATCACACGATCACCCACCAACTGACGTCATTTATAATGTGAAAATTTTACCTATTCACTCACTACACAATTGAATGAACATCCTGAACTAATAGGATTAGACAGTAGATTAGTCCTACCATCTAAAACTATTCCTCAATGAAAGAGAACATCAAATTATTTACATCACAATACCCAATGTGTTTTATATGCAAATAACCTATACCTGATAACACTTACAGTGTATTGATCAAATAACCCGAGACATATTACAATGATTTTGGAATATAAGGAATCCTGATGACTAGGCTATAACTTTCTTATATTACCCTCATATATATAAATTTATAAACTGGACTACTAATATCTGGGCCACATCTCATTGAGACTAGGATTTACACATTAACCCATATTCATTGTCTTATATAAATCAAAAATCATGGGAAACACTTTTCTGTTATCATTACCAATAAAAAATGAAGAATCAAATGCCAAAATACCCACTCATAGGTCTCAAATATATAAATAATAGGAATCAAAATATAACTCATCATCCTAATGGGGAATTGATTATCACCAGGACTCTATATATCAATGTACCCCCTCATGAATCAAAATCTCATGTTGATCCTCATTATCCTTCTGTATATAGGACATACCCACTTTAGGATTCCATTCTCATTGAGGTACACATGTATATAAATAACATAATCACCCCATAATTATCCAAGTGATGCACACCATTTTAAGAGGGTTTTTTAGGTAAAATTCCACTAAGAAACAACATTGTAAAATGTTATATATGTTAATGATGACACTTTAAATAACTGATACTTTATTTCTTAGAACTAGTGACATAATAACCCAGTAAGGGTTAATCATAAAGGAATCATATTCCTATTCCAAACTGATAATAACTATTTATGATTCCAAAAAATTTTTATATGGGTAAAATCATATAAGTTGTTGATGATACATTATGTTAAAAATGCCATTTTTCAAAGATATCTCCAATATAATCATGAAAATGTATGTCAGGTGAATCATATATTCCATGATTGATGCATGAACAGAAACCTCTAACAAATGTTCCAAGAGAACAAACAACATAAGTCATAAGTCTAAATAATCATGTCCATCACTTTAGGTGAAATCATCCAAATTTAAAATGTAAAACTAAGAATAAGAAGACAATCTCACAATTAACCCACAATTTCAACCAATAATTTTTTTCATGATGCACCATTATAATATCCATGAAAAGATCAAATTAATCTATATGTTCTAAATAGTAACCAAACTGAATAATTAAACAATAATTGGTTTTCCTCCCCATATTCTTGTTGATACTGGCTATGAGTGGGTTCTAGGATATTTATGTGGGTTTACTATACCCCCATATCAATGTTTTCAATAACATATTATAAAAAACAAAAAATTAGTAAAAAAATTTTATATACAAACAATAATCCTAGTAAACACAATAAAGAAACAAAACCACAATTGCACATGAATTTGGAAGCAAGTAGTCATATAAACACATGATCATTCTAGTAAATAATAACAGACCCCTACAAAAAAATATCATATATAAGATAATGAAAATATTAAAAAAAGTTGAGGATCTACTTCCATGCAGAAGTCTAAAATTATCCCAAACTCAGACCCCATATGAGGTATCCTATTTGATATAGCTACACTTTGCCTCTACCCAACTTGAACATACACCTAATATCCTTTTCTTAAGTAACCATGATAAATGGATGGCTGAGTAGAATGTGAGTATATCTCAATAATCAATAACCAATGTTGTCCCATACAAAACCATTAATACTATATAAACATGTGATATGTGAATAATATAAATAAAACTCCAGAAAACTATAAATAAATAACCACTATCGATCCTTGAGTTCTAACATGAAAACCATGATAAACTAAAACTAAATTAGCTAATTTAAGGGTGTCTCTGAGCATGTCACACATATGATATAACCAATATCATGGCCATTTCTCATTCCTAGGTTCATGTACCACAAACTAAAAAATTATTTGGTTCAATATCGAATTATTAGGAACATGTTCTAGTAAATCCCAACTGCATAACATCCAAATTCATGGTGTGTGTCTCTTTTATTATAACCAATATCACATTTTAATACAATTTCCATGTCAATGGAATTACAAACCATATAATAATCAAGTCCATGGATTTTGTCCAAGATATTCCAAACCTAATCACATAAAAATATAAGGAGTGAATCTAATGAATTAAAAACATAGTCATCTAGAAGATCATGGGGTTTGTTTTCTAGGAAAACACGTTAAATTTTATAAAGTACAAAGGCATGGTACAAGAAATTTTTTTAATTCATACCATTAATCTTAATACATTTGGTGGGTAGTGAATCCCACTAGAATCATTCCATTTAACACATCTCCATGGTGTTATTAATTTACCCAATCATGTCTCCCAAACTGAAGGTTTGCATCTCAAGTGCATGAACTATCCCCATAATATCCACAATCTGATCACATCATCATTTCATGTTCTTTAGTAAATTCAATAATCATCCCTACCCACTCCTATACGCACCCTATCTAGTGTAATCATATCATTAGGAAAAACTATATGTCCTCTATTATACATTATAACATGAATTCCCCCATTTTCCCTTCAGTATCAATCTCAATCTCTTAGGCAAAGCCCGCCACTCAGAGTCCATGATGTTGATTAGTCATCATAATCATCTCAAAACCACATTGTCCTCATAAGGTAAGCCTCATTAGTATCCATGTCTTGATATTTAATAGTTCCCATATCACCTACCCCATAATATTAGGCATTCCATCTCACAAAAAATAAATAAATATCCTTTATAGTGAATATTCACCTAGGTGATCGCACCTTAGAATAGGAGGAACTCATTCCCTATTCTATTCTTCATAATATAAAATGATTTTGGACATTTCATTTTTGTTACATTTTCTATATATTCCACTCATCCCAACCCAATTACCTACTCTTCAAGGAGGTGTTTAAGGATCCTAAGCTATGGAAACTGATTTCACTTAACCTATTCAAAAACCTATAGGGTTCTTGTATCTAATGATATACAATCAAAATATAATCATAAAGCATTGGAGGATATGATGAGTAGTCAGTGAATAAGGTTCTGACATAGTCCTTGGAACATTTTCCAGTCCATTAATAAGGATTCACTTATAAATAAAGGAAAATATTTAAATTATGGATGTCATTCTAATGTATTAGAGAGAAAACATATCACACACCAAACATGTTTAAATGAAATAAAATTTTACATGGGTATTTCCTAAGGACCACATAACTCAACTATGGAGTTATTTCCTTTGTTCACAACCTAAAAACCCTTAAATGAGTTTGTCAAAATCCGAATATCCATCTCCCATATTCCAGACAACATATCTCACACAAAAACACTCATATCAATTAATTATAATATATTTATAAATATTTAGAAAAATTATTATAAATTAAAAAATTTATATTAAAATGGAAAAAATCCTAAAAACTCTTGGAAATTCATCATCACACTAGAATGGTGAACAACCACCAATTGAATCCCAATAATAAATTCCCCACATCATTTTAAAAAATGGAACTGAAAAATGAAAACAAATAAATATCTAAAATTTATCAATTTAACTATAAAACCCCAAATAAATTCCTTAGGTCATGTGTAATTGGAAAAAGGTTTGTTCTATCAGGGTATCATCATCTTGAGTCATCACTAAGCCATTTCATGAAAAATAACATCATAGTTTGTTGATTCCACCATGTGTTGGTAGAATCAATGAAAAATTATAAACTAAAAAAACCATGAAATTCGTGGGAATGACATGGAATATTAATGTAAGGAATGATGTAGAGAAAATAATCTAAACCCTTGTAAGGAAATCCAAAACCAACCCACACCATACATAATAAGGGTGCGGAATAAGGGGAGGATCATTTTTGTATTCCTCCTATAAATCCCATGGTCCATATGAACTAATGGGGCAATAGAATGTAAACAACAATTCAACCCCTAATTGAAAAATGTTTTTAGGAATATTTACTTAAATTTCAATAGGGTTCGTGGTGTGATTACCCTTTAGGTAGAGGCACTTCCTAAGGCCTATCAATAACTTTTGGTGTGACCTCCAATGTAAAAATATATTCATGGTGTGATTATACTATGAAGTAGTCCACCCTTTAACTATAACTATTCAAGGTACAAATCCTTCTGGGGCATAAAAAAAATGTTGCAGGTTATTGAATTGCATCATCGGACCACCCAACCCATATATGATGTACATATAAGTGCCCAAAAAATAAATCAAGCCTTATTCTATATTCCAAAACACCTGTATGGGATATCAGAGTACATTAAATCATTATATGTGTCCCAATTCAGCAAATAATCCGTCCAAAAAAATACCATAAATTTATATTTCCCCTAAAACTTATATCTTAAAAAATGATGGGTCTTAAAAAAATGTATTTAATTCATCAGGTATAACAATTGAAATATTTATACCATTGATGTGATTTTAGATAAAAATATATAATGGATTTTTAGGAGTGACATGATTAGGTAGGGAGTTCAAGTATTTTTTAAAAATTTGAAATTTTTTGGGGCCGAGTTTATCAATTATGTGTCTCAAGGGATAAAAATATTTTAATTTTATGAAATTAAAACTTTATATAAAATCAAGATTTATAATATAATTAGACTTAACTAGAAAGTATGTTTTTGTAACCATTATTGTTTTAAATATGAAGCAAATATATTTAATTATATGGAATTAATTTACCATATATTTGAAAGTAAAAATTTTCAATGAGATTAATGTGTTTTTAAGAAATAATAATTGGTTTTATCGCTATGATATTTAATGGTTTGTATAGTGATATGGTTTTAATTAAAATTATAAATTTTTTTATTGATTTTTGTTAGGAAAAAAACATTATTTTATTTTTGTGTTGTATTTGTTGATAAATCTATTGGAGACTTTTCCAAAGGGTATCAATGATACATAAAGGCTCAAAACAATAATTCTTCGAGGATAATAGAAGAATTTGGAGAATATTGATGTAGTTTATTCTACAGGCTGAAAATAACAGTATAACAATATAAGTCTTAACAAATATAGTTTCCTATAAAAGTAATGTTTTATATATAGGTTTGTTATAATTATAAGAGGATTATATACATGACATAATGAACATGAAAATGATAAGTAAAAAACCTAACTAAGTTGATTTTGAGGCTTTGTAGGAATAACTTCTACCTATAGAATATTAACGGATAACTTATCAAATTGCAATAAGTTATGTCCCACAAAAATGTATCTACATGAGATAAATATGACCTTATAGTCTTTGTTATGAATTGTTGTTTAAACCATGAAGGTGACCCAATTGAGGATTAATGAATATCTAGGAGGAAAATCATATTGTAATGATTATGCATTTATCAAGTCGATGTTGGAGTTCAGATATGGTGATCTATCTATAAAATGGGGTTCGCACCATGGGATGTGGATTTCACCATGATGGGATTGAAATTGGTGGTTTATATTATTTAATAACCCTTATAATTTAGTATTTTTACCCATGGTTCTCGGAGGTAATGGAATCTGGACTATAGAGGAGGTGATCACATTTTTGTGGTATCTAAATTAGTAGTAGTTTGAATATGGGGCTTTATATGAGGAATGTTAGTGCATCATGATGATTTGTTTCACAACATATTCTTTTCAATTAAATTATAATCAATATAATTAATATTTTCTATATTTTATGTATTTTTTAAGCCTCAAATTATCAAATGTTTACTTAGAGTTGAATGTGTGTTTAGTATTAACTTACCCATCATAAAGATGGTAAATTTAAGATCAATTAGAGGGAATAAATATAGATTCTTCCATGATTAATGATATTTACTTATAATAAAAATAGATGAAGGATCACGGATGATGAAAAGCTATAATTTCATATCTATGAAGGAATGAAATAGAGAATAATGAAGAATGGTTTTTGAGACTGGTGAGTTCTCAACATTGTTAGGGTAGAAAACCTGAAGTGTTAGTGCAATCATAGAAAATTTTAATATAATAAGAAATTTAATTAGTAATTATTATAAATTTTTCATATCATCAATGAATTATCTTCATATTATCCCCGTTCAAGAAACCCAATGAGAAATTTTATGATCCTCTATTTTATTTATTTCTTTATTCTATGTGTGGGGTGGGATGTGTTCCCATTAACCATTAGAGAATATCATTAGAAAGATCCATTTGAATAAATTTCCATACATAGATTCACCTCCACCTCTATTTATTTAAGTTTTTTTTGGAACAATATGTGGCATTAGGGCTATATTTTCTTAGTGAAATGTGTATCTTGGAATCCATGTTCAAAGTTATCAACTGCAAAGGAACTTTGATATTTAATAGTATTAATGTTAAAAAATTCAATATTTTATGAAACACTATTTTTGATCATTCTAAATGAATGTATACATTAATTTCATATGTGGGATCTCTATTATATTATAATGTATATAATTATTATAGAACGGCCAAATAGAGCCAAATATTGATTCCAATGGAGTTAACATGTTAGGGGGATATTTTTCTAACATAAAATACATGAAGGTGATATTTTTCTAATGTAAAATACATGAAGGTGGTGTCATGTGAATTCTTAAATTCCATTGGGTAAAACATACTCATCATTTAAAAGGTGATTCCAAGGGTTGAAAAACTAAAATTTTGGTTATATAAAATAGGTATAAGGACTTGTGGATGCATCCAATTGAGATTATTAATTCATTCTATGATTGGGTAAATTTTATTACAGAGTATTTTTTGGGACCGAGATACCATTAATGATAAAAGTATCCAAATGAATATGCTTAGAATATTTTTACCATGATTCAATGTAAATATTTGAGTGAAAAAGGTTAAGGATCTAAATGATGCCACACTCGATAGATCTCACAGAATACTAATAGCTTACAAAACAAGGAATAATGAAAATGAGTCCTAGGAAGTGGATAAATATTTGGAAATTTAATTAAAGGAAATGAATAAACTCTCATTAAAGGACAATTCTAGAGATTTGTTAGTCCATGAAATTGTGTATCTCAGTTCCATAAATTTGAATGGTTGAAAATAAAAATTTATTGGAAATATTTTTTGTCGAATCCCAATTATTCATTCCTTTTGAATAAACCATAATAATATTCCCACATTGAACTATGGAAGTACACAACTAGAAGAAGTATACCAAATAATGTGCAGTAGAACCCGATCATCTAGAAAGACTCCCTTTACTATGCATACTAAAATTAGGAAGTCCTCACACCCTAGTAACCACACAAAATTTTCCATCACAATTACATAATAAAATTCATCTGTATATATTGAAAGAATTAGAAATATATAAATATTAAATAACACAATATACTAATATTCTTTAGATAACAAGTCATACATGCATGGGATAAATTATAATTCTTCTGTTCAATTATAAATTGAATTACAATTATTACACAAAAAAATTCTAAGTATAAGTAATATTTACAAATATTAAACTTATTATAATTAATATTCCCACATAATAAGTTACAAACTGAAGCCTATCCCATTTATATTCTATGTTCCATTCATTCAATAAGTAAAACCTGATATATGTATATCATAGTCAACATAACATTTATAACTCATCTTGCATACCAAATTGGTAACCCCTTATTTTGGATAATCTTATAGACATCCATTGAATTACCAGAACTCTATCATAAAATTCTAAAGTCTAATGGCCCAAATTCCCCAAGTGACAACATTATACCACTATTTTTTCATAGAATCACTCTACATTATAATCACCTAGTGTATAAAATTTTTATTAAACAATTTAGATGAATTGAAACAAAATTTACCTTCCATAATTTCCTATTTGAACAGTTGTTTTAATGACCTATATAAACACACAAATAATTTTTAAAAAATTCATTTTCTCATAGAATTTTTTTTCATCCACGCCTATTCATTCACCCAAGTCCCATTATGTCATGATGCTTCATCAAACATTCATAAATTATAACCTTGGAAAACATGTATTCTCGGCTTAAACACCTCATTATTTTACATTACTCGAGAGACTTATCCTTCAAAAGGTTCTAGATGAAAATATATTTTAGGACAATATTATTTGTACTTTCATGGAAAATCCTATTTCCATTCTTATGGAGAATGATCTAATTATCATAGAATAAAACTCCACCATCTAGCTTTTTTTATTTCCCTTAATAGTCACAGCAACAATACCCTTTCCTTTAGTAATTTTATTTTATCATTGTACAATACATTTATTTTAATTAATGTAAGAATCTATTATATCCATCCCATAAAACATATCCTTGTTCCTCTAAACATAAACACAAAATCTTTTGTTCTATTTTATGTATTTTAATGACATGTTATGTTTTATTAACATATATATCTAAATGGATACCTATAAAAAAGAACAAGGTTATATCATTCATTCTCTTCTATTATAAAATTTTACATTTCAAATCCTCTCTGTGTTCCTTTAATAGATTAGATGTGAATCAAATTTTTAGGTCCCTTGTAATCATAATATCTAGTAGGGTAAAAATTATTTCTTAATTAAACATTCTAACCACTGAGAGATATGAAAACTTTTTTCCCACTAGATCCCTACTTCCATTGATGGTTCAGTCCTCTCTAAGTGTTTGAAGAATCTAGAAATATATATTAATACTAGTTTACATTTGGTTATAAAATATGTTTTGATGATATTGTGGAAGTATTATTTTTTAGATAGCTCCAATGATTAATCTTTCCTATCCATCTCAATCAAAATTTCAAAAATATTTTTTTCATTCATAATATAATTAATTTAAAGTCATTCAAAAAACAAAAAAATCATGTCTAAAATACTTGAAAAATCTAAACCCGCCAATAATATGTAATTAGCATGTAAGAACTGTAAGATGAATTTCACATATTCCCACTACTTCTATTAACAAAAAATATTTTTAATGAACCTAGAAAATAAATATTTTTACATTATCCATTTAACTTCTATTTCCACAATATTAGTTCTTAATTAATACAATAAAAAATATTGGTCAACATTTTAATGAATTATTGTCCTCATATTCTCTGAAACCTACCAGTTACTTCATGAAAACTTGGTTAATGGAATATCTATAAAGGAAAATCATCTTTAGAACTATATTTTCTAAGTTTATATCATTCAATGTTACCATAATCTGAACCATCAAGATAGTTTTATGTTTAATTAACAGTGAGAATATTTTTGATAAATTGAATAATTATTTTTATTAAACTCAATTTCCACCAACCATGATTTGAAATGATTATTTACAATATCCTCAACCATCATAGAGAAAAACCCCTAATTAAATGTTCTTTCTAACCCTACAATATCTTACTATTATCCCAATTTATGATATATTTCAATGAATACATATATTTATCCATTTATTAAAACCACTATTTAGAATGATTATATTCTATCCTCATCCAATTTTTAATTTTATAATGTATCAATTAATATTAGATTGTAGAGGTCATCCCCAACCCTATGAAAAAGTCTTATATGTTTAGTTTATCTCCTCAACTATGTTGGATTATTTATTCCACTAAACTATACTCTGTCTTACAAAGACCTAAATTCATGTTCTCCCACTCAATATTAATCGATCCTTGAACTTTTTTGAAAACTATTACACTTATATAACCTTATGAATTTCGCTTCCTTCCACAGATTACTCCATAACATACTTTCTTAATATATTTTCACTTAGATCGACCTAGAGTATTTAAGTTTTTTTTACCTAAATTTTATTATCCATGACTTTTTTCTCCTTCCATAAAACTATTCCCTTTATGTGAATATCTCATAACATGATTACTTACTTATTGTCTTAATAACATATCCCAAATCTAAGGTTACCATTAACACACCTAATTAAAAATCATTCTTTTTTTATTTTTCCCGATGCATATCTTGATCCTTAGTAGTAATATGAAAATATTAAAAAGTACTAAACACATTAATATGTATAAATTCTAATTGTTTACTTAATCATATATGATTTAGAAGTTTTATCCTAATGGATGATACAATAGTTATATTAAAAAGTTATATAGTTATGATGAGTACCTCTACTAAAATTCTCATAGAAATTCATAATTGAATCATCATGCTGTGAGACTAATCTATTATCATTTTATTCATTCAGCGAGTCATTTCATTATATAGAGTTGTTTTAGGCTCTCCTTATTCTTACTTGTTCCCTAATTCTTGATATTTTTTGGGAAGTTATATTACAATGATTCACCACCCTCTTCATAATTTAGGAATTTTAACTTTAAACCATGTTCTCTTTCCACTTTATATTTAAATTTAATGAAATCCTAAAAAACAACAAGATTATGATCCAAAAAGTAAATCCCATATTTTCTAGTAAAATCATAAATAAATGATAAAATTTAAAGTGAACCTCTCTAGGATTGAATAGGAGAATATCCAAAAACATATATGTGAAAAAGTTCTATGTTATGAGATTTGAAATTCAATACATATAAATTTATGGACACACATATATTTCTCCCTAGTTAATATTTTTCGAAACATCTAATTTCCTTGTTATCAAACATTATAATGCCTTATTCTGTAAGAAAATTTATTTTACTCTCACTAACATGATCAATTTTACAATGAAAAACCCTTCTATCATCTGATGATAAAATTGTAAACAATTAAACTATGTGTGTTCTCTAATTCAAGGAAAACATCCAATCATTTAATCATTTGGAAACCACTATGGTTCCTTTAATGACATTCAAAAATCCATTTAAAATGATATTCCAATATCCTTCTTCATCATGTTTTTACGTAGAAGCTATGTTATTATGAATACCCATGATATTCCTCACTTCATTCAGATTCAAGACTCATCGATTCCTCTTTTGATATTCACATTTCTATTCCCAATGATCTTTATAGATTCAAATTCCCCCAAATAAACTTCTTAAAGAATTATAGACATATAATTTTCCACACATCTCTACTCTCTCATTTAATTGAATGATTATCCTAATTCAACCACCCATGAGTCCACAAAAATATTCACATTGAGTAATAGTTTGGTGCATCCTTCCATTTAAATGATTTAATTTGAGATTCTTGAAGTTTATGTTATTTAGTAGCTTTCATGGTTAATCCTATAATTATTCTTAATGTTTCATTTATTCCATTATCTCTAGTAGGTATGAATATGACAATAAAACATTCCAATGATATGTTCCCTTATATTATATTATAATTGTTTCGTATGATCAATCACCCATTAAGATTACCACACTCTTCAGTCAGCAATAAGAGAATTATAAAAATAATTCTACAATTTTATTTGATGAGATAATAAACTAATATTAGGTTATGAATATCCTCAAATAGCAAAAAAGTTTCTTTTTAAAATTTGGACAGATGTCAACATCACATCCCAACTCTAAAAATGTTTTAATAACTTATGTAGTGACAACAAATCATCTGTCAAAGTTTATTTCACTGATATGATATCCCCATGGATCATGTTTATATATTTCACATGATCTATCATTTTCCTTCCTTTTAATTAAATTAATCCAAATAGACACTCCATCATGAACAATACTTCCCTTTTCATAGGCTTCTCATATATATATTATTGTTGATTCATTTGATCTATTGATATTTTTTTTCTTGGATATTGAGAACTACATTTAGTAACAATAAATCCTTCACTAATGTTAGTGGATTTCTATCTATATTTTCCCATTTCACCTTCTCTATTTTTTTGGTTTGAAAATAATAAGAAAAAAATCAAGGTATTTTTGAATTATTTAATCCTCTATCAATTTTTTTCAATGTCCAAAGTCACTTCCATCATTCATTTACAAATATAACTTACCATTATTTGAAAAAATTAATTCCACTTATATTAACCTTCAACTAATAATGAAATAATTTTAATTCAATAGACAATAAAAGTGGAGATGTCTTTGGGGTGTTGAGTAAGAACTAAAACAAAATATTTGATATATTTTTTTTGGAATCCCAATTCTTCCAAACATCCATCAAAACTATTGGAAGATACCCTCTTTTACCAATAAATGTACCTCACCATAATAAGACCACCAAATGATTTGTAGTGGAATCGAGTGATCTAGAAGGGCTCCCCCAACTAAGTGTAGAAGATGTAAGAAGTCCATTAACCCTACCCACCACACAACGTCAACCCCAAAATAACATAAGAAAACTCATATGCATATAGTCAAAGTAGCGAATTGAAATAAAATAGTAAATAATACAATAAATTGATATGTTATCATGAACTAAAATACTATATTCCATTAAGTAAATATGTTAATTAAAATCCCAAAAAATCATTGGTAACCTAACATGACTTCTAAATCATAGATGCTAAACTGATTTCTCTACCTTTTTTTGATAATAGGTCCTCCAATTTGTTATTGTAATTATATCAAAAAAAATAAAATCTTTTAATTTTCATTATACCCCTATAGAGACCATGTTTATGTTTTCTTCTCATCTTGTCAATCTATCTTTTGGTCACCTAAATTATAGTGAATAAAACATTAATGAATATAATTATTTTGAATTGTAATAAAATTCACCTCCAAATAGATTCCACTCACTATTTAAATATATAATGGTTGATAAAATCACATTAAATGGTCACAATATGTTATAAAATGACGATGATGATGAAATAGTCACAAATGAAAATCATAAAATTATATGAAAGGAATGATGGGTTCATAGAATAAATTCTTAAAAAAAATTATCTCAAAATATTTATTTATCATGGAATATATAGTGGTTGAGGGGATTAAGGAACATAATGAAATAAATGATTAATTCCTTGTGGATATTATATAGAAAACACAATCATGAGAAATTGATAGTAAATATGTTAAAGTTTAGAGAAGATTATATTTCAATTTTTATCTAAAAAATGTTCTTGAATAAATTGAAATATTAAAGGATGTATTAAAGAAGATAAATGTGTTTTTTATTCACTATATACTATATATATATAGTTTTAATAAAAAATAAATTTATGTTGGAAGTAGAAATTGAAAACATCAAATTTTGAAATCCCAAAAACTTGAAAAATGAAATTTAGTATAAACCAAAAATTGAAGAACATGAATAAACCACTGATAGATTTAAAAATATGGTGATAGATATAATAAAATGAATCAAATATGATGTAGCATAAATTTTTTTTCCAGTGAAGGGTTGTGGAAAACTAATGGCTCTTGACCCTGGGTATGGAAATGATGAATTATATTATTCACACCACATATAACTTGGTAGTAAAACACAGTTACACAAAAGATAATTTTGAATATTTCCCACAAAAAAGTGTTTCATGAATAAAGGAATGACTAATTTTTATCATAAAATAAAAAAACAAATTAGTGAATGTTGATGAAAGTCCATAAGCACCCATAGGGTAAAGAAAGATCGACTTAGGAGATTATAAAAAGACCTGAAAGTCTACTAGATCATTAAGACAGACTAGTAATAAAGCACTAAAAATATTGTTTTACTGTTTCAAAAAAGATGATATATAATTGATACATGTGCTCCATATTAAAGGGTAATTTCTATAAATTATGAAAACAAAAATATAAAATAATAAATTTACAAACTATGTATTATTTTTTCAATCACTATTTTTGGTGTAAAGGTTACAAACACAAAACTATTTATTTATAATAATAAATATAAATTAGTGTGTCAAAATAAACTTATTGAAGTCATTTTTATCAACTAGAGGCATCATCAAGTGGTTTGAAAACCAAAAACCAATTTCCATCATTGAAATAAGATTTTCATCTGATAAAACCAGAGAAGGAAATGGTATATTCTCTACCCAAATAAGTGAATTAGTGTACACATATTAGTAAATGAAGAGATAAAAAGAAAAATATCATATATATTTATTTAATATCAATGAATTGGGATAGGTTATGGATCCATGAATTTTTTTACACTACCCTTGTGATTTAAAACAATGTTCTTATCATTGTAATTAATTATAACAAATAAAGTGTCATTTGTTTTAAAAATGATGATATTTTGAATATTATTATCTCTAAAATAGTGAAAATAAATCAAAAATAATTAAGGCGTATGAATGTCTTGATAGATTAATGAACACATCAAAAATTTTAATTATAATTTAATTATATGACTCAGGTTATGTTTTTTATTTCACCAAGAAGGGTAAAATTTTAAATAAAAGAGATGATAGTTTATAATTAAGGTAATAACATAAAGGGGAATCTATAAATATTTTTTAGAGTACATGATATTTATTTCCAGGCCAATGAATTTGAGAAAAATTTGTGGACTAAAATCAGAGGGAACATGAGCGAAACGTCCTTGGAATATTTGACAATTAATGAATGGGATCATGATATGCCTAAACTATAACATGATATTATAAAACATGTGATACATGTAAAAAATGAATGATCATTCAAAATAATTATATTTTAATGGATAAATATTCAATCAATTTTTCCTTGAGTTGGTGCACATTGATGTATATGGGATAATATCACCAAAATACATGGATGAGAAAAGGTTCTAATTTTTTTCATTGATTATTAAAATACAATGTCATGGTTAATTGTGATCTCTAACAAATACAAAAGTATTCAAGAGTATTACATCTTATTAGATATTTTTTAAAATATATATGGGTGGAAAATTCAAACATTCTAGATTGATAAAATCATAAAATTAATAAATAGTAATGTTGAAAACTAGCTTGAGAATCATGGGATACGATACTAATTTTTGGAAGTGATAACTCTTTAATGAAATATTGTTCTTGATATAAGTAATTGAATTATTAATTACATGGCCTCAATGATTCTAATTTAAAAATGTCTAGAATATAACATTGGATGGATGGTGACCTGAAATTTGACCAAATTTAAAATAGTTATTTTTTCATCCATAAAAATAGAACAAATTGAATTTTATATGGTATAAGAAGAAATTAATGGTGAAACCATTTTCAATTTTTGAAATAAACTTATTTATTCTAATTAAATATAAATATCATAATATTTAATTATAAAGGATATAGTTATATAGCAGGTATATTCATCCAATAGAAAGGGATATAAATTATTTGAAAAGAGTATTGGAAAATCATTTAATGTAAATATGTCACCATGTTGGAAAACTGGGGGCATGAACATCAACATAGTGATGAAATACTGGAAGAAACTGATTAAAAAATAAGAAACCATAATGGAGCACATGGGTATATATTTAATTTAGAAGAATAGATTAATAATTAAGAAAGTGATTCTTTTTTAGAAGCTATACAGAATCCATGTAGTAGGGAAAAATCAATAAATTGAATATCAATAGTGATAAAAATCATTGGTGTAAAATAAGATAATGAATGATCTATTAAAAATATTATTTATAAAAAATGTTTATCTAATAAATTTTTAGGAGGAATATATTTATTAAAATTGGTTTAATTAAATAAATAAAGTATTTACCTAAATTGAGAAGAATCAAACATGTGAAATTGGTCCATGGATGAAGGGAAAAAAATATTAACACAACAAAGTGAGTATTTTTTTTAAAGAAACCTTGGAAATATGGAAAATTTATTTATAAAATGTATGATTGGTATATAATACGTTTTCCAATATTAATATACTTGATATTAATGGGATTTTATCCCCATGGAATGGGTAGGATTTATCTAAATTTTTATTTTTCATTATAGTGAAAAGGGGATTAAAGGTATTCATAATGGATGTAAAATCCACATTACTTAATGGATTACTTAAAAATGATATATAAATTAAGCAACTATATGGTTTTATATTTTATAAATATAATATAAATGTATTCTTGTTTGAGAAGTAATTATATGACATCAAATAAACACCATGGGTCATGGTATTGCATACATAATTAATATCTAAAAAAGAATATTCTTTAGAGATTTGATTTTGACCAAAATATGTATATCAAAAATAATAATGGTTATATGAAGGTGATTATAGTTTATGTTAATGAGAAATTATTTTTAGGATCAAATGAAAAATATAACAATTATTTTTAGGGATTTAAAATGACACTGACTAGTGATTTTGTATTTTTCTTATTTTGGAGGTGACATAATTAAGTACTGAAACATTTATTTCATATTCCACTTATGTTAATGAGGTATTCAACAAATTTATAATGGAAGATTCCAATGGGTTTACAACACTAGTATTCACCGAGATGATTTTGCAAAGGGGTGATAATGGAAATAATGCCAACATAAATGAATATGATAAAATCATTAGGATCCTATTCTATTTTATAATAACATGACCCAAAAAAAATAAACTTATAAAAAAACATGATACAAAATGAATTATAATGAAATCCACCTATTACAATAAAAAATATACTATGTTATGTCAAAATAATAGTTGATTTTGGACAATTATGTAGTGATAGTTTATAGAAATATTCATTTTGATTAATCAATGTGGATTCTTCTGGTTAATAAAATGATCATAGGTCAACATAATGAAGTTCATTATATCTTAGAGTATTTTCAATTAGTTGGATAATCAATTCACAAGACATAATTTCATTTATAAGTATCGATATTGAATATATTAAATATACTTATGAATGTACATAAATTATATAGATGAAAAAATATATTAAGGATGTTGTGGTTGATGTGAAATCACTTATTTAATTCACGTTTGATATCTTAAGTTCTATGAATCAGAAAAAAACCATATACATAAAAAAATAAAATTATACATCAAGATAATGTATCACTTCATCACAAATAATTCTAAAAATGGGAAAGTGAAGTTGGAGTATAAGACAATATAAAATAAATCTGTGAAAATCCTGATAGTGGTACAAACCAATGATTGTCTTGAAATCTAATAAGTGGATCCAAGTGTCTAACCTTGTATATACAATTAGATTAATTTCATAATGGGATCCAATCCATTAAATAAATTTTAATTATTGGAAAGGTATAATATTTCTCATGAATTAATTTTTTTTATTTACAACAATCTATTTTGAAATTTTAATAAAATTATATTTAGGGCCATTGATAAAATAGGGGATGCTATCTTTAATTTTGAGAAGTTTTACATGATTTGAAAATGTTTTCCAATGTTTGATAAAAAATTTAGATAATTTTTATTTAATTTATATATTTTTTCCACAATGGAAATAATTTTTATCACTTATTGATAAAGGGGTAATTATCCAATTATAAGGATCATGAAAAGGGGAGAGTATTTGAATGACTGTATAAGGGTAGAAATTTTTTTATGAAGTTCTTAATGAAAAATTATCAATGAATCATGGATATATTTTAATTTAACTCTTTTTTATAATGATTAAATGGTATCATGTGGTATTATTGTTGATGATCTCTCAATCAGTGATATGTTATTTAATGGAAATATTTTTCATCTTGTGTTTTTTTGGTGATGATGTATTCATGTAGAGAAGTTTTTAATGTATTTGTTTCTAATGAAAACTATGTACATGACTCTACATCCATGGTAGTTCAGCCTGAACACTAGTTGAGTCATTAATTTAAAAATTAGATAATTATTGGGGTTTCTTTTCAGTGATTCTTCAGACAATATGTTTTTTGAGTAGATTATAGGTTAGAAAAATCTCAACCTTTTTGAAGCATTATTTCTCATCACGGGGAACTCTTATAGAATTATTGAATTTCAATGATTCTTTCCAAAACCCCAATGTTGGGGTAGATGATTATCACACTAAATATGGATCAAAACTATGAGGATTTGTGAAAAAACTGAGGCTCTCTATCATTGTTTTCTTATTAGTGATTTTTAATATAGGATTGTATCGTTTAGATCCACACAACTAGGAAATATAAAGTGTATCACCATTTATGGAGGTAGTGGTGATTGTGGTGTTAGGATCGGTACCATGGAATGGGATTCATACATATACAAATGAATGGAAATTATAAATCATGTAATTTAGTCCCGTATAATGGGACACATCATACTATTTATGTTCATGTAGAAATCACTGATTGGAATCAGTTTAACATCATTCAAAATGGACTTCTAGGGAAAGGTTTTCTAAGAATGGTTTAGGTAAAACATGCATAGGTATGGCCATATTAGTTTTAAAAAAGGTAAAATATTTAATTATGATAGGTTATATTCACAATGATTATATAACTGTTAAATATGTTATGTTTTGGATAGTGGGAGTATGGCCCACTAATATGCCTTTATTAGGAATACTGACCAATAAATACAATATAGCGGTACCTTGATAGAATATAGTCATCCATAAGGGGGGAAATATTTAACTAGGAATATAGACCAATTGTGAGACTACACAAGGACGTTCATGTCTCAAAAGGTGTAATAATAGAGGATTGATTGGGTAGTACTCATACAAGGTGACACTATAATACCTAAAGCAATGAGTGTATTATTGGAAGGAATAGAGAGTTGGATTTTATACTTAGTAAGAGGCCCATGGTATAAGTGTCTACCTTCCATTCAATGGTATATAGGGGAGTATTGATTGACCCATGGGGAATATTGAATTAAGAGGAAAATGTTTAAGATATTATGCATTATGTGTTCCCCTACTAGTAACCATGAATAATGAGGATATGAAACCAATCATTGTGCATGAATTTGGGACTTACTCTTGGAGGAATCCCATTTTATAATAGTGTATTAACAAAAGTTAGGCATCAAACCAGATCCCCGACCGATCTAGTGTGGTCCTAGGTTAGCTATTCTTAGCTAGATCAAACATTTTAGATCAATATTGTATCCTCAGGACCAATACCCTCATTATAAATCCAATACAAGATCATAATTCCTTGAGTTAATTATCAATCTATAATGAAAAACTAGGACATTATTTTTATCATGGGAATATATGATCAAAGGGGTGCATACCAGTGGACATTCCTTGATCACATATATAAAGTGGAATTGGATGAATATTTTTTGGCCTCATCATTGTTTTTTGAATAGTACATGTGTATTAATATTGGTATTTTGGGTTTCCTTTGTCTTAATATGTGTCTTGAAAAATATTGTCAAATATGGGTAGTATTCCGTCTTATTTCAAGGATAGTTGGGGGAACCAATGTTGATCTATTAGTATTCACTATGTTGTTAGATAGATTATGTTATTACAACATATCTCATTTCAATGTATTTTTATGATTGAAAAATACCTACTTTTATTCTAACAAGGTTATATTAAGTGTTTCATAAAATAGTTCTAAGATGTTTATCTTACATTGTGTAAAGTATTCAATGTACGCTTATGTATTTTGTTATACAAAGATCAAAGAATATATTCCATATACTCATAATCATAGAACTATATGTTTTAATTTTAACTAATTTCTTAATATATTATCTTATAAAGAGAATGGTTGAGTTGTTAAATGTTCTTATCAGATTACTTGGTCAGAATGAAATTATAAGAAGACATTATCTTATGAAAATGATATTTGTAAAGTACAATATTATGAGAGTTATTGAATTTTTAATTATATGTATCACACTTACATAACATATTCATATTATATTGAACAATTATCCTATATAGTATTGAAGTAATTTTATCTTATTAAGAAGAAGAAGAATTGTTTTATCTTACAAAGTCTCTCAAGAAGTTATATTACGATGAAAAATACAACCAATTGAATATCTAATTAAGATATAAATGTTATATATAATGTCATGATTAAATTTGTAATATCTTGATAAGTCATTCCATGATTTTAGAGTGTATCGAAAAAAATTCTATTTAAGGAAGGATTTATCATCACAATATTTTACTTTTCTATGGATGGAAATTTCTGATAAAAAGAATATTTATGCAATCACTTCTGGAACAATAGTTTATATATTTGGAAATAATAGATTAATTTCCTTAATGGAAATTATTACCAAGATATCTATTATTGTATCACTAAAACATTAAAATTATCATTTATTTATGTTCAAAATGATATATAAAAGGAAAACTCAATTACATAATGAATAGAGATGATGAATATGAGACAGATGAATTTGAATAATTATTAAAACACTCTTTCCTTCAATAATTCATGCACATATAAAAGATCAAACATAAATAGTCGTATCATTATTACCATTTTTTTAGTTTCACTAAATATCATTATGTTATATACCTTGAGGCCTATAATCTACTCATAATGTATCTTCCACTATTTTCAATTGATGTATGGAACTATTTGCTGCAACCAAATCTTAAAAAGAGTATTTATGGTTTAGTTTCTACTCATTGTAAGAATGTGTATTGAGAACATGGATAGATATTGTAAATGGAGAGTTTGGTTTAATGTTATCAGAACTTTATATTATGTTAATGCTACTTGTACTCAATTAGGAGGCCCCATTAAAAGGGCTGTTATAGTGAAAATCATCAAAATCATGCAGTAGAGTGTTTTTGGAGTGAACTAGAGAGTTATTTCCCAAACCACTATAAATATCATGTGTTTAATCTCTTACTTATGTTTTCATTTACACGTCATATCATGATTAAATAAAAGATCAAAAATATAATATTTTTAAGAAGGTGGGTTTTTTGTAAATAAATATTTTCAAAAATCAATTCACCCCCCTTCGTGATTGTTCAGATACCCATTGAATATGACAATAGTTGGTATCAGAGCATGTGAATATTTAGTTCAAAAATTTCAAAGGTTAAATTCAAAAATTAATTTTCAAATTCCTTTGAAATATTAAAACTTATTAGGTAGGTCAAATGATAGGCATCCATAGATTAATGGAAAAAATTAGGGTTTTTAGAAAGCTGACATGACCATTTATCTAAATTAGAAGAGGCGAGGAAATGACCCCTCATTCTCCGGGTCTCCCGCTCCCTCTCATGCTAGGGTTATATCATAGTGCTACTGCTCCCCCCTCACCATGAGTGGTTTCCTCCAGTGCGGTTCAACTTCACCCTCTTTCCTCTCCCTGTCTTCCCCCTGGGTTTCCCCCTCCCTGACTACTTCTTTTATCTCCTCTACTTCTTGGTCTTCAACTGATGCGGCTATTACCCTTTCTACTGAACCCATCACGAATAAACACCACTTGGTTGAACTCGATGGAGCTTTGGCAACTTGGATTTGGTAGTGGAATCGGGTGAGTCCATTCCTCTCCTTTCTTTTCTCATCAGTGCTTGACATTCCCTCTTTGGTTTTCTTCTTTGTCACCCACTCTTCGCTTCTTGCGTACCCTTTGCTATGGTTCTTCTGTTTTAATTCTGTTTTGGGGTTATTGGTTTTCCATATTGTCTGTGTGGATGGATTTCAGGGTTTCTTCCAATGGAAAACAATGGTTTCTTGGCCTTCTGCGCTTGATAGTGGTTCTGATGGTAGAGGATACTGGTCATGATGAAGTTTTTTGCTTGATGTTAGTGATTTTCCTCTACTCTGGCACCAGGATCCCAAAACACATTTCCCAGTCGGACATGAGCGATGGTTTCTATGGTGTTTTGGGATGTGTAGTTTGAGCATTCTATGGCGTTACAGGAGGCGTTATTCGCAATGTATTCTTCTCTGTCTTCGGGTCTCTTATGAGCATGTTCTTGGTTGTTTTGTGGAGACACTTCAACTGGTGGGTTATTTTCATATTATTTCATGGTTTTATTTCAATAGCAACGAGGATTTCTGGCGGGTGGTGTGTCTTGTCACCATACTGGTTTCGGCGGGCTGCTCTCACCGGTGTTACTGGTGAAGAGGAAAGCGATGGAGGGTTTGGTTTCTTGGTGTACGGTGGTTCTGGAAGCTCAAGGTGTGATGGGAGGTTAAATAGGTCATCATTCCCATTGTTTGATTTTGAATTTTGAATCTGGATAATTTGTTTTAGTGGCTTGTAGCGCAGTGGCGACTACTGTAATTTTTAATTTTGATGTTTTTGTTTTTTTGGGTGGTTTTGGTTTCTGTTTGATGGTTTGGAGGTTTGGATAATGGTTTGTGATCCTTGAATTGGTATGCTTGTAACCAGTTACCACTCAGCCTCAAAGTGGTTTTATTTGAAAATGAAAAAAAGATATTTGGAGGACCATTTATCTGAAGAATATTGGCTTGAAATTTTATCTAAATGTAGTAAACCCCTATGAAATTCATTGGACAATCCCTCAAACATGGGATGATACAACTGAAGTAGAGTATGATCTAAATTCAAAATATATGGATGCTATAATTTATGGATTGGGATCATATGACTTCAAAAGAGTTTCTCATTGTTAAATAGATCATGAAATGTGAACCACTATAGACATGAATATGAAGGTAGTTACCATTTAAATGCTCCATGATAAGATAAAACCAAGATTAAGATCAATACATTAAAAATGGCTGAAGGGAAAAGTATTACAAAGGTAAATGGAAAGCTCAATAAAATTGTGATCAAAATTTCTACTCTTGGCTGACTTATCACTAAGCCTAATCACAATTTGATAGTTCTTAGAGTATTTCCACTAAATTGTAAACGAATATCAGTTTCAATCATAAAATCTAAAAATATTAAAAGTTTTAATATAAATAATCTCATCAGAACAATTATTATGTATGAAGCTCAAATAGAGCCTAAAGCTAGAGAAATTAAGATTATCGAGAAATAAAATACTACCATGAAGGTTTATACTTCTATTAATTATAGGAATTAAAAAAGAATACAAATCTCTAAAAAAAGAAAAATACTCCTCAAGAAATTATGGATTAAATGATTAGATTTCACATCTTTCTGAAATGTTATAATAGTTATATAATAAGTGAATATTATTAAAAATACTTATCAAAATGTAAAAAATTTATAGTGAAAATTATTAATATTTGAGATTCTAGGAGTGTATGAAACTGGGAAAAAAATATGGATTGACTCAAAATTATGGATTATAAGAAGACACAAACAATTATTCAATATTGTTGGTTATAAAAAAGATAACAATGATAATAATTCCACATCAAGTGCTTATGAAGTTTCTAGTGAATTAAAATCCTTTGAATTTGATTCTAATATTGTTAATCAAAAGGACAACATATGCCTTATGGAACATTCGAATGTGCTAAATTCTCACTATTATTCTGATCATGATTTTGAATCATAAAATTAAAAATTCTCATATGATGAATTAAATTAATACTATACTGTGTTGGAAAAAGTACGAAATATTGAAAAATATGAATAAGGACCTAATAAATTCAAATAAAAATATTTTTAATGAATAGGAGAACAAAAATTAACAAATTATAGAGGTAAAGAATTTAGTTGAATTTTTTTTCATCATGCATTGAAAACTCTTATACAATTAAAAATTTATAGATGGAACATCAAAAAATTAAGGATTCTACAAGTGTATTTAATAAAATATAATATTATCTACATATAATTATTTCTCAAAATAAACTTTTGAATGAACTTTTTGGAATACAAAGCATTGGTGAAAAGACTAAAATTTATATAAACTATTTTTCACATAGTTAAAAAAACCTTTCTATTGTTTCCTTTTTCATTGTGATGAAGTAGAAAATTATACTAATATCAATAATTTAAAAAATAATCAATTTTTTGGAATAAAAATTAATTTCTTAAAAAATATTTTTCAAAACATGTTTATATGTTCTCAGGAAAAAAAACAAATTTGGATAACAAGATATCTAATAAAAAAAATTACTAAACTAAAAAAAGTACTGGTACTGAAAAATTATACTTTTTGATTTGTCAAAGTATGGAATAAACCATGTGAAGAGTAATGGAAAATGGTTTATGGAAAGTGGATTTTAAAGACATGTGAGTGGTGATTTCTCAAATTTTCACTCACTATCCATGATTAATGGAGGATATATCATCATTGGTGACAATAGAAAAGGGAAAATAGTTCTCATTGGATATATTATAAATATTTAGACTATTCTCATCAATACTGTTTTTTAAATTAAAGGATTAAAGGAAAACCCAATAAGTATTTCTCAACTTGTGATGATGCATATTCTTATTATTTTTATAATAACGTCTATTTATTTTTCAAAGATAAATCACTCTAGTTTAAAACACCTACAATAAGTAATATCTATACACAAGATTGTAATTCTTTACATGGGAAAAATGTAAATTGTTTGAATGATGAAATTGATTAATTGTGGATTTGTAATATAAGTCTTGAAAATTACAATGTTCATGATCTGAAAAAAAAATTTAAGAAATATTTTATTTTTATATTCCTGGCCTTAAATTGGGTAAAAACAAACTATGTGATGCATATAAAATGGTAAAGCATCACAATTAATCTTTTAAACCAATTATGGAGTTTTCTATATATGTAACTATTGTTCTTATCTGTATTGATATATTCAGAGTTACTAGAACTACCTGTCTGGATAAAATTTAAATTTTTATATGTTAGTTGTTGATTTTTTAGAATATATATATGGGTTTACATTTTATGATTTAATAGTGAATTGTGTTCATTTTTTAGTAATTTATATAAGATTGGGCAAAATTAAAAGGACTCTAAAATCATGAATTCAAGAAGTGATCATGGATGTTAATTTTAGTGTCATGAATTTAATTCATATTACTAAATGAAAGGAATTAAACATACATGTTCAGACATTTAGGACACCTTAACAAAATGGTGTTATAGAAAAGAGGAATATTTATGTAATATGTTTATAGTAATATGTTCTGTGAATATAACTTTCACATTCATTTTTGGGATGATGTTGTTAACAAAAGAAGTTTTTTCATTAATTGAGTCTAATAAAACCCATCAGAAATAAAACACTGTATGAATTATGAAATAATAGAAAACCAAAGGATGGATATTTCAATGTATTTGGATGTAATTTTTATATCTTGAAAACCATGGATAATCTAGGAAGGTTGAATCCAAAGGCTGATGAAGGTATCTTACTAATATACCCAAATACTTCTAATACCTACTGACTTTTCAACAAAAGTTCATGTATTTTTGAAGATTCAACAAATGTGATGTTTGGTGAATGTGACCCTTCTGATCATAAAATGATTCGAACTAATGAAAAAGGCGAATCAATAAAGGATATTAGACTAGTATCCCTCTTTAATTGCAATAAAGATGATGATTTTGAACTTGATTACTTTATACCAAATCAAATAAGGGTTGGTACTAGTGAACCATAATATGTACATCCTATAATACCTAGAAATATTAAAGACCATCCTATATTAAGAGTTATAATAATCATAGATGAAGCAGTAATAACAAGAATAAATAAATGAAACCTTGTATAATTTTATGCATTTTTTACCAACTTGAACATAAATCTACAGAAGATGATTTATCTGATTGAGGTTAGTTCTTGGTTATGCAAGAAGAGTTAAATCAATTAAAAATAATAATGTGTGGAAATTAACATAATGACCCTATGATTCTCTTGTAATTGAAATAAAATGGGTTTTTAGAAAAATAAATATGATCATAGTGTAATAACTATAAATAAATATAGATTAGTTTCTAAAGGATTAAATCAAGAAGATGTAATAGATTATGAAAAAACATTTTCTCTTATTTCTAGGATAGAATCTATTAAAATACTTTTAGAATATACATCCTATATGAATTTTATATTATATTATATGGATGTTAATTATTATTTTCTAAATTTATTATTAATGGAGGATGTTATATATAACATCCTAATAATTTTGAAGTCCATAAACTTCAAAATTTATTTTTTAAACATATTAAAGATCTATATGGACTTAAACAAGCTCAATGGTCATAGTATGAAATATTAATCACCTTTATTTTATTACATTATTTTAAATTTGGAATGAAATATCTTATATTATCTAATAAGAAATCATCCTCAACTATTTATTTTGTAAAACTTTATATTGATTATTTAATTTTTGGACCAACAAATAAAAAATTAGATAATGATTTTTCAAATATTAAGAAAAATGAATTTTAAATGACAATAATGGAAGAGTTAAACTATTTTCTAGGATTTCAAATTTACCAAAAATATTTTTGAAACTGTTTAGACTAAAAAAAATACATGATTTAATTACGAATTTTGGAATTGGAAATAATAAGACTTACTCAACTATTATGAGCTCCGATATCAAACTTGATATGGATGAAACTATAAAACTAGATGAAAAAATTATATAGAGGAGTAACTGGTGTTTTTCATATCATAATTAAAGTGGAACAAATAATATGTTCTTATTATATCCTTGAGTAACATTAAAATCTAATTAAAAATAATATTATTTGAATTACGAAAAAATAATTCTCAGATACATAGAAGTAAATGTTTCTCATTTTCTTATTTTTCTAAAAAAATTTGACTTTAATTTAACTTCATATTCGGATGATTATTTTTCAGGATGCACACTAGAAATAATGATCACCTTATGAACCTATTATTTTCTTGTAAAATCCCTAATAAATTGGTTAGGTAAGAAATAAAACTCTCTTTCATTATCAACTACTAAAGCATAATATATTAAATAAGGAAGTTTATGTGTACAAGTGTTATGTATGAAAACAATATTAATGGAACTTTGATTTAATATTAATTATATACCAAAAAAATGTGATAATAAAAGTTCTATAAACATTTCCAATTATTTGATAAACCATTCATGAACAACACACATTGATTTTAGAAAATACTTATTAATTGATCATGAATAAAATGATTATATATATTTAGAATTGTTCTACTTAAAAAATCAATTATTATACATTCTAACCAAGTCTTTACCTCCAAATAGATTTTATTTAATTAAATTATGATTAGGATTTTTTAATTTTACAAAATGTTATTTTGAATATAGCATATTTTCATCTTCTAAGTAAATATTCTATGTAACATTTTTTCCATGCTCTTGTTTTCACTATTAGTCATATAAAATAGGTCATGTTACAAAGTTTTATTAATAATTACTCTACACATCACTATGATACCCCATGATTATCACAGATGAAATGTATTGTGTCAACTCTACATGTGTACATTTTTGAAAATATTTGAACCAAATCTCTCTATTCAACACAATCCTTCATTTCCCTAACCCTCCAATATTCCTAATCTTATAATTACAGGAGAAAAAAAGAGAACCTATGTAGTATAACATATTATAATCATGAATTCGTTGATATACAACAATGTTCTATGTGGACAAGATATATATATTGGGTTTCTTGATGGAATGGATGCGCTAGTAAAGAAATATATCAACCATCGAGAATGGGAATATGACTTTGATAAAAGGTAAACTGAGTTTGAGTTTGAAATGTATGTTCTTTAGTTATTTGAGAATGTAGAGTTTCATTTTGGTGGAAATGATGATTTGGTCACATAAACTATGAATCAACAGAGTTTCTCATTAAAATCATCAAAAATTGATGAATATTTTAAGTGCCTATATGTTGGATACACTAATTTCAGTGCCTCTTTACATGAATTAGATGAAGTTATTAATCTAGAGATTATGAAGTATATATTTAGATAAACTATAATATAGATTAAACTAGTTAAGGATCATAAACAATAATGAAAATCCTTCATCAAGTCCATTGAATCTGTTATCACTCAGCACAATGGTCACATTGAAAATGTTTTTGATCATGATTCCACTCTAATGTATAGTTTATGATTTAAAATTCCATTGATATAACACAATACTCTATGAGTTATATGTGTCATATACATAAAAATTCATCGAATTTCATTCCTTTTGGTTTAATGTTAACTTTATTCTTTTGTCTATTTAGTGTTTGTTTTTTTGAAAATACAACCACTCATTTTCATGGGTTGACTATATAAAGTGATTTTTTTATTAAAAGTGGTTTGTGTTGGAATTATTCTTGAAAAAGATGGTGTCGACAACATTAATAGTTGATGTTAGTATCAACTCATCTTGGGGTGATTCATCTGGATTTCAATAAAGTCTGTTGTTTATAGATATAGACACACATAGTGTTGATATAAAGGAATGCCATATTGTTTAGGAGACATATTCCAAAAGGTAAATAAAATTAAGTTTTTATGGAATTTGGAAAACAAACTGCTCATCAAGATATTTCACCTCCTAATCATATTTTTCTTTATTTCAATAGAGAAATATTGACCAATGTAATCACCTATTTGTTTTTTTGATTAATAGAGGACTATATTTAGAAGACACAAAACATCTCCCCTGTCACTGATTATCATTTGAAGGAATTTTTAAAATTATCTTCAAGAAGAATTAGTTATAAGTATCATGAATCTCTTTATGATAAAGAGTTACTTGATATTGGAAAAATTCAACTGATTCATGCTGAACATATTGATGTTAGATATGATATATTATATCCTATCAATAAATAATAAAAAAGATTTTAAATACCTAAAGTTAGTGGAGATCCTTCTGAGAGAGATCAAGTGATCTATTCAAAGATGATGTTAGAAGTTGGATATCTAGAAACTAATTTTTTAGAATCCATAAAATAAATAAGGAATTTTCATGGTCATATAGTTTTAAGATATACTATAAATTAATTAATGTCATTAGTATAGTAAATGGTTGAAAAGTTGTCTATGGAAACCTTCAATATGGAATCCAATCTAATGGATGTTTTTTGAAAGTTAGAAGGAGTGTATGGATATGTTGAAAAAATGGCTTCTAAAATTTCTTATATGAAGTGTGACTCGATATCAAAAGAAGTAAATACAGATATTCAAATAGACATAAAAGTAGAAATCATAAGGATGCATGTATTTAATTAAATAACCATCACATTAATTAATAAATCAAATCAGAAAATCAGAATTATTTTATAAGAAAATGTTCTTGATATTCATATTTTATCATCAAAAATACAATAATATATTCATTTCATTATCTATGGATTAAAAAAAATGCTCACTTCTATTTAATTTATTGGAGAAGTTATTTAAAGATCTGAACCAAAAAATTGTAAATAGTCTAATGAAATATTTTTTTAATGAAGAGGAAAATGAAGAATAATTTCATGTCTTTTATGATCCCTAAGAACACGCAGTCCCTTTAAAAGGAAAAGAAGTTTTTTAGTTTATCATTCATTCAAAATGTCATATAATTAGTTTCATGTGATGAATAAGATAAACCATGATTTTAATAAGAAGGGGGATATTTAGAATCTTATGGGAAATTTTTCAAAAAGGATATCCAACAATTTTTGAAAACTTGGTTTCTTTTTTAAGAATGATAAAGTGAAAATGATTGATGAATTCTCTAACGCCTTGTCTCATATTATAGGAAGATTTATTACTATACCTACTATTGCTGATCATCAATCTTATTTTATAACAATGGATGAAATAAATATTTAATCCAACATAGATTTTACAAAGGCAAAATATATGGTTTACTAAAGGAGTTTATTTAAATATACCTATTTCATCATCTCATATATCCCATGTTTATGTAGATAGACTTGATTTAGAGAGAGCTCATTAAACTATTCTCAAAATCTAATCCAAACCAGTGAGGGTCACTTGAGGAGATTGAGAAGGTCTTAGAGAATCTCTATTTACATTGGATGATGTTGATGGTGAGATAGTTGCTTCCCCTCATCCTAAATCATATTTTCCCTATATCATAACTTTATCCTTCAAGAATCCACCCCAAATGAGCCGTTTCATGATCATTGGTAGATACATCTATACTATCCAGTTTGAATAATAGGTTTCATTGTATATGGGCACTTTAAAAACATTTAAATCATACATATTTTAATGGAATATTTAAACAATTGAATATATTTTTAAGATAACATTTTAATTCTTGAATTCATTTAATGTTATTTTTAGGATATTTTTAGTCATTAATAACTATTATTGACTTATTACTTCCATAAATTTTTTATTCAATAAATTTTTTACTATTTATTCATGTGAATTATATGTTTTATTATCGATTTAGAATTAATATTCTAATTTTATTATTTTATTAATATACCTATTACTTATTTAAACAACATAATGCCAAATTCTATCCATATTCATCACCATTAACTATTTACTATTTTTCATGAGTAATATTAATTTTATTAATTTTCTATATATCAATGTGATATCACAAAAGCTGGATAATAAAAGGGAAATACAAAATATTTAAATAAATAAATTTATTATTTTATACATAACTTATTTTCAAAAAAGGTAAATGAAAAGGGTAATGCCAAAATTTAAAGAAAATTTAAATTTTTTTATGAGAACCAAATGAGTATATTTATCAAAGTAAGAATGCACTTATGGTTGGTTAAGAAGTGTAAGAGTTTATATTTAAAATTTTTTTATCGTAAATTTTTTTATCATTTGTATTTTTTATAGTGACAAGGTTATTTTTCTAATTGTTTTTTATCTTATTCATCGGTTTTGTGATCATCAAAAAGGGGGACATGTTGGAAAGATTATTCTATTACAACATGTTATAGTTGTAAATGTTTTTATGATTCCAAAAATAATAATTTTATTCTAAAAAGGTTATCTTAAGTGTTTCAGAAAAGATTTTAGTGATGATTACCTTACATTGAGTGAAGTACATAATCAATGAAAAAGTGATTTATCTTATGATAATCGAAGAATATATTCTATCGAATCAGACTCAGTGAACTCTTTGTTGTAATTTAGTCTAATTATCTAAGACATTATCTCATGAAGAGTATGATTGAGCTGCTGAATTCTCAAGTCAGATGCCTTATCTAGAATGAAAATATTAGAATACATTATCATATTAAAAGGATATTTTTAATGTATTATATTGAGAGAGTTTGAGAAGTTATGAAATCCATGTATCAAAAAAACATAACCTATTCATCTTACACTGAATAATTATCATATTCAATATTAATTTAAGTTTATCTAATGAATAAGATAAAATGTTTTTTTATCATATGAAGTATGTTGAAAAGTTATATTAAGATAAAAAATAATATTAGTAGAATATCTTACTAATGTATATCTCTTATATTGAATTTCATGATTTTAGAACATATCGAAAGATGACTTGTCCCTTTAAGGATTTATCTTCTCAATATAATGTTTTTCTATGAATGGAAATATCTGACGAATAATATGATTTCTAATTACACTATTGCAAGAGTAATTCATTATTGGGAATGAATGGGCACATGCACATAATATTTTGTTATATCAAGCTCTCAAATAAAGGATTGAAAGACCATTACCATTATCTCATGTTTATTTTCAAAAGGAAATACAAAATTAATAGTTAGTCACTTCATTGAAGGAGATGAATAATATAAGGAAAATGAATGGCGAGAATGACTAGAACATTCATTCCCTTAATTCATATACATAAAAAAGATCAAACATAAACACACACATTCATATTACATGTCTCATTAGTTTCACTAAATATCATTCTTAGCTATACCTTGAATACTATAATCTTCTTTGAAAGTATATTCCACTACTTTTAGTTGATGCTTGAAACTATGTGCTGCAACCACATCTTCAAATTTTTCTTAATTAAATTAAATAACTCGTTATAGGAGTCTATGTTGACACTATGGATAGGTATTGTAGAGGGAGAGACGAGTTTAAATCTCTTATACCTTTTTATTAAGTGAAAATTTCTTATACTCAGCTAGGATCCCCCAGTAAAGGGTTTTTATAGTGAAAATCACCAAACTCCTATAGTAAATTTTTGGTGAGTGGAATAGGGGATTTGTGTTCCCTAAACCACTATAAATATCCTATGTTAAATATATTTATATTGTTTTTATTTATGATTTCAATTTTTATTAATGAAAAAGATCATAACTCACATGTCTTAATAATGGAGATTTTTCGGTAAAGAATATTTTTACAAACTAAATTTACCCACCCCACTCTTGAGTGATCATCATGCCACTATGAGAATACATAAGCATGTATAGTCCCTGAGCGGTGAACCACATGAAGTTATTCTTGTTGGGTAGTGAATTTTACCTAGTTCTATATATAATAAGATCACCTAATTCACTTCACCTAGTCATATTCATGTAATTGAATTTTGAATTTCATATCCACAGTGAAGACTTGTACACTAGAATGATTGAAGATGATCTACTTTAGTGGCCACATGGTGGAATCTCAACATAATTTAGTTCACCTAGTATAAATTTCTTATTATCAAACACTAGGTTTATTTAATTTAAAATTTCATAGGCATATATATTAGTTCTAAATCTCTCCTAAGAGATTTAATGAAAAATTATTAACCTTTAATCTATATAATTTTTTCCAATCTTCTACGTGAGTTATCTAGAAGATTAATATGGGTATTTATAGTAAAAAGTGAGGAATATATATCCTACTGTTATTGGTTATACTAATCTTAGACTAATGGTCATGTAGTGAAGCATCACAATGACATATAGTAGGAATCCTATACGGTTTACTATGATATCATATAGGTTACACTACTGAATGATTCATCGATCACATATAATGAACAACATATGGAAGTGTAGAGAATCACCAATATTGGGTAGGTGACCAAGACCATGTCTATGAAGGATGTATTCAATGTTCATATATATAGCCATGATGTCATACCTTCCAGGACCACCATACATTTTTTGATGAACATCATCATCATCTTCCTCTTGTACAAGTAACACTACATTCAGATGTTGCTGATGACCATGATGATTATGTGTAATTTCATCTTCTGAGCTATGGGTGGTCATACGGTAGGTTCTATCACCCATGCATGTACCACAACCTCATCATGCGCTCTTATATGTTTGATCACATGGTTCCATAGTGAAGTTACCAGACACATTGTGTGGTTATTATTCATATGGTACCTTTCTGATTCACATGCTATAAGATTATGAACTAGGGGAATACATATGGTGTCTTAATTCTCAAAAGGTTTCCATCTAATTTTTTTTTATAAATTTAGAACCATACGTCTATTAATTCTTCATGGGAAGTCAAATTGAATACAATACAAATAAATATTCACATTTCTAGTAGGTTTACCAAATAAAATCGTATTTCTAAGGCCAAAAGTTCCTAGAATACCCTAAAAACATGTCTTAGGTTCATAACCCCATTTTGGTGAGAGATGTGTGAAATTAACATACTACACCATATAAGAGGTTCTCACCACTATGTCACTAAATCATGAAATGTTTTTGATGAATTGAAATCCATTGGTATGGGAGAAGTTATGTGACACAAGTAGACATTATTTTCATCCACTTTGGGGTCATAAGATCATTTATTCACAAAGTCAACATGTTTTTTAGTGTGGAATGTGTCATGGATTTTGTGGCAATGTGCATTGAATAAACCTCCCAATTACAAAAAAATATTATCACTATAATTGGATTATCATATAATGAAAAATAATAATATTATAAGTAAAATTTTGGTCACTTTGTCTAATTCCTAAATATATTATTGACATATATTTAAAACAAAACAATGAGATGATACCTAACAAAAGAAGTATCTCAGTTCAAGGATTTCTTACTTCCCCAACTTATCTGTTCATGATAATATTTAAACTCATAGAGTAACATCAAGGATTAATTAATTAACATTAATATTAATAAATTAATAATTATTTTTTTCATTATTCTTAATTACTTGAGTCAAAAATTTTCCCATCAGTTTTGGAACATGAATGAGTATAAGTATAAATATCATCATAGTACACTAGATTTAGAAAATTTGGATGAATCATATCCTCATAGTCATTGGTGAAATATGGGTATATGAATAGATACAACAATAATACAGTAGATTTAGTCTATTTTTATGTTGATTTATTTTAATAGATCTGATGTAGATTATGGAGAGGGATTTGGGATAACGATTATGATGATAACATGTGTTCTAATACCCTGGGGATATGAATTTGCACATTTCACAGGGTTCCTCTAGACTATTATGATATGGATGTAGGGATGGATGATTCTCAATGTGTTTACTAGGCCAAGGGATATAGATATAATATCTTGAATTTATTTGGGATCATATTGTGGACCACATAATCATTTTTTTTCTCTTTCTAACTTCCATAATTTTTTTAATCCATATATTTGTGAGAATTAGTTTTAAGGGAATCAAATTTTTCATAGGCTTCCATTTATGGGTTATGAACTTAATAATTTCTATTATTTTGAATTTTATGTACCCAAATTTTCCAAAATAATGAGAGGATAATGTTTGGTAGAGGCGACTGAGTTTTTTCCTTAGTTTCCATTTTTGGGTTTTCAATTAGATATGTTTTGTCTCTTTAAATGAGAAATGAATAATTTTGACATGATCCTACATGATAAATTTCTATTTAGTGATGACTAAATTTATTTCTCAATCTTACATTGGTTTAGGTTTAACATACAGAGTTATATGTATTTTTATTTTTGAGGTTTTAGGATTTTAATGTTGGATAAAAGTAGTCGATGTTTATGATTAGAAATTTTTTACCAATGTATGAGGTGATCCATATAAAAATATTTTTAAATAATGAATTGATGATAATAAAGGTCCCAGTTCAACTAATATGGAAATACTTCAGTGTTGGTGCATGTAGTTTATAGTCATTGTGCATTTTCCCAAGATGGATGATGTTTAAGGTCAAATATCTTTGAGCACATAACACAATAATTTAATATTAATATCATTTTCAAGTCATTTGAGAAAATATATCTATTAAGGGTGATACAAATCCAATCATGAATGAATTTCCCACTATTATGATATGATTTTACGAGAAAAGGGAAAATTCCATTTATAATTATGAGTATTTGACCATTGTGTCAGGTGGTTTCAGATTATGCGATTAGGACCATAAAACATTCATGAATGAGATTCCACATCCTTGCGTTAAAAATTGGTATGATGATAAATACATGTCATCAAGAACATTGAATCCATATGAATAATTTTATTTCGAATAGATTAAATCTTAACCCAAAGATGTTCAAATCAAAGGATGATGATATGGGGCACATATACTGAGGATTTTTTTGAACCATAATTGATTGATGGGATTCATTTCAGTGTAGTGAGGGAATATGAATGTTAGAGGACCTTCTCCTTAAGATGAAAAAACCCTATGGTTGGTAGGACATAGTGTGTGCCCACAATATTTCTACATTACCTATTTCTAATCTATATTTTACCTTTTCCTTATACATGGGGAGATTAGTGAGTATGGAATTTAAATTTTCTTAGTTAGACCTTTTAGGGTTTTCAAGAAGGAAATTTTAGGGTGTCTTTATTTAATAGTTTAATTTCTTTCAATTTGGACACTTAGGGGCTAGAGTTTAGTGAAATACATGTTTAAAATAAGGTGTTGATTTTAAGGTCATTTTGTGGAAGTGTGAAACAACATCAAAATTTGGATCGCATAAGATAACAACACCCCAAAACCTTTTCAAAAAAGTATTAAGATATTATAAATAATGACTCAGTTTTTTTATCATGATTGATGAAATGATACATGCATGTTGGTGTTGAACAATAAAAATATTCAAATGAAGGGTTACAATGTAATGGTAAAAAGGAATAATAAGATTTTAGGACTTTATCCAAATTAGGAAAACATAATTTTGGATAGTAATTCATATTATGGGTTCATATGTAGAACTATAAGAGTTGAATTTATGCATATCCAAATATCTGTGTCCCTTGGAGTCAAGTACACTCATTATTGATAACCATGAAAGGTTGATGGAAATATAGGGCACTCGTGAAGTGAAATCTGTTTTTTGTTAATAGATAATTGTAAAATATTATGGGGGAATTCTAGATCTATATGTACCATCAATTTGTTTTTATAGTCATTTTTAAGTGATTGAAAATGGGTGATTGTTCTAGGAATAGTAAACATTAGGGTTTTTGAGAATAAATAATTTTTTTCCCCTAATGTGGGATACCATATATTGTGTGCAACCATTTGTATGAATTTTTTAGGGTTGTATAGTCATATAGAATGTTTTAGTGGTTGGGCCTAGAAATAGAGATCATGGAATCACTTTGTATCCCAATAGAATAGGAATCACTCATCATATACTTCTTGAAGATAAAATGGGATTTTATCTAAAAACATATGTATTGAATAAAGGGTATAACAAGTATTTTTATCTAATGTGTGGAAATGATCTTATAGATTTATTGTCCCAAATGGTTTGATAAATCATGTACGGTAGACTTTATGTGAAATATATTACCATCATGGAACCATTAATTAACTCCCATAAATTAAATTTATTATGCTTCATTCTTGAGAACCATAGTGATTCACTGGGTTATCTAAGCTCACATGATCCATGATTAGTGTGAAAAATAATACAATACATGGAGATTGAATATGTTTTATAATGGTATACAAAAGGGGAGAATTAATAATCAAGTAATATTTCCTTTCATATTTTACAAGAAATTTATAAATTGAGACACTTTCAACTTTACATAGGCTGATAAATATTGTAATCCATACACTAAGAGCATTAAAACTCATCCAGGGTTGGTATAATGGATTCAATCCATATAAAGATAGATCCTATAAACTATTTAAGGTTTTTCATTATGGAATAAATGTTGTGTAATTTAATATCATTCCACCATAATGATGACATAAATTTTAACATAATGTAGTGAGGATTAAATTCCAATTAGTTTAATGTTATATGAAAAAGACTAGGGGACACCCAAATGGGATGATTTTTGTGATTGGGTACTATTCAAAATTTAGGATTCCACAGGATGGGTTCATTAAATCCTTTTTCCAAATTGAAAGGAATTTTTATCGCAAAAAATCATGTATAGGATGAAGATAGATGGTCTCTGATATCACTATATATCTTGTGATAGAAGGAATTAAGACACCCATAGATCTTGAGAGTCATTATGTAGTTCTGAATCATGTGTTAAAGAACATGATATTTTTATAGGCATATATAGATGAGAAAATGATCTTACTTCATGGAACCCTATATAGACCTTTATTATGTATATGAGAGAGGAATTGTCATGTTTTCAGACTACAAACCCATATATCTTAAGACCACAAGGACACGATTTGGTATCATAATGATTTTTATAGTCATAAAATTATAGGATGAGATGAGGGAATGAAAATTGGAATCACTACATATCCTACAAGTGCGGTAATCAAGAAAGAAAATGTTTTTGAGAGGATTGTGAAAATATTAAAATTCCATTAGAATAAAGTCCTCTTGAATGAAGATGATGGTCATATAGTTTAATTTCATACTATATAGATGATTTCTTATTATTTTATGACACATGAATGGGTAAATGAAATTTAATTTTATATGTTGGAAAAAGGATAGGAAGATATATAGTTTAATAGATTATGATTTAGATGATGGATAGAATGCTTTTATATTTTTAGGTATTGTAGCTCGGACTATGGACATGTTGTTTAACATCATATATAGAGTACATTCCCTATTCACTATAACATCATGCAACATTGAATATTGTGAAACAACATACAAATTATGCAATATACTTCTTCTAGAACCATATAATACATGGAGATGTGACATTATCTCAATAAAAAGTGAACATGGAGAAAATTTCCTTATAATAGACCTTATATATGTTTTAAGGACCTTTCCAAATTAGATCAAGTTTTATTGGATTCCTCATAAGATTAATCAAAGTTATGAGAACCAATACCAGCTCTCCCTAGAATAATTAACTAGTTGAATATTATTATTGAAGACTCATATAATCTGGTATTAATCGAATTATAGGTTTGGTTGTGTATCTATCATATTCTCATAAATTCTATCTAACACATCAATTTAATCTAGTATTTTCCCTTTCATAAGGTGTGATCATAGATACAATTGAAGAGTGATTGAAATTGATCATAGATGAGAAACACTACAACTCCTTTATAAAAAACAAAATACAGTGCTGTTTGTGTAGAAGTACAAGTTGTGGTGTGGTAATACCAAAATGCAAATCAAATTCTGTATAATCTAGATTTATTTACTATATCCAAAATTTTGTAGAATATTTTTGAAAATGTTTTTTTCATGACCTAAATTTGTCAATTTTAAAAAGCTTGGTTTCATGATGAGTTGTTACAATAGATGTTATATTCCTGATACAGTCTTTTCAACATGAAAAAAATAATTTGGTTCCAGTTCCCATCAATGTTTTGTAAGGTACACAAAATTTGGTGATAAGGTTTGAATTCATGATTTTTATGACATTATGTGTACCAAATTCTTTGAGGGGTATATCCTTAGAACATGTAGAGAATATGTCAGTGTCATTAAAGATGTAATTGAAATTATTGTCTATATATTGGGGTATGAACCCATGTTATTTACTACTCCATATTAAAAATATCCATGATTATTTGGAAATATAAATAAAATTGAGGCTTGGTGGATGGAGTGGGAATGTATTTCAAAATATTATCACCTCCTATTGAATTATGCATAATCATGAATTATCATTTTCTAGAAATAACTAGGTCTCATGATTTTAATGAAGAGATATGTTCCTGAATGATGAACATTGTAGGGGATAAAATAATTTTCTACCTGAATGTGATGGTTTCACGTCCTTTGATGTATCTAAATATGGCCGCATAAAAATGTAATTTTATAGAAATTTTTCTATATTCAATATATTATAGAGGATGAATTTTGATTCCATGCCTTGAATTTTTTTTCTTATTGGCTCGGTCCAATGGAAATACCCCACTTTATAGACAGTCCAATATGGGGAATATAAACATAGTAATGAAATAAGCTGATTAGAATTTTATATTTTCATATTTAGGGGTAGTTTTGACTTCATTGATATCCTATATGTCATTAACAATGACTCAGGATACCACCCTGCATTGTGCGATGTGGATAATTATCTCATTCTAGTTATGTTCAGTCAAGGTTGTCTCTACATTATCCAATGCACCTGACAGAGAATTATTTAATTGATGGATTTTTTTATCATTGGATAATTGTCTCATTTTATTTATGTTTATTTAGGCTTTTGATACCTGGAATGAACAGGAAATAGCCACCTTGTTTCAAGAGATGAAGAAAATCCCTATAATAACTCTATTAAGCTTTAGGTTTTTCATTATTTTTCTAGTTTGAGTACGAGACGAGACACCAAAATATATATCCCACAAATGGGGAGTATCATAGATAGATAAAAACTCTTCCATTTATATTTCTTCATTCAACATTTTTCTTTTTAGGGTATGTTTTATTGTAAGAAAATCAGTTAGCTCTTTCTCTTTTATTTCATTATGTGATATGAATTGAATGTAAAACTTTTACAAGATAACCACTCATTGAGACAATTACTCTTTCAACATCTTATAGTCTATGATGTAAAAGATTGGATCAAAGTTAGACAATAAGATAATGTCATTGTTCTTCAAGTAGTGCATCACATTTTGTACTGTGAAAATCAATGCAAGGTGGTTCTTCATTATATAGTAATATTATGTCCTTGCATAAATAATTATACTACTAAAACAGTAGATATTTTTTTCAATACCTAATCAGTTTTCTATGTGATATGGGGACCAATTGATATCTCTATATAGGACACATATATAATTATTGGGTTTCATTTAATTAATAACAATAAAATCACTGAGTACAATAGATATTGAATGATATTTGTGAAGACTTATTTAAAATCTTTATCCAATTACTAAGAAGATATATTCTTCAACAACTTTATAAAGGGGATGAAGCTTACAGTAATATTAGATAAGAAATTCATGATGTATGAATGGTGTCCCTAAATCCCTACCAAATCATTGTGTTTTTAGGATGATTCATAAAATTGATATCACTAGTAATCTCAAGGTCTAGTTCAATCATATCTTTTCCCACTACAAATATTTGTAATTTTCTTGTAGTCAAACAAAATAATTCATAAAGGGGTTTATCTTCTAGATAAATTTCACTAGTTTACTTAAATATATATCCAGTTCATCTATATGATCATATATTTACTAAGATTTTACCACTAGATCATCAACATAACATTTTGTGATCAATCCTAGGAGGACCATGCAAATTTGGTTCATGGAATATGATTATAATTTACCTTTATTTTTCAAATATAAGGACATTAAATAATAATATAACACTCTTTAGGGTTCTCTAAATATAATGTATTATTTATCTATAGGGAAAATTATGATTAGGTTTTACCATGAGCATCTATCATTAGATGAAATTTCCTGGAATCTAGTTGTAAAATTGATCAAGAGTTTTATAATAAGGACCGGGGAATCATCCTTTAGATATTTCGTTTTTAGATCCTATAAATTGATGAAAAAAATGATATTTAAATGATATTTTTTATTTGTGATGATATTAGAATTTAAATTCAGGTTTCAAGAATCCTAAATTAATTTTTTTAATGAGTCTATCATCTCCATATTTGACCTTATTGGAAAAGAATATATGCAACCTACCAGTTGTCTGCATAAAACCATGATGATCATTTGGGATGACCATATGATGGATGGAAACATGAGATTATATTTTAGGAATTTATATTTAATCATAGGTGAACATATAATGATGTTATTTCAATAAGAATAAATAAATTTCCTTTTCATCAAGAGGCATTATACTGTTATTCAATATTGGTATATGGTCCTCCTATATACCCATATTTATCTATTTGAGTTTATTGATCCTGGTAAAAGCAAATTACTCAAAGTTTATAGGGGAATATCGATAATCATCCTATTATACAACTTATTTATCAATTTCATTAGTATCCTATGGGGATGAGATTTTTTTTATATCTTGAGAGTTAAAAAGATATTTCTCTAGGTTCAAGAGAGTCTGGTGTGGATAACTCCCAAACAAGGGAATCCTAAACAATTTCATCATCTTCCTATATATTATTTGGTAAAAATGATGAAAAAACATCCTAATATTTTTAGAATTAATATAGGTATTTGTAATATCTAATCGCTGATGGATAGACATATTTATTAATGACATAGGATTATGTGTTTGAATTTCTGAAATTAGAAAATGATAGAGGGAACCTTTGGGGTGTTTTTATTCCTATCAGAATTTGAACCCACGTTCTTCCAATAATAATCAACTGAAATAAATTATAACAAGAGGAATGAGATATATCGTATATCCTTGAATCATTCTACATTGTTAATGATCACCTTTACATGACTAATTAGAAATACATATTCCTCACTATTCCTATTCAATGGATTGGTATGATCCATTTCCATGTATTTTTGGTATATTAATATGAGTATCAGTACCTATAAAGAGATTTTACATTCCCTTTTATAATTTAATGAATCTATATTTTATGATGTCTAAAACTCAAAGGGAGAATTATAACCATGAAACACTATTACATTTTTATTGATAGAGTACTTGAGGAACCAATGGTATGAGGAAGGCTCCACTAATTGATGATAAATCCCCCAATATCCGAGTAGAACATTGAATGTATTTTTATAATGAATTACTAATAATTAAATATTATAGAATGGTAACCCAAACTAGAATATATTCTTGATTAGTCCACGATGGTTCTTCTCACTTTTATCATACCCCTAGATCATTTTATTATAAAGTGAAAATTTTTCCCCACTATATCACAAGAATACGAGGCTTCTAACTGATATGATGTTAGTCCCAAATATAAAATCAATGGGGTCATGATGTATGTCAACATTGTCATGATTTTATGAAATATACATAGGTCTAATATGTCCTAATAAAACAACCTCTATATCTTTGTATTTAAAAGATATAACATAGTGGTACTTCATGGGTGTAGTCTCTACATGGTAGTCCTCAACTAATACTATCTCATCCACAAAATCTTAATGAATTAAGGGGGCCTCAATGAGTATGTAATAGAACATAATTTAAAGTTATATAGAATCCATGATTTAATGAATAAATAGAATGATAGTGAGATGATTCAGGATAACACAATTTTGGATTAGGGGCCTTTGTCTTATAGTAGAATGTTATTCCCTACAATAAGGCCTATATTTTAATGAAGGATATGTTATCAAACCCTGTATATGGAAGATATTTTGATACATGTTCATTGTTCTTATGTTTGGTTGAGATAGTTTTCCTGTAGTTTTATTATGACTTTATTTAAGTTTATTTTTGAATCGGGCCTCTAATACAATGGGATTTGATTGAAATATTGATAACTAAAGAGTGGATATTCTCTCCTCTTATGCCTAAATAATTGCTTGTCTCCATGTTTATGTTTTATATATGTATTTATACAATACATTAATTTAATATTGGTTTTATTGATGGGATTCCAACGAACATCTATAAACATGAAAACCTCAGCCTCTACTGCTTATTTCTTATCATCTATGATTTTATCTAGAGACTTCACGTTCATATGTAAAATTCAAATCATGTAATGGGTCTACCAAGTGAATAAAATTAACTAATCAATATAGAAATACTTCTTATGATGGAGGTTCCATTTGGTGGGGTAGTACCCATGATTGAAATGTTGGAGGTAGAATTTCTTTGAAATATATGTTGGGTTGGGAACTAATATGAGTTCCTTTTTCAATGTGTTTCTCTTATACCATTAGCAATACCAACTCATGGAGGACTATGATACAAAAGGGGATGCTTCATATATTTTTAGGGGATTTCAGGCAGTAATCAATTTGTTCAGTTGGGCCCTAAGAATTGCATTCACATGGTTGACTATGTTTCTAGTGATCTAATAATCAAAATTTATGCATTATTACATTGAAAATCGTACCACTATGATTTCTCATATTTTAAATGTGAATAAACAAGAACTACCTGCATCGAGGTTATAACTAAATGAATTTCTTGAAATCTAGAATCCTCTAGGGGAAGTCTTAAAAAATCACACACTCATGTATATTATTCTTCAATATATGACAGTTGGGAAACATTCTGTATGGTATATGAGAATTTATTAATTTCGTTTTCTAGGCTCTATTTTTTTTCTAAAATTGTTTTCTAATTCTATAATTTATTATCCTTGAGAATTCTAAATTTAAATAGAATATATCATTTTCTTTTGATCCTCAAATTATGGTTGATATATATTTTTCCTATAATTATGTTGGTGATGATGTTTTTGTTCCTCCCATTCATTTGTTGGTTAATAATATTTTATATGGGTTTTTGTATCTATTCTAGTGTTGGAACTAGATTGATCGTCACATTTTTTTACTTCTTTTTTTACTAGTTCACCTTCACTGAGTTGTTGCCTTTAATTTTAACTTGTCTTTTAGGAATTAAATATCATTCATTACTTTTAATTCAATTTTTTCTATCTCCTAGAGTCTATTGGGATATTTTACCAAGATCAGTGGTGGCCTAAACTCAATATAGAGATACTATGACCAATATCCAATAATATATCCTATTATAGATCTATGATGACTGATTAAATTAGATTTTTCCATATAGATATCAATATAGAGACTCCTCATTCTAATATTTCTTTCACTATTAGAGTTCATTGATAATTGAAATTTTTCTTTTAAGATAAATTGACATTGTATATTTTTGTGGATTCCTTTTCAATCTGTAATATACCCATTTATCAAACTACAGAACCAGAATAATGTTCAATATTCATGATTTTATATGAATTGTCTGTGTTTGGATGCTTCTTGGTTCTTTAATATTATCATCATGGATCCATACCACGACACAAAATTTGAGTGGTGATTTTTGGGGTATCTATTTATATTAAAAATATGAAATTTTGGATTTCCAATATTAAGAAGAAGAGGAGTTTCATTGTAACACCCCAAGATTTCATAGTGTGTTATTTCATCAAAATAATTCAATAACTTGAACTACAAGCAACACCGAGTTCAATTGCACCATGACTTACCAAAAAAAAAGCCATTAAAAGAGGTCATGAATAGCATTAACTACATTTTTAACTTTATATAATCCTTATAATTTTAGAATCCATATTATGAGTTTCTTAGTCATAATGCAAGAACAGATTCATTTTCAGTATTGCACTTTTATCAACTTTTGATAGTGAAACCTTTTTAAATACAATATTTTAAACTTTTTGACTAAATGGAGACATCAAAAAATTTAAAATGAAACATCCCAAGCTTCCACGGTACGCTTTCCTTTGAATAAAACAGTAGCGTGTGTTGTACGCAACTTCGAGTTCTAACACACCGTAACTAATCAAACTAGCCGTTATGAATAGTAATACCTACTTTTTGAAATTATATATATTTTATATTTGAAAATGGACTTCATTTTTGGATTCGGAATATCGAATTTAGCCTAAGATGAAATTTTGGTACATTTCGGATAACTTTCATATTTTGATGAATAGTGAAAATTACTAAATTTTAATTAAAAACAACTTTTTTAATCAAAATAATTAATAGTGATAAATTGTGAATTTGAGTGGTTTTAAAGTATATTTAGAATATATTTTTACCATTTAATATAATGTTGGTCATTGGACATAATTTTACAATTAAACCAAACATAAACAAGTGTCAATCTTTTGATAGTTATTACCTCTTAAAACACGCTTTTTGTTTTGACAGCGGGAATTAATTTTAAATTAATTTCTGCCACTTCTGTGTTTTGAATTTAGGAAAATGGATTCCATATTTGGAACCAGGATGTTCAAATTGTGTAAATAGGTAACTTTTATTTTTAGACATTTTGAATAGTTACTGTGGTAAATATTTTATTTACCATGGTTAAAGGGTAAATCCGGTAAATAAGGGTTACAAAATAATATTATAATAATACGAAATTACCCTAAAACGTGTTCTAACCTTATTGGTGGACACATACCCGACCATGGGCATCCTTGGGTCAATTTGGGGACCCCTTGGAGCCACTTGTATGTGGTAGGGACACATTATATTAATAAAGTTAAAATAAAAATAAAAATGGCATAAGCTTACATCTTTTAGAAGAACAATTTTTACATAGGGTTATACATGTTGGATTTTAGATTATAAATATTCCTTAGAAATATAAAAAGATTTCCTACATAATTATATTTTATTTATAATTTTTAGACATTAAATAATTTATTTTATTTATGACACAATGATGATGCAGTAATTACTATAATAGTGAAAAATTAAAATAATTGATATTATAAATACCCAAATAAATATAATATGAAACTTTTAATGAATTAAACTAATTTTCTAGGATAATATGATATATTAGGATTGATTTAATTGACTTTTTTAGAAGTAATCAATCTGTTATGAGTTTCAAAAAAATCCACTATTGAATAGTGTCAAAATTGACATAAAAGAGTTCTTAAAACAAATATTATATTATTAATTGATATTAAATTCCTAAAAATCTAAGGTTCGGCCAAGAGACTTATATCAGGATAGGTTCATCATTAATGGACCACTTGTGGGTCGCTTGGATGTATATAGTAAGTTTATTAACCATATTATATAAAAATACAAAGAGACATTGTGAAAGTGAAACTAATTAACTTAGAATTAATACTTAAAGATAAGGTTAATATAAGTACACAAACCTGTCTAAATTCTATTGGTTGAGTGGTTTTCGACCTATCCCCACCTTAACCTTTGAATAATCAACTTTGGAGCCATTGGAAACCGAATATGAATTTATTATAAATTAATATTTCTAGCTTTTCCAAAGGTGCCCCTCACCCCTCTTATAAAAGGGCACTCCTCCTTCTCATTTCTTCACACCTCTCAAGCCACTTGGATCGTCCAAACTCTGCCCAACTAAGCTCCCCACATCCCTCTCCTCCTCCTTGAAGCTTCCCCTTAGGCAGAAAGCATTTCAAGAAGTCCTTTGGTTCCAACCAAAGTGAGTTACCTAAATTAAAGGTAACGATTTCTCTTAAATTATTTTCATTTATTTTGCTTCTTCAACCCCCAAACTATTTTTATTTCCTTTATTTTGTAACAACACCAGTATCCTCAATATACTAGGATGTTGTTATAAGAATGATTCAAACTACACATACACACAACTCCATCTAATGGATGATGAACATAATGTTTCTGTGGATGGAAAACTAACGCCTCACGAAATGATGATTGTTCAAATACATATTACCGCCTCTCATGGTGGCCATTATGATGGCACTGTAATTAAATATGATATTAATGATATATATTTTATATATAAGCTTCTGTAATTCCATTTTATTTCATACCATTATTCGTTTCATGTTGTATATACATACGATAATTTCATTTGAGGAAGTGCGGACTACCGCCCCCTTAAAATGATATGACTCGTTCATACCACACATGGAACGTATAAAGGATGGTGTTAATGAACTTAAGTAACATGTATAAAATATTATATTATACTGGAATAGTAATATACCTATGTATCATTTGTATTCGATTCTTTTAAAATAAAAATTAAATGGAAGTAGCGTTCGTGCGTACGTACGGACTACCGTCTCCACGAACGCGATGAGATTCATTATCCATCGTATCCATTCAAGTATAATTATCATTTGATGATTTAAAAATGATGTTTAAGGACTTGATACCATTCTGGATTTTAATAATATACAAGTTATCCTTTACAAACATGTCTTACGTAACAAAACATACAAAAGCAAACAAGTAAGTTCACACCCGAAACAGCGATAATACTAAGATATTATTATCAAATCAATATTAAAAGATCATATATGATATCATATTAATGTATATTATTCTTGTATAATTTAATAACAATTATTTCACCATTATACAGGAGGTTAACCTACCCCAACCAAGGAAAATTACAAGGTAAGGGTTATTTCACAATCTCTTCATTATCCGAGGTTGTTTATACGTAAAAATCTACTGGGATATCTTTATCATCCACATCCATGTTTCTTAAAAATGTATTTCAAAACATTTTTACTATTTACAAGAATATGGGTTAAAGTCATTTATACCCTTCTTTGACTTTTTATAAGAGGTTTATAAAGGAATCTTTCCGTCGTTTTCAAAACAAGGTCCTTTTTAACCTTTTCGACAGAATTGAGGTAAGAATGTTTTTTTTAACTTATACGGCGGGTGCGGTTATTTTACGCCGTTATAAAATCTTCAAAACTTCCCTTACAAGCTTATAAGAATATTTTCAAAGAAAATGTTTTATTTTATATGGATCTTAAATGATTTCAAAATAAAAAGAGATATTTCTTTAAAAAGAATTTTGATTTCATCTATGTCAACATCCTTTGATGGATTTTATGCTTATTTGAATTTGATCTATTGTGATACAAAACTTCTATATTGTATTGAAGGTTTTGGGATATGTTTGACTGTGGATGTGCTATTTTTATACCATTCATAGTTTATGGTGAAATTATTGACATTTCGTATGCTAGTTTTAATACGAATGTTTATGTTATGTTTAAACCTTTTCATATGGGAATGCATTGGACTTAGTAAGTGACGGGTGGAGCCCGCTATAGCTCCTCGATGCATCGGTAGGTCTCATGAGACAAACTAGTGTCTTGGCACAAGGCCCTGACAAAATCTTATTTGTAGTCTTGGCACGAGGCCTTGGCTATGTGGTTATGATAGTCTGGCATTATGCATTCCAACATTATGAAAGTGGTTATTGATTTTTGCATGTGATTATTCGATTAGTAGAATATCCATGTGAATAAGTAAATGGCATTATTTCATTTTATTTATGCCATACCATGTTGAAAGTTCATATTTAAAAGGCTTTTGTTTTAGTTATACATTGCCTTAAATGTTTATTCTTATTTATGAAAGTTTCCTCTATATTGTTATCCTTACTGGGCATTTGAGCTCACCCCTTTTCTATGTTTTATTTTTCCCAGGATGTGAAGAAGTAAGTTATGAATGACCTGTAGGGATTTTATGAGGGGTTAATAGTGTGGATTGTGAAAACATTATGTTGTTGTAGTAGTTTTTCATTTTATGATGTAATGTAAAACTTATGAATATATCTAGTGTTTCCAAGGCTACTAAACCAATCGGTCTTTCGAGATTTGATCTTTCTTGTGATCATGCCAATGTTACGAAGTAATGCACCGACTCTGGGTAGCTGGGGTCGGGGCGTTACAGTTGGTATCAGAGGAAGTTTAGTACAAACCTTGGAAGCTAGATTTAGATAAACTCTGATTAGAGCACGTAGACCTAAGATTAACTTTGAGGATTAGTATAGAAGAACTTCCTAGAATTTTGGTATTGTAGAGATTTTGTGAGTTTTCCGAGCAATACATCCCTGTCTGGATATGAGCAGGTAGAGGCGGCTCTGGCACAGATGTACCTAGGGGTAAAACCCGAAAACACCGCTTTGAGCTAGACTCGAACGGGAACTGGTGCACGACAACGGGCCTTGCTGCACTCTTGGTTACGACACTCCCGGGGGATATGCTTAGGATAACTCTCATTTTCTTTACAAATCATTTTGAAGGGATTATGAGTATATACTTCCTCAAAGAAAACATTCTTATGATTATGGATTATATCCATAAATAGTTCAATTTATGTTAAGTGTTTTATAAGTATGGGATTATGTATTTTGATTCATAAACTGATCTAGTGTATGCCATTTTTTAGAAATGGCGCCCAGTAGAAGGAATGAGAACTCCAGAAATGCACATGATCCAAAGAGAAGGAAGGATCATATCTTTCATGGTCTTAAGCTAGAATTTATAAGAGAAATAGTCTCCCATGTATTATCATCATATGAAGAAATAATATCATGTGTTGATAAGATAAGTAAAGAGTTTACTGAGTCCTATGGCTTTGAAGGGAAGCAAGAGAAGAAAAGGATGGAAGAGAGAAAGATGGATAAAGGGAAGAGGGAAAAGAATAATTTTCCCATATGCGGTAACTGTGGAAAGAAACACCCTGGAACTTGCCTGAAAGGAATGGGAGTTTGTTATAAGTGTGGAGGAAAAGGGCACAAATTACGTGACTGCAAGGGTAAGAAAATGGTTTCAAATGTACAATGCTTCATTTGCAAGGAGTTTGGACACTATGAGAACCAATGTCCCAATCATCAGACTATGCCGTAAATGATGCTATTGGATAATAATCAAGTTATGATACTACCACAGATGAAGAGGAATGATTAGAGTTCTTATGTTGATTATGTCGATTGAGTGTTGTATGAACAATGTACTTGTTATAATAATTATGGAGTATATAAGGATTGTACTGCAGTACCATTTCATTAAGGACTTGAGATTGTGTGGAACAAAGAAAAGTGACTCAATAGCAGGATAAATTTTTGGAAAATATATGGTTGAGAGAATGATAAATCATAATACAGTTCTGATACTGAGGTAGTGATTTTGGAATAATATGTGATTGTTTTGGATAAATTATATTGGATATTCTTGACTACCTTGGAACTGATTAATGATTTGTATATTCCATCATTGTTGGGGTTTAAAACATTTTTGGATTAATGAAGTATATCCAGCATTCTATATGGAATAAGGGAGCATGAATGTAATCAATAAGGAATATGGTAATACATGATGAAGGTATTCATATTCTATTACGGGGTAAAAAGGATTTATATTATGTTTACCTTCCTTATAAATGTTGGACTGTGAGTTTAGACAGAAGTATTTTGGATAGTTCTAGTTTGGATTATTTTGGATTGCCATAAAAGGACAACCTGGAGGTCGGGCGGCAACCCGTCGCGTCCGGCAAGGCTGCGAGACTTGAACCCGCAACCGAAGGGCGACAAGGGTGTATCACCTACCACTGTCCCACGAGATGTCCTGAATTAAATAATGTAGTTTTTTTAAAAGATCTGGTAGATGAATTATAAATTCGTTTATTTTGGAACCCTATATGAATAGTATAAATAGAATTTTTTTTTACGAGTGAAAGATGAGTTTGTGGTTGAAATTTATTAATGGATAAAACTCTAATTATAAAGTAAGTATATCTCCTTATGATCTTAGCCAATCTCATAAATAAATTCTTCAACAAAAGCAACTTAGAACAAAAATGTTTTCCTAGATGGTACCTTAAATCATCACTAATTTATGGCTTTGGGATTGTTGGCCTTTTCATAGCCATGTTCTCTACCACTCTCCATCAGATAATTGATGGTTAGATTTTTCTTCCATATCCATATTTTACTACATGGAACCCTAGTATGTGTTATTTTCGGTAATCTTCATACTTTCGACTCTTTATTTTAAATAGAGGCCTCATTAATTCATTTTTCGATGTGGGATTTCAACTAAGATATTTTGAAACGTCAAAAATGTGTTATCCTAATACCCTATGTTTTGTTGAACCGATGGTATTTTAAATCATCATAGATTGATGAATTTAAGTACCTAAATTTTATACTTGTTTGTGATTGATGACCTCAATCACTACCTATAAATATTTACGTTTTTCCTCCGATTATATGTCTCCAATTTCCACCAATGTTCTCCTAATCGAGATCATAATTTGGTGGTGACCCTTTGATTTCTCTTTTCCTCATATTAAGACTAAATTTTAGTAACCCAATTTCCGATGTGGATTTTCCCACAAATATATTATCTATTTTCAACCTTTTATTTTCGAAGAACAATTTCAAATTGTGAGGACGCAATTTATTGAAGGAGGGGAGAATGTAACACCCCAAGATTTCATAGTGTGTTATTTCTTCAAAATAATTCAATAACTTGCACTACAAGCAACACCGATGTAAAGACCCGTAAAATTCAAGGAATTTTTTTTCTTAATTTTCTTTAGAATTTTACAAGAGCGCGGTTTCAGACGGCACCTGATTCCGAGGCCCGGAGTGCCCGGAATTAATTTCCGAAGTTTGGCTCGGGTACGTTCAGTGAACGAACGAGCGGGAATTCCTAACTTTTGATCCGGTGCTCGGAATTGAAATCCGAGGGCACCGATGAACTCGCAGCGCCGATATTCGCTTAATGAGACCTTTTCGGGAGTTGCGTTTGTTGCGGGTTGAAAGTTACGTTTTGAGGTTTTTTCAGTTAAGTTAAATAAAATTTGTGTAAAGACAAATTTTATTTTAACTTATTTAAAAACCTATCAAAGGAGGTTGGAAGTGGGACCCACACCCACTTAACCTCCCTTGGGAGGATTAAGTGTGGTGGGGCCCACACGAACCCCTTTTCTTTTCAAATTCTCTCAACATCTTTAACGCCTCTTTTAATGGCTTAGGTTACCCTTATTTAATTAAGGGAGTTAACCCCTTTTTTTTTTGAATTTCAAACATTGAAATTCTTTTGTGTTGTGTTAATAAAATAAGAGGTAGTCTTATTTTATTTGGAGTTCTTTGTTTGTCTTTGGAGAGCTTTCCCTTCATCTCCAAGCTCTGACGAAGAACGAAGAACGTCTTCATCCTCAACGAAGAACGACAACACTTCGTCAAGGATCATCGACTCGGCGACCCGATATCTTCGGACCTCTTCTTCCTCCCCGAACCTTCTTCGTCGGCAATCGAAGATCCGCCAACGACGTGTCTCTTCGGGCATAACTCTTCGTCAACGGATTTGACGAACAACGACCACGACACCCGACCTCCGCGAAGCCGTCTTCCGCGGAGCGTAGCCGAACCTTTGAATCTTAAAACCGAGGTAGGGGTTGTCGTTTTCTTTTGGTTTCCTTAATTTATTCTTGATCGTGAATCTATCAAGACTAACGTGTAACTTGATTTATTTTAAGTTGCGTTTTTAATTTAACGTGAGGGGGGCCGGACCGCACGAACACGGCCGAATTACCCCCTCCATCGTTCATGTTTGTTTATGCGGGTGGAAGCAAGTATCGTGGTGCCGTCGCACCACGCGGATGATCGTTCATTTATTTTTATGCAACGCCGTCGCGCTTCGCCGAGGAGAGTCTTCAAGAACGCGACGCCGTCGCGCCGCGTTGGAAGGATTCATGGCACGGCGAAAGGGGCGCGGTGCCGTCGCACCGCGCCGGACGACAAACACCGCGGCCGGTTCCGGGCCGCGGCGGGACGAGAAGACCGCGGCCGGTTCCGGGCCGCGGCGGGACGAGAAGACCGCGGCCGGTTCCGGGCCGCGGCGGGACGAGGAGACCGCGGCCGGTTCCGGGCCGCGGCGGAAGGAAAGACCGGCGGCCGGGCCGCCGGCATCGGAAGTCGAGGGCGGGACCGGAATTTCCGGTCCCGTTGGTAAAAACCGGCCAGCCAGCGGGCCGGCCGGATGTCATAAAACCGGGGGATTAAACCCCCGGCCGGTTCTTCAAACCCCCCTCTTAATGAGGGGGGGGGGTTCATTTAAAGGAGGGGGGGGCAAAGCCCCCCCGGTTCGTTCCAGCCGGCCCCCATTTGTGGGGGGGCCGTTTCTTTTGCAAAGGCACGGCACAAGGCCGTGCCACCTTGACAAAAACGCGGGGCTTAGCCCCCGCGTGCCTCCCGCGTGACCACCACGTGCGGCGCCAGGCGCCACCGCCGCGGCCCGCCGCCGCCGCCACCGCGGCCCGCCGCCGCCGCCACCGCGGCCCGCCGCCGCCGCCACCGCGGACCGCCGCCGCCGCCGCCGCCGCCGCACCGCCGCCGCCGCGCCGCCGCCGCCGCCCAGGGGGGGGGGGTCGGGTCGGGTCGGCCCGGACCCGGACCCCCCCGTTTCGAACCAGTTTCGGTTTTTGGCTCATAACTTGAGCCTCGGACCTCCGAATGACGAACCGTCTGCGGCAACGCGATCCTTGGATCGAGACGGTCGTTTCGGTATATCGCACTCAAGGTTTCGGTTTACATTGAGTTCGGCCGGGTTGGTTCGTTCACGAAACCAACCGGGCCTTCGGAGCGGAAACGCTCATATCTTGAGCTACGAACGTCCGATTGACGCGCCGTCAGTCGCGTTGTGTTCCTCTTAGTGAGACGGAACTTTTGGCATACTCCGCCCGAGGTTTGGACGCAGGTGGAGTACGGTCGGGTTGGTTTTGCCTTAAAAACCAACCGGGCCCCGGAGACGAAAATGCCTATAACTCTCAGACCGGGCGTCTGATCGACGCGCCGTCTGTTGCGTTGAGTTCCTGTTGACGATACGGAACTTTTGGATACATCAACTTCGGTCTTCGTGACAGTTGATGTGTCAGCCTCTCGGCTCGTGGAGCGGACCCTCCGTACGAGCTTGCTGTGTGCGGGAACCCTAGTGCTGGCCGCGACTGTTCTACTGCTACAACTGCTACTGTGACTGCGACGACGACAGTACAGAGATCCTGTGTGGATTCGACGACGACAGTACAGAGATCCTGTGTGGATTCGACGACGACAGTACAGAGATCCTGTGTGGATTCGACGACGACGACTACAGCACTCAGCGATCCTACGTGGATCAGTGCTACAGGTCCTGTGTGGGCCCGATCCTGTGTGGGTCCGATCCTGTGTGGGTCCTTGCGCTCAGCGGTTCTGTGTGAGCCAGCGCCTACAGGTTTTGTGTGAGCCCGATCCTGTGTGGGTCTTCTGCGGGGGTTAGTTACCTATCGATCCTTCGTGGGTCTGACGACTTAGATGGATCAGTGATCATCTTTATCGTCCTTGAAGAAGTATACCTGTGTGAGCTGAATCCTGTTGCTATCCTGTGTGGATTGTGTTGTGCAATCCTGTGTGGATTATGTTTTGCTTTCCTTTGTGGAATACGTATACTTTCCTGCGTGGACTGAGTTGTACTTGGGCTCGGAGGTTGGAGCGTATATGAATTGATGACTTAGGTATATGTATGGGCATATACCTAAGTAGTGTCGGTTGTTACTTCGTGATTGTACTTTTCTTCGTGGTTTATCCTTTGTGGATTTGAGAGACCTTCAGGGGTCTCGGGGTCCCTACTGAGTAGCTTATACTCACCCCTGCACGGGCTTTGCCCGCACTACGTTGTGTTGGTTGCAGACGACGGACAACGTTGACCTTAGCTGAGGCTTGCACAGCGGGACGGTACCCGGAGGTGGACCACTGGGCGGGACGTGCTCGGAGAGGACGGCGGGACCCGTGGAGCAGAGGAGCTTTCTGTACCCACCCTTCAGGTGGGATTTCCAGTGGACAGCTCGGAGTAGCAGCTTTTACTTTTCAGTTGCTGTTTTTCCCTTTCGAGTTGTACTTTACTTTCAGTTTGGGTTTGTATTCTGGCCCATTTACTTTTCCGCACTTTCAGTCGTACTCTGCTTGTTTAGTGTTTACTTCCGCTTGTTTACTCTGTGGTGTGTGTTTACTTTTCAAAGGCAATGCCTTCCCTTTTTACCGGGATTTACGCCTTGGTGCTAGTCGCCAGCCCCTGGCCTATGGAAGGCGGGCTTGGGGTAGTCACGGCACGGACCCCGAGGGCGGGTCGTGACAAATTGGTATCAGAGGAGTTCGGTTCTATCGCGAACTCTGATCTTTTCTATGTGAAGCAATAATGTTTAGCGTATTGAGTGTGGTTATCAGTCCAGGGAGTCCAGTGTTGGTGCGGCGGCCGACGTATCCGTACACCAGGACCCTGACTTCTGATTTCCGACTTAATGCACGAAAACATTGATTGCGTGTGTGTTTCAAAGTTTTCTTTGTGATTACTTGTGTCAGCTCACCGGGTATACTGATCTGCTTTATGAAAGTCTCAAGTTTTCCTTGTGATTACTTGTGCCAGCTCACCAGGTATACTGTTCTGACTGTGGTGCTCTTGTTCTCCTTTTCAAGGATGGCCCCGCGACGACAGCCAGCTAGGGTTCCGAGAGTCGAGCGAGACGACAGCCCACCGAGCGACGAGGCCTCGGTGCAGGGCCCTTTGCCAGTAGTGGCACCGGCGGTAGCTTTACCCGCCGATCCCCCGATGCTTCCAGCAGCAGCCGCTGACGATGCACGTCGCCTCAGCGCACTGCATGAGTTTCAGCACCAGCGACCGCCCAGGTTTCGCGGGGAGACGGATCCCCAGGAAGCAGAGGACTGGCTGGAGGCAGTGGTTCGAGTGTTTAGGCTAGTGAGGACACCAGCAGACCTCATGGTGATCCTCGCTGCGAGCCTATTACACGCAGCAGCAGGACGATGGTGGAGCTTGATGCTCCAGGTGCACGATGAGGCATCCTTGCTCTGGACGGACTTCGAGAGCCTCTTCCGCTCGGAGTTCGTCCCAACCACCCTTCGTGCGGTGCGTATCCAGGAGCTTCTACAGCTGCGGCAGGGCAGCATGACGGTCGCTCAGTACTCGGCGAGATTTACCGATCTCTCGCGCTACTCGACCGACATGGTACGGGACGCATTCTTCCGGGCCCGGACCTTCGAGCAGGGTTTGAGACACGAGATCAGGACATCGCTGATCTCCCTCAGCATACCGACTCAGACAGGAGTACTGGAGCGGGCCCTTCTGATCGAGAGCTTCCTTGCTGAGTCTACACCAGTACAGAGACCCACCGCAGGGCGGCACGTGGCAGAGTCATCTGCAGCTGGCAGTCGACGAATGACTCAGGGGTCCAGGCAGACCAGACCTCAGGGCACTGGCTCAGCAGTGCAGGGCACACAACGCGGAGCCAGTCTTTCGAGTGGAAGACAGTGCTATGCATGCGGCGGGCAAGGCCACATGGCTCGTGACTGCCCGACCCGCCATGCGGAGGAGCAGCAGACGGTTGAGGAACCACCTAGGCAGAGGCAGAGGTTCGACCGTGGCGGTCTGCAGGGAGGAGGCAGACGAGACAGAGGAGCTGGCCGAGCAGCAGGTGGTGGACGACGCTTTGAGGCTCTACCACCACCACCACCAGGAGGTCCACCCCGACCGCAGGGGAGAGCTCAGCTTCAGGCAGCCGAGGCCTTCGATCATGGAGCCCTGGGAGCCGATGGACAGGAGCAGAACTAGTGGATACATCCTTTGTACTTCTGGTTCCTTGTTGCTTTTGTGTAGCGTCTTGTATTACGAGCTGCATTAATAAAAGACGCTTACCTTGTGATGTTTTCGTTCCTGTCCTCTATCGTAATGTTACTAAGAGGTTCCAGTTTTGGCTGTTGACTTGACCCTCACTTGTGAGACATCTACTGGAGGAGACCCAGATACCACACACTGATGCCGACAGTGTGACTCAACCCTTGGAGGCGAGAGTAACGGTTGAATCTCTTAGTAGTAGCGTCGAGGCCTTACGACGTCATCCTTAGTATGGATTAGTATCATCCATGTTAGGATTGACTGTTTTAGGCAAAGAATGTGGTTCATCCAGGGGATGAGACCAGATTTCTCTTTTCGGCAAAAGAGAAATCTTGCAGCTCTGGTGGGACCGGAGATGGTCCGGGCCACGTCAGAGGAGGTCCATGTCATCCAGGAGCGGGTCCTACATGGGCGATCGATTCCTCTTGTGCGCAACAGATGGCGGCACGGGAATCTCCAGGAGAGCACATGGGAGCGGGAGGCTCAGATGCGTGCTCAGTACTCTCTTTTGGTTTCCCTAGTTTTTGATGTAGCTTTACGGGGACGTAAAGCCCTGAGGTGGGAGTATTGTAAAGACCCGTAAAATTCAAGGAAAATTTTTTCTTAATTTTCTTTAGAATTTTACAAGAGCGCGGTTTCAGACGGCACCTGATTCCGAGGCCCGGAGTGCCCGGAATTAATTTCCGAAGTTTGGCTCGGGTACGTTCAGTGAACGAACGAGCGGGAATTCCTAACTTTTGATCCGGTGCTCGGAATTGAAATCCGAGGGCACCGATGAACTCGCAGCGCCGATATTCGCTTAATGAGACCTTTTCGGGAGTTGCGTTTGTTGCGGGTTGAAAGTTACGTTTTGGGGTTTTTTCAGTTAAGTTAAATAAAATTTGTGTAAAGACAAATTTTATTTTAACTTATTTAAAAACCTATCAAAGGAGGTTGGAAGTGGGACCCACACCCACTTAACCTCCCTTGGGAGGATTAAGTGTGGTGGGGCCCACACGAACCCCTTTTCTTTTCAAATTCTCTCAACATCTTTAACGCCTCTTTTAATGGCTTAGGTTACCCTTATTTAATTAAGGGAGTTAACCCCTTTTTTTTTTTGAATTTCAAACATTGAAATTCTTTTGTGTTGTGTTAATAAAATAAGAGGTAGTCTTATTTTATTTGGAGTTCTTTGTTTGTCTTTGGAGAGCTTTCCCTTCATCTCCAAGCTCTGACGAAGAACGAAGAACGTCTTCATCCTCAACGAAGAACGACAACACTTCGTCAAGGATCATCGACTCGGCGACCCGATATCTTCGGACCTCTTCTTCCTCCCCGAACCTTCTTCGTCGGCAATCGAAGATCCGCCAACGACGTGTCTCTTCGGGCATAACTCTTCGTCAACGGATTTGACGAACGACGACCACGACACCCGACCTCCGCGAAGCCGTCTTCCGCGGAGCGTAGCCGAACCTTTGAATCTTAAAACCGAGGTAGGGGTTGTCGTTTTCTTTTGGTTTCCTTAATTTATTCTTGATCGTGAATCTATCAAGACTAACGTGTAACTTGATTTATTTTAAGTTGCGTTTTTAATTTAACGTGAGGGGGGCCGGACCGCACGAACACGGCCGAATTCCCCCCTCCATCGTTCATGTTTGTTTATGCGGGTGGAAGCAAGTATCGTGGTGCCGTCGCACCACGCGGATGATCGTTCATTTATTTTTATGCAACGCCGTCGCGCTTCGCCGAGGAGAGTCTTCAAGAACGCGACGCCGTCGCGCCGCGTTGGAAGGATTCATGGCACGGCGAAAGGGGCGCGGTGCCGTCGCACCGCGCCGGACGACAAACACCGCGGCCGGTTCCGGGCCGCGGCGGGACGAGAAGACCGCGGCCGGTTCCGGGCCGCGGCGGGACGAGAAGACCGCGGCCGGTTCCGGGCCGCGGCGGGACGAGGAGACCGCGGCCGGTTCCGGGCCGCGGCGGGACGAGGAGACCGCGGCCGGTTCCGGGCCGCGGCGGAAGGAAAGACCGGCGGCCGGGCCGCCGGCGTCGGAAGTCGAGGGCGGGACCGGAATTTCCGGTCCCGTTGGTAAAAACCGGCCAGCCAGCGGGCCGGCCGGATGTCATAAAACCGGGGGATTAAACCCCCGGCCGGTTCTTCAAACCCCCCTCTTAATGAGGGGGGGGGGGGTTCATTTAAAGGAGGGGGGGGGCAAAGCCCCCCCGGTTCGTTCCAGCCGGCCCCCATTTGTGGGGGGGCCGTTTCTTTTGCAAAGGCACGACACAAGGCCGTGCCACCTTGACAAAAACGCGGGGCTTAGCCCCCGCGTGCCTCCCGCGTGACCACCACGTGCGGCGCCAGGCGCCACCGCCGCGGCCCGCCGCCGCCGCCACCGCGGCCCGCCGCCGCCGCCACCGCGGCCCGCCGCCGCCGCCACCGCGGCCCGCCGCCGCCGCCACCGCGGACCGCCGCCGCCGCCGCCGCCGCCGCACCGCCGCCGCCGCGCCGCCGCTGCCGCCGCCGGCCGCCGCCCAGGGGGGGGGGGGGGTCGGGTCGGGTCGGCCCGGACCCGGACCCCCCCGTTTCGAACCAGTTTCGGTTTTTGGCTCATAACTTGAGCCTCGGACCTCCGAATGACGAACCGTCTGCGGCAACGCGATCCTTGGATCGAGACGGTCGTTTCGGTATATCGCACTCAAGGTTTCGGTTTACTTTGAGTTCGGCCGGGTTGGTTCGTTCACGAAACCAACCGGGCCTTCGGAGCGGAAACGCTCATATCTTGAGCTACGAACGTCCGATTGACGCGCCGTCAGTCGCGTTGTGTTCCTCTTAGTGAGACGGAACTTTTGGCATACTCCGCCCGAGGTTTGGACGCAGGTGGAGTACGGTCGGGTTGGTTTTGCCTTAAAAACCAACCGGGCCCCGGAGACGAAAATGCCTATAACTCTCAGACCGGGCGTCCGATCGACGCGCCGTCTGTTGCGTTGAGTTCCTGTTGACGATACGGAACTTTTGGATACATCAACTTCGGTCTTCGTGACAGTTGATGTGTCAGCCTCTCGGCTCGTGGAGCGGACCCTCCGTACGAGCTTGCTGTGTGCGGGAACCCTAGTGCTGGCCGCGACTGTTCTACTGCTACAACTGCTACTGTGACTGCGACGATGACAGTACAGAGATCCTGTGTGGATTCGACGACGACAGTACAGAGATCCTGTGTGGATTCGACGACGACAGTACAGAGATCCTGTGTGGATTCGACGACGACAGTACAGAGATCCTGTGTGGATTCGACGACGACGACTACAGCACTCAGCGATCCTACGTGGATCAGTGCTACAGGTCCTGTGTGGGCCCGATCCTGTGTGGGTCCGATCCTGTGTGGGTCCTTGCGCTCAGCGGTTCTGTGTGAGCCAGCGCCTACAGGTTCTGTGTGAGCCCGATCCTGTGTGGGTCTTCTGCGGGGGTTAGTTACCTATCGATCCTTCGTGGGTCTGACGACTTAGATGGATCAGTGATCATCTTTATCGTCCTTGAAGAAGTATACCTGTGTGAGCTGAATCCTGTTGCTATCCTGTGTGGATTGTGTTGTGCAATCCTGTGTGGATTATGTTTTGCTTTCCTTTGTGGAATACGTATACTTTCCTGCGTGGACTGAGTTGTACTTGGGCTCGGAGGTTGGAGCGTATATGAATTGATGACTTAGGTATATGTATGGGCATATACCTAAGTAGTGTCGGTTGTTACTTCGTGATTGTACTTTTCTTCGTGGTTTATCCTTTGTGGATTTGAGAGACCTTCAGGGGTCTCGGGGTCCCTACTGAGTAGCTTATACTCACCCTTGCACGGGCTTTGCCCGCACTACGTTGTGTTGGTTGCAGACGACGGACAACGTTGACCTTAGCTGAGGCTTGCACAGCGGGACGGTACCCGGAGGTGGACCACTGGGCGGGACGTGCTCGGAGCGGACGACGGGACCCGTGGAGCAGAGGAGCTTTCTGTACCCACCCTTCAGGTGGGATTTCCAGTGGACAGCTCGGAGTAGCAGCTTTTACTTTTCAGTTGCTGTTTTTCCCTTTCGAGTTGTACTTTACTTTCAGTTTGGGTTTGTATTCTGGCCCATTTACTTTTCCGCACTTTCAGTCGTACTCTGCTTGTTTAGTGTTTACTTCCGCTTGTTTACTCTGTGGTGTGTGTTTACTTTTCAAAGTCAATGCCTTCCCTTTTTACCGGGATTTACGCCTTGGTGCTAGTCGCCAGCCCCTGGCCTATGGAAGGCGGGCTTGGGGTAGTCACGGCACGGACCCCGAGGGCGGGTCGTGACAACCGAGTTCAATTGCACCATGACTTACCAAAAAAAATCCATTAAAAGAGGTCATGAATAGCATTAACTACATTTTTAACTTTATATAATCCTTATAATTTTAGAATCCATATTATGAGTTTCTTAGTCATAATGCAAGAACAGATTCATTTTCAGTATTGCACTTTTATCAACTTTTGATAGTGAAACCTTTTTAAATACAATATTTTAAACTTTTTGACTAAATGGAGACATCAAAAAATTTAAAATGAAACATCCCAAGCTTCCACGGTACGCTTTCCTTTGAATAAAACAGTAGCGTGTGTTGTACGCAACTTCGAGTTCTAACACACCGTAACTAATCAAACTAGCAGTTATGAATAGTAATACCTACTTTTTGAAATTATATATATTTTATATTTGAAAATGGACTTCATTTTTGGATTCGGAATATCGAATTTAGCCTAAGATGAAATTTTGGTACATTTCGGATAACATTCATATTTTGATGAATAGTGAAAATTACTAAATTTTAATTAAAAACAACTTTTTTAATCAAAATAATTAATAGTGATAAATTGTGAATTTGAGTGGTTTTAAAGTATATTTAGAATATATTTTTACCATTTAATATAATGTTGGTCATTGGACATAATTTTACAATTAAACCAAACATAAACAAGTGTCAATCTTTTGATAGTTATTACCTCTTAAAAACACGCTTTTTGTTTTGACAGCGGGAATTAATTTTAAATTAATTTCTGCCACTTCTGTGTTTTGAATTTAGGAAAATGGATTCCATATTTGGAATCAGGATGTTCAAATTGTGTAAATAGGTAACTTTTATTTTTAGACATTTTGAATAGTTACTGTGGTAAATATTTTATTTACCATGGTTAAAGGGTAAATCCGGTAAATAAGGGTTACAAAATAATATTATAATAATACGAAATTACCCTAAAACGTGTCCTAACCTTATTGGTGGACACATACCCGACCATGGGCATCCTTGGGTCAATTTGGGGACCCCTTGGAGCCACTTGTATGTGGTAGGGACACATTATATTAATAAAGTTAAAATAAAAATAAAAATGGCATAAGCTTACATCTTTTAGAAGAACAATTTTTACATAGGGTTATACATGTTGGATTTTCGATTATAAATATTCCTTAGAAATATAAAAAGATTTCCTACATAATGATATTTTATTTATAATTTTTAGACATTAAATAATTTATTTTATTTATGACACAATGATGATGCAGTAATTACTATAATAGTGAAAAATTAAAATAATTGATATTATAAATACCCAAATAAATATAATATGAAACTTTTAATGAATTAAACTAATTTTCTAGGATAATATGATATATTAGGATTGATTTAATTGACTTTTTTCGAAGTAATCAATCTGTTATGAGTTTCAAAAAAATCCACTATTGAATAGTGTCAAAATTGACATAAAAGAGTTCTTAAAACAAATATTATATTATTAATTGATATTAAATTCCTAAAAATCTAAGGTTCGGCCAAGAGACTTATATCAGGATAGGTTCATCATTAATGGACCACTTTTGGGTCGCTTGGATGTATATAGTAAGTTTATTAACCATATTATATAAAAATACAAAGAGACATTGTGAAAGTGAAACTAATTAACTTAGAGTTAATACTTAAAGATAAGGTTAATATAAGTACACAAACCTGTCTAAATTCTATTGGTTGAGTGGTTTTCGACCTATCCCCACCTTAACCTTTGAATAATCAACTTTGGAGCCATTGGAAACCGAATATGAATTTATTATAAATTAATATTTCTAGCTTTTCCAAAGGTGCCCCTCACCCCTCTTATAAAAGGGCACTCCTCCTTCTCATTTCTTCACACCTCTCAAGCCACTTGGCTCGTCCAAACTCTGCCCAACTAAGCTCCCCACATCCCTCTACTCCTCCTTGAAGCTTCCCCTTAGGCAGAAAGCATTTCAAGAAGTCCTTTGGTTCCAACCAAAGTGAGTTACCTAAATTAAAGGTAACGATTTCTCTTAAATTATTTTCATTTATTTTGCTTCTTCAACCCCCAAACTATTTTTATTTCCTTTCTTTTGTAACAACACCAGTATCCTCAATATACTAGGATGTTGTTATAAGAAGTATTCAAACTACACATACACACAACTCCATCTAATGGATGATGAACATAATGTTTCTGTGGATGGCAAACTAACGCCTCACGAAATGATGATTGTTCAAATACATATTACCGCCTCTCATGGTGGCCATTATGATGGCACTGTAATTAAATATGATATTAATGATATATATTTTATATATAATCTTCTGTAATTCCATTTTATTTCATACCATTATTCGTTTCATGTTGTATATACATACGATAATTTCATTTGAGGAAGTGCGGACTACCGCCCCCTTAAAATGATATGACTCGTTCATACCACACATGGAACGTATAAAGGATGGTGTTAATGAACTTAAGTAACATGTATAAAATATTATATTATACTGGAATAGTAATATACCTATGTATCATTTGTATTCGATTATTTTAAAATAAAAATTAAATGGAAGTAGCGTTCGTGCGTACGTACGGACTACCGTCTCCACGAACGCGATGAGATTCATTCTCCATCGTATCCATTCAAGTATAATTATCATTTGATGATTTAAAAATGATGTTTAAGGACTTGATACCATTCTGGATTTTAATAATATACAACTTATCCTTTACAAACATGTCTTACGTAACAAAACATACAAAAGCAAACAAGTAAGTTCACACCCGAAACAGCGATAATACTAAGATATTATTATCAAATCAATATTAAAAGATCATATATGATATCATATTAATGTATATTATTATTGTATAATTTAATAACAATTATTTCACCATTATACAGGAGGTTAACCTACCCCAACCAAGGAAAAGTACAAGGTAAGGGTTATTTCACAATCTCTTCATTATCCGAGGTTGTTTATACGTAAAAATCTACTGGGATATCTTTATCATCCACATCCATGTTTCTTAAAAATGTATTTCAAAACATTTTTACTATTTACAAGAATATGGGTTAAAGTCATTTATACCCTTGTTTGACTTTTTATAAGAGGTTTATAAAGTAATCTTTCCGTCGTTTTCAAAACAAGGTCCTTTTTAACCTTTTCGACAGAATTGAGGTAAGAATGTTTTTTTTAACTTATACGGCGGGTGCGGTTATTTTACGCCGTTATAAAATCTTCAAAACTTCCCTTACAAGCTTATAAGAATATTTTCAAAGAAAATGTTTTATTTTATATGGATCTTAAATGATTTCAAAATAAAAAGAGATATTTCTTTAAAAAGAATTTTGATTTCATCTATGTCAACATCCTTTGATGGATTTTACGCTTATTTGAATTTGATCTATTGTGATACAAAACTTCTATATTGTATTGAAGGTTTTGTGATATGTTTGACTGTGGATGTGCTATTTTTATACCATTCATAGTTTATGGTGAAATTATTGACATTTCGTATGCTAGTTTTAATACGAATGTTTATGTTATGTTTAAACCTTTTCATATGGGAATGCATTGGACTTAGTAAGTGACGGGTGGAGCCCGCTATAGCTCCTCGATGCATCGGTAGGTCTCATTAGACAAACTAGTGTCTTGGCACAAGGCCCTGACAAAATCTTATTTGTAGTCTTGGCACGAGGCCTTGGCTATGTGGTTATGATAGTCTGGCATTATGCATTCCAACATTATGAAAGTGGTTATTGATTTTTGCTTGTGATTATTCGATTAGTAGAATATCCATGTGAATAAGTAAATGGCATTATTTCATTTTATTTATGCCATACCATGTTGAAAGTTCATATTTAAAAGGCTTTTGTTTTAGTTATACATTGCCTTAAAAATGTTTATTCTTATTTATGAAAGTTTCCGCTATATTGTTATCCTTACTGGGCATTTGAGCTCACCCCTTTTCTATGTTTTATTTTTCCCAGGATGTGAAGAAGTAAGTTATGAATGACCTGTAGGGATTTTATGAGGGTTTAATAGTGTGGATTGTGAAAACATTATGTTGTTGTAGTAGTTTTTCATTTTATGATGTAATGTAAAACTTATGAATATATCTAGTGTTTCCAAGGCTACTAAACCAATCGGTCTTTCGAGATTTGATCTTTCTTGTGATCATGCCAATGTTACGAAGTAATGCACCGACTCTGGGTAGCTGGGGTCGGGGCGTTACATTCATACACCCAAATTGTGTAAGATTTCATTTAGGTTTCACATGTTCTAGGAATGAATATATGGACTCTGATCACTTTATGAAATAATTATGTGATTCATGATGTTTTTACAGCATGTTTGTTTTGGAAAATGATCATGCTGGGACAATTAGTGGGGTCTAATGTGTTCCAAACTCATGTTTCTACTCATGACACCCAATATGATATGGTCAGGACTAATTCACCTGACATGGATCAAGATGGTGCAAGAGGAGATAATTCTTTGAAATTTTCATCCCTTGGTCTTAAGTACACTGGATATATGCACCCTAAACCTATAAGATGGTTAGGAACTCCTTACATTAGATAAAAATATTTTTCATAATGAATCTATACTTGTGGTGAAACATTTAATTCCACCTAGGAGTTGTACAAAGTAGGAATATTTTTATTGAAAATAATTATCCATTGAGATATATTTGTCTCGCCATATTAGTCACATATTGAGAGAACCAATACTTGATAGTGAGGTCGTCAGGTTCCTCAGGGGGTGTTTGGGATTTGTCCATGCCATTTCCATTTTCATTAGTCCAACTTCATTATGTAGGTGGAAGATTTTTATTTATAGGATTCTCTAGATTCTGAGAATGTCTCAATTGTAATGTACACATAACCTCTCAAAATGTGTTGGTGTATGCCAAATTTGTTTCTACAGCTTCCTCATCATGACCATCAATTTTTATATTTCTCTCTGATTTATCCACAGGGGAGATGATAATTAAATTAAAAAATGTGTATAATTTCACATGAATCAAGTATTTATCTAAATTATAAGGATATTTTCTGCTGATAGATATTTTCCCTAGATTTGATATTTTATTCCTTTATAATTTTAATTATAATGGGTTTTTTAATTTCCTCTTCTATAAGTATTCACTATTCATATTGAGTTATCATTCTGATGTGGTTTATTGATGTTTATTTTAAGGGAGTCTTCAATTTGTTTAGTGAGTGTTCCTGAAATTATAGGGGCATGAAATGTACTATAATGAACTTGGATGGAAGGTCCTATGATGATTCTCCCAGTCTATAGAATTTGGACTTCATTTTTAGATGAAGGGTGTTAGTATAAATTCAACCATCTAATCATGTTGGTGTTTTATTGATTATGTCACCATAATGAATTTAATTCATTATTCTTTGGATGCCCCCAGGTGGTGTTTTTAATGGTAAAAAATGAAAATTTTCCCATCCTAAGAGATTGTATTACTCTAGCATTACAACGGTGGTAGATATTAATGAAACCTTCTTGTAATATGATCCATTAACCATGAATGAATTGGATGTATTGATCATTTTGGATTTTATTTTTGATGGTTTTTATTAGTTAATTGTTTTTAATTTTTTATCTAGGAAGCATGCTCTAACATTTTTTGTGAGTGTCACAAAAATTAATCAATAGTCCACCCATATTCTATAAATCATAAAGGATTTTTTAGTAGTTGTATTATGATAAACAAAATAATTATAATATATGGAATTTAGAATGAGACTCATCCATTGGTGATAACATGGTATAATTCCCTAATGAGAGTACATAGTTGTCTTGGGGGAAAAGTGAAATGAAATTCTCTATACTAACCCCACCCTTTTATATTTATAATTAAAGGGGCCTTGATAACTAACTATAAATAAAAATTCAAATAATTGAGGAAGTAGTAATTGATTAATATGTTATATCTTTCTAACAATGAGTATCATACAACTAAAAGGTATACATTTTCAATCTAAAGGAGAATTTATCTAATAATATTAATTTGTTTTGTGTACTCCCTATAAGATTGATTTTTCTACATCAAATGAATATAAACCAAAAAATAATTCATGTAGTTATATGTACACATTAATCAGTTAGATATTTTTTAATTTCACACATAGGGATGGACATGATCCATAACATAACCAGTATGGGTCCTCAGCTAGTTTTTTATTCATGATCACATCATTATCCCCATATTTTGAAATATATTTCTCCACCTAATATTAAAAAAGTAGTCATTTAACATCTTCCTTATCCTGGGAGGAGGGACTATTTGGTACCATATCTATTGCATCGAGGGATTTTTGTTCCAAAGGTGGTGGATATAATTACAGTTACCAAGGAAAATCCATTGATTATGATATTGTATCCCATGTCATTGAGGAGGAATATAATGTAATGTGACTCAAACTCTCAAGTATCTCTTGAAATGATGATGAATTTAGGTTAACATCGATAATGGGAGGACCATCGTTATGATTTATCTTTTGGTTGTGAGGAGGATATTCATGACTCATATAATGAGACAAATATCCATGACAAATATATATGTCATCACAATATGGAACATCCTAGTATCTGTTCTAGGGAGGAAATTAATTTTTTTAATTCCATTCCCTTTTTGGTGGCGAGTTAACCTATTATAGGTCCACCATCAAAAAACATTTCAAATACTTAATAGAATCAGTGTCACTTAGGGTAGGAATACGAGCATACTCCTAATTTGTGTATTTATCTAAGAAATATTCCCTTATATATGTTATCTAATTGGAAGTTGTCATTGTTCATTACACAATAGAATTCATAGATTGGAGGCATCATAAATGAATCCTATATTGCTTTTAGAATATGTAGATGAGAATCTATAAGCTATTGAGGGATATGATCCTTCCCTATATTAGTTTTTTGAATATATAAGTGAGCTTATTTAATGTGTGAAAGAGTATGGTCTTACCACATGGAAATTTCTGGGATATAATATTGTACCTCCTTGGAATGATATAGAACAAGAGTATAGAACTAGAACTATGAAAATATTGGATTGTACTAATGATTTGTAGTCATATTTTTAGTAATATGACCCTCAACTAGGGTGGTTTCATGAATGTTTTTGAAACTCTAGTTGGAATTGAAATGAGGGACTAATCCGTACATTCATTCTTCAATATAATATATCATCAATTCTCATAAATGGGAGTGGGAGTCTAGGACCACTCTGGGGTAGTAGTTATAATATACTGATGAACTTCTTTAACATTTTCTACTATAAGAATATGAGAATTCAATGAATTTAATGTCAGAATATTCCTATGTAAACTTCCTTGAATTACCATTATTTCTAAAATCTACTAGAAACTCTAAAAGGCATGGGTATGAATATAATTCATTCACTATATTGTTTTCAAAAGATGATGGTAGTCATACATGGATGGAAGGGGAATATTAATCCATTCCTTATTGATATTTTGTAAATAATACCATTTTAGTTCTTTATTTTCTATCATGATATGTCTATGAGTTTTTGATGAGAGGGTGGTAATATGATCCTACCCTTTAATAGACATTAGGATATTCCAACTTGTTCCTCTAGATGATTCTATGGTATTCATGTAGGATTACACAATATGAGTAATGACATAATACAACTATTTGGGTTTCTCTGTAGTTTGTTGATGGGAATATTATAAGAGAATGGGAATACGATCCTTCTTATTAACCCTAGTAGCTTTCTAGCCATGGAAAATCTATAAACATCCTGATAATGGGTGAAAAATCTAAGTCCATTTAGGTGGGTCCCTTAGTCATTATTAATAATTTCAGTTCTATGACATTGGATATAGTGTATATATGTGGTATCACTCCTAGGATTCAACTTGATAATTTTTAAGTTTTTGAATAATTCCTCTTCCAAATCATTATGATAATGTGGGGATAAATTATCCCACTTTTGTGAAAAACTCTCAAAGTTTTTTGTGGTGGCTATATGAACCATTGGAATTATTGTGGTCTTACTCTAATTTCAAAGTGACCTATGAGGATTGAAGACTTGGCGTCTATCTTACAAAACATCTTGTGTTGGGATGACACCATTGAGGTGGTACTCCCTTAAAATCACATTATCACGTCATTTATAGAGATGTAAAATGTGAAATAGTGTCCCAATGGTCATTGGTTCCATCATTTGAGTAGGACTTATGGAGATTGATGAATGATTAGATGGTTTCATTGATATATATTGAAAGTGGGATTTATTCTAAGGTTTACTCAAGAGATAAAGAAAAACAAGAACACAAAAAAGTGAAACATCATAAATAAGAAAATAATTTTTCGGTCAATGTCATATTTTAAGGATTCACGTAAGGTTCATCATTCTTATATTTGTGATACATGCTAAACAAAATGGACCAAGGTGTGATAAACTATTATTTTTATGGCTATATAAGAATTGATGTCTGGTTAAATATATTTCATTCTAATTTAAAATCTAAAATATCCACTACAACTTTGATTTTTTTGATGAAAACGTTATTGTGGGAATGATTTATAAATGTAGATGGTCATTGTTATTTATTACCAGTGACCGTTTGGAGTTCCCATTGGTCGATAAGATGGTACAATATTCATATCTCACCTGTCAAATGTATTTACTAATCAAGGGATCTAAAAAATATTTATGATGTTTCCATGAATACTTCCCAAAAATCCAATGTGGGACTAGATACATATCATTAAATTAATGGGTCAAAATCATGATGATATGTGAAAGTCATAGAGGTTCTCTATCATTATTTTCCAATTAGTGATGATTTATATAGAATTTATGTATTATAGAATCACAATTGGGTTCTCTGAAGTTTATCCTCATTTTCAAAGGAGAATATCATTGTATTATTAGGATAAGATGGATGGAAGGTTCTTCATGTATATATATTCAATTAAAAGAAAAACCCACAAAAGTAAGTGACACTTCATGGGACACATTTTACCTCTTAATGTAGTGTGAAAAGGACCAATTTGAAGTAGTTTAATGTCATTATGAATGTAATTTTAAGTGAAAGGTACCTTTAAATAGTTATGGTGGGACTTATTTATGATAGAATCTTTAATGTTCACCCCAACTATAATATATACCAATTAGGATAGGTTGGTTTCACAAGGATTATGTCCATATGGAAGATATGATGGTTTTCGTAGAGATAGTATGGCCCACTACACATATATGGATTCATCACGGTCTTGGACTGATGATGAAAATACAGTGGTACCTTGAGGGAATACGTCCCTCATTATGGGGTGCATTATTTCATCAGTAATATGACATATTGAGGAGTGTTACCATAGAATATCTCCCTGGTAAAAGGGACGTTTAAACTAAAGTGGAATATAGCTCGTTGAATAAGTAAGGAAGTGGATTACTATGGAATACAGCCCCATAAAGGTGGATAATACAGGGTTGAAGACATTGGGTTTGATCCTAGAGGTGGAATAATATATATCATACTTCATATGAATCAAATACCCCATAGTTTGAGGACCACCATTTTATTTCATGTGACAAGTCAGTACCATTATATTTAATATAATTTCATAAGTACATTGGATATATATCTTAACAACACGATTCTAGTATTTCCATGTTGTGAATGGTTAAATAATAGAGGATTGAGTTAGAATTACACATATGGGGGTTCCATGAAATACCTAAACCAATTAGCACAATAGGTGAAGACATGGAGAGTTGGGGTTTATACCTAGTACAAGGCCCATGGTACGTGTGTTTTGAATCCGATTGTTAGTTGATGTTGGATGATGAATATATCTATAAAAAATATGGACCTATAGGGTAGATTTGTTAAGGATTACACATTTAGTATCACCTTTCTAGTAACCTTGCACAATGGGTAGAAGAAATACATCATTGAACAAGAATTTGGGATATTCAACTAGAGGAAGCCTATTATCTCATATTTCATTAACTGTGATTAGATGCCATCTAAGGGACTAGGATGATCTATTTTAGGCCCAGTTCTATAATTACACATCCCAAAAAACTAGTTCGAATATCAAGATCCATAATAACACATGATTCCCCCCGTATGCAAGAGGATTCCAACTAGTAGTGAGGGTCTAAACACCCTTAGTGTGGAGACTATACATTAAGTATTATATTATTAAAATAATAATAATAAAATATAATTAAATAGAGAAATAAATATGGAAGAAAATAATATCATATGGAACCCATTTCATGTAATAAATAAAAATGTACCTAGTGGGGAATGAAAAACCAATGTAATAGTGTAAGAAGATGCGTAACACCCTGAAATTATAAAGTATGAACAATGTATTCGACAACGTGTATGACACACAACATAAAGCGCTTAAGGGAATATAATATCCCAATACTTTATAATATATTTAATATTTAAAATTAATTGAATATATTTTATAACTTTCAATGAACGTGACTCTATGTTATCTTGTGTCACAGACAATATATAATTTCTTTGATAGCTTGCATTATATACAAAATATAATTTTATCGAACAATAATATATTAATAAAATATCATTATTTAATATAATAATATTTAACCAAGACATTAAATTAAAATTTATGAATATGATTAATTATATTACGAAAATATACGGTTTAACCAAATATGAAATAAATTAATTTGTTACTAATTAATTATAAATGAATATAAGATCCAATTGAATATAAAGGGAATGTTTTTACAAAAAAATATTTTTATCCTTAAAAAGAAATTTTATCCAAATAAATTAAATTAATTATAGTTAGTGATTAATATTAATGTCATATAATTTTTATATATTCAATAAAATATATTGGATATTAATCCAATATATTTTAGATGCATAATATAATAATGAACCAAATTTTACAAAAAACATATATTTTTATTAAGAAACTTTTACCAACTTTTAATGGTGAAACAATTTTTAATTAATTATTTGGAAATTTTATATGATTTATATATAAATATAATATTCATCTATGATATATATATATATATATAAATTATATTATAGTTAATTTTTGGTATTATTCTGTGAAGTTTATTTTTCATAATGAAAAGTAGAAAATACAAAATTTTATTAAAAAACATAATTTAAACATAATTTATTTATAAGGTTAAATTATACTTTTAGTAGTTTTAAATAATAATTAGATAAATTTTTTATTAATTAATCCAACTTAGGTCATTGGAATAAATTTCACATTGAAATTTCATATAAAAACTTAGAAGTCTTTTGAATGTTTTTACTTTACAAACCTGCATTTTCTTCTCGTCTGTGAGATTAAATTCAAATTAATTTTTTACACTTCTATGATTAGAATTTTGAAAAATAAATAAAATATTTTTATTCATCAAAATTTTTAGTATCAATAAATTCAAACAAAATTTTGACCAAAAAAATTATTGTATGTAATTAAAATTAATTGCAATGATTAAGGTGAAATTAAATTAAATAAGTGAAAAAACCTTAGACTTAAGGGACAAAATTCCATATATACTTGTCCAAAAGTAATTTCCTACTCATATTCCTACCCTATACTTTCTTGGACTAAATATTGTATATTATTGGAGGAACCTTAAATGGGAAAAATGTTGGTGTAATTCCATTTCAAAAAAATTAAGAGTTCCACCCCTCCTCTTCAATAAAAAATGCACTCACCCCTCCAAATTCATCATACCTACAAATAAAACTTATGTAGACAAATATATGTTCTAATATCCTTAATATACCTCCACTAATACAGGAATTATTCTTATGGGCATAACTGAAACTAAGGAATCCCATTGCTGCAAACTAAAAGTAGTTACCCAAATAAGAGGCAACATCTTCCCTAAATCTCTTTATATTTATTTCATTTATCTATCCCCTAAACTAAACTTATAATGTTATTATATAACGAAATCATAATACTAAAAATAAATATATTTTTTATGTGAGGTTTTTGACATATAATACACACACTTTCATCTACTAGGTAACTAACGTACTGTCTGTGTGTGTGGACGACGAACTTCCACCTCACGAAACGATTATTGTTAATTCTTACTTTACCACCTATGATAGTTATAATTATGATGGTAAATAAATTTATATATGATATATTTTATATTTATAATTTATTTAGGAATTTATTATTTTTATTTATAACATACCTTTATTCTTTCCATCTATTGGGAATACCATAACAACGTTTTTGAAAATGTGCACTACCGCCTCCTCAAAGTGATGTGATTCATTCACGATATACACGGAAAGTATTAAGGAATATTTTGATAAATTTTTTTAACATATATAAAATATATATGATATTGGAATTATAATATAAATATATATATTTAACTTCTCATTATTTTAATATGAAAATGAAATGGAAGTAGCGTTCATGCATACATATGGCCAACCGTCTCCATGAACAGTGCATTTCACTTATTATCATCAAATGTTATGGATTATTCTAAAGACAAAATAATTTGATATATTTTATTATTAAATAATTTTTTTTAATTATTTAGAAGATGAAAAAATGTTCAAATTAATTTTAATGGCATATAACAAGTCAAAACTTACTCGACAAACAAGGCAATTAACACTCTAAATTGTTCAAATAATGAATGATTAATTAAAACCGGTTGATAAGAAATTATAAGAATTTAATGTATGACATTATAAATATTAAAATGGTTCTTCTATTATTTAGTGACATCTTTGAACTATATTTCCAGTTTTAAATTATGTTCACCCAAAAAGGAGATGCAAGGTAAGAGATTTTCATCTCACCTTTTACATTCATGAGATAAAAGTCATGTTCACCACTTAATTATTTTTTGTGGTGTATTTAATTCCCATTATTATATAATATATCATTAATTAATTTATATTCATGGAATTTAGAGTTTCGATTTTAATTTTATCTTATAACTGGATTTTAATTAAAATCTACACATGTGGAACACAAATTTCATATCCCAATTCATTTTTCATTGGTATATATTACTTATTCATTGATTTTAATAATCTATGACTATGTGTATAATGAATTATAATAACTATTGATGTATTTAAAATTCCATTATGTTAATTTATAGTTGATACACATAATCAATCAATATTTTTAGTCTCAGTTAAACATTATGGTCTTTTTAAATGTTTACATTAAAATCTTATTTTGTTCAGGATTGTTTACACATGAATTTCAATCAGAGGAAATTATTTTTTAATTTTCTAATATAACCTTTAATTTTACCCCCTATGGTTATTCATGAATTTTTTAAGTAATAGTACCATTTTCCCACTCATTGGTACTTAAAATGTTATATAAAAATATTTTATAAAAACCTGACATTGTTTTTCTCTTTGGTCAATGAACCTATTTTCTTCTAAAAACCATGTTTACTTTTTTTTTTCAATAATGATTTTAACATTATCAAAATGTTTTAGTAAATAATTTTTTAACCCCGTTTTCTTTTTTGAATGTTTTCAAAATAATCTTCCTGTCACTTTTCGAAAAAGGTTATTTTCAAACCATTTAGTCATGCAAAAGGAATGATCGTTTTACCTCATACAAAATGTATATATTTATCTACCATCATTTATTCTAATATTCAATTTGTTTTTTAAAAAGATTATTTTAAAGAAATTATTTTCAAATATTATTTTCAATGAAAAGGAATCTAAAAAAAATCAATATAAAAAGTATTTTTTCCGCAATAATATTTTTGAAAGATATTTTTATAATATTTCCAATCACCAATGATAGCAACCCTTTATTTTTAATACACTCGAAATATGATTTATTGATAATATCTTTATTTTTACTCTAGATGGTTTATAATTTATTTTTCCAAGTATAATATTGACATTAACTTCTTTGATTCCATTTATTCCCCTTAAAATATTCAATTACCTTTGATCATTATACATTGAATTTCCCTTAAATATCCATATCCTTTTTGATGGATATGATTATTTATTAAACCGTGTTCCATTTTTCATATGGTGTGTAATTTGAGAGTTATTTGATTATTTGGGGAAACACTATGAAATTCATATTTCTTATTCAATTTAGATATTTTGTATGGTATATTTTTTATTAATTAAATCAATTAATCTATATTATAAATGATTTAGACATGAAATGAAAGGTTGTACCTAGACATTTTATATCCCATTAATGCATCAATACTATAATTAGATGAAATTCGTTTGTGAAAAAACCTTTATTTTTTTGCTATGTAGAATACATTGGTTCTTACTTATAGACTTAAAATGTCTTGAGGATATATCTTGATAGAATAATGTTTAATGTTCTAGATACATGATGTCTAATAACTAAGCATTGTCTTTATTTTGATTCATTTATTATTTATCCTTGATATTTTGTGTCAACATATCTTTGGGTGCAATTATTATCTGTTAATTTATTAAATGGATTGTGTTTCTGTAACATACCTTTCTATATTATTTACTCAAAATTTTTCAGTTATGGACCACGTGGAATGTCATCTCAGTTATTTACTTTTCCATGTTGATTATTATCATTGATTAATTTTTTATTCTACTATACTTACCCATACTGTGTATTTGATCTCATCATTATTACGTTTCCTTTCCTAGGAATCCAATTAGTGTGCTATGACATGTACTAATAATGATATGAAAGGATATTATATATTTTATAGTGTTAATGTTATCAAAGAATGAAAAAAATTATGTCATAATCAGTGTATTAATTTTTAATATAAGACTCATGTATGAATCTGGTTTACCAAGACTACTAAATAGTTCAGTCCTTTGGGAAATGACTTACTTTTCTCTTATACCAATGTAATGGTAGTAGACACTAGCTCCAACCTTTCTGGGGTTGGGTCACTACATGATGAAATATGTAAATAGTGTTATCCTTCAGAATGCATCTTAATACCAATCTCATCTCAATGATACTCGTCTCAACCATCTTCCATGGCTCCTGTACCCTTTCTTGGATCCATATACATGATGTCTGTATGTGAATCAACATTCCTATACATTTAGAAAGAAATAAAACACAATACAAAAACACCAATGTATCCTTAATAATTGTTCACATGTATAATAGGTACATGTGATGATAATAATAGATGCGCAAGAAATAATATGAAATTTTATATTGGTAACCCATGTGTTAAACAATCTACCATGATTTCTGTTTATACCTCATTTAGATTCTTACCTAAAGAAATATTGAAGATATTGAAAGTGATCAATAACTAGACACTAGGCTAGATTATGTTTCTTGACAACCTCAATTCACCGTGTGGACATGCTACTTAGTATCCACATGACATCAAGTTATTGAAAGTTTTTTACAATCCTCAAGGAATCATGTTCTAGGGTTGGACATAATGATGTCATGCTCTCACCTCATGTGTTGGTCCAATGTCTTCATAAACACACATTGTTTGAACTCACCTCTAATGGGTAATCATATCATTAAGGTCCACCAATTATGAATTATAATACATAACATATAAGGCATGGTAACGCAGATAATAGAGAACAAGATAATAAGATAATCATAGATCATTACATGATCATGTAGTAGAAATATATCATAACATGTGATCAACATCTTGTATGGTGAAAATATACTCTATAAATAGTCACAGAATCAAGGATAATTTCTTGGTATCACATCAACACCCACACCCACATAAGATAACCATCAATCAAGAACAACAAGCCATGAAAACACATTATAAATAAGGGTAAAACACTATAAAAGGGACACAAATAGTATGTAACTTCTGACCTCATGCTTAATGATGAAGTAATCCAAATGTCACCAAATAATTATCACCTGAATTACATCCACAAATTAGATTTTTTAAAACGTTTAAAAAGGATTCCTAAAAATGATTCCAAATATTTTATTTTAAAATAAATTAAAACAAAAACTGTGAAATAAATTCACTATCTTGAATAAATTCAAGATTATCAATTTATGAAATTAAATCTTCTAAAAACTTATTCTCCAAATAATAAATATTTTTTCATATATGATGATAAAACATATCTCTTAAATAAAATGAGATGAACATGATAATTATTCTCTAAAATTCATTGATAATATTGAGCTATTATAATTTAATAGTTATTTATCCTTTTTCTAAAATGTTTTTGAATGATATACATCACCAATAACTGATGACATTATTTGAATTAGAATATATATTCTTACATAGAATTATCATTTTAAAACACTAGACCAAAAAATATTACATGATCATTAATGTTCTTCCACACTTGGAATGCATATCACGTAATTATATTTATTGATGAATAATTCACCAATTTTGATTAAATAATTCTAGACATCATGAACTCAAGGAAAAAAATATAAAAAAGTAGTATGTGGTCTGGGTATTTTTAAGGAATACAAGATACCTTCTGGTTTTCAGTAATCAAAAAAACTAATTAAATTCACAATTAATTTTTTTAATAAATTTTAAATTGAGTTGAGTTTAAAATATAACGTAAATGAGTTATAGAAACTGAATGTGTCAGGATAATTAATTATCAACATTTTATGATTTTAAAATAATCAAATAGTTTTCATGTTTGGGATAGTAAAGAAGAACATTAATATAAAGTTTTAAGATTTTTTTTCTACAAAGAGTGTTGTGTAAGGGTAACATGGTTTTACCCTTATAAAGCTCAATTTTTCATGCGAGGATACATAGTTACCCTTACACAACCATTATAAATAAGGAATAACCCTTACAAAACTCAAGACTACCCTAATGTATCCTTTTGAAATTAAGATTTACCCTTACACACGTGCTAGACAACCCTTACACATCTATAGTTTTAACCTACCTAACAGTTACAAAATTACTATTATCTTCACATTGTACTCAGGTTACCATCAACAATATATAAAAAAGTATTTACATTAATGAATTAAAAAATAAATTTCCCTTAAACTTACACCAAAATGAGTTTATCCTTATGCATCTCAGATAAATGTGGAGTTAACCTTATAAAACTCCCAAAAAAATAAACTAAGTGTAGTATAAGTAATTTAAAATTATATAGGCCCCATTCCGAATGTAATTAGAAAAATTTAAATGAAAAAAAATAAATTTTCTTAAAAATAAATTATAGATTATATTAAAAACTGATTTTTAAAACATTTTAAAATTAAGAATGTTAAAATTAACCTACTATAATGAATTCTCATCCTTGAGAAGTATCTCTTGTGTCATTTATTAAAAAAGTAGACCACTATGATCGAATTTTAGACTCCCACTATAATATCCCTCACCCCAGTAACCTAGAGAAGGTTCCTCATAGTATTATATTTTCATAGATACAATATTTAAATAATAAAGGATTGATCAATCAAACAATTTTGTAAGCCAGATTACATACATGAAAAATCCCTTAAATTTGAGAACATAAAGTAAAACATAGAAAATACATTTATGACTTCACAATTCTCCTTGATTAACCATATATATAATTTATAATACACATATTTGCATCCTCAAAAAAAATTAACTATAAGAAAGGGATGAGATCAGATGCCCAGTAAGGGTAAGCGTACATAATAATCAATTATAAAATAATAATCATAAATATTATGTCAATGTGTATAACTAAAACAATATCCATTTAAACATATTAATGAGAATAAAATGGAAATACTAAATGAAAACTATCATAGTGACATATAAAAAATCACAAGGATATTCAACTAATTGAATTATCACATGGAATATCAATAATTATTCAATAATGAGGGAATGCATAATTCCAAACATCATAATCATATAGTCTAGGTTTCATCCATGACACCATACATAAGGGGGTAAGACATCAACAAATATCCAAACTATTTTGTATCATGAGACCTATCAATGCATTGAGGGGATATACCCCCAACCTTCACTTACTGAGTCTAATCCATTCCTCATTTGAAAAGGATGAAACATAAACAACATATACAATCGTATTGAAAATCATGCATAATAAATGTGATAATTTTTACCATAAACCAAGAATGGTATCAATATAGAACATCTACAAAACAAAATGATCCTAAAACATAAATAAGATATGGTAGATGGTATCATATATAAACCTAGATCAATAATAATTTCTAAAAAATGATGTTAACAATGTTGAAAATAATCTAATAAAATAATTAAAATTTATTAAGAGAAATACCACTTTTTTACATTGAAATCATATATTTCAATGGTTGTAAAATTATAAAAGAAAAATATATTCATTTAAAATAATCTTGAAAATTTATAAAGTAATATTCAAAACATTATTGGGTCATGGAGGCATAATACTAAACTTATACAGTATAAGTTAAGAAATATTCCATTTGTATTTTTTCAGAAAATTCATATATTTTATCAATTGTAAAATGACAAAAAGACTCATTTAATTTTTTTTATAAAAAGTAGAACATGGGTATAATTACCTTTAAAATTTTTAGGATAATAAAAAAATTGGTTATTTTTATGGAACATGGATATGGATGATAAATATCCCTTATGTGATACTTACGTATAAACGACTCCAAATTACAATATGAAATTAACCATTACCTTGTACTTTCCTTAAGTAGAATGTGATTTAAAGTCATATATAATGGTTATTTTTTTCTAATTTATAAAATAACCATATCCATATTTATTATATTATACCATATATTCTTAGGCTATTTTTAATAATATTATACTATTACCATTTTTTGGGTGTAAACTACATCATTTTCCTTTGAATGTTTTGTCATATAAGTCATGTTTCTTATGTATAGTATATATCATTCATATATTGAATTATATTAAGTTCATTAATTTTATATTTACCCATTGTATACATTTTTATAATAATTCCTAAATGTTTAACGTGGAAAATTTATCTTATCCCATCATTGAGATGATAAGTTGTACGTACGCACAAGCAATGGTGTCATCCCATTAATGGTGAAAGGTTAAGTAATTTAATGGTATATTAATTTTAAAAAATAAATATAAAGTCATATATTGTATGTATATAAATTAAATCCATCATTAAACCAATCCAAAAAAAGTGGAAATGAAAAACAATTACACCACAAGGTTGAGATGGTAAGTCGTGCGTATGAACGTGTTATGCTTATTTTTGTGGTATGGATAAAACAATTACCTATATTTTAGTGGAATTTATTTTGATCTATTCTCATGGGATATCAAGTTGATATTATTAGATAAATATGACCTATAGAACCTATATATGGATATTTGTGGGGGGGGGGAGAAATGGGCAGGGTTTGGTTGAGGTAGAAGGCTACATGTGGCATGAAAAAGTGAGAGAGTAGTTTCCCTTTTATAATTAAGGTGGGGACCCTTTTTGGAAACTATGAAAATATATAATTAATATAAATAAAATTTTAATTAAAAATTGATACAAAGTGATTTATTTAAAATTTAAGAATATTATGGGTTAAAATCCTCTCAACAAATAATTTTAGACTTGTTTTGGTCAGATTGATACCCTTATCTTTTTACATTATCCCATAATAAATCTCTTTAACTATTACTGTGAAAAAATGTGTTTTTACAACTTAATGGATAATATATTTACTATAAAATGACAGAAGAACCTCAAATGAGTCCTATATGAATTTTTTTAATTTATAAAAATCATTTTATATAATTTTAGTTTTTTATAAATTTAATAAAATATTATTTATTTTAATATAAAATTAATGTCATGTTCGATATTATTAATTACGAAAATTTTCAAAAATATCATAAAAAATGATTGATTCACACCAAAACTTTTAATATATCACTAACATGTCTAGTTAAACTATTAAATTCGTTTATGGAACTAATTATATAATAATATATTTATTTTAATATTTTCATTATCAATTATTTGATATTTCCATTGATTAAATAATTAATGTATCAACATTGTTTTAGTGTTTAATGTAATTTGTTATTTCATAAAAACAAAAAATAAATTATCATGAAAAATATAAACATTTTATCTTTAATTTGAGTATTTATAATCAAAATTATATTATCTATCACCCTATATTGAACATGGAATAGTTATTAAAAATATGAGTTTGATATCTTTAACTTCTTATTAAATAAAATAAAATAAATTTCATTCTCTAATCCATGTTATTTCCAAAGGTTATAATCTCAGCCTAATGATTATCATATATTAAACCCACTTATCCAATTAACATAAGACAACTATTAGGGTAATTTTCTAATATTTATAAAATTATATTTACACATAATTACTCGATTTACCATTTATTTTATTTATAAAAGAATTATTAAAGTTAGTATTTATAATTACAAAAAATAAATGAAAAATATGTAAATAAATTTTACCCACTGGTTAGTAATATGAAATCCATTTTTCAAAAATAAAAAAATAACATTTTTTTTAAAAATTAATCCTCTTGATAAAATGAGAAAATTGGTTTTTAAATTGAATATGTTCAAAAAATTGAAAGGTTTTTATATCTAAAGTCAATGTTAAATTGATTAAAATTGCCTAAATTAAATTAAAGGATAAAGAATTCATCATATTATACTTGAAAATAAATTAAAATTATAATTTTACACTATAAATTACCTAGTTTTACATGTTTTAGTTTCGATTAAAATGTAGTATTTTTTAGTATTCATAAAAAATGAAACATCACAACCAAATACAAAAAAAATAAAATAAAACAAATTAAACTTTTATCTTCCTATTCGAAAAATTAAGTTTATTTTTCCAAATATAATTTATAAAATTTTCAAAAATATGATTTTAAATAAGTGCACCATAAAAGTCTATAAAATAATAATTAAACTACATTTCCTTTTAATGTGAAAAATTGAACTAATTCTTCTCTTATGACTATAAAATATTAAGGATTAATATTAAATATATACATTTTATAATTTGGTTAATACTATAAAATTATTATATTTTAACAACTAGGTTACAATGGTCACTTATAAATAGATCACATTGTGTTCGATCATGGTATTATGTGCATCACAATAAAGTAAATTTATTTAAAACAAAATCATACTATAAAATAATAGGTGTTAAATTCATCCATCATTCAAAAAATTTCATCCTCTTATTTTCTAGAATATAAAATCATAAAAATATTTTTGTAACTTCTTTTAATAATTTACTTAGTTTCCCACACCACCTATTATATTTTATGATTTTTCCACAGAACTATCTCATACTGAGTCATCTGATTCCTCCACACTTGTTCTCTACTAACCAGAATCTTAATGGGATATACATAGTAAGATTCATTGGATTAAAATTCTATTTATTTATATGTAATAGCTTGTGTTGTTATTGGCATGTACTTCATTAAAATATATATATAGAACAAATCATGTACATTAGAAAGGCAAGGTGGAATTGAAAAATGATAATCCACAATTAACATTCTTCATAGAATTTGAAAAGGTCTAATATGATTAAGGCTCAGATTCCCTTTCTTACCAAATCATATAACACCATTCGAAGGATATATTTTCAATAACAAATGACCTACCACAATAAATTCCCAATCGTTCCTTCAGTTATAGGAATACCTCTTTTTCCTACATCCAGCTGATTTGATATGGGTTTGAATGGTCTTTACCTTTTTATTATTTCCTCCACAAGTTATAGGACTACAATAATTCTTTCAATAACTACATCCCAACAAGTTGGTATATGAAATATCTTTCTATATAAAACATCATATGGTTTCTTTTGAATACATGAATGAAATATTTTGTTAAAGGAAAATTTAGAAAATGGTAAATATTGAACCCACATTCCTTGAATGTCATGTGAGAAGGATCTCAAAAGGTCATATAAAGTTTTAATAGTCCTTTATTATTGTCCATAAGTTCAAGGGTAGTAGTCGGTGCTCAAATAAAGATCAGTATGTAGAGCCTTCAGAAGAATTTTCTAGAATTTTCATGTAAAATGATGATCTAAATAAAAAAATTGATAGAGGTGACCCATGAAGTCTTACAAATTCATTAATATAGAGTCTTGCAAGAAAATACAATGGTAAATTTGTTTATATATAATGAAAATGTGTCGACATTTTAAGGTGATCAACAATAACCCATATCATATCATTCCTTTTACGTGTATTTGGTAATCCTGGGGAAATTTATATAGTAATTTCATCCCATTTCTGTGTAGGTATATTAAAAGTTTTCATGAATTCTCTAGGGTGTTTTCTTTTAGCACAAACTAGTCGATAAACTAGCCATCGTGACACATAGTCAACAATTTCATTCTTCATATTAACCCATAAAAAATGTTCCTAAAAACCTCTACCATCTTGGTTCTATTAGGGTGTATAGAAAATTCTAGATATTATCATAATGCAATAATTCATAATTTATATTGGGTATATAGGGATCACATTTACTTTTTCCAAATATCAAAATACCATATTCTTATAAAATGTATGTAAATTTCCCATCATTTATACCTTTAATTTTCTTTTTGAAATTCTCATCATCATACTAAAAAAAGGTCCCTATCAATCATTATTTTTTTTTCAGAACATTATGATCCTTCCTACTCAATGAATCTACTACCTTATACACCATCCCTGGGTGGTAGTGTATTAAACAATGATAATCCTTTATTAGCTCATGTCATATCCTTTTCCTTATATTGAGTTCTTTCTATGAGAAAATATATTTCAAACTTCTTTCATCTATATATAACTAATATATTTCACCGTATAGACTCTGTCTCTATATCATCAGAGTAGGGATTACTACTACTAACTCAAAATCAAGAGTTGTATTATTTTATTCATGAATTTTAACAAACTTGATGAATATAAAATAACTCTATAATTATGTATAATTAGACAACCATGTCATTTCCTTGATGCATCACTATAAATCAGAAATCCAATAATTCATGATGGTAATGATAAGATCACATCATTTACCAATATTCTATTAAATTCTATAAAACATTCTTGAATTCATCTTTTCCTTACTAACTTATCCCCTTAATGTGTGAGAGTGGTTAACAGGTTAGACATGCTTGAATAGATCTAATGAAATAATAGATATAAACCTAAAAAACCAATGAAAGTATGCACCTAGGTTAAGCTCATGAGTGTATTACATTCATTGATTTCCTTTTCCATTATCGGATAAAATATTTTTCCATCCATCGAGACAACATTATCTAGAAAATTAATTTCCTAAACCCAAAATTCACATAATCTAAATATTTCATATAACTCATCCCTTCTGAGAGTCTCAAGAATGATCTACAAGGGATTGTAATTATCTTCATATCATTTATAATACACTATAATATGAGCAATGAAAACCAGGAAAAACCATCAACAAGTTCCTTTAATATAATTTTAATTAGATCAATATAAACTAAGGGTGAATTCATCAATCAAAATGGAAATACCCTGTACTCATAATGTCCAAACCTCATCCAAAAATATGTATATAGGAGGTCTTCCTTATTTTCTCATAGTTGATCATATACGATATGAAGGGATGTCTTCAAAAAATTATAATCCATGAAGTTGATCTAATAAGCCATCAATGTGAGTCATTGTATACTTGTTCATCATTTTAATAGCATTGATTTCGTTATAATCAATAAAAATCCTCATGGATCCATCTTTATTCTTAAAAAAGTGAATAGGGGATCTCCATAGAGAAACACTTGGGGGAATAAATCCCTTTTAATTGAACTCTTCATGTTATTTCATCAGCTACACTAATTGTACTATGTCTATTATATATGGATTCGTTGATACTGGTATTGAATCATGGATTAAATCAATATAAAACTCACAATCAAGCTCTGAGGGGGGGGGGGTGTCCAAGTAATTCCATAAAAAATACATCAATATATTTGTTTAATATAGCTACACCCTCAATTTTATGATTAACTTATTAATCCCCATATGTTGTTTTCTCTTCCTCCCTAAGAATTTCATTACGTATATCTATAGGGTTAGATCTAGATAAGAATCAATTAATGATGTGTTTACTTTAATGGTGAGATATTCTTATTCTTACTCAAAAATCATAATTTACTTCTTTTTGTAATAGATTTTGACATCATATTTTGAAATATAGCGCATACTAAGGATTATATCAATGTAAAACATATGTATTATAGAAAGGTTAGTAAGTAAATCACATTTAAGTGTCATAAAGGGAACTTCCTAACACATCTTGGTAGAATGAGACTTCCTGTAGGACTTTTGATTGAAAATGCCTTTATTAAATAAAAATTTAAATATATAATTTTTTTTGAAAACTCATAATATATAATAGATGAAATGATCCAAAATCATATAAATAATTTTGTATGTTTGATGAGATGATTAAATTACCCACCACTACATCACCATGCACTTCAAACTCAGATGACGTGATCGTATAAGAATGGTATTTCTCTCATGGAATTTTAATAAGAATGTTTACATGACTCTTAAGATAGTCATTTTAATAATATCCCATATCATTACAATTGTAGTATTGAACATTTACTTCTTATTTCTTTCCCTTAAAATCTCGAGCTTTGTGGCCTTTTTCTCCACACTTAAAAAAAATCTCATCCTCAAGAGGCATGTTCAATGATTTTTAATTCTACATTTATTGTATGATTTAAAGTCATCTATTCCCTTCATTATATTTTACTAATTTCATTTTCATAAGTGATCAACATCCCTCTTCATCTCTCTATTTACAATAAATTCACAAGATTTAGTGAATTATTTTTCTTTTTTGATAGCTCATGAGACTATATCTCACATGAAGTGATATTTTGGTAGAGAAGTTCCCCTTAAAGGGATTTTTTTAACCCATCAATGAATTGATGAATAATTATCTCGAGATTATATACGTAATATATAGTATTCCATTATTTTACTTTTAATGTTGGCTTCATATTTAGAAACATTATATTTCTATTTTTTCCTCATCTTCAAGAATTATCTCTCCATGTATTCTTGTTGTTCATTAGGGAAATATTTTTGGAAATTAAGATTCATAAAATCCGTTTATTCCATATTTTCTATTTGTTCCTCTTTATTTTGAATCACTAACCACCATTTACATACATCTCCCAAGGAACAATAAACTACCCTAAATAACTTCTCCATTTTTTCTCCCCAAATAAAGAAATATAATTTATAAATAATTTATCCTTTGTTCAGCTATAAATGGATTTTTAGTCCCACTGGCTATTGGTGGTTTTTTTTCTCACAAAGTGTTCTAATAGTGTTCCTCCACATTGTAGATTAGGACTCTTCATATGGGTAAGGTTATTGTTCATAACATCACTTAGCCATCACTATATGGTTATAAGTAGTTCATCACTAGTTGTAGATCCAGCTCCAACATCATTATCTGGAATTGGAGGGAAATCACTATATGAATTAAATGAATTTATATAGTTTACATTCCTTCAACAAGGTTCCATTTCCAAATAACAGAATATATTAGATTAGGTTATGAATCATAATGAACAGTTTTGAACTATTAAAAAAATTAACATTAATTGATACTTTATGTATAGCTAATTTCATATTCATAAACATGGATTCTCTATGGGAATATTTGAATTTAAATATTATTTAATGATTTAAAAAGGAAATCTGAATTATCAAAAGAATATCCATCGGGTGATTCAAACTGGGTATTTAGTAAGGAATCTTGGCGTGCACCAAGTTACACTAATTTAAGCCCGAACCACCATTCAGAGTTGTTACCCCTATGTACATATATTCTAATACCATTTCCACTTGTGGTATCCATATATTGATGTATTTCTTGGAAGATGTACATAATATTTACTTTACCAAAATTAGAGGTTGTTATTTTTTACTTATCATCATAGTATATCTTTGGATAATGTTCCCCAATCTATGTTTTATAAATATAGTGTCATGGTTTTCACTTAAAGTGTCTTGAAACTAAGAATAATGAACCTGACCCCAGTGGCCAGGAGCTAGTGCCACACTATACTACAACCCAACTGAAATACTTATGAAAATAATATAATTTTTGAATCTAATCTACTCATGTCAAACATAGTATATACAACACCAATTTTAGTTAACTGTCAGAGTAATAATTAAATTAAAAGTTAAGATACATGAAATAGGTTTGATTTAAAAACATGAAAGATAAATAGATAAAATAAATAGAACTTAATAATGGGTTAAACCTCAAGTTGAGACATAATCCACTCAACTTTGAAATCACATACTACCAAGAATATTATTATCAAATAATCTTATCCACAGCCTAGATCTGATTTTACAGAAAAAATCACATAAAGTTGTCCACAAAAAATCATTTTCCATATATATGCATGGAATAAAACAAGTACATGTTATATTAAAACTCTTCCATAATTTTTCATTGGAATAGATATTAATGAGACTGGGAGAGTGTGTCCAACACTCTCTAGTTTAGTATAGAAGAACATGTTTTATGAATACAAAGAGTAAGGATAAAGACAACTCAAAATTAAAACATGAACACAATAAGAAAAATATTAGAGATGAGAAAGATTGATGTAGCTCAATCTAATAACTTTGGGTTGGACAAGAGTCTTAGAAAATATTCATGAGAAGCATAAATATGGGTTTCAAAATAATTTTTAATGAAAAAATATTTCACAGAAGTTCTTGAAAATAATTTTTCAATTGTTAGTTATTTTTTACCAATATCTTTTTCACATTTTCATATATTGACCATAAACACAAACATTATCTCTCTCAAACAAGAGGTGGATCTTATAAATATATACAATTTCAAGTAATCTAATTATACATTGAAAAATAAGAAGACAATAAACTTGATCCTTATACTGAGAATGAAAATATAGAATGACTGAATTGTTCATTAAATATTCCATGTTTTTGTTTTAATAATAATATTTCATAAATTCATATGATTATATATAACATTATATAAATAAAATAGATATTATATAATTAATTTTGAAATTAGTTCTAGATAACCATGGTAGATCAACTAGTAGTAGATTCCCCAATGAATGCATCTTGAACTAGCAACAATGGACATTGACGGTAGATCACTAGTTATAGAATATCTAAGTATTAGTTGATCTAATGGTAAAAATGTTGTGGTGATAGAATTAGAAAAACCTTTTGATATCATGATATGGTGGTAGATCATGCAGTATTTTTACTATTTGTCTGTATTGATTGAGGTAGCTTTACCTTTGTGGTAGCTTCCAGAAATGGTGGTAGATGCTTGTAGTATGTGATTTTTATTATATAAATATTTGATGGTTTGGTAAAAAATGTGAAAAACTTCCATTCGATGGTAGAAATTGTAAATATTATATTTTCTCAATAGTAGCACAACCCAACGGTAGATCATGTAAGTCATGGGATTGAACTAGTAGTATTACCCTTCGACAAATGGTTGATATTTATATCTAACGATAATTTCGTACATAGACACTTTTCACAATATATGTAGAAAATAATTAACATTCCTAAAACATTAATATAATTCAAAATCTAAAAAAAAATATTTTAAAGAATGAAAATAAGTAGGTTCTCAACAATTTATCCTTTTTTAATCATAAATCTTTGAAATTATAATCCATATACAAGTCCATAACAATATACAACTAATAAAGATGAAGAATTATCTTAATGTTTCAAGTCCATATGTTATACACATAGTAATCCATTAAAGACAAACAATTTTTTTTGGGGTTTATAAAAAATTTATGTATCCATATAAAATTCCATTTTAGCACTCCCCCATTTATGATTCTAAAAAATATTGGATATAAAATAAAATATGAAACATAAATATAAAGAAAAGAGGATTTTCATTAGTGAAAAATGTCAATATGTTATATCACTGAAATGTATTAAAAATATAAATGGATTAATTGTATAAAAATTCACTTTTAAAAACTAATCGGACTTTGAATCACCATTATTTATTTTTAGAGATAAAGGATCTAGTGTCTTCATTCATTTTCCATTGGCAGGAGCAATAGAAGAGGAGGTAGGTGGAGCCAGAGGTGTAAATAACTGAATTATAATTCCAAGATTTTCCTTGATTCTAAGATGTCTTACAAATTTAATAATAGTGAGGCTGAAGGATCTCATTATATAGAAGTATCCTGGAAATGTATAGAAAGGGGTACATAAAGGGATCTAGAGAGAGGAATATCAGGCTGAGGATCTGTTTGTGCTATTACAATTGTCCTTGAGGTATACAGAAATGGTTTCATCAACCCTATAAACTGAGTGAATATTCTTCCAAAATTATCCATGATATTTTTGATGAGTATATTCATCTCCATAAGGATATTATTAAAAGATTCCAATTCTTTCTTCTTGATCACTTACTCTTTTAAGGGCCTAGTCAAAAGTAGAATTCTTATGTTTTCATACTAAAACATTAAATAATAATTATATTTATTTTTTGTATAAATCCTTGAATGGTAACATTTAATAGATTTAGTGATAGTATATCTATCATTTATACCCTCATTAAATCATTCTATAACCAATATATAAATATTATCACAATGTGATTTTATCTACTAATTTTCTTCTTGATATAAAGCAATAGAAGCACCCATAGTAGCCTAAAAACCTTCTCTTAAAAGGGATATGATCAAATCAATATTAAATGGGGAAGGAGAAGGAGTTGCATAAATATTAGTGGGGGAACCAGTTGTAATAAGTGACTTTTATCTCTTCACATGTGATAGTCATATTTCATGAAACCATTCCACCATTTCCATCAAGATGGATCAAGATTAATCTATCTAATATAACAATGTCTTGTTTCCAATTTCTACTTATTATATTTTTTTTATCATATTAGGATTGATGTGATAAATGACCATTGAGAATATCCACTTGGAATTAGATTCATCGAGTTTGGTTTCTTGAGGAGGTTCAGATCAGATCATCCCACTAATATTTGATTGAAAGTTCACCATAAAGGAATTCGGAACAACCTTTTTGAAATAACTAGAAGATAAACTATGGGTAAGAGAATTAGAAATAAGATTATGAGAAAGAAGATAAGATGAAATGATCTCATGGTAAGTAAATTATTCCTCCTCATGTCTATTTTCCTCACAATGGGTGTGTAACAAAATAACTTCTAAAATTTCTTCACGATTAATCCTTTCAATCAAGGTCCCCTTATGATCATTCTCAATAATAATTTTTGTAAGTCCACCATGATTTAGTGTAATACCCATATCTTCACCATTACCAGTATCATCATCAATATTATCATTATCTTCATTATATCCATGGTAATGAATACTTAGTAGGTTAGATATTGGATATTGATCCCCTTATATGGTTCCACATCTTAATCTTTTTAAGAAACGATATCATTCCTGTTACCAAATTCTTGGTTAGTTAAAACAGGTTGATTATAAAGGGCCCTTAATTATATAGTAGAAGAAACTGATTAATACCCACTATAAGATTCATTTGATTTCACCCTTATCCCTTTCATCGTCACCATGATCAGATCCATCTGGAAGCTCCACTATATATTCTAAAGTCTCAAAGTATGATATCTCTAACTAAGCTTCCTTTGGGTCTGTAGTTTATTTATATTCATCACCTTATTTAAATAGTCTTTCTATATTAGTAATATTAATAAGATATATTATTGATCCATAAGATACATAGGTACTTTTGACCATACCAGGGTCACTATCTTCTTCTAATAAACAAGTGGAGATACTTATCCATCGACCTCAGTATCCTAAACTATTTCATTAAAAGAATATACCAGAACATCATCTAGCTCCATGATAGGGTTGAATACATCTCTTGGTAAATGTTGATCATATGGGTTGAATATTTAATATATTATTTCCTTATCCTCTACCCATTTTCTTGTCCAATGGTTCTAGTTTACCTTCATCCTTTTGTTGGTTGTATGAAAAAAAACCACCATATCTGATTATCTTCTCTTCACCTTTAGGAATAATATCTCCAGCTTCTATCAAGGTAGACATCATTTTAGGATAATCTAAGAAGATTGATCTACATGATGATTTTAAAATCTCAGTAATAAGTATTATTATATATCTAGATAGGTTAATATAATCTCTAACAAATCCATTGTAGCTAGTCTTACAGGGGTTTAATACGAGGTTAGATTAAAAATAATATCATCTATCATTAAATATTCATTATTTGGAAATGAATATTGATAGTACTCAAATATACATTATTGAGGAACATTTATAAATGCAGAACACTACTTTAATCAAAAAATTGATTTTTTTCCATATATCACTATCATAAGAAAATCTTTTGTTTCTCATAAAACATACTCTGTAAACTGATAGAACCGATCAACCAATCTAATAATGACTTATTTATTGTTTTTGAGAACTATTTGATCCATCTTTTTATAAGGATCACATTCATAACAAGCAACATAATTCAGACTATCCATTCAGAATGTATTTCCTATTTAGTTGTATTGACTCATGACACTTGGTTCTAATTCATTGGCTCAATGGGATGACTACTTTCTCCTCTTTAATTCTTCAAATAATGTGTATCATCATGAAAATTAGTTAAAGATTTCATTCATTGCATTTGTAGAAATATTTTAATGTGTACGTTTAAAAGAATAAATGGTTTGGGGAGAAAAGGATAGGATTCAATGGAGGCACATGTCAGAAGGATATACTTGGACTCAAATATAGGTAAATCAACCGTTTGGGGATTTTAAAATTAAAAAAAAATATTTAAAATAAATATGACGTCAATAAAAATGGTTGAAAAAAATTAAATCAAGGTTATTAATGATATTAATAGTATATGGTAGCACATGGGACCATAGGTTCCTATGGTAGAGCTCAAAATATAATGAAATGATAGATACCAATCATCGAATATTAATTATAGTACTCCTATAGTAGTATGCCTATGGTATCATGTCATAGTAGGACACCACAGTTGAATTTCTGTAGTATTAAAAAATGTTCACATACCAATAATGGATCCTCATGGAAGCAAGAGTCATTGTAACACAATTAATATTACACGTATAATGGTACATATTTAACGATATAAAACTAATGGTACATAGCTAATGGTACCATAGAAATGGTAGAATGACCAATGGTTGATCCAATGACTATTCATACTAATAATAGATAATCCAATTTAGTACTAGTATAGATAATTTTCTACCATATTTAATCATAAATTTAATAACAAATTATTAATCAATGATTATCATTCCAAGTTCATGTATGATATAGAATATTCTCTCAAAATTCAATTTTTTTTCAATATGTCAGCAACTTGTTTCTTAAAGCCTTTTAAATCAAGGGTTATATAACCAATTTGGAAATTATATCTCAAAAGGTGATGTATTTTATCAATATGTTTCATTCTCAAATGATACATAGGGGTCTTGGAAATGTTTATATCACTTGTGTTATCATAATTTATAGAGAAATATTGAAATTTATTTCCATTTTATAGTAATGTGTGGTTCACCTATAGAATTTTGACACCACAACATCTTAAAACTATGTACCAAACTTCAATACTGTTTAATTCTATAAATTTTTCTATCTTCTTACAAAATGTAACTAGAGGCTTTCGCAAAAAATGGCATGTTCTAGAGGTGCATTTCCTATGAAACTTACAACAGCCAAAATCTATATCTGAAAAAAAATATATGATAAAAAATTGTCTTATAAAATAAAATAGTCCTTAGTTGTTTTTATTCTCAAGGTATTTCAAAATTATTTTAACAATAATTATATGTGATTCTTTTGGATTTTCAAATAAATGGGTACAGGTACACACACTAGGAATAAATTTTGGTCGGAAAGAAGTTAATGATAGTATGCGTCTAATGATACCTATGTATGAGGATTGATTTACTTGGTTTAAAATTTGATCACGATATAACATGCAGCTTGTACTCATGAGAGTATCACTAAAATTAGTAGTATCCATTTCAAAACATTTTAAATGATATTTAATATACTCATTTTGTTATGTATTTCAACATTTATTTTTAGAAATATATAAAATAAGAAATAATTTATGTTCTCCCATAATTATCATATAAAATTAACTTTGTATAAATTTTTTTAACACATTGCACAAATAGTTTTGTAAATCTAATAAAATAACATCTTCAATAGAAATTGATACTAAAAAAAAAATTTGAAATTCATTTTATAAATAAGGTAGGTTTAGCTATAAATTTTTAAAAATCCTTTTTAAATCAAAAATTATTTCACCCTTTCATACCAAGATTTAGGTGCTTGTTTTGAGTTGTATAATTCTTTTATTAATTTAAAAACATTATTTGTAAAGTGAGGGTTTTGAAATCCAAGGGGTTGTTCTAGAAAAACATCCTATACAATATAACCATTTTATATTGAGTACTTAAAATACATTGGATATATTTTTAAATTAAAATATTAAACAAAGGAATGAAATATATTAATGGAATCATGACTAGGATCTGGTGTAAAAATTTAATCTTTTTCAATTTCTTATTCATGAATATATATCTATGCCACAAATCTAGATTTATTTCTAATAATATTTCCAAAATCCTCAACCTTATTTCTAAATACCCATTTAGGGTTATTTATTAGGTCGTCTATGGGTATTTTAACTAGTTCCCAAACACAATTCCAGTCAAATTAATAAATTTATTAATTTATTTACTATTCCCAAATTTTATATAAATTTATTTTGAATGTTATTAGGTTCATGTCATAACAATAAAGGTAAATGTTCAACAAGGTTTCTAATAACGACTATTGTTTGTGTTCCTTTATATAGGTCACCTACAAATGCATCTAAGAGATGATATCAATGTTTCTTAACAACATTAGGTAGATAAGTATTGGGTACATCAATTTCTTCTATAGTATCATGTTCAAATTGTTCATTATAACATCAATATTTTTTATTCACAATTCATATTTCTTTAACTAGGTTCGACATTTATATAAAGACTCTAAAGCTGGGACTTCAACCTCTACAATTATAAACAACCTAATACCAATTAATTTATTATAAAATAAATTTATCGACATATTGTATTGGGTTTTACAATCAATAGCACACTAGGCTATTAAGGAAAAGAATCATATTTCATAGTTATTCATGGGAAAAAAATAATCAATGGTCCCACACTTCCTCTTACAAATTTATTCTTGGGAATAAATATGAATAAAACTGAGGTAGAGTCTAAAACATACTCTATTTTAGTACAAGAGATATTATTTTATGAATATATAGAGTAATTTTAAATATACCTCCAAATAAAAACATCAACAAAAGGAGTAAAAGATTAGATATGAGAAAAAGTGATGTAGATCAACTTGAAAAGGTTCAACTACTTTGGAGTAAAGAAATTCATTTTAAGAATATTCAATAATTTTTTAATAGAATTTTATATAAAATAGAGTATCATAGACATTATAGAAAATCCATTATACATTTTCATTTTTTTCTTTGTAACTTTATCAAATTTCCACACATTCACCATAAACACACACATTCTCACACTCACATAGGAGGAGACTCTTAAAAATATATATCATTTCTGAAGATACAATTATCCATTTAAAAATAATAATGAAATAGTATGTATCATTTTAATTTGTATAAAATCTATAAATTATCACTTTGTATTTATGAATTATGTGGAGTTATTCTCAGAATAATGATGATTAAATCCAATTATTTTGAAACAAAATTCAATACATAAACTAGCCATTGTGGAATTAATTTTGTAATTAATTTTGGATATCCATGGAAGTTCCACTAGTAGTAGATTCCATGAAGGTACAAATTGGAACATACGGTGGTAGAATACGATGTTATATCACTATAGGTAGTATCTATTAGTGGTATGTTCTATGACAGATGAAATGTTATAGTGGAATTAGTACTACAAACTGGAAGTGGTAATGCAACTAGTAGAAGTACCATTTAATAGTTTTAATAGAGGTATCTTTTCCTTGGATATAGCATCGAGTGGGGGTAGAAGATTCTTGATGTTGGGGATATTAATGGTAGCAATTTATAATAGTCATAGTAGAAAAAAATTGGTTGTAGTGCTCAGAGGTTGCTTCACTCAATAGGGGAACGCGCCAATTGTAGTTCAGGGATGGTATAGGTTTGAACTACTATTAGAATGATTCTCCTAAGGGTATATCATTATAAATAATGGTTAAATCATAAATTTACACTTTTATAGTCTATCTAGATAATAATTAAATATAATAAAACATAAAAATAATTATAAAAATTATATAAATCATTTATGATCAATAAAATTAGGAGGTGTTCAACGCTCTTGGACCACTTTTTATCAGCGATGTGTGAAATCCATATATTAATCCTTATAGAAAGTTCTCAATTCCACATCATGAGACAAAGAATGTTTTTTTGGAAAATATCCATCCATTGGTGTGTGATTTATATTGCAATGTATGAAAATTAAAATTTCTTACCCTTTGATCATGTAGATACATTTATAATCAATCAAAAATTCTGTTTTCTATGTGAGAAATGTGTCTCGGATTATATGGTAAATTACATGGAGGGAATTTTTCTATGTGAACAATATTATAGGTTCAGAAATAATACAAAATATTGAAATTGATAAAAAATTGTTATAGAGTATTTTTTGGTTTTGTTTGTGGAAATATATAATAGAGGGATATCCAAATAGGTTAAAAGAGAATGGAATACAGGTTACCAAAAAGTGGGGTGGTGATTTTAAGTTACTGAATATAGTTTGATAAGTTATTTTTTAATGATACAAATCATACTATATCAATAGATATTACACCGTATAATGTTTTTCATTATACAGAAGTGTTATAGATGAAAGACTATTGCACTATGAGGATCGTTTCTATGCCAATATGGACCTTTGAAAGATTAGATGAAATCATTTATAAGGTCATTTGAAAGTAATATAGGAATAACTCAAACTGTTGTATGATTAATAAATAATATTTCATTTCATAATGAGTTATATCACAACACAATATATCAATTTCCTATAAAACTATTCTAATGTATAGTATTTTGAATGGTGGTTCATATTATTATGGTGAACCCATTGGAAATCAGTAAATATTTTTGATTAAAATCACATCACATTGTGTTTGTTTACATAATGAGGTTGTTAGAGTTAATATATTTTAATCTGACTAGAAAATTGGTTTATCACATGGGAGTAGGCTTTCACTATAAAGGTTTAGTCATAGATTTTTCTTATTATTTAACCATGTAAAGAAGTTATTATTTCAACATATAGTTTTAAGAGATGAATATATTTTCATTGAAAAGGAGGATATCACATCAAGGTAGCTTCAAAATTTTATGTCGCACAAATCAGAATCTTTGGGTGAGGAAATGAGTTTTGTTGTGATTTTTTTTGATTCATGAGACAATTATATTGTATCAATTAAAATACCCAAAAATAAATTTTAATATCTTTAGTGATTTATGTTGGCTTATATTATGAAATAAATACTCATAATTAAATGTATGTTTTGGATAAATTTTTGAATATAACAAAGGAAAATTTATGATCATTTAGAATAGAAACTTGGTGACTCTAATAATATTGAATGGATATCATTATCTTGAAAAATTTATAGAGTTTAATAGCTAAATAAGAGTTATAATTCCCTATCTTTATTATAAATAAATAGTTAATAAAGTAAGAGAATCCAAAATCCTATATTTTTGTATTGTTTAAGAGTTTTATCATGTGGATTAAATTGGGGATGATTGATACACCAAGGATAATATTATATCATTATTATTTCCTAATGATCTAGGTAGTTTCATTTTGAGGATTAGTAAGATTCTGGTGGGATTGAGAGTTGTGGGATCTCCAATTTTTTGGGATTTTATAGTTGTATAACTAGTATGGCCTCTATAAATTTTAAATAAATAATAAGTTCACTTGGAGATTCTGGAACATCACTGTACCATCATTTTAGATTCCATAAATTATTTTTGTTTGGGTTAATGAAGTTGAAATTTCCCATGTCTCTCATTTTATGTTTTTTTCTTCATTCATTTGGAGTCAGATAAGTGTTTCTTTAAATTATTGAACATGATCATTGGTTTTTATCATTTGAAGAAATTGGAATAACCAAATTCCCCATCATCATAATGTATTTTCTTTGTTTTATACTAAAAACATTATTTACATAGATTTCTCTTTAAAATATAATGGATTATGATATGTTATTTGATCATGGATTATGAGATATACCACATGTGGTGTGTGCATGTATTGATATGGTTTTTAGTGAGACTTGGTTTTTTATTATTTGTGATTCATCCACTAGGATGTGATGGATTAGAGATGATATGATAAGGTGGGAAATAGTTCAGATAGTCAAAGATAAATAGAGACACTCTCTATGGTGTATTTTTTGAACTATAATTAGAGATTCATACCTTCCAAATTTCAAATAAAAATAGATTTATATATTATTAATTGAATTAATTAGAATGAAGAATTGGTTTTTAGGAAATGAAGATCTTTCATTATAATTTATGTGAAATCAGATCTTTTTATTTGAACATAGAAAGAAATTAATATCCATAATTTTTTGAAAATGGTAATACTTATTGGTTTTGGGTAATATGGAAATTTATAGTATTATAGTTTTTAGTTACAAAATAAGAATATGTATTATTCAAAATTTACAATTATTTAATTTTTATTAAAAAATTATTTAAATATTTATAATGAATTATTTCTTAATTTTGGTTAAACTAAATTATTTACATTAAAAATAATTACCATGATCACATAATATGGTTTTAATTATAACCCCACTAATATTTTCTACAAATAATTCATATTTTCAAAAAATAGGAAAATCATTCACTATTATTGGAAAGAAAAAATAACCATATATATCTTGAATAATAAATCACTACAACATAAGAATAATTTGCATTCTAAAAATACTAGAAACTCTAGTTGGTCCTAAAAAATCATGAGAAATAACTATATTAGTTTATAAGTTTACACTTCTTACATTATTTTGAAATATATTTTGTTTACATTTCCCTTTTCGTAGGAATAAAAAAAATTTGTTGCTAATTCTAGTTTGGGTATATCATTATCTAAACCATTCATAGTAATCTTTCAATGTGATTGTAAATTTTAATGTCTTATTCTTCTATTCAAAATAAAATATTCCTTGTGAAAGGCACTACAACAGAAATATTTTGAGAAAATAATTAATTTAAATCTATAACAAAAACATTTTCATTTCTCAAAGAAAAAAAACTAAAGCATGATTGGAATAAAAATCTTACAAGAATAATTTTCAAACCTGAGTAGGTAACCATTATCAATTATCATTGAGATTTTAATAAAATTATTATTTAATTCATCCAAAAATGAATCTTTAGAAATGAAAATTATATTATAGTTACAAATTTAACTACGAAAGATTATCAACCCTTTGGAATTTTCACTGAATATGACATGTCCACCATTAACTATAATCAGGTTTTTTAGGATTGAGTATTCCCTAGTCATGTGACTATATCATCCTTTATCTAAAGACCATATGTTCTAATTGGAACTACTCAATAAGGGTTCATATAACATAGATTTGAAACAAAAAATTATGTTGATACCCATATTATCTTGGGTCTAGAATTGTTAGTAGTAAATATTTTTGGAATCCAAGATTGTTTTATTGGTTTTCTATAATCAGAACTTATACATTATGAAATAAACACCCTATTATGTATAATATTATATTAAGTGTTTAAATATTTTTAACAATTAGAATGTGGAAAGTTTTTATTTTTATTAATTATACTCTATCTAGGTTGGATTCCAATTCATGTACCATATTTAAGAGTAGTATTCCTATAATATATTTGAGTTACGGTTTATATACCAATGGTAAACCATTAAATATCCTTTTGAGTTTTTCATTTTACATATAAAGTTCATAATTTTCAATTAAAAACTAACTATTTTTCTCTTTTTATACAATGTAATCAATTTTAATGTCAGGAGAAAAATCATGATTCTTATTTAAAATTTTACATTTATCATTTAGTATATTAAATATGTCTTTAATCATGCTATATTTATCAAATAATTCATCATTGGATGTATTTTAATATTTATTTTCATTCTCATAATTATTAGAAATATGAGTATGAGATGCATAAAAAAAATATTTCAAACCACAGATGTCTTTATCACAAAACACATATTGGGTTAATCATATTTTTCTTCCCTTATTGAGTATGACTTATAAGAGAAATCCTCTAAGGGAATATTAATGTCTTTATATCCATTTTATATCACTTTTATTTGTCATCATAATTTTTTCTTACATATTAACTTTGGATAGTATGCTTTTATGTTTCCTTTTTCATTTTCATTCATAGAAGATTAATTTATTTGTGGAATCATCCATTCTCCAATATTTTCTTTAATTCCCTCTATTTTAATAATTACCATTGTAATTGGGTTTCTTGAATAATATATTCCTCTTATAGAACATAAATAATCTATATAAATGTACCATTTCATCATCAATATGTAATTATAATTCACTATAATTGAACATTTTGAAATGATGTTATCTTTTTAATTTGAGTCAGAAGTTTTAAAGGATACTTAACTTTTATTTTTATCATTATATTCCTTTTTTCCACATTGATTTCCTCATCAGAAATTAGGAGTTTCAAATAGGTTTTTTCACTCATATCATTATAATTCTATATGATTTTCTTATGGAAATTGATGTTCCTCTACACCTATTTTGTACACATCTGAGAAGTATCATTACTTGATATTTACAATTGGGGCTTTACAAAGAGAATTCATTGTTTTTTAAATGTCACTAAACATGAGATACATATATGAAATAGGTTCATCAGGTCTCATCATGAATGTATCATATTTTATTGTGTAATTTTTTGAGTGCAATTCTTTAACATTGTTAGATCCTTCACTAGAATTAACTTTTGTATCCCAAATATTAAATATACCAATGTAAGATGATATTCTAGTGTATTATTCTTTTTATAATGAATAATATAAGGAATTCATAGATTTAGAGTTATAATCCGAGGTAGTCTTATTGAAATCACAATAATATCTTCTAATAGATTTATGTACTCCATATTTATCCTTGATAATAATCCAAATATAAAACCCCATTCTCTCTGTATGAATTTTAATCTTCATCATCTATTGATAAAATTTAGTTTTAGTAAAATAAGGAGTTAGATTATTGGATTTTACTTCTTGATTATTGTTTTCCACAAAGAATAAAATTTAAATAGAACAAAAATTTAATATCATTAAATACACCTATATCACAATAAAAATATTTTTTGAAATCCTCTAATACCAAATGATGGTGTAGGTGAAAAAATGAGGGGGGGTGGGTGAACTGAGTTTTCAATAAAAATAATTTTTATACCCAATATAAAAATATAAATATCCCAAATTAATAAAGAAAAATCTTATTTTAAAAAACAATTTATTTATATAATTTTATCTTTTGAAAAGATTCTAAAAATCTTGATAACTGCTCAATTAAAATACATTGTAATATATTATAATTTTTTTAAAATTATCCATTCATATAAAATATAGTATATAAAACACCAATTTATGTTATCTATTAATGTTATTATTTTTTAAATAGTTAATAAAATTAAAATTGGTTTGATTTAAAATCATGAAAAAAAATAAAGAATAGTGGAATTTAACAAGGTGTTCAATCTCACATTGAGACATAATCCTATGTACTAGTAAATTATCTTTATCTATGATGTTTATTATAAAATAAACTCATCCTCAACCTGTATTAGGCTATCAAGAAAAAATCCTCCTCCATGGTTTCCATGGGGGTAAAACAAGTATCAATCCCACATGAACACTTCATTAATTGTTCCTAGGAATATTGATGAAAATGATTTAGGGAGAGTTCTAAACACACTCTATTTTAAAATAGGTTATATTTTATTAATGTATAAGGTAATGTTAAAAGAATCTCAAAAGTAAGACATGATCAAAAGGAGTAAAATATTTGAGATTTGATAATTTTATGTAGATTAGTCAGAAATGGTTCAGCTACTTATGTGTCTCTAAAACTCATAATGATATTATTAGAGAAAGATTTCATAGAAATTTATGTACAATTGAATACAACAGATATTCTGGAAAATACTTTATTCTTTTTCAATTCAATATTCATAGTATTGTTTTTAAATTTTTAGACATTCACCATGCACAAACGTATTCTCACTCTTGATTACGAGGTGGATCTTCCAAATATATATAATTTCAGGAGATTCAATTGTCTAATTAAAAATCATAACAAAATTCTATGGACACTTATACTATGAATAAAATCTTGAAATACTGAATTTTTCTTTAAGACATCTATATAGTTCTTTTAATAATAATCAATCTTAAATCCACTTCACTCTATCCAAAAATAAATACATAAATTTTCTATTGGATAATTAATTTTATAATTAATTTTTTCTATCCCTGGAATCTACACTAATGGTTAATTACCTAAAGGTAACATCTTGAACTGATGGTATAAGACTTTGATGTTACATCACTTGTTATATAATTTATGAGTGGTAGGTTATATGATGGTAAAAATGTTGTGGTGGCACTAGTAGTACATCCTGGTTGTAGAAAAATTTGATTGTATCGATAGTGGTAGCTCTTAGTTGGTGGAATAATTGAGAAATAGTAATGGATACTAGTGGTATGTGATTTTTTACTATAGAAATGTATGATATTAAGGGTAGAAAATTGATGGTTTTAGTGCTCAGTGGTATATTTACTCAATGGTAGAAAAACCCAATTGCAGTTCATGGATGCTGGAGGATTGAATTCAGGGAAGCATACTAATTTTTCATAGATAACTATAGAAAATGGTTGATTCATACTTAGACACTTTTCATAATTTATATATAAAATAATTTAATATCATAGAACATGGAAATAATTATAAATATAACAAAAATTATTTTTGAGAAATTAAATAAAGAGGATATCAATGGTCATTACCCTCTATTTGTTCGTTTTGTTTGAAATCCATAGATTACTCCTTATAGAAGGTTCTTACCACCAAATCACTAGGCCAAGAATCATTTTTGGGAAATATCCATCCCTCAGTGTGTGATCTACCATGAATCATATTAAAATCACATTTTTATACTCTTTGGTCATGTAGATATATTTCTACTTAAGCATTACTTTTCTTTTGGAGTGAGAAATGCTTCATTAATTATATAGTAAAGTACATGGGATGCATTTGTCAATTAAAATAATATTTTAGTGTGGGAAATAATCCCATAGACTGATATTATTAAAAATATACATAGATTTCATTTTTGTGTTACTGGAATATTCTAATAGAGATAATTCAAAATGGTTCAAGGAGAGATGAAGATGTGATACCATAAAGTGCTGAGGTGATTATAAGGTGTTGAAGATAGTGTGAGAGGTTAATTATTAAGGATTAAAATCATCTTGTATCCATATATTTCAATCATAATAGGTTTCATATTAGACCATAGTGTTCTAGCTGAATGTTTGTTGCAATATGAGGAATGTTTCCATGCCACAACAGAAATATGGAAGATTTTTCAAAACATATATAAGTATATTTCAAGGATATATAGGAATAACACAAACCTATAAATTATTTATTAATAAAACAATATTTCATAGTGTGTTCTATCAGGACGCAATATATCAATGTCACATTAAACTATTTCTAAAGGTTAGTGTATTGAATGGATGTTTCCCCTGTTAGGGTGACCCTATGGGAAATTAGTGTAAATATTCAAGGGAGATGACATCATACTGAGTTTTTTTACATAATGAGACAATTAGTGTCAATATCATGTGATATACCTAGTGAATTGTATATTTTCCATGGGGGTGAGGCTTTCACAATAATGGTTTAGTTAAAATGTTTTCCTTTTATTTCACTACACCATGAATTTAGGAGTTAAACATCTTGTTCTAAAAGGTTAATGTATTTTCAATGAAAAGGAGGATATCACATCATGGATGTTCAAAATTTTGTTTTAGCACAATTCATGGTGTTTCTGGGACAAATGTATTTGTGTTGTGACATTTTTATTTCTTCCAAAATCATATTTTATCAATTGAGATACACAGAAATCAATGTTTCTATCATTTAATGATTTTGATTGAATTAAATTATATAATGATGATGAAAAATTTAATGTTTTATTTGTATAAATTTTCTTGTATAACCAAGGAAAATTTGATATCATTTATTGGAGAAACATGGTGACAATCTTAATACTGGTGAGATATAATTATCTATAAAAACGGAAGAGGTTCAGGGGAAAATACGGGTTGTAATTCCATATTTTTACTAAAAATAAAGGTATAATAAATAAGGACAATCCCAATGTCCATATTTTTGGAATATTGAATAGTTTCGTCATGTGGATGAATGAAGGGATCGTTTATACCCCAATAAAAGTAAACTCTAATTCTTATTTCTTGAAGATAATGGTGGTTTCACTTTAAGGAGTAGTGAACTTATTAGGGGATTGAGAGTTGCAATTTCTCCACTTTTATGAGGGTATTAAATTTTTATGGTTAGTATGGAATCTCTAAATTATAATGAAACCAGTATATTGGAATATCATCATTTTTTATTCCATAAATATTCCCATTTTTGGTGAACAAAGTTGAAATTTCATGCATGTATAATTTCTTGTTTTATAGATTCATTCATTGTGATTAAGATAGGTGTTTCTAAAAATAGTTTAATAATATCATTCATGATGATAATTACAAGAAATTAAAATACCATAATTTATCCCCTTTGTTATATTTGACATTTTTTGGAGTACAAAGTTATTTTAAATAGATTTAACTTTAGAATGGGTTGACTAGGATATGTGATTCGATCATTTATTTTGGGATATACTACATGGGGTGTGTTCATGCGATGAAATGGTTTTTGGTGACACCTGATTTTTTAATCCTTTATTTTTCATTGACAAGGATTTCATGGATTAGAGATCAAGTGATGTGGTGAGAAATAGTTCATATAATCATGGATGAATGGGGAGACTAACTATGGTGTATTTTTTGGACATATGAAAAGAGATTCATACCTTGGAGAAGATAAATTAAAATGGATTTAAGGATTATTCTTAAAATTCCATAGCATAAAGAATTACTTTTTAGGAAAAGACTAGTTTTCATTATACTTTTGGGGAAACATGTGTTTTCAATATGAACTTGAAATGAAATGAATTTATATCATTTAATGATAATTCAATTTCATATTGAGTTTGTGTAATATGGAAATTTACAGTATGAGAGTTTTTTTGGTGGAAAACATGTTTATTTATTATTCAAAATTTTAATTTGACATAATGTTTATAAAAAAATATCAAAATCCTAATAATGAAATATTTTTTGTAATGTTGGATGAATTAAATTATTTACATTATAAAAATACTTTATTTATATTTTATTACATTGTAATCCATATTTTATTTTTTATGAATTGAATCATGTTAGAGTCAATAGAAGAATCAAAATGAATTTATACTCACACTTACATGTGTACTCCAATGGACATATGGATATTATTTTCAATGATTCATGTAAAATTAAAACTTCATTATTGATTCGTGAGACCTATAGTTACTTATTGGAGTGATGAAAGGGGATATGGTGGGTTAGGGTTTGCTCATTTAATTTTATTTTAACAGTCATATGTGATATCTTTCAATAAATGTTATGTTTAAAAAATATTATTAGTTATTATAATATTTATTTTAAATAGTTTTTTTAAAATTAATATTAAATTGTCATGATTTTTTAGATTACTATTGAGTGAAAATAACAATCCCACCTCTATTTATTTTTATCTCACACTATTTTTCATAAACCTTTTATGATCAATAGATGCACTTGATTCTATGTGGTGATCTGACTTGGTACTCCAAATTCATGCTCCTGCGTTAGGGTTTTACAAAATGGTATTAAACTATGGATTTTGATTTGAATCTTGGGTTGTTAGGTTTTCATATAGAATATGCTAGTTGGGATAGGGAACATACCCATAAGAAATTCATCTATATTTTTATAGTGAACTCCATGTTTACTTGATGCCTAGGTAAGGATATAGTTTCGTGATAAGAATAGGTAATGTGACTTTGAGAGGGATACATGACTGGGATGATTTCCTTAATCAGGTAATTGAATTAAATTTTATATTCTCACATGCTTATATGGAGACCAATCTGGGGGAGGATGTTTTGTCCAAGAAGGCACTTCTCGCGATGGATATGATGTAGTCTTTTACATCCCCAGATTAATGTGCCTTAATGGTAGAGGTGGAAATGTGTGGTGTCATGCACTCTCGGTTTTGTAATAACCCCTTGTTTGTCTAACTCATATTCCTTTTTGTTTAATAATTTTTTTTTGGACATGTTTCGACTAGAACCTAGACTTTTGGAGTAGAGTTTAGCGATAACCTTATATGAATTTTATTTTTTGTTTTGTTAGCCCATGTTAGATGAAAATGGGAAATTTTTCCTGAATTATTGTAGTTATAATAATGTTTTCATCACATTGAATATATTTAAGGGAAAAATATATTCATTAATGAAAATATGTTTTTAATGACTCCATGGTTTTCGATAATTCAAATATGAAATTTAAAATGAGTGAAAATTTAGAATCATTATTATATTTTTCTGACAAATATGTTTGGATAATATTCCCTAATGTAACTGGAATCCAACTAATCATAGTATAATATGAATATTTTTATGATGTTTAAAAATAGAGTGTATATTTATTTTATATTAAGTATTTTTTATATTATAGAATTTGTTGCCTTTGTGAGATCTAATTGGATATAGATAAGGGAATAAAGTTCTGTAGTATTATCTTATGGACCATCAACAAGTGGGTACCATTTTCAAGGTTGTCAAATGGATTGGAAAGGATGTTAATCATGATCATCCTAGAGAACTGGATATAGACACATAGATTCTAAATAAAAACATTCCATCATGCACGGTTGAGGTAGTTCTTTTAAAATATAAAGTATGATTACAAATTATTGATAATATATAAATATATTATAAACCACAAAGAATTTGAAGGTCACGTTTGTAGCTTATTTTATATAGGGGTAGCTCAAAACAACTGTATTGTAATAAAGGAAGTAGGGTAGAATAAATAAACCAACTGAAATGGATTTTAGAGGATTCTAAGAATTTAAAACTAATCAATATAGATAATTTTATATTTCTATTACAAGTTTATAAATTTTTACCAAAAGAATATGTTCATTTTAGAATAAGCATCAAAATTTTCAAACCTTTTGAAGATCATTAGATATATAGTGTTGAATAAATTATCATTGTATATAGATTTGGGATAGATATATGACCAATTATTTTATCAATGATTATGCTTCAAAGGATACATACATAAGTGAACATGGGTTCTTTGATGGATTTGGTAGTGGTGAATATGATAAACATATAGTAGGAGGGTTAATTTTCTTCATGTATATGTGAAGAAAATAAATAAATTAGTAACTGAAATAATAAAAATAAATACTTCTTATAAAAACCATCTAAGTTATATTCTCATTTATTCATAGCTAAGTGATCATAAATGTTATTCTAGTGCGGAGAAGTAAGATGATCTAAGTCTAAGAGACTAAATATTCTATTTTAAGGGTGGGAAGGCGATCTATATTAAAAATAACATATTCTATTGAGTGATATTTTTTGAAACATCAAATAATGTTTTTTAATAATAATTTTGTGTGATTATATGGGGTTTTATATGTTGGGGAATCAAAGCGGAGTGGAAAAGATTCATTAAGAGGGTAGGCCCAATTCACAAATGAGTCAATGGATGTTCTTCATTCCTATGGATAGGAAAAAAGAATGAGGCTAATTATGGTCAATCTATAATGCTTGGTACCATCTTGATAGAATCCAATATTATTTCCATCTTATTTGATAATAGAGGACCATATTTGTTTAGAACTATCAGATTGGTTCATCAATTGGGTTTATCTATAGAGTTTATAAAATATTCAATTAGAATTAAAATTTCACTTGGTAAATGGTGAGGAAAATGTTGAATGTGTATATCTCTCTTTAATCATAATTGAAAATATGAAAATATAATGGTATTTATTGGTTCTTAAGATAAACTTTTATGATTTAATTATGGGAATATACCGGTTGATTCATTTTACAACTCAAATTTATATCCATAGTTGGGGAGTTATTTTTATGGATCCAAATTGAACTATCCTTACAGTTAAGGGATGGTGGGATGTTAAGGAATAAAATAAGTGTTAGATGATATGAGATGTTGTATCTTTATCATTTAGTTTGGAATTATAGTTATGTGATCAGTGGAATGAAATAATCAATCTCTATTTACTAGTGTTTTAGATCAATATTTATATATTTTCCTAGAGTTTTTCCAAGGATTACCACCATTAATGGGTGTAGATTTCTTCATTTATTTGGTAACTAGGATAACACTAAAATAATTTTTCTTTTTTTCAGATGACACATAAAAATATTCAGATTTAAATGCATAGTTAGAGAATCTTTATAAAAATGGATTATTTAGATAATTATTTCCCCTATGGGAGCACTGATTTTATTTTCTAAAAACAATGATTTTAGTTTTTTTAATTATTATTTATGATCATAAGACTACAAAATTTAAATGTAAAAAATATCTATTAAGTAAATTGTTGAACCATTTTACTCGATAAAGGTATCTTTTTTGTTATCTAAGATCATCCTTTAGTAAATCAATAATCAATTAATAAACCATTAAACATGTTTATCTATTCATTTATAATATATAAATGCACCATCAGTATCAATGTTTTTTGATTAGAATGATTTTCTATATGTACTTAAATTCATTTGTAGTGATTTTTTGGATGAAATCCTTGATTATTTGGTATTAGAGGAAGATCATGTGAGGTACCTAGATTTTTTTTATAACCTCTATGTGAGTATTATTTATACATTCAGTTCACTAAATTTCAATTTTTTATTTAGGTTGAATGGTTTCCTTTATTTTTCATTTATAATAATAAAAATTCATATTGACCCATAAAATGTCCAGGAGTTTATATTTTGGAATGAATAATAAATGTTTTTGATATTCATTGATTAATAGGTTTTCCTCTACATTACTATTGATTCACTCAAAACATATTGAAATTATATTTTCCAATGAAATAATTGACCAATAAATTAGTATTTTCAATTGAAATATGAGGTTTTATTGGTATAAAAAATTCAAGAGATTTTTAACATTAGGAAATGTTTTTATTCATCCTGAAATAGAGGTAGGGTATGATGTATAATAAAATGCATCCAGATATGGATTGGCATGTGTTTTAATGTTGGGTAGTAATTTTACAGATTATGGGTCTATAATCTATGAAATCAAGATAATAATTAACCAAAACATGAATAGGAATTGGTTGTTTTTATTCATGATATAAAGAGTTATATATATTATAGTTTTACTTATTTTTTATTTTATAGACTAAGATTATTTGAATTATTTTCCGACCACAGTATCGTAATCTAATATTTATCAAGTTAGAGTAATATCTTCAAATGAATGATTTTAATCTCTTGTACATATTGAAAAAATATAATGTATTGGAAAAAAATTCGATTAATGAAAATAAATCAAAATAAGTATGGAATGTTTTAGAGGAGTTACATCAAAGGATATTTTTTTTAGTCAGTAACGTTAATGTGATGGAGATTCTAAATGGGTTATTTCTTTCAAGACTCAATTTGATTTCATTGTTAGTGGGATATGTGATGAAATGAAAGTTGACTAATGAATATTTTGGAAGGATATATGAATCCATACATGTTGTGGAGACCATTAAGGTGTACTGGTTTGTAATGAATTTGGTCTTTTGTTTCAATGGATATGTGGGATTCACTATAAATATTATAAGTGATGTTGTAATATTATTTCACTATTAGATTTAGATGGTACAATAAAGAGATACCAAGATATATTATGATTTTAGAGATAAGATCTATAGATCTTAACAAAATAATTATTTTAATGATTATACTCTGAAATATAATATTTTTTAGAATGTGAAGATAGGTTGGTAAAAATTGATGGTGTTGTTTCTTCCCTTACTAGTTTCATCATAGAAATATAAAACCATTTATATAGATCTTTTCATTGTTTTTCTGAGTTCACTATTGAATCAAGACGAGGTTGGGTCATAGAAGATATTATCATGTAGTTTATGCATTTATTTTATAAATTGGAAACATTTTTGATTCATGGTAGTTTAAAATTTTATGTGAATAAGATAATTAAACTTTATTGAGTCACTTATTCAATAATATCAAATAGGGATCATTGATATAAATTTTCATTCAGGATGGGACTCCAAAATTCCATTTGGATATTTCTAAATATGAGTATGGAATATCAACCTCAAATAGATGGGAAAAATCATATTATTTAGGTTTTGAAGGATATTCTCTAATATTGTGTTCTTGATTTTAGTGGATCATGGGAAGATCATCTCCCATTAATGGAATGTTTATATAATAAAAATTAGCTATTTTCTAATTTTATAGAACTATTTATGAATTTTTGAGGGACATATTGGTCACCATTAGGTTATGCTGAGATGGGTCAGAAGAGTCTTATGTGACTCAATTTGGTAGAATAAATGACAATACATAATAAGTTGAATTAGAAGTGTATAATTCAATATTAGTGGGAGTAAAAATCTTTCACTTATCATTAACTATAAACTTTTATATTTGAGGTTTTAGATTAATATTTTAAAGAAACTCTCACATTGTAGTATAGTTGACTTGGAATGTAAGCCAAATAGTTTACTTGGTATATGTGTCCATTTTAAATAATTTAAAAAACTAGATAAGTGTATCATAGAGTATATTTTAAATACCATTATATATTAATTTAAAACATGATTAATGTTTCTAAGATATATAAGCATCAACCATATCTTTGTAAATTATTAAGGTAACAAGAAGTTCAGTTAGATCTTAATGTTTATTTTGTTATGGGACTAATTCAATTCATGGATTTAAATGATGGCATCCATTATTTAATCATTATTCCATTGGTTATTGTTTTATGATAGAATGCTCCATTCTAATAATATATTTAGGTGAGATAATAAGTTTCATGGAAATAGTTTCTAGGGTTATTTTATGATGAGATCAGTTGATGAAATTTATGTAATGAAAGGACCTATAGTGGGGAGAATAATAATGTCTAACTAATTGATCATTTTTTATATGTATATGGGATTTTAATATTTAATTTCTAGAAAATATATGCTCATATGATGTTAAAAATGATATTTGATTCCACAATTAGTTCAAAAAAATGGATTTTTATCTATGGTCTAAGATTCATATAAATATTTGTATTTGAATGATTTTTAGTAATGTTGTATTAGGACACATAATCACCTACACATTGTTGATTACTATGTTTGGATTCCATGAATTATGGGTTATTAATCTTGTGATTGTGGAAAGGACCCATATGAAATGAATAGTGAATATATATTTTGGGAAATTTATATTATAGAGGTATGCATGACTACTTGTATGGTCTCAAGGAACATTTATGATAATAATTCTCTTAGGTGTCATGGATTCATGATGTAACACACTAAGAACCTTTAATTTCTTTATTCTTCCCCACAAAAATCCATTACTAAATATCTAAGTAATATGAGGTTATTTTAGTGATATCTCACTCTATATTCATTTGGACATGATCATGGATAGTCAGGTTATCATTTGATGTCTAGGAATATCCTAGATCTTATTTAACCACATGATTTACATTTCTCTCTCTTTCTATTTTGGATTTAGAGATGTTAGTGTTATATCAATTTATATTTGGAATTATATTAATAATTTCATTAAACGTGATTTTGGACAAAATTATATATAACATTGGTGCGATTTTGGACCATGAAATAGGAGAATTTCTAAAAGTGAAGTGACTGGTTATTTGTTTTCAATATCCTTAATTAATTAGATAATATCTTCTTTTTTTAGCAGTTATAAATTTATAAATAAATGATTTTTTGATATTCTTGAATATAACCACAATTCTGGGGTTTGGTAACTATTTATTTTTTGAATTAAATTAAGAAAATTTAAATCATGTGGATTTAATTTAGACTGTATTTTAAAATAGATATTTTTTATGATAGTAATCTGTGTTTAAAAAGGAAAATAGTGGTTTGAAAGATGAATTTATTAGTTTTCATGGTGATTTAATTTTATTAAAAAATAATACATTTTGTGTTGAATTAATATTCATGAATTAACCATGATAATTGGATAGATTGTGATACGTTTTTTGATCATGGATTTTGATATTTATCAAAAAATTTGTGTGTGTTTTTGTGTTAAAAGGGGGTTTGGAATAACATGTTTTTTAATATATAAGATTCAACCATTTGGATATGATGAATTATAGAGAATGTGTTATGTTGACCAATTTCTATGGTAACATGGATCAAAAGATGACACTCACTATAGTGTGACTTTTAAACATATGAATAGAAGTTCATCCCTTGGTAAATATATCAACATATAGATTTATAGATTATTCTCAGGATTCCTTGTCAAGGGGTATTTATTTTTCATTAAATTAGGAGATTATATATATTATTAATTTAATAAAATATTTATTTTACATTCATTTGTGAAAATTGGAAAATAACATGGATTTTGATAAAAATATATTTTTATAGGATTTGAGTTTTTGGGGAGAAAATTTGTTGTGTATTTTTCAAAATTATGATCTTATTTAAATTTTTATAGAATTGGAAGTTCTCATAATGAATCATTATGTTTTTTAAAGTTTTAATAAATAAATAGTGATAGTTTTATTATTTTTTGATTATTTCATTGATAAATTGGAATTCTATATTGGATTTCGGATCTTAAGAAGTGTATTGGACTCATTAGTGGAATACTAATGATTTTATAACAACAATATATTCATACAATCTAGTTGATATGTAAATACTATTCGAAATGATGTAATTCAGGGAAATAAACCCTTCTTCCGATGTCTTGATTCATAGTTCTATGATAGAGTTATAGTATAAAAGATGGTGGATCATGGGTTGAGAATTTTATTTTATGTTATAATATATTTAATGTGTTTTTATTTAAATAATAGTCATTTTAATGAAATGATTTTTTTGCTAAAGTTTATTATAAATAGGTTTACTTAAATTGATTTTACACTAGTATTAACAAAATTTAGATCTTTATTGATTGAAAATAATTCCCCAAAGTTTATTGTTTCCCTTACTACTTATTGGCATACTTTAGTGATCGTGGAATGTACTAGAGGCTGTGTAGTGGCTTTTCTCAGGACTCGAGATTTTACCCAATTAGTAATGTTTTAGACAATATTGATTTGAGATTGAACCATTTATATTTTTTTTATTTATTTAATTTTTATTATTATGATAATATATATAGTTTAATTAATAGTTATGAAATATTATCTTTAAAAAAAATTTCTCATCAGCCACACTATTTAAAGTACATAAGTGCTTTCATACTAAAATTTAGCCATTTAACGTATTTCCTATTACCTAAGTAAACCTCACTTGTATTTAAGTATATGATTATAAATAATGACTTCTTTATGATGGGGTTTTCATGATAAGAGATATCATAATTATAAATAATAGAAAAAAAGCAGAATGATGGAGCTATAATTTGAGCTAGTTGATAAATCATGTAGTTCCCCTTGGTGTAACATTTTTTTCTTCCAATAAAACAAACAATGTGTATAATGAGACTCATAATCATATCTGTTATTTATTTATAATCATTAATGGGAAATTATTATGTGATTTTATGGATTTAATGTGATAACATTGTATAGTTCATATGAATTTAAAGATAAAAATATATTACATAGCACTGAATGTTACCTATTTCTCAATATATTATTATTGTGAAGGAATTTACATAGTTATAATTTACAGGAATTATAAATATAATCATATTCCATTATCTATGTAAATTATAGTAAAAAACACTACAATGTAATATCAGATCATTAAATCTATTCATCACTTATGTCATGAAAACACCATAGTTCTAAATATCATCAGACATAGATAAGGTTGTACCCACATATATCGGAGTTTTAATAAGCATGGTGGAATGAATTAATTAAAAATAACACCAAAGAGTTGTCTATATCCAGTTCGGTGTGATTTTAGTTAAAAAGTGTTTCATGAATAAATCATAGGATTTATAGGAGGTGATAATGAAATCAAAAGATAAAGAAGCTTTAAATCAATCTAGTTATCCTTTTAAGAGGATTCCATAAACATTTTGAGTTATGGTGTTTCCATAACATAGTCTAAAATTATAGGGTTAATGATGCTTTTTATAGTATAATGATCAAGTGATTAAATATTTTGAATCCAATAATTTAGGGCTACTGGGATTTTAAGGAATATTAAGAGATATTAACGAATAATAATTAAGTAATATCTTAATTATATGTAATCAAGGTAAAATATTTAATCTTATATATTTATTTATTATAGATAAAAATGGAATTAATTACTACAATCTTTCAATAAAAAATATTTTTTCCAGATAACGAGAATGTACTAATAGATAATAAGTTTTAGATCGACACTAGTGATTTTACAATATATAATTACAAAAAGTTTGATTTATTTGTAGGGATATCCACTTTTTATTCAGGATCATCATGACGATAGTAGAGAAATTAATGTTTCATTCTAGATATTTGTAGATGTGGTTTAAATTTATATCCCAAAATATTATCATTTATTTCCCATAAATTAAAAATAATAAATAGTGATAGGGATATCAAGGAATTATATAAGGGTTTAGTGAAGTAGGAAGGTCGTGACATCTCTAGAATAAAATTTACATAAAGGTTTTGAGGGGATCCCAAGTTAATTCTCATCTATTCATAATGATTTATTATATTTTATAATAGGAAACATTGATATTCTAGATAAATGAAAAATAATACATCAATATGATAAAAATAAAGTCCCCCTTCGCGAATGATTATCATGTATAACAATTAACATTAACATGTTTAATATATATAAGTAACTCTCAAATAAAAAATGTATGGTTCTCCCTGATAATATGGTCATGAAAAAAAAATTGTACATACATTGGAAAAAAAGGAAAAGAAAGGAGAAAATGTAAAGGAATAAATTCAAACAAAAGGAACTTATTCACTACTCAACCAAAAAAACTAAAGATATGAATGGAGAAAAAATAGACTGTTGAAGTTTTCATTACATATATGAAGAAGGATCACCAAAATAAAAATATCAATTCATAGAAAATTATTAAATGGGAGGCCTCAACGTCAAGTATATTTATTATTGAATGTACTCTTTTTCTTCATGAGTTTGGCATTGGAAACATATTATAGGTTAATTATATCTAGTAAAGTATATCAACCATGTAGATTAAATAGGATAGAAAAGAGTGAATATGAGCTTTTAGTGTCTAATTAGGGAAGGATTAAAAACTTCACTAGATGAACTACAACTTACATTAATTGGTAGTTTAGTTATTTCACATGAAATATTTAATTTAATAATATTTTTTAAACCAAAAACATGATATCATTGTCACGTTTACACATAAATAGATTTTAAATCATGTTTAGAGGTTAATATTATTTATTAGATAAGAAAAACTTATGTTATGGTATAAAAAATATAAATAATATTAATATATTCTCATTCATTATAATCTAGTGTTAAAAATAGTGAAAAATATTGTGAACAAGAACCATATCCCTCATATCTTTGGAATTTTAAGATTTCCCACATAAATGAAGATAATTTTATTAAATTACATTGAGAAGATTATTTACACTATTTTCAGTTAGAACATTTTATTTTATGTCATACATGTTTATAAGGGAAAATAACTAGAGACAAATTCAATGTTAAAGGAGAAATAACTATACAATATTTGGAGTCAATTCATATGAATGTATGTGAACCATTTCTAGTAGAAGTAATGGGAGTAAAATCATGTATCTTTACTTTTACTTATGAATTTACATTACATTATTATTTCTAATATATTTGGTTTATGTTATAATTATTTACAATTATTAAGAATATAAAAATGATGTATAGTGTAATCTTGGGTGGAAAATCAATTAAATATCCCCAAACCAAGAAATAGAATATCATAAGAAGGATTTAATTGATTATTTGAAGAACTATGGGAGAGTCCCCAAAATAAACTCTATTTACACACTATAATGTAATGATGTTATTTAATGAAAAAATAATAACATTATAGATATATTAATAATAATGATATGTCCTGAAAATAACATTCATTGTTTGGTATATTCCTGGAAAATATCAAAATATTCACATAATGGAGTGAAAAAATTGTTATATATGGGACTCTATATAAGATATATTATTAATAGAGACCTGGTTTTTTCATATATATATATATGTATATTATTCTAACTAAGAAAGAATTTGTTATATGGAGATATATTACTATGCACAATGAGGTGTTTGATGTTGTTGTGATTGAAAGAGATGAATTAATTTTGATTTTAGGTGTATTTTATATATTCTAGAAAATGAAATTTTAATTTGGGTATATATTCTACAAATTAATTTTTTTATCAATACATGAATCTTATTAATTCAAAAGTGAATTTGGGAAATTATGGAAAATTTACCATCATAATTTGATTGTTGAAGTTATTAAAGATCATAATAGTGATGTTTATATTTTTGATGGAGATCATACAGAATTTTATAGATATGTTTACTATTCACGCTTCATTTTTCTAGTTCTATAGAATCAATTTTCATGGTTTCTTATTTTAGTAGATAATAAATTTTAATATACCACCAATTTCATGGTAGAATGACTGCATATTTTTGTAGCATAAATATTTATGTGGTATAGAACCAATTATCTATAGAGGAATTTGGTGGCTTATATCAATATTCTAGTGGATTTTGGTAGAAAAAATGAATTTCACGCTAATTGAGTATGTGTCATCAAGGGTTTCACATGTGAGAAATCAAAATTACCCCCTTTAAATACTACTACACAATATAATCTTCCAAAGATTCTACATTTGTTAGTAGTTGATCCCCATTAGTAGATGGTGAACTTTTGGAAGGTTTATAATAAGTCTTTTGTTGGAAAGGTGGTGAATAAAATGCTTGTTTTTTGTTGAAATGGATGTTTATATTAATATTGAAATGGAGGAGGTTCATGTATTACTGTTGAAAATGAGGTCTTCCCTAGGTCTGTTGGAATCCACATCCCAGTTGGGTCTGGGGTTAGAAAGGCTAATTTGGGTGGAATTTCCTTTGATGATAGGCAATATCACAACTTTATATTCCTTGTTCTTCTGGATACTAGTTAGTCTAATGGTAATTATAATATCATAAACCACATACCAAATTCAGTCCTTGTTGTTCCTTCACTTGGTTCAGATCTATTTTTCACACTAACCTAGTGAGGTCACCCATTTCACTTCTAAATAAATCTTTTAAATTATATTATCACACCTTATGGATTACCCTTGTTCCTGACCCTCTTGTTGCATATTGTTGCATGTTTTGAGAAATATTCTTAATCAGTACTCTGATATCTATAGGTGACACGTCAATCATGTATCCCCCAGATGAGGCATCTAGAAGATTTAGAACATTTGTCTATAAGTCCTTTGTATAAGAACATAATGAATTAGTCTTCCTAAATTTCTTAATGGGGGAAGATGAAACCGAGCTTCTGGAAATTCTCCCAGTACTTGTAGAGGGTTTCACTAGTTGACTGCCGTATGATGTAAATATCCTTTTTGATGGAAATTCACCTCGTTGGGGGAATGAATATTTGTATAAAACATATTTTTTAGGTCACCCCAATCACTGATATACTTGGTTTTAGACTATAAAACCATTATTTATCCACACCATCGAGTGAAAAGGGGAACTCCCTCCACTAAAATTGATGTTTGGGTGATCTTCTTGGCCTGATACATGAACATATGATGTTGAATTATTAAAAATTCTGATTTGGATCATCTATGGTAATACTATGAATCTTTGGAATAACATGAATCATATTTACATTTAATTCCAAGTCATTTGGTGTAGTGGGTGCATTGATATGGTTATTATGAATTACAAATTGAGGTGCACATAGATCATACAGGAGTTGGTGGGGATTTCTTTCCATGATTATAAGTTTATTGTGAACACTAAAATTTTCAATTGAATCTAAGAGGTTTATTTCCTCAAAATTTAATGTTTGGATTTTTATTTTATTTTTTGGGTTAATGTTCATTAAATTTTTAGATGAAATTCAATTAATGGTTTTTTGAGTTAAGGTTCATCTGGTTTTTGTTTTTTTAATGTTGTTATGCTGTAATGCCTCCCTGAAAATGATGCCATGTTTGATGAATGCATGGCGTGGGGCATTGATTTTTTCTTATATTCATTAATTTTAGTCTAGTGATTAACCTTAAGTATTATCTAGAATAGTTGTTTGTAGAAAATGGTTGGTCACTATTTAAATAGGGTAAAAAATTAATTTTTTTAGAGAAATTGACATGGAAATGATTGAAATGAAATTTGAAATTCAAATAATTGAGAACTATTATATTATATGGGTGATTATTTCAAGGTCAATTTTCAAATTTCAATGCTATAATTGTTTTATTTTATTCAATATTCTTCTATTATGTTGTATAAAGTGAGATTCGACGATCAATTCCTCTCACTCCATTGGTCGAATCATGATGGTGAGAGAAGAATTTACCAAGATCTCAGTTCGATCTACATTCCTTCCATGTGTAAGATAGTTTTAATGTTTATCCTGAATTGACATGGTCAATACCTAATCTGGTCTTGTTTATCCCAAGAAATATAAATATCCACTACTCCTTTTACATATACTGATGATCATCAAGTACTTCATCACTAATCCCAAGTCTATTCCATTGTATGTAAAATAGAAATTTGTTGAGAGAGATAACGATCATTTACCAAAGAAAAAATAAATAATGGGATCAAAAATCAATAATGATAACACTTGATAATAGAAACCACTATATATATAATTTAAAACACTATTTCATAAGAGATGGATAATTTATTCATTAATTTCCAAGAAGTCAATAATTACAAAATAGATAACCAACCATTTCCTAATTGCTCAAAATGTTTACCCCACCATGGTTAATGTAATCAAGATGAATGGTGAAAAAACAAGGCATTAAAAATATGTGGAAATTAAAAAAACAGAGAAAGAAGAAAATCTCTCCTCTTTGGTGACATGGAATGGATGAGAAGAAATGGAATGGAATGCATTTGGATGGAGGAGATATCCCCCTTTTATAGAACAAAATCTATCCTTCTGAAGGTAAAATGTTTTTCACCCATTAAAAAGATGATTCAGACATATGTTACATAAAAAAAGTCGATTAAAAAATGTATTTCACATTCAAACTAAAACATTAAACATAATTAGACACCAAACTAAGTACTTATGGCCATTTTAGTCGGATAAATTATTCTGACCATTTAAACATTACAAATATCAAGCCTCCATATTATCTAGAATTAATGACCATGATAACATCATATAAATGAAAATCATCCTTCACTAAAGTTGTTACTAAATGTCTTCCTCATACTCCAATAGAATTTAAGAGTATTTGGGACCACCGTTCACCTGATATGGACCCATCCCCAAAAATTGATAGATCTATAAACATTTTTCAAGGCCAAAATTGTGAGCTTTTTTTGAGCTTCCTTATGCTTGATTCAGCTTTTGGGCCAGAATGATGAAATGAACACTTGGATGTGTATAAACCTAAAAATAATAATACACTATTAAGATAAAAATAAAAATTATTATAGACAAAATACAAAAATATTTTAAAACTGTTAAAAATCCAAAATATGCAATTTTGACAATTAAGCTCAAAATACCACTAACATCATAAATTTGGAAATTCAAATTAAAATAATTTTTTGGGGGATTTAAAATAATGAAACTCAATAAAAATTATTGATAATATTTTACCTATAAAGGGCCACACACTAATTATTTCTATTGGTCCTAATTAAATTCTATTTTAATTTAATTAATGGAATAAATAATATTCTCAATACTGAGGAATAATTCTCTTCAAGTTATATTGATTACATAAAATAAATAAATATTTATTCACCCAAATTTAATTAAAGTATATTTATTTATTCTACTGAATATTTAATAAATGTTAATTTACTATTTTGTGAATAAAATATTTATTTAATGGAGTAAAATTAGTAAATGTGTGTCTAAAAAATGCAAGAGTTGTTTGAAAAGACTAAAATCATGTGCAGTGATAAAATAATTATTTACAAGATATTAAATACTATTTATTAATTTTTCACTTGTTGGAAAACTAAAAAATAATAATATTATTATGTGATAAGGGATTTCATTAATTGTTATAATTATATTTAATCATTGTTATGAAATAAAATTTTATAACTGAAATCCCATCTCAATAAATAAATGGATATTTCTTTTATGTGAAGTGTTCGAAAACAATTCTATGTTTGGGAATATAGAATTTTTGTGCACAATGAATTATCTCTTGACTCTATCTCTATTATCCCTCTCAAGAATGTGAAACCTGAGGGAGAATTTCTTCAAGACAAAAGAACAAGTAATAATGAATGAACAACATAAGATATTCGATTTGCCATGCTAGCACCCGTGGAATGAATGGCATTTCTCAGAGAATTTTTTAGCATGTGTGGATCAATACAAGAGGTGTTATACCCTAGATTTCTCATAGGCTCAATTAAGTATATCAAGAAGGGCCTTTTCAGACGATCAATAATAATCAACAAAGAATGTTCATAGTCTTAGGGGGTTTTCATCAAATATAAAATAAATTAATTATAAACCTGAAGTGATATATTATTGCTCTTGGTTTTGAGAAAATATTATTATATAAAATTTTAATATATCTCCCTCTAATGCAATGCTTCTGAGAGACCTGAAACCAACATGTGGACCCATGTAGGTGGATTCACTAAGAGGTAGCAAATATTTCCTAACCTTTATTAATGATGCATCTTGAATGGTGTGGGTGTTCTTCTTATGGAAAATAAACCAATTATAGGACTGCATAATGATATTCCACATCCTGGTGCATCATGAAACTATATGGAAGACGAGGGATCTTAGATCATGAAATAGAAGACTATACACATCCTAGGAATTTTGTGACTATTGGAGGAGTTAGGGCATCCGACAAGAGAGGATGGTCCCAAAAACCCCACAAAAAAATATTTTAGAAAAGAGGATGAAAAGAACAATCATGATGAAGGTTAGAAGCCCGATGAGTTTGGATATACTGCTTAATCCATTCTAGGGAGTAGTTTTTCATGTTTCACACAACCCCATCAACATATAAATATCAATCCCACAGAATTTTTATATTCCTGAGAATAAATTTTCAGTTAAATATAAAAATTAATCTCATTTATGAGTATTTGGATGTTTCTAATTTTTAAATGTACCCAAGGATCTCAAAGATAATTTATTCTGGATATCTACTCCATGAATATTTATCAATTATGGAGATGAAAAGTTCAGATAAAAGCTTTGGGACCTAAAGGAGAAGAAGGTGATCAGAATTAGATATGTCGTGTTCCCTAAGAACCAAACAATATAGGAAATTCAAAATCCTAGAATGTATCAAAGGTAAAGTGTCAAGAAATAAATTCATGATCCAACAACTTTATCGGAAGTATCATTCAATGAATAAGAGGATGTGAATGAAGACTCATTAGCAACAAACCAGGAGGTAGTGGAAGAGAAAATTCACTAGGGGAGACTCAATCCTCTCCATAAGAAGTTGAAAAACCATTATAGATTATAGGTGATATTATACCTCCCTATCATAACATTTTACAGGTTAAAATATATTTATATGGAAGGATTTCATCAAAAAATTATTCATAGTAAGGTTACCTATTGCGGACTGATTAGGGGGATCCCTTAGGATACCTATAAGTAGTGTCCAATAATGAAAATATCAATGGATACATGAAATAGGGGATGATATGGATCATGGATGTGGAACGAGATACACGATTTGTTGGAACAAAACAAATTTAAGAAGGAAGTAATTAATAAATGGGTGTTCAGGCTATTGAAGAATGAAAAAAGGTGGTTTGGAACAATGATCAATTAGTAGTCAAGGGATTCCTTTAGAAGAGAGGACTTGAATTTGATGATATTTTTTACATTGGAGAATATGTATTTAGTTTGAGACATTTTAATATTGGTGGTTATATTGGACATGGTTCTTTATCAAATTTAAATAAAGACAAGTTTTCTTCATAGAGACTTATCTATGAAGATCTATATGAAGCTTCCCGATTATTTTGAGGTTTCTAGATAATAAAAAATCATTTAATAATTGATGAATATAATGTATGGAATGAAACAAATTCCTTGATAGTGGTACATGAAGTTGGAATAATTCATAGTGAGTCATGGATATATGTAGACACAGGAAGACCAATGTTCTTACTTATTGATATTTCAGGATGATACCATTATTTTTCTAAAACTTTATGTTTATGACTTGTTGAACATTGGGAATGATTTAACAAGGATTATCCACTTGATGAAGTTACCCGAGGAATTTCATGTGATGTTTTTGGGAGCTTCTAATAAATTTTGGGGTGGCAGATCATTCTTGATAGAAAGAGAAGGGTTTTTGGATTTTTCAATAGAGGTATATAGAATGTGTTCTAAAATGTTTCAACGTGGATAAATAAAAATCGGTGACCATTCATATTCTGAGACATTTTAAGTTGAGAATTTTTTCATCTCCATCGTTCAAATAAAAAATTATGGTGATGAAGACGATACCGTACTCCTCATCAGTTGGAAGCTTGAGGCATGCTATGGTGAGTACAAGACTATACATTTCCCATGCATTGTTGACTATGATCAGATTTATCTCTAATCTAGGAAGTAGAACTGAGATATAGTATGATGATATACATTTTTTTATTTCTAAAATATATTATTTATTGATATAACATTTAACAATTCAGAATAAATTTAGGGTTTAGTGTCTTGAAATTTGGTACATATTACATGAAAAATTTATAATCATAAACATTATTAAATTATTTTGGAGGACTCATTTGTTATTCCACCCTATGTCATCTCACTGTATCTCATATATTGGGTATATACATAAAATAAAGGGGTGAGGATAAAGCCCAATTAGAGAACAAAATATTAATCATATGAGAAAGAGACATATAAATAAGGAATAATAATGAAGAATATCCTAATATAAAGAATTAGAATCATAACAAGACAATGTGGATATAAAATAAAAATATTACATTCATATACATACCACCAAGGTCCATCCACAAGGTTTTATAAATCATAACCATCATGGTTTTTCAAGAAGGTGTCATAAGCATGTAATCTCTAGAGACTAATTCTTTCCCCAAATAATTGGATCTCTATTAGGGTGCACCATTAACATGTTTTAAATCACATTTTCCACATTTAACATAAGGGAAATAATTTCATCAGTAACCCATGAAAAAAACAATGGGATTCCATAAAAATCTATTACATACAAAGAACGTAAACTATTGAAAAAAACTTCATTTTTAAAACATGAAAATTAATTATGGAATTCGTATATGTAAATAACTGAATCAAATTTTTTTTACATAAATTTGAATTAACATGGAAATGTATGAGGTTTGGGTATTCAAAATATGAAATTGTTTCATAAATGAAAAGAAATAATTCATGAAACAATTTCAGTAGAAAAACAGTATAAAACATTGATTATAGGAAATGAATACTGAGAGATATTAGAGTAATCTCACTTTTAAAACACCATTTTGGATGTAAGGGGTGTGAAAATGGAAAATGGAAAATAAATAAATAATTGGGACACTTAGAATACACTTAATAAGGATAAACTTGAATGAAAAATTAGATGAGTATATTTCCCTTACTATGGAAAGTTGCTTCTTATAGGGTGGAGGGGAAAACTCTAAAACCATGGAGAAACCATGGTTACACCTTGAAGGATATTTATCTATGGAAAATGAGTATAACTTCATGGATTATCAAATTGATTTGGATAAAAGTGGTAATGGGAGTATTTATAGAAGGGGAGTAGTGGGTTTAAATTGATTAATCATTGGTTATTTTATTATATTGTTGAAACAATTTTGAGATCAAAAAATTAAAACCATAATGATAGAATATTTAATGGTTTATTAGGGTGGGTTTTCATTAAATCAACACATAAGAAGAAATATACATTCCAAACCCCTAATTAACAAACACAAATGAAAAATAGTTTTTTCATTAAAATTCAAATGTATGTTTTCAAAATAAAATACATAATTATCTAAATTCAAATAAACATATTTAAAATTATTTTATAAATATTTTTATATATTTTTATTAGCTAGATTTATATATAATTTTTTTAGTCATGTTTACATAATGATGATGTTATAAAATTAGAGTGATTTTTAAAATGGTAAAATTCACATTTTGATTAAAAATTTATCATTGTCAAAAAATTCGCAAAACATCAACCTAAACCAATTTTTATTTTATATATACATAGAATAATATTATTTATTAATAATAATTCTCCACATATAAAATTTTTAAAATTTAAATACGTCATTATTTTAATGAAAATTAATTTTTTAATAGAAAAATCAATATTCAAACCACTATAAAACTAGTAATTCACCAATATGTTTTCACAACCACATACAAATATAGTTATTATGAAAATTTTATGTAAAATAATATTACTTAATTATTTTTCAATGTAAACAAAAAAATAATAAAGAAATTATGAAGATCTATTGAATTCAAAACGGGAAAAATGCCCTAAATTATAATAACATCTTCTAGTTAAATCATGAAATAAAATTGATGACATATCCAATGTAATGGATGTTTTAATTGATAATTTGAAAAATTAGATTTATTTTTATACCAGAATACATTTACTGATGAAAAATTAATTTAGTGTGTACTTGAAATGGTGGTCTAAAAAAATATTAATACACCAAAATTGCACTTGAAAATTCCTTAATTGTGTACTTTGAAATGCATTCATTATATTGAATTTATAATATAGTTTAAAATGGAGAAAATCATAGGATTCATGAAATATGAATATAGTTTATATGGGGAAAATTTTATCATTAATAAAATTATTATCCAAAGTAATTTTATTTCATAAAAATTATAGTAGTCACAAAAATCATAGTACAAAAAAATATAAAAGTTCAAATGAAAACAACTAAATTAATTTCCAATGCAACAAAAAAAAGAATCATGGAAATATGTTGAATTAAAACACAAAAAAATTACCCAAAATGTAAAAACATATTAAAATTCAATAAAGAAACATAATTACTGATTGAATTAATGTAATGCATTCTATAATTGATAGTTTCAAAATTTAGGATTATTGTAAGAGAAGAGAAAATGATATTAATTAAAGATAAATACTAATAATATTAGAACAGAAATAAAATATCTAAGGCATGGAGAATAATATACCAAAATATGGTGAGAATAATGAATAAAATTGATTAATATATTGTAGATCAATCTTTGAACGTGATGTCCGAATAATATTCAACCAAGTAAATATTAGTGTAAAAATATTTAAAAAGTGATAGAAAATAAATGGAGTAAAAAGAGAAACACATGTATTTAACAAATAATACAAGGACACATTTTTAACATATAAAATATTATGCAATATCTGTACATTCATTGGATGAAAAAACTCAATATGTGAGTCATATGATGTATCTTTGAAAAAATAGCTGTAAAAATAGAAGTTAATATTTTAATAGTTATTAGGTGAATAAAAATATTAATATTGAAATAATAAAATAAAATTTTATATTCATTATAAAAATAATTATATTATGTTTGTGTCATAATTTCACATATTAGTGTATTGTAATGAAATTTTTTATAGAATGTACCTTCATAATCCTAGAGGCTCTAGAAATTTCCATTTGATACATTATGCATATCTTATATCATATGTTTAGAAGATGGTAAAAATGTTGAAGGTTTGGTATAAGAAAAATATTTATTAACAGAAGATCCTAATGATTACTTTTTTATTTAGATATTATTTTAACTACAATAAGATGATAAAATGAATTAAAATATATAATTTAAACTATAAAGTAAAATACATATATATATTATATATATCATTGATTATTTTTAACTTATATGGGAATTATATTATTTTAAACCTTGATAATTTAATTTGTTTTTTAATCTAACATCCTTGTAATTTTGTTGGAGTTTGAAATACATTTTTGATATATTTTTAATTACTTTATAACATGGGGTAAAACACAATTATATATTAATTATTATAATCATAAAATTAAAAACATCTAAAAATTTACCGCTAGAGGAAAAAACATTCAGTGTTTACTTGAAATACAGTCAAATAAAAACTAATACGTAATATTTTACTAGAAAATAAATTCATTGTGTAATAAAATATTCAAATGAAATTAATAAACATTATTGTTTTCTGATCAATTGGAATGGATGTTGTATTTGATAAACTGAGAGAATAATTTTATTGTAATAGTTGAAGAAATTCAACGCCATAAAAAATCATTCAGTGTGTACTTGAAAATGTATCCATAAAAATATTAATACCTACAATTGAATTCATTATGTACTTGGAAATGAGTTCATTAAAATTCATTTATTATGTACCTAGAATTGAAAAAAAATGTACCATTCAAAAAATTGAATGTATTGAATATTGGGAAAAATTGTAGCATTCCTAAAAACTATATCCGGGGTAATTTGATGTCATAAAAATTATAGTAGTAGAAAAATTAATTGTTCTTGAAGGAATATTAATGTAAAAAAAGAATACAACTAAATTAATATACAATGATACCAAAAATAATGAATAATATAATCAAGGGAATCCATATAATCCAAAATCAAAGAAAACCCAAAAAATGAAATGAAATATTCAAATGAAATTAGAAAAAATTATATCTAAATGAAATAATGGTGTAGTTGATGCAATTGATAATGTGAGAATTTAGATGTTTTGAACTAGAATAAAAAAATTCTTTTAAAAATAAAAATACTAAAAAACTAAGAATAGAGATAAAGTAGATAATGTATTATGTATGTGGATAGAAGAACGTATAATTGAGATGAATTTATAGTAGATGGATATGGGATTGTGAAGAAGGGACTTAGGGAGGGAGAGGGAGCCAAAGACGGATGCTAATGAATATGATAAGGATGAGGTAGAGTCCATGGAGGACATGAGGGGAGGATATGATAGGGTCAAGGGTGGTGGATGAAAACCTATAGGTGGAGGTTCAACTGGAGGTGCTGGAGCCAGAGGTAGATTCTATTGTGAAGGTGGACAGGGTAGTCATGGAGGGAGAGAGAGAGGGTGTCAGCGGTGGAGTATCTGGTGCCAAAGGAGTTAAAGGAGTTGGACGTAGAGACATAGGCAGAGTGGGTACTCGAGAAGGGAGTGGGAGCTGAAGGTAGAGGCGGAAAGAATAGGTGGAGAGAATGTAACCTACGAGAGGTTGTAAAGGAAGTGAGAGAGGGTGTTGGAGTTATAGAGGCTAGAGGAGGCGCTGGAGGAGGAAAATTGAAAGAGGCTATATAATTATGGAGAGGGGGCCAAAGTCAGATGTAGAAACCCTAGGTGGAGATGATGAAACCGTAACTAGGTGTGGTGGAGAAAATAGTCATAATATTTTTATATGAAAAACATTTCATGATTAAATTAAATGTGTCTATATAGAAACCCAAATTTAAAATATATTGTAGATTTATTTTGGGTTTCATATAAATAAATTTTCATTTATTAATAATATTAAATGATTATTATATGAAATAAAATTATATTTAATACTTCCATAATTAATTTTTTAAAATAATGTGTTTTATAGTCTTCTAAAATAATATGGATTGAGTATATTAGTAAAAAATGTTGAAGGTTATTTAAAATGAATCTACGTAACCAAAAAAATAAATACCAACTATTTTCTTGTCCAATGATCATAATTTTGACAAAATATATTAATTGAAAAACATAAAGGTATTTGATCATATTTATCAATAAATACGCTATCAATTTTACCCTTCAACATTTAGTTCAATTATATTAATGTTCTAAATTTTTTTCAAATCAATTTTGTGTTAAAAACTCTCTGTATGTTTATTATGTCATTGTTCCTAGGAGGGACGATTATAGGGGATTTATAGGATTGTTTCTATTATATTTTAATTTATTTATTCTCAATTAGTCTTCCTAAAATAATATTTGGTGTAATAAAATGAATTATTTTAGGCTAAATGAAACTTTCTCAAATAAATGAATAACATGTTGTTAATTTTATTGTAACTGTTTTATATACTATTAATTATTATTGGTTGTGAAATATCATCTCAAACTATGATGTAAAATTTTCTTATGATAAATAATGTTTGAAATTTATACTTATATTTTAAACCTAAAAATGTTATCGAGAGGAAATATATCCATTAATAAAATAAATACATTTTTTTGGGTCATTATATTCCCCCCCATTAAGGAGAGTGTTTACTCACAATTTTCTCTTATTGATCAATACAATTAATTCAAAATATTATATTATTCCTCAATTATTGTGATATTTAATTCCTCCACCATGTACTACACAACTCTAATAAAAAAGGTGCATGTTCTTGGTAGTGAAAACATTCTTAAAATATGTGATAGAATCGGGCCATTTAGGTTATATTGAAAAATATTAAATGATAAAAGAAAATAAAAAGTGTTTGATAAATAGAATAGTTCCTTATAGGTGAGTCAAATATTTGAAAATCCATTAAAATCATTCAAAATATCCTTTACAATAACATAGATGATTAAATTTTCTTGAATAGATAATAATTTTGTACATTATTTCATTCCTTTTATTTGATAAGTGTCCTTTTAAAAATAAGAAAGATAAGAAAAAAATTTAATTATTTATAACTAAATTATAATATGTTTAAAAACTCACCTATTTCTATCCATTTAAAAAAATAAAAAAGTAAAAAATAATAACGATATTTTTAATAATTGTAATAATAAAAATTCACTAAAGGAGGTGTAATATGATTTGTAATAAATATATTCCATTAAAAATTAAAAAAGTATACAATAATCATTAATGTTTCCCATTGATGAGATCAATTTAGTTCTAGGTGTGAATTGATAATATTTTTATTAAAAATACCCTACAAAAAACTAGGATTACAATAAGACAAACACTACTTGGTGGTGTAGATCATAGAGATCAAAGTGTAGTCACCAAGTAGCTCTATTGGTTTATATATTACATGATTTTATCATCCCAATTATCTATTGGAATAAGAAAATAAATTTGATAATTCTCATGTTTTTTCATCTACAACATAGAATAGTTAATAGTTCCTTAGTTTGAACATTTTTCCATACATTGTCTTCCGATTTTTACAATTATAGATAATGATCCCAAAATTACCACACATAAAGCATTGAACTTCATGTTAGTCATTTACCATATTTAATTTTCATTAGTTTAGAGAGGTTAATGATTCACCACGCTATGAAAATTAATAGATATTTGGAAATCTATTCCATATTTATAGCAATTTCGACTCCTAGGAAAGTAGTTCCCCAAATGATGATTCCCATATTTGTTGCACATGGGGTGCTACACTTTCTTCATAATTTTATTCTTACCAAAATATTTCTCTAACCTTACTTATTTTTTATATTTTAGAACACATCTATATTCCCGTTAATAGTAATAATAAAAGATAAATGGCGTGGAATAGGCATGAGATGCCTTACTTTAACTCCCCCTGTATTAGGAAGGACATCATGATATTTTCAATTGAATCAAATGTTTCAATGATTCCTTCTATATGCTAAAATATGTTTCTAGAATTAAAAATCCTAAGTGGGAAACAAGTTTCAATTATGAATCTTATAAAAATTATGATGTAAATCATAATCTTAATATTTCCTAATATCATGTTTATAGGTTGACATACATTAATCATATTTTTTTACATTATCTTTATATCCTTTATAACGACTTGTACAAGATTTTTATTAACCAAATCATATCCCCTGGGAGTTTCAAACCATGACTATAAGAAAGTGTGTTATTATGAACCCATTATCGACTGGGTCTATCTCAGTACAATGTTTTGGGGATGTAACCCCTAGGTACACCTATTCTAGAGCAACATCCACTTTTTTATATCTAGATATATATATTTATTATCTTATAAACAAAATACTTAATATTTAAAAAATAATAGGATGTTTTTCATATATTTAGAATTATCATTATCATTTTCATTGCTGTTTTATAATCCAAATTTCCATAAAAAACTAAACAATCATATCATACCAATTATAGATAGTCTATTTTTTTATTTCATAAATATTTCATTTCATGATAAAAAAGTTAACAAATTAGAAGATATTTTGGGTTTTGTGACCTAAAAAGTTGGTACATATTACATGAAAATTCATAAACATAAATTTTATTTGTTATTTTGGGATACTTCTATGTTATTCTTTATTAAGTCATTTAACTTCATCTTAAATCCTAGAAAAATACATAAAAGTGAGGGGTGAGAATAAAGACCACTAAGGGAACCAAAAAATGAAATATTTAGCACGATATAAAGTGGTATATAAATAATAAATGACCATATAATAATATAAAGAACAAGAATCATAATATGGAATTATATATACAATATATAAACAGGAAATTCATAAGAATATCACCAAGGTGAATCCTCAAGTTTTCATAAATCTTAATTATAATGGTTATTCACTATGGTATCATAAGTATGTCATCTTTAGAGAATAATTATTTACCCATTAATTGGATCTGTATCTGGTGGAACCCTTAATATTTCATAAATCAGATGATCCACATTTAATATATGGTAAATCATTTCTTTAATAACCAAATGAGATACATAATGGGTTTCATAAAAAATTCATTTCGTAAAAAGTTCTTAATATCTTGAAAATAAATGACATTTCTTACCTATAAAAATGGAATATGTGTTTCATATATATAATTCCTAAAATAAATAATATATTTCATTATCTAGGTAAATTCACATGAAAATGGAAGAGGTTTTGATATTCAGAATATTATAATATTTCATGAAATAATATAAAAAATTCATCGAACAATTTCAGTAGCATAATTGTTAAAAACACAGATTATAAGAAATGATTAATCAGAGAGATTAAATGTATTCCATAGGTAAAAAAAATTTGGTTGTAGGGGGAAGAACAAAGGATAATGAATTAAAATAAATATGAATGAAACATAGAAGTCACATAATAAGTACAAATATTAAAATAGAACGAGAGGAAGAAAATTCATTTAACATGAAATGTTGCTTCCTAAATCATGGAGAGGGATACCATAGGACTTAGGATACACCTTTTGAACAAATTAGATTATATTAATACATGTTAAATGGGAAAAACTATATTTATTATCAAATTGGAGTAGATAAGAGTGGTGAAATTGGATATTTATACAAGAAGAGGGGTGTGGTTTATGTGATTAAATTTTGGTCATTTTATTATGTAATCCAACCCCTTGTGAGAAAAATAAATTATAGTTATATTACTGAAATATATAATATAGTAATTGTTTTAGTGGTCAATAATTCTATAACTAAAACAAATTATTCCTTTCAAAACACCCAATTAATGCACACAAATTAAAAACAATTATCATCAAAATTCAAATTTTTTGTTCCAAAATGAATTATATAAATATCCAAATAGAAAATAATTTTTGAAAAATAATAATTATAATCAATAAATTTTATTTATATTATATAAATTTTCACCTAAATTTTTTATTCACGTTCACTTATTGATGTTATCATAAAATCACAATTATCTTTAAAAATACATGTTTCTCTTTTCCAATAAAAACTAATCATTTTCCTAAAATAATCAAAAAATATTCCAAATATAATATTGAAATGGAATGTCAAGAAATGAATTTTATATATTAATAATAATTCAATAATTAATATATTTTTAATTTTAATATAAATAATTTTTTAGAAATAATTAATTATTTAATAGAAAAGTCAATATTTAGACCATTATAAAAATTACATTGGTATTCATCAAAATATATTCTCATTTAGAAATAATTTTATAAGAATATTAAATGAAATAAAATTCTATTTAAAACTTCCACATAAAACATATTTTAATATAATGTGTTTTATAGTCTTTGATAATAATACAGTTTGAGTATATCTTTAAAGAATCTTAAATATTATTTAAAATGTATCTAAATGACCAAAAAAATAAAGACCAATTGTTTTATGGATTAATGATCATAATGGTAACCAACCATATTAGTTGAAAAATATAATGTAAGTTGAAATTATTTTCATATAAATACACTATCATTTATACACATCACCATTCACATTGATTCTATCAAGGTGCTATATTTTGGAAAATGAATTTTTTTTATTACTAGCACTTTATTTCTTTGTTATAGAGCTTGTCATGGGCGGGATAATTCAAGGGGATCGAGGTTACCCATTATATTATAATTTAAATTATTTATTCTATATTATTCTTCCAATTTTAATATTTTTTTTAATATTAAGAATATTGGTAGAATGAATTCTATGTTCTTAAATAAAGGAATAAGGTGTTGTTATTTTTGTAGTATGTGTTTTCTGTACTTTTAGTTATTCAATGTTGTAAAATATAATCTCAACATATGATGTAAAGAAGTTCGTATGAAATAAAATTTAATTCAATATTATTCTATTCTAGATATAAAAAATGTATATAGGGAGGCAAGGGATTCATTAATAAAAAAGTACAATTTTGGGGTTGTTAAATGTAGTAAAATGGATTTTAAGGAATCATCAAGGTACTTCAATGTTATGTTTTTTATATATGGAGATGAAAAAAACATGGGGGAATATATATATATATATGTGTAGAGATACTAATAGAATGAAGTATACACTATGATATAACTATATTTTTTCAGGAGGAGCAATATCATGGTAGTCGAGGTTGTAAAATGTTGTCACTTTATCAAATATATAAGAGAGGTACATTGCTACATCAGAACATGAAAATGAGATGTAGTATCTAAATATTTGTCTCCAAAATATTTAACTCATCAAGAAGGAGTATAGGGTTCCATTAAGACATTAAATATTTTTGTAATAGATCAATAACTCCATGTAATATTCATTGAAGATGAATATTGACTTTTTATATCATTGGATACATGAAGTGATGGATCAAAAATGGCTCAGACTTATGAATATCCACACAGAGGAAAACAAGGTGGATATGTTGAAAAACATTTTTATTGTATAGAAGCTAAATTTTTTTACATGATCTGATTAATTGCAGTTGGAGGGGGAGAAATTTTGGAGTTTTCTAGCTTCCTTGGTAGGTGGATGGGGTAGCAAATCCACCCACCATTTGGGGGGGGGGGGATTGGTGGGGAGTTGGGAAAAACATGACACCTTTCACCAATCCTTTTTAAGGAGGGAAATAGGATCATTACACCTTCATCAGGATCAATCTCAAGATCCATTTCATCTATCATAGAGCCCTTGAGATCTCTATTTATAGACATGTAAATGTATAGAGGATGTTTTTTTATAAAAAATGTTCATATTGGAATAAATACCATTTTCATCCAATTTTATTCTTTGATTCTTCTGTATTTCTGATCTATGAATTATAAAAATTATGGATTGTGGAAAACATGGGTTCAGATCACATTGAATGAGAGGCCGACAATGTGTTAATATTCAACTTTAGTGTATAGGTGTTGATGATTATATGAGATAGATAATCTTTTTTACTAGATATGTGGGATATATAGGGGTTTTTATTGACTTATTAGGTCATACATGTTGGTTAGGATGTTTTGATACCACCATAGACACACATGCCTCTCCAGATTTAGATTTTTATATAATAATTTCCATTTTTGTAGATGAAAATATTATAGAACCATTAATTATATATTAAAGTTTGAAATTTAGAGATTAGCTTCAGTATAGATAAAATGAACCAATAAAATCAAGAATTAAAACCCATATATTCCATTCATATATATTTTGATGTTTGATTTTCCCATGCAATTGAAATATACCCAAATAATAGATGGATAATTTCAATTTTTCCTAATCATGCCCAAAATTATATTAATTTATTAAAATAATAATGTTGAGTAAACAAATTATTTGGAAATAGAAACCAAGATGACTATAATTAAATAAAATATAAGTTTATTTTGAGAATCAATTTATTTATGGAAATCCAAATGTGTATATTTGGTATGAATTTGTAGAAAAATTATTTAATGTCCATGTATCATTGGATATATAACATCCTATTGTAAGAACATAAAATTAATGAAAATAATTAAGATAAATTATTCTTGATTTCATTATATATAACATGAATTTTCAGTTTAAATAATGAACAACACTTAAATATTAAAAAATTCAACATTCCTATATGAATATGGCCTATTCTAATCACTATAATTATCATCCATTTTTGATTTCCTCTATATGAAAGGTAATGAATTTAAATCATTTAATTTTTTTAAAAAATCAAAATTATTATTCTGATGAAAGGGAACATATTATAAAGAGTAGGGAAATCATAAAATGTATGGAAGGGTAGACACTGGTGATGAATAGCAGCAGTGACAGGGGATCCAATTTGTTAATCCCATGTTTTGTGGGAGTAGTTGACAATGAGATTAATTGGTGATGGTGGTTGATATGATTTTGGAAGGTAGTTCTAGATTAGTTTAATATGAATCATTTATGTAACAAATTGATATTGATAGTGAGTGGTGGAAATATGGGTGGATCTCATATTGGATGGGAGTTCGATGATTTTTCATTCTTCTAATTTAGTGGTTTGGGGGTGGTTATTTCGAGAGATGAAAAACTAAGTTGACAAGACATTCAAGTTATATTAAGTTTGTAGTGGTGTGATTATGATTTCTTGGTTGGTACAGATAATACGATACAACCATTGACATATATGTGTCAACATATTTATATTTTTTAAGCAATAATATCATTTTCGCTGGAAGAAAAAAGTTTATAGATCTGTGAATTCTATAGGAAAATTTATAATATATCCACTAATTTTAGTATAGAGTAACTAAACTAATATAATCAAAAATTAAAAACCCATATATTTTTTTCATTATTAGTATTATGTTTTATTTTATATTGATATTGAAACATGCATAATTCATATATGGATAATTAATAGTTCATCCCTAATCAAAAAAATAATTATATTATTGGATTAAAATTATGATGTCGAGGTAATGAATTATTTACACTACCAAGAAATTGGTTTTATCCATCACTACCCTTTTTCAGTGATTAAAAAATATAGATAAATGGGTAAATATATCAATGGTAAAATAATTAGTGATTGAAGTATCACTTTATATGTTCTTTTTTAGCACTAATAAAAGTTCCCCCTTCCATAGCACATTTTTAGTGTTGATAAAGTGTTCTTTTATCAACTCTTTTCTTAGCACTGATAAAATTATTACTTTTATCATTATTAGAACAAATCTATCTTTCACTGATAAAAGTAGTATTTCATAAAGAACATATATTTATTTATAAATCTTAAATTAATAAATTAATATATTTATATGGATATAAATATAATATATTTTATAAAATATTATATATATAATATAAAATATGTAATCACACTAAGAATATAATATATTTAGTGGGAAATGGTTTTTAAATTATGTAAAATGATTAATTAAAAATATTATATTTATTATTTATTAATAGTATTTTTATAATAATTTGATGATTGAAAATTTCAATTAATTAATAATCAATATTAAATAAGTTGAAAACACGAGTGGAATTTAAAATGAACATAACTTTTGAATCGATCATCTCTTTAAAATCTAACACATATGAAATCAAAGCATGGAAATATATCTACACCATGGTGACATGAGGGAACCTTGATCATCATTTTATTGCAGTAAAAAAAATATTTGAAAGGCCTCTAAAATTGAGTTTTTTCAGCGTTCGTCTAGTTTTTATCATTTGATGGAATTTCATCCTTGTTTAAGACAGTATTATTAGTTTTTTCGGTATAGAATGTACTTATAATGAAGGATTACCTTCATATAGATATTATGACATAAAAAGTTTATCATTTTATATATTTTTCTATTATTTTTAATTAAATATATAAACACACATACACACACACACATATATATATATATTTGTAAATATTCATACATAAAATTTTAATTTTATAAATAAATATTTGGAGATATTTTCATAAAAAACATATTTCTATATATAAATATATATAAACAATAGATAAATTAAAATAATATCAATTTTATTTAAAATTAATGTGTATACATATTTATATACTTAGGAAATTAATGTATAAATAATGTTTATTTATATATAAATATACTTGTGTGTGTGTATTAAAAACATATATATATTTTTCTCTATATTCTAATATATGTATATAAAAATAAATATATAATATATGTCAATAAATATAAATATATATAATTATATTTATGGACACACACACAGATAGATATATATATGTATGTTTGTATTTATAAACACATATACACAAATGTTTATTATATGTATTTAAATAAATATATATATATATATATAATGATAAAAAGTAAATAAATGTATATAAATAAATAAATATATAATAAAATACAAAGAAAAGCAATATAGATGAGTGGTTAAGGTGCAGATCTATGAGAGGGAGGTCTCAGGTTTGAAACCTAGTTAATGCGGGGCACACGAGTGTGTGAATAAGGTTTCCTAGCACTATTAAAGGGGGATGAGGGCTTTGAGGGATTATAAAGGAGAGGCTGGTGGTGATTCAGTCTTTGATAAGTGGTTGGGGGTGACCTCTAAATTTTTAATTTGCATAAAAAGTAATTCTTTTTAAAATTTTATTTATTTTGACTTGTATTATTGCTAATAAAAGGGTCCACCTTTTAAAAATGAATATACTATAAGTTATTTTTTAATGCTATTAAAATGATATTTTATTATAGTGTTAGTAAAGAAACCACAAACTAATAATCATTGAAGTAAATTTTTGTGTATTATGAGATTCATTTTTTCATGGAAATCTAAATCCTTTTCATTGTAATGAATTGATTCAATGATTATTATATGTACATGTATCGACAAAACAATAACATCCTAATGGAAATAACATGAAATAATTAAAAATAATCTAGGTAAATTATTCATTATTTATCACTATAAAATATGAATTTTCTGAAGATGCAATGAATAACAACAATTATAGATTGAGATAGTCTATCTTTGAATAAGAATATAGCCTTCTAGAGTCACTCTCATTTTCCATACATTGTAGATTTACTATATAAGAATGGAAATTCATGTAATCTCAGTGATTTTTTTTAATATCACAATTGCTTCATAATATGTGCAAATTGATCATGTAGTTGTGGGAGAACATATTTTTGATGGAAGGATAGATAGTGATGCTAAATAGGTGTAGTAGTGGTGAATCAAAGTAGTTGAGATCATGTTTTTCAAGAGTGGTTGAGTATGAAAGGGATTAGGGATATAGGTTGAGAGAATACATGTTGATAGAGATATATTATTGTAGTATGAATAATTAATGGACTAAAAAATTATAAATAATGAGTGGTGTAAAATAGTATTGGATCTTAACGTGGATGAGAGGAAGATGATGTTCCACTCGTCATCTTCAACATAGTGGGTGTGGTGATTCTATGATTTGGAGAACCAATTCCACTATTACAATGAGGGATTTGGGAGTTATAGTTTAGTGATTGGGGATTTGGGTTTAGTTGTGTCATCAATATCAATACCTCTATATTGTTCCTTCAAAAAAATAACACATAATACCATATGGAGTTTTATCGAAATACCAATATGTGACATAAGGATTATTATTCCTGATATTATCTGTCATCCACTTCACCAATAGAAAAAAATGTTGTATTTGTTTTTCCCACATAAATCCTCCCCTCAAACCATATACCACACAACCATGCCTCCACATCAATGATAATATACTTGATCAAAACAATCTAACAAATTCACAATCATTTCATTATTTCACATTCCACATAGAAATTTTTATCAGGCATAAATTCTACCAATAGCCCTAACATGGATCCATATGCTCCAACTAGAGCCTTAATTATGGTTTGGGTCCACTAATATCACACCTAGTCTAACCCAAGGATTTGACATCACTTGTAAGGATACCTTTCCTCCATTCCAATCCTTGGAGTCCTAATACATAAGATCTTATAGAGTTACATTCTAAATCCAATTAGTGATATGTGGATTATCCCATCCAATATAATGTGTTAGAAACTACACCTAAAAAGTAATATCAGGCTATATTTGTACCCACCATGTGAACCATGGAATGGGTGTGTTTCTTATTTTTTTTATAAATGAGAAACATTCTATGAGGTTATAAAAATATATCATTAGAAACATCGTATGATTTCAACATTTCCCCCATTCTAATACCTATATATCTATAAGTGTATCCAACATGAGTTGGAAAATCCATAATGATATCTGGAATTTTATTCAAGCTTAACCACATGAAACATACAGGAGTAGTTGTGATCCTTAAAAAATAATATATCAATGTATTTTTTATTATGTATCCCATCCATATTAAAACATATATGTTTTTTATTGACTCATAGAAGTTAAATTTTAAATATTATTATTCATAAAACTTTTCTTTAATTAACTTAGACTACTTGAAAATATATATATGAACATAGATTAATCAATATTTTTCAATTACAATATACTATAGCATGTTTAAAATGTCAATATTTGGTTTGATTTTTAGATATAAAAAATTATAATTTCAATGTAAACATTTATTTATATTAATCAAAAAAATATTTTAATATTTTAATTGGATAATTTAGAACTCTAATTATATTTTATAAAATTATATTTAGTAGAACATCCAATTTTTCAAAAAAAAATATGTCAATTAAACAATACAAAATAAATTCCAAAAATCTATCATGAAATATTTTTAATTAAAAGAGAAATAATCTTAACAAATTTATTACAAAAAAATCCATTTTTCATTGATAAATTCATAAAAAATATCAAAATAAATCAAAATTCATGAAATATATGTTGTTAAAAAAACTTTAAATTGGAATTTATTTTAAAATTTATCAAAAAGAGGCTAAAATAAAATATATCATGTATATAAAATATAGCCACATAAAATCCACTTATATATATACCAATTTTTATCCTCAATAATTAATAAATAAAATCAAGTGTGATATAATATATTGAAAAAAGAAATTAAAATTGAATGATAATGGAAAAAATTATTAATGATTAGATCTGTATAAAATAAAATTACTAGAAATCAATTATCATTTTACCTAGTAAAATTTAATAAATATTTCCAGTTTCTAGTTTTAAAAATATTTATCTCTTTTGGGATCAATATTAAGAATTAAAAACATTATCTAATATTCTTAATATTTTCTTAAATTTTTTTCTTTTCACCATGATTTGAGCATCCATGCAACACAATAATTAACCCAATAATTAAATCACATAAATTTTAATATTTAATCAATGGTTTTTTTTCCTTAGATTATTAGAGATTTTATATCAAATTATATTTGTTTACTAATTCTTAAAACCCCATAAACCAATACCAATACATGAGATTAATCACCCTAAGGATAAAATATTTTTTCATAGAGTCTACTAAGTTTAACAATGAGAATGATATATATATTGAAAATAGTCCACAACCAACCCTTAATTGAACCACTCACTATATGATTCAATTGAAAATGAATAGTGTAATTTAACACAAGTGGCCAATATATTATCACATATAACTAGATTTAATCTTCATCTCTATTGGCATAACTATCAATTAGAGGAATATATAGAGTATTATTTGATAATGGATGATTCATCATAATTTTAATTTTTTTAAAACACACAAATCAAATCATGGTTAAATAATTTATTCTTCGTGAATATTATAGATTTAGAACATAAAATTATGACTCTCATAAAAACAACTCATATTAGTTTATCAAAATAAAATATACAATAAAAATTTCAACCTGAAGTAAATAAAAAAAATAAGAAGACCGAGTTTTAATTACATAATGAATACTAATGTATCAATTACATAATGTACAATTAAAAAAAACAATATTGTGGTGATAAAATAAGAAGAATACTAATGAATACTAATGTATCAAATAATACTCCACAATAAGAGAACTATATGAAACAAACAATACTGTGGTGATAAAATAAGAGAACTATATGTAATAAAAAATTACATAATGTACAATTTAAAAATAAGAAGTAAATATATTATCTAAGAGATTGATAATGAATACTAATGTATCAATTTTGTTTCAATTTATTGTTTTAAACAAAATATAAAAGAATATTAATGTTGAATAAAATTTAGAGTTTTTTCAGTGGTGATAAAATATTGTGGTGTATAATATAAATGAAAATCCCTTCCTCCATAAATGATACTCAAAATTGTCCTTAATTTTTATTACTAATGTAAAATCCCAAGATTTTAGAGAACAAACAATATAAAATTAATTTATATTATTTAATAGATTTTAATACACTTAATGCATTTTTTTCTTTATTTATAGAAAACACCATATTTATCTTGCATTTAACACAACATCAAGTCTCTTGGATAACGTGTGTTACACACACGACCGAGTTTTACCGAACAACAATATGATATTAATAATTAATATAATAGTTATCACCAATCCATTTGAATGAATGGAGTGAATGATATTAACTGAAACATGATAACATACTATAATTTTTTTTTATAAAATTAATTCTTTCTAATTAATTATAAATGAAAATAAAAACCAATTAAATATGAATGATGAGTTTTTAAAACACTATTTTATGACCAGAATGGTGTTTTATCTTAATAAATTAAATTAATCCCTATTGGAGAAATATTTTTTTGGAATATATATAATATACATTCAATAAAATATTTAAAATTTATCTAATATGTTGTTTTACAAAATATAAGAATAAAACTAATATTAAAAATAAATATATATATTTTATAAAAGGCAGTTCTGCTGCATTTTAATAGAAGACTTGTTTGAAATTTTTTTTTGAAAATATTAAATTAAAATTTAATTTTACTTTTTATTACTAGAATATCAAAATTTACTTTGGGGGAATTTTTTGTATTTTTCTGGGAAGTTCCATTTTTCGATGAATTGAAAAAAACACTATATTTTATCTAAATTGGATATTCATTTAATTTATTTATATAGGTAAATTATATTTTAAAATGGTTTTAAATCATAATTGGTTAAATAATAAATAATTAAATCCAATTTAGATCATTATAACTAATTTCACATTGAAATGTGTTATAAAAACATTTCAATATTTTGAACTCATAACTTTGAAACCCCTATTTCTTTCCACATATGTGGCACTAGGTTTAAATTTAATTTTTACACTTCTAGGAATTGAATTTTGAAAATTGGATATAAGTATTTTCAATATGAATTATAATCATATTATAATACGTTCAACTTAATTATTGATCAAATATATTATCGAAAGCACTTAAAACTAATTACATCGTTAAAGTAAAACATATGATTACTTACTGGTTAAACTTCAATTTTAAGTGTCAAAATGTCATAGAAACTTCTCCAAATCCCATTGTATGGAAATATTTTTACCATATAACCTATTTTTTATTTTTTTCATATTCTGGGCTTGTTATGTAAGGTTTACCTTCAAATAGTTTTTATCTTTTTGCATCTATTAGAATGTCACCCAATATCACTCTAAAAAGGAATTCAATCTCTCCTATATCCACAACTATAAAGAACTTTTGGTTCATATAAAACCTAACCAAATAAACTCCAAACATCCCTAATCTCATCCTATAATCCTAAAATTTTTCATAAACCAGACTAAGAAATTCCTTTCATGAAAACCAAAAGAAGTTACCTCAAGAAGATGTAACATTATTCTATGAGCACTTTTGTTTTATTTATTACTATATACCATAAATAATTATAATTACATGCTCATATAATAACCTCAGTATCATAAATATATTTATATGTTTTTATGATATGTTTTATACCTAAAAAATCACACACATACATCAAATGGGAAACATAATCTTCATTTTTGTTTACACAAGACCACTTCTTTGTAAACCAAGGTAATTAATTGATCCATTACCACATTTTAGGGTTTGGAATAATTATGCATTTATAGTTTATATGTTATATATATATGATGTATTTATTTCTATTTAACTTATATAACACATAACATCATGATATACAATTTTTTAGAACACGATTACATCGTTTCTAGATGTGCAGACTACCAACTCCTCAAAATGATGTGATTCATTCATGCATTACTTGTAATATATTAAATAATTTTCTAATAAAAATATTATATATTTATTAAAAATATATTATATTCGTGACATAATTATTTTAATTTAAATATATCAAATCAATTTATTTCATACTTTTTCACACACTGAAAAAGTGATAACGTCATTTGGGGACATGTGGAATACCACCTCCTCAAGTGATGTGATTCTTATTTTTTTCAACAGAAACTAATCAGAATGATATATATAAGTTTGAATAATAAAATAAAATTGTATTTATTATATAATTTCACTTTATATCGATAAATGTAACTTACCTTCTTTCCATAATGATCATTGAAAAATGGGAATGATACTCATGCATACGTACGACCTACGATATCCATGATTGTAATGTTGGTTCATTTTTTGTAAACTTATTACACGATTGGTTTCAAATGAATAATTTAGGTATTAAATATTATTATTATTTCATTATTATTATTCTATATATGTTTGAATAATATAATCATTGACCATAGTCGACCTACCAAAGTATGTTTTGTAACATTAGCCAACTATGGTCAAAGCATCTAACATAAACATAATTGGTCATGTAATTTATTATAACCTGGTAATAATATAAATTAAAATAATAAAAAACCATAAATTATATCGTTAATATAAGTAATTAATATAAGTTTATTATTCAAGAATATAAAGAACAAGTGTGACAAGTCGAACTCAAGGTAATAAAGTTTCTTCTAACTTTTTTGTAGTTGTGGGATAATTACCTATTCAAACATTACATATTTGTGTGTGGTATATTTAATAACACTTTTGATATATTATATCATGGATTATTTTAGATTCATGGTATTTAAATATTTCATTTTTTATTATTACTACAGGGATTCCAATTCATATGTTACCATAATTGTAATTGGCGTCGTCACAATTTACATTCCATTGATACTTATTTTTTATTATGCAACTATTTAATTTTATATGGATTATATAATTATCTAAAACCTATTATATAATTAATTTAATTTATTTAATTATAAAATATTTTTCAATTGATGTTATTATTTCACATATTTCATGGTTCAAATGTTACAGAAGTAATACAGGGTTTTTGTCCCATTTTTTTTTCATCTGTGATATTAATGCCATATTCACCACTTACTTGTTCTGTGTGATGTACATAATGAACCTATTGATGTATTGTATCTTGAATTATTTAATAATCATGGTATTAAAATGATTCATCTTATTATTATGATTACTTTTGGGGTTTCAAATTCAGATGTTACCATAGTTGTAAGGGGTTTCATCTCAATTAACATTCCATTAAGACTTATTTGTTATTATTCACTTAAATAATTTTATATGGTGTATATAATACCCTTTGAATTTTTATATCATGAGTTTAATTTATTTAATGATATTAATAGTTTCCATTAATATTATTCTTTCATTAATATCATGATCAAAATGTTACTCAATACTAAGGGGTTTTCTCGTCTCAGTTTTATTTTTGTGAGATGCATGATATATTACCCACTTCTTCTTTTTGTGTGGTGTAAATATTTCTAATGAATGTATTTTATAATTTTTATAAAATAATTTATTGGTATTTACATATCCATTAGGTTATAATTGTTTCATGGGTTATATGGTTTATAATTTACCAAAGTGGTCATGTATTTTTGTCATAAGTTTTCTTCATTGAGATGTTTATTATGTTATACACATATATTCATTTATTATATGTGTAAAAATTTCTTTAAAAATGTTATATGATGAATATAATTATTCAAATGATATTATATGTTTCCTTTAATGTTATTCCACTTATAGGGTTGATAACTAAAATGTTTCATTCTGGGATGAGACACTTTCAAAGATTAATGATTATTTCCATCAATATTAGTTTTTAATGATCTTTTAAGGGAATTTCCTTTCATCAATGTCAACAACCCTTATTTTTATTTATCCTACACTGAGGATATTTTGTATTTATACCATTATAATTAATTATTTTGAAGGAATATTATTATTTTAAAGAATAATTTAAGGAACCAATTTTGTTTTCATGTGTTAATCATGATTAAAAGAGATTATTTTGGAAACTATTGAATTTCAATTGGTTAATAATACTTCAACAGATTAACATAAAAACCATTTATTATATATGTATTAGTATTATTTAATGTGTAATATTATGGAAACCATTTAATTATTTCGGTTAATCCTACATCAATGAGATTGTTATGGAACACATTTTTTTCCACAAGATAACCATGTTTTAATGAGATTGTTATGAAACCTGTTTTTTTTTCAACTAGTTAATCACGTTTCAAAGAGTTTTTTATTGAATCCATTTATTTTCTACATTTTAATCATGTTATAAAATGGATAATAGTTGTTCTTATGATTTTATGATGAGATGAATCCTGATATGTTTAATGATTTTGTCACGACCCCTCCCCATAAAGTGTACCCCTCCTGGGCCGGCAGTGTGAGAAGGGAGAAATGACCCCCGAGTCCCACCTCTGGTAGGTCCCGAGTTGGCGACTAGCACTAAGGGTATAGTAATACACAAATGGGATGCATTACCCGCTAAGAGAACACATGCGGAAGAGAGAAATAAGATACACCAATCAAATCCAACTCAAAACTGGAAATATAAAAGAAACCCAAGTGAAAAAATGGAATGTCATGAAAAAGTACTACAAAAAAAGGGGAAAAACTACAAATAACCAAAAGAAAGTAAAAACAGCTGCAACCACAAGCCCAGACAACTCTTGCAACCCCGAGCTACTAGAAACCAGCTTGATCTCCAACACGCTCCAAGTGACCTGAAAAATAGTTTATATATACGTAGGGTGAGTATAAAACTATACTCAGTAGGATCCTCCCTGAAGCCTCTTGTTCAAAAGTAAAGAAATAATGCTAAAGCACAGTGAAAAACTAGTGAAACTAACTCATCACCTAAACAGGTATACTAAGTTCCCAACCTCACCATGGATACTCTCACTAAGTAACACATACAAGAATATATCAAATAGTAAAGAATATCAAGGGTACCCCGCTACTACTTCCCCACTGGATTTCCACTTTTCCCTAACAACATACGTCATGTGCATCTCTCTCCAAAGGCTTGCACACAGACACCTGGTCTAATCTCTATAATATGCGCCATGTGCACCACAAAGGCTTGCCCACAGGCACCTGAGCGAAGCACCAAACCATCCTCACAACCATAAGTAACCAGGTAGTTTTTGGGAGCCACCACAACTCACAAAACGTGTATCATATGTCGGGTATTATACCTCAAGACATTATAACCCATACACCAAGGATGGATCCTCAATCCATCACAACCTATACACGTCACACCTATAGTAGTCCATAGGACACTATATCCCGAATATATGTGTGTGAATAACCACAAGCCATTACAGCCCTCTACACACATATATGGGGAAAACTAACTGCTGTGCCTAATGGCACTAGTATCTACCTAGAGAAGAGAGAGAGGTCAAAGGGGGTAGTCAGCCATTAATCCTCCCACTAGAATGTTGGGGAAAACACCCCCTAGGGCTCAGAATCCCCGGGGGTGTCATTTTCCCTTACTAACAGGGTGGAGCAGCGTATTGAAACCCCAAAAGTACAGAATATATTATAACTCACAACCAAACTATGGGAATAACCTAGTCTTAGATACAACTGCAGCTAACGTCTCTCAGACTTCGGGCTGTCACTTCTAAGACTAGGTATCCTATAAGCACACAACCATTTAAAGAGCTTTATTAGATTGCTTCATTACCTTTTTTATCGATTCCACTGTATGTTAATTAATTCTTTAGACATTAATTAACCATGATCCAATCCACATTAAAATTTCATTAGCATCACACCCAAAAATTCCACTGTCCTTTCAAAATATCTTAACCTCATCCTTAAGTTTCAGTAAACTCCAACCCCATGGGTTAACATCATTTAGTCAAACATTCATTATAAAATTACTTTCCCATATTCCCAGGAATTCTAGAAAATCATCCTATGCTTCTAAACACAAGGGACTCAACACGGTGAGTAGATGTACTACCCGTCGATTCCTTTCCACATATAGCAAGAGCGTAGACCCTCTCCCTTGAGAGGCTAAACATAGAAAGCACATAGAATACCCCGTGTGTCTTCGCCTCTTTCGGTAGAAGGGTAAGTAAGACCATCCACCTTGAGTAGTGGGGAAAATTAAAGCAGATAAACAACCAAATATTCTGTAAAGACCTATAAAATTCAAGGGAAATTTTTTCTTAATTTTCTTTGGGATTTTACAAGAACGCGGTTTCTGACAACACTTGATTTCGAGGCCCGGTGTGCCCAAAATTTTTATCCAATGTTTAGCTTGGGTACATTCAGCGAACGAACGAGCAGGTTTTACTAATTTTTGAACCAGTGCTCTGAATCAAATTCTGAGGGCACCGATGAATTCGCTGCACCGGTAATTGCTTAAGAACACCTTTTCCGGAGTTGCATTTACATGGGAGGAGTTGTTAAAATTGTGGAAGTTAAAAATAAAAATTGAGCTACAATTTTTATTATTAATAGTGCTTAACCTTTGGGTGGAAGTTGGGTAACCACCCAAGAGAGGTTATGAGGACAGTGGGGCCCACAAGAACCCCACCCCTTCATTTTCCCTAACCCCCCTTAACCTCCTTTTAATGAAAAATTTTAATTAGGTGGTTTAAATTAAATTTTTTTGAATTTTAAAACTGAAGTCATGATAATAAAATAAGTGAAGCACTAATTTTTTTTGGTTGGACTTGTTGTGTTGATAGGGGATTGGGAGAAAAAGGGGAGGCTTGAAGATCTTCATCTTCTTCGTCAAAGAACGCGAAGAACACGAAGAACACGAAGAACGCGAAGAACGCACCGATCCCTGAAGAATAACGCCGAATCCTCGGAGATCGACTACGCGACGCCATGTACCATGACGCCAATGACCCTCTCCATCCACGACACCTTCTTCCGTGATGATAAATTCTGCGACGAACTCTCGCTCAACGAATTCGATGAGGTAATGGATTTTGTTTTTGTTCGTGAAGACTTCTATTGTCGTTCTTCGTGAAAATTTCCTGCTTGATATAGATTAACAGGAGGGGGCCGGACTATAGAAACATGGCCGAACCTCCTCCCGTGTAAGTTGTGTTGATGCGGTTCGAAGGAAAGCGGCGCGGTGCAATGGCACCGCGTGGGATCATACGACAAGGGTGTGCAGCGCTGTCACGCCGCGCCGTTGAAGTTGAACAAAGGCGTGGCGCCATTGTGCCGCGCCAGAGAACCTCGAAGGAACCTCGAAGACACCGCGGCCGGAGCGGGGCTGCGGCGGAGGGGCGCGATGCCTTCGCGCCGCGCTGGACAGACCAAGGCCACAGATTAGGCCGCGGCGGAGCGGGGACCGGCGGCCGGTTCCGGGCTGTCGGCGTCGGAGCAGGGGGACCAGCCCATGCCGGTCCCGTGGCGGCAACAGCCGGCCGGCCGGAGCGGGCCGACCGGTCATAGGAGGAGCCGGGGGTTACGACCCCCGGCTGGCCGGACAAGAGCAGCCCCCCACATGGGGGTCGCGGTTACGAACAGGCGGGAAGCAGCGCCCCCCCCCCCCCCCCCCGCAGCCCACACGCTCGGCCGTTTCGGTCGAGCCACCTGGCCAGTGCCAGCGCGCCGGGCCGCGCCCAGGTCGGGATGGGCCATGCCAGCCGGGCCGAGCCGTGCCCAAGCGGTCCGGACCCGGACTCAGGTCGGGTCGACCCGGTTCGGGCCAACCCAGGGGGTCTCGGGCCGGATCGGTCCGGGCCTGAAACCCCCACTTCCGGACCTCTTTCGGTCTTTTGCCCATAACATGGGCTACAGACCTTCGATCAATGCACCGTCAGTGGAGATGCGATCCTTGGATCGAGGCAGTCGTTTCGATATATTACACTCAAGGTTTTGGAATACTTTGGGGTCAGCCAGGTTGGTTCGATCACGAAACCAACCGGGCCCTCGGAGTGAAAACACTTATAACTTGAGCTCCGGACGTCTGATTGACGTGCCGTCGACTTTTATGGATTCCTATTAGTGAGACGGACCTTTTGGCTTACTCCGATCAAGGTTTGGACGCAGTTGGAGTACAGTCAGGTTGGTTTTGACTTAAAAACCAATCGGTCCCCTTGGACGAAAAGGCCAATAACTCTCAGACCGGGCGTCCGATTGACGCGCCGTCTGTGTCGTTGAGTTTCTGTTGACAATACAGAACTTTTGGTTACATCAACTCCAGACTATGTGTCAGTTGATGTATCAGCCCCTCGGCTCGTGGAGCGGACCCTCCCGAATGAGCTTGCTGTGTGCGGGAACCCTAGAGTTGGCTGCGACTGCGACGACAATGACGACTGTACATAAATCCTTCGTGGATTCGACGGCGACAACTACAGCACTCAGCGATCCTACGTGAATCAGTGCTACCGATCCTGTGTCGGTCAGATCCTGTGTGGGTCAACGCTGAGCGGTCCTGTGTGGGCCATCCCCTACAGATCCTGTGTGGGTCCGATCCTGTGCGGGTCATTGTGGGGTTTAGTAACCTATCGATCCTTTGTGGGTCATTGCAGGGGTTAGTACCTATCGATCCTATGTGGGTCTGACGGCTTAGATGAATCTGTGGCTACATCTGATCATCTTTATCATCTTACGTAGAAGTATACCTGTGTGAGATGAGTCTTGATATTCAATCTTTATCTTTGATAAGATTGACTTGATATCATGTGTGGATTACATTATGCTTTCCTATGAGTATTGGGTTGTGATTTCCTATGTGGAACGGGTTACGTTTTCCTGTGTGGACTGGGTTGTACTTGGGATCAGATGTTGGAGTTGAACTGGAATTGATGACTTAGGTATATGTATGGGAGTGTCGGATGTTACTTCGTGATTGTATCTTTCCATTGTGGATTATCCTTTGTGGATTTTGGGAGACTTCAGGGGTCTCGGGGTCCCTACTTAGTAGCTTATACTCACCCCTGCACGGGCTATGCCCTTACTACGTTGTGTTAGTTGCAGACGATGGATAGTGCTGATCGTGGTTGAGGCTTGTGGAGCGAGTCGGTACCTGGAGGTGGACCACTGGGCGGGATGTACACAGAACGGACGGCTGGACCCGTGGAGCTGTGGAGACTATCTATACCCACCCTTCAGGTTGGACTTTCAGTGGACGGCTCGACGATGCAGCTTTTCTTTCAGTTCTTGTTTTCCCTTTCCAGTTGTACTTTAATTTTAGTTTGAGTTTGTATACTGGCCCACTTACTTTTCCGCACTTACTATTGTACCCAGTTATTACTTAGTGTTTACTTCTACTTGATTACTCTGAGTGTTTGTCTACTTTACAAAGGCAATGCCTTCCATTTTATCAAGAATTACGCCTTGGTGCTAGTCGCCAGCCCCTGGCCTATGGAAGGCGGGCTTGGGGTAGTCACGGCACGGGCCCCGAGGACGGGTAGTGACAAATTGGTATCAGAGGAGTTCGGTTCTACCACAGAACTCTAGACTGTGATCTTTTTCTATGTGAAGCAATATTGTTATGAGTATTGAGTATGCTTATCGTTCAGGGAGTCCAGTGTTGGTGCGACGGCCGACTTATCCATACACCAGGACCCTGACTTCTGATTTCCGACTTAATTCACAAAAATAATGATTGCATGTGTGTTTCAAGTTTTCTTTGTGATTACTTTGTGTCAGCTCACCAGGTATACTGTTTGAACGTGGAGCACCTGTTTCTTTTCATGATGGCCCCACGACGACAGCCAGCTAGGGTTCAGAGCGTTGTGCGTAACAACAGCCCACCGAGCAACGAGGCCTCGGTATGGGGACCTTTGACAACAGAGGCACCAGTGGTACCTCTACCCGCTGAGCCACTGATGCTACCAGCCCCAGCCGCTGACGATGCACGTCACCTTAGTGAACTGCACGAGTTTCAGCACAGTGAATGCCCAGGTTTTGCGGGGAGACGAACCCTCAGGTAGCCGAGGATTGGCTGGAAGCAGTTGTACGAGTTTTCGGTTTGGTATGGACACCAGCAGACCTCATGGTGATCCTTACAGCGAGTCTCCTACACGCGACAGCAGGCAGATGGTGGAGCTTGATGCTCCAGGTGCACGCCGAGGCATATCTCCTCTGGACGAACTTCGAGAGCCTCTTCCGCTCGGAGTTCGTCCCAGCCACCCTCTGTGCGGTGCGCATCCAGGAGCTAATACAGCTGTGGTAGGGCAGCTTGACGGTCGCCCAGTACTCGACGATATTTACCGATCTCTCGCGCTATTCGACGGACATGGTACATGACCCATTCTTCCGAAACCGGACCTTCGAGCAGGGACTGAGGTATGAGATCAGGGCATCGAGGATCTCCCTCAGCATTCCGACATAGGCAGGAGTAATGGAGCGAGACCTTCACATTGAGAGATTTCTTGATGAGCCTACACCAGCAATGAGACCTACCGCAGGGCGGCACGTAGTGGAGTCTTCTGTAGCCAGCAATAGACAGATGTCGCAGAGGTCCAAGCGGACCAGGCCATCGGGTGGACGACCACAAGATACTGGCTCGGAGTTGTAAGGAACACGCAGCCGAGCCAGTCTTACGAATGGAAGACCGTGCTAAGCATGCGGCGGGCAGGGCCACTTGGCTCGTGAATGCCCAACCCGCCATGCAAAGGAGCATCATACGGTTGAGGAACCACCCAGGTAGAGGCAGAGGTTCGACCGTGGCGGTCCGCAGGGAGTAGGTGGACGAGGCCGAGGAGATGGTCGAGCGGCAGGTGGTCGATGACGTTTTGAGGCAAAACCACCACCACCACTAGGAGGTCCACCCCGACCACAGGGGAGAACACAACTTCAGGCAACTGAAGCTTACGATCATGGAGCTCCAGAAGTGGGTGGATAAGTGTAGGACTAGCGCGAGGCATGGATGCCTTTGCCCATAATGCCTCTAGCTTCGTTGTTTGTATTGCCTTGTGTCCTTGTACTTTGATTTGCAGTAATAAAAGACACTTGAAATAGTGACGTTTTCCTTCTTGTCTTTTGTATGTTAATACTAAGAGGTTCCGGTTAAAAATTGTTGACTTGACCCTCACATACGAGATTCATACTGGAGGAGACCCAGTGACCACACACTGATGCTGACAGTGTGACTCAACCCTTGGAGACTAGAGTAACGGTTGGATCTCTTGTTAGCTGTGTCGAGGCCTTACGACATCATCCATGGCATGAATTAACTGATCATGATGGGATTGAATGTATTAGGCAAGGAACATGGTTCATCCAGGGGATGAGACTGGATTTCTATTTTCGGCAAAGGAGAAATATATGCAGCTTTGTAGAAGGTTAAGGAAGAAGGGGCAATTGTTCATGTGGTCAGACAGATGTCAGCAGAGCTTCCAGGAGCTGAGACATAGATTGACTAGTGCACCTATCTTGAGGCTACCAGAGGAGGGAGTAGGGTATGTAGTTTACTGCGATGCATCAGGGACCAGACTCGGATGTGTCTTGATGCAGGAGCGGGCAGTGATTGCCTACGGATCACATCAGTTGAGGCAGCATGAGTAGAACTATGCTACCCATGACCTAGAGTTAGCAGCAGCGGTCTTCGCTCTGTATATGTGGCCACACTATCTGATGGGCGAGCGCTTTACAGTCCATTCAGATCACCAGAGTCTCAGGTACAAGTTCTCACAGAAGGACCTAAACCTGAGACAGCAGCGATGGCTCGAGTACTCTAGGATTATGACTTTGGGATAGTCTATACTCATGGAAAGGGGAACGTAGTGGCCGATTCCCTCAGTAAGAGGATGGGCATTCAGCTACTTGGGCAGGCGACAGAGTAGCTAGCCACTATGTAGATATCCTTCGTGGATAGTGATGGAGTAGCCTTTCTACAGTCACTCACAATCACTCCTCCACTTCTTTAGTGGGTCATAGAGGCACATCGTGGGGACAATGACTGTGAGACGCGGTGTGCACAGATATCCTCAGGACAAGCATCTGATGGATTCTCTATGGGAGGAGAGCACGTCATCCTTTTCAGAGGACGTACCATGGTACTAGCTACTTTACAGGAGGAGGTGATGAAGGAGTTCCACACTTCCCCTCTAGCGGTACATCCAGGAGTGGCGAAGATGTACCAGGACCTCAGACGACAGCACTGGTGGCCGGGTATGAGGAAGGTTGTGGTAGAGTTCGTTTCTTGATGCCTCACCTGCCAGCAGGTGAAGGCGGAGCACCAGGTACCAGAAGGCTTGGTACAGCCCATGGAGGTCCCGGAGTGGAAGTGGGACGGGATATCTATGGACTTCGTGACTGGACTTCCACGCTCTTCCAGAGGTCACGACACTATATGGGTGATTGTCGAACGACTCAACAATTCGGATCACTTCTTACCCATCAGAGAGCAGGGCTCAGTGGAGAGCTTGGGACGTCTGTACGTTCAGGAGATTGTACGGATTCATGGTGTGCCATCATCCATCGTCTCTGATTGAGATGGTCGCTTTAATTCCCGGCTTTGGAAGGGGTTGTAGGAGGCATTCGGGACGCAGCTACGTCTGAGCACCGTCTTTCACCCCCGGACAGATGGTCAGACAGAGAGGACCATTCAAACACTTGAGGACATGCTCCGCGCATGTGTCCTCGACTTTGGTCACAGGTGGGAGGACCACCTACCCTTGGTGGAGTTCGCGTACACCAACAGCTACCACTCCACCATCGGGATGGCACCATACGAGGCGTTGTATGACCGACCATGCAGATCTCCTATGTGCTGGACAGACCCTGGGGAGTCAGCACTTGTGGGACCAGAGATGGTCCAGGCCACGACAGAGAAGGTCCAGGTCATCCAGGAGTGGATGAGGACAGCTCAAAGTCGGTATAAGACTTATGCTGACAGGAGGCAGAGGCCACTGATGTTAGAGGATGGCGACCATGTCTTCTTGCGGGTCTCACCTCAATGGGGATTACAGAGATTCGTCAGAGGAGGCAAGTTGTCTCCATGCTTCATCGGACCATTCCAGGTCCTCAGCAGGATTGGCGAAGTGGCTTATCGCTTGGCTCTACCACCTCAGTTGCACCGGGTGCACGACGTCTTCCACATATCTTAGCTGAGGAGATACGTGCATGAACCAACGAATATCATTGACCATGGGGAGCTGGACATTGACGATGGGGTGACTTTTGCGGAGGTCGCAGTGGAGATCGAGGATTGAAAGGAGCGAGTCCTACGTGGACGGTCGATTCCTCTAGTGCGCACCAGATGGCAGCACGGGAACCTCCAGGAGAGAACTTGGGAGCGGGAGGCTCAGATGCGTGCACAGTACCCACATTTGTTCTCCTAGTTTATGATGTATCTTTATGGGGATGTAAATCCCTGAGGTGGGAGTAGTGTAAAGACCTGTAAAATTCAATGGAAATTTTTTCTTAATTTTCTTTGGGATTTTACAAGAACGCGATTTCTGACGGTACTTGATTCCGAGGCCCGGTGTGCCCGAAATCTTTTTCCAAAGTTTAGCTCGGGTACGTTTAGTGAACGAACCAGCGGGTTTTCCTAACTTTTGACCCAGTGCTCGGAATCGAATTCCGAGGGCACCGATGAATTCACAGTGCTGATAATTTCTTAGGAACACCTTTTCTGGAGTTGCGTTTACACAGGAGGAGTTGTCAAAATTGTGGAAGTTAAAAATAAAAATTGAGCTACAATTTTTATTTTTACTAGTGGTTAACCTTTGGGTGGAAGTTGAGTAACCACCCAAGAGAGGTTATGAGGGAGGTGGGGCCCACACGAACCCCACCCCTTCATTTTCCCTAACCCCCCTTAACCTCCTTTTAATGAAAACTTTTAATTATGTGGTTTAAATTCAATTTTTTGAATATTAAAACTGAATCCATGATAATAAAATAAGTGAAGCACATATTTTATTTTTGGTTGGACTTCTTGTGTTGAGAGGGGATTGGGAGAAAAAGGGTAGGCTTGAAGATCTTCATCTTCTTCGTCGAAGAACATGAAGAACGCGAAGAACGCACCGATCTCCAATGAAGAACACCGAATCCTCCGAGATCGACTACGCAACACCGTATACCACAACGCCAACAACCCTCTCCATCCGCAACACCTTATTCCGTGATGATAAATTCCGTGATGAAGTCTCGCTCAACGAATTTGACGAGGTAGGGGATTTTGTTTTTGTTTGTGAAACTTCTATTGCCATTATTCGTGAAACTTTCCCGCTTGCTATCGATTAACGGGAGGGGGCCGGACTGCACAAACACGGCCGACCCTCCTCTCTTGTAAGTTGTGTTGATGCGGTTCGAAGGAAAGCGGCGCGGTGCAACGACAAAACGCAGGATCATACGGCAAGGGTGCGCAGCGCCGCCGCGTCGCGCCGGAGAACCTCGAAGGAACCTCGAAGACACCGCGGTAGGAGCGGGGCTGCGGCAGAGGGGCACAACGCCTGCGCGCCGCGCTGGACGGATCAAGGCCGCAGATTAGGCCGCGGCGGAGCAGGGACCGGCGGCCGGTTCCGGGCCGCCGGCATCGGAGCAGGGGGACCGGCCCATGCCGGTCCCGTGGCGGCAGCAGCCGATCGGCCGGAGTGGGCCGGCTGGATAGAGGAGGAGCTGGGGGTTACGACCCCTGGTTGGCCGGACAAGAGCGGCCCCCACATGGGGGCCGCAGTTATAAACAGGCGGGGGGCATCGCCCCCCCCCCCCCCCCCCCCCCCGCACCCCAAACGCTCGGTCGTTTCGGCCGAGCCACCTGGCCAGCGCCAGTGCGCCGGGCTGAGCCGCCCAGCCAGACCGCCAGGCCGGGCCACACCCCAGCGGGCCGGACCCGGACCCAGGTCGGGTCGACTCGGTTCGGGCCTCCCAGGGGGTCTCGGGATGGATCGGTCCAGGCCCGAAACCGCCACTTCCAGACCTCTTTCGGTCTTTTTCCCATAACATGGGATACAGATCTCCGATAGACGCACCGTCTGCGGAAATGCGATCCTTGGACCGAGATGGTTGTTTCGATATATTACGCTCAAGGTTTCGGAATACTTTGTGTTCAGCCGGGTTGGTTCGAGCACGAAACCAACCGGGCCCTCGGAGTGGAAACACATATAACTTGAGCTCCGGACGTCCGATTGACGTGCCGTCGACTTTGATGGATTCCTATTAGTGAGACAGACCTTTTGGATTACTCCTCTCAAGGTTTGTATGCAGTTGGAGTATGGTCGGGTTGGTTTTGACTTAAAAACCAACCGGGCCCTTGGGACGAAAAAGCGAATAACTCTCAGACCGGACATCCGATTGATGCGTCGTCTGTGTCGTTGAGTTCCTGTTGACGATACGGAACTTTTGGATACATCAACTCCGGACTATGTGCCAGTTGATGTATCATCCCCTCGGCTCGTGGACCGGACCCTCCCGAACGAGCTTGCTATGTGCGGGAACCCTAGAGCTGGCTGCGACTGGGACGATGATGCCGACTGTACAGAAATCCCCCGTGGATTCAACGACGACGACTACAACACTCAGCAATCCTACGTGGATCAGTGCTACCGATCCTGTGTGGGTCAGATCCTGTGTGGGTCAGTGCTCAGCGGTCCTGTGTGGGCCAGTGCCTACAGATCCTGTGTGGGTCATTGCGGGGGTTAGTTACCTATCGATCCTTTGTGGGTCATTTCGGGGGTTAGTACCTATCGATCCTGTGTCGGTCCGACGGCTTAGATGAACCAGTGGCTACATATGATCATATCTATCGTCTTACGAAGAAGTATACCTATGTGAGTTGAGTCTTGACCTTCAATCGTTATCTTTGATAAGATTGACTTGATATCCTATGAGGATTACGTTATGCTTTCCTGTGTGGATTGGGTTGTGATTTCCTATGTGGAACGGGTTACGTTTTCCTGTGTGGACTGGGTTGTACATGGGCTCGGATGTTGGAGCTGAACTGGAATTGATGACTTAGGTATATGTATGGGCATATACCTAAGTAGTGTCGGATGTTACTTCATGATTGTATCTTTCTTTTGTGGATTATCCTTTGTGGATTCTGGGAGACCTTCGGGGGTCTCGAGGTCCCTACTGAGTAGCTTATACTCACCCTTGCACGGGCTATGCCCGCACTACATTGTGTTGGTTGCAGACGACGGACAGCGCTGATAATAGTTGAGGATTGTGGAGCGAGTCGGTACCTGGAGGTGGACCACTGGGCGGGACGTACACGGAACGGACGACTGGACCCGTGGAGCTGTGGAGACTATCTGTACCCACCCTTTAGGTGGGACTTCCAGTGGATGGCTTGACGTTGGGGTTTACTTTCAGTTACTGTTTTCCCTTTCCAGTTGTACTTTACTTTTAGTTTGGGTTTGTATACTGACCCACTTACTTTTCCGAACTTACCATTGTACCCAGTTATTACATAGTGTTTACTTCTGCTTTCTTACTCTGAGTGTTTGTCTACTTTACAAATGCAATGACTTCCCTTTTATCGGGAATTATGCCTTGGTGCTAGTCGCCATCCCCTGGCCTGTGGAAGGCGGGTTTGGGGTAGTCACGGCACGAGCCCCAAGGACGGGTCATGACAGATTAAAAAAGCATCCAACAATCACATCAATTCCATTACATCATCCCTAGTGTCCTCCCCGACACCCACATGCATAAACCTATGCGTCTCTCCACTCTAGGTGCCATTCACTGCCACAACCAAAAGGCCTCTATGCATCCACATATCACAACACCCCTCCAGGGTTACATCACAACACAAGTAACAGGAAAACAAACATCACACTAATTGGGCTATGGACCTTTCCAAAGAAAAGAGGGTAAATAGGAACCCTTCAAGGGATTATCAAACAATCAAAACTTTAATCCCTCTTGAATTAACAGACTTATAATCCATTGGTTCCAAAATCGGGATCCTAAATAGTAATCTATCACAAATGATTATACATGATTACTATGCCAATTTGGTTAACATCAAATCACAAAAGAAACCATATTCGTTCACATGCCTCTTTATCTTTAACCAAAAAATATCAATTAGTCCTGGTTTACGTTCCTTACCAATATCCACCAAGAACAACCGCTAAGCAAAGCAAGCATAGATATCACACTATCTATAAAACCCTGAGGCAACAACGTACAATCATTAAAATTTCTTTATCTGGTTCAAAGTATTTTCTTAGGTCATCACCATTATCATCTAGCAGGATTCAACATGTTAACAATATAGTTGTATGTAAAAGAAAGAGAATCAATGAACCCCCTACCTCAAGGTTTTTGATGAAAACCCCAACAATGAAGAACGCACAAGAAAGTCGGGTTGATTCTCCAAAAAACCGCCTTAGATCTCTCCTCCTAGAATGATCAAGACCAAATATCAACATATTTGGCATCCACACACTTAGATCTACCCATAATGGGCGTATATCTAAGAAACTGAGGGAAGAGGAGAAGTAGATCTAAGTATATCTAAGAATACAAACAAGAACGATCACATACCTCAAGAAACGAACTTAGATTCGCCAAGAGAAGCCTTCAGATCGCCTCCAAAATGATTGGTAGAGGTTCTACTACCTTCAAGGAAGGGTAATCCCGAGTTATGGCTACTTAGGAGATTAAATGAACCATTTAGAGGAAAAACGAGTTAGATCCACCATTTTAGGATCAAAGATTAAGTGCCCTCACGGTTAGTTCACACAGTTTGACAAACCATGTGCCAACCGTGCATTAGCTACTGCCTCACCAAACACTCCTCACACAGTTAGTCCACCCGGTTACCCAAACCGTGTGCTAACCGTGCATTATCCACTGTCTCCAAAACCAACCTTGCACAGTTTGGCCGCACGATTTAGGAAAACCGTGCACCAACCGTGCAAAAGCTACTGCCATTTATATTTCCTCAAAAGTCCACCCAAATGCACCCCCAAGTAACTAGACCTCTTAGAACACCTCCCACACCACATTTTCACAAAGTAATGGACCATAGAGGTCCGTGCCATTACATCAGATACCTCTCAAAACATTATCGTCCTCGAGAATCCAAAACCCACCTAAAGTAAAAGAAGAAATAGGATCTGAACAACCACCCCTCGAGATATCTCTCAAAAGAGAGCGATCCACAACAACAAAAACAAAGGAAGCCATCTCATAAACATGAAGGTTTCATAACTGAATCAGCTACAATGATACATGAACAGAGTTAAACATCAAACAACTCTGGGTACTGAGCACGTATCTGTTACTCACGTTCCCAGGTACACTCCTCTGAGCCAACTTGTACCCACAAAACAAGAACTAATGGAATATAACGCCCACACAACACCCTGTGCTTGCGGTCTTGGATCTCCATAGGTCACTCCTCAAAGGTTGCATCATCATCAACATCGATCTCTCCCCAATAGATGATGTGAGAGTTATCATGAAGATAATGACAGAGCTATAATACATGGAAAACATCATGTATCTGACTCATCTGAGGGGGAAGTGATACTCGATACGCCACAACTCCAACATGAGCTAACACCTCGAAAGGCCCAACAAACTGGGGAGAAATCTTAATTCCACATCAAAACCTTCATTGCCCGTGACGGGGAGTCACCTTGAGAAACACATGATCCCCAAAATCAACCTCTATGGGTCTCCTTCTCCACTCGACATATTCTTTCTGACGATCCTATGCCGTCTTCATCCTCTCACGAATCACCTGAACCATCTCTGATGTATTCTCCACTATTTTCGGTCTGAGAATTGCTGACTCTCTGACCCCAGTCCAGCACAATATAGAACGGCAAGGCCAGCCATACAAGGCTTCAAATGGCACCATGAAAATGGTGAAGTGAAAACCATTATTGTAAGTGAACTCCACCAAGGGTAAGTGCCTCATCCATGAGCCTCCAAAATCCAGAACACAAGAGCGTAACATGTCTTCAAGAGTTTGGATGATTCGCTCTGTCTGACCATCCATTTGAAGATGAAAAGTAGTGCTAAGGCATAACTGAGAACCAAAATCATGTTGGAGACCTCTCCACACCCTAGAGGTAAAACAAGGATGTCGATCAGAAATGATCATCCTAGGGACTCCGTGAAGTCTCAACACCTCCTCTAGATACTTCCTTGACAAAACTTCAACTGATCTTGACTCCTTGATCGCAATGAAGTGTTCCAATTTTGTTAAACGATCCACTACCACCCAAAAAGCATCATGTACTCCAAGATATCAAGGTAAACCAGTAACAAAGTCAATTTATATGTCCTCCCACTTCCACTGTGGAATATCTAATGGCTGCAGAAGACCACCAGGAAGACGGTGTTCGGCCTTCACCTTCTTACAGAGTAAACATCGAGACGCAAACTCCGCAAACCGCATGCTTCAGCCCAGGCCACCAAAACTAACTCCTCAAAGATTGGTACATCTTTTTCATGCCAGGATGTACTGCTAAGGGTGAACTATGGAACTCTTGGAGAACCATTTCACGCATTGTCAAGGGAACAAAAATCCTTCCACGATACAACACTCTGTGTTGTTCATCCTCCGACCAACCATCAGGGGCCTCAATACAAATAACTCGGTCTCTCCAGAACTCCACCTCATGATCCCCCATCTAGGACTCTTCTACCTTCTGCATCAGGGATGACTGTACCTTCATCTAAATAATAAAACCTCTACCCCAACTTCTCCCATATCAAGATGTAATGCTGACTGTTCTTCCATTACTCTCCATGAATCACCAGATTCACGCACCGCATCACTACATGACTTTAGGCTCAGCACATTAGATACAACATTCCCTTTTCTAGGTTTATATGATATTTCAAAGTTTTATTCCTGTAAGAACTCCATCCACCGACACTGTTGTAAGTTCATGTCACACTGGAAAAAAACATACCTCAAACTCTTATGATCGGTGAAAAACACAAAGCGCTCACCAATGAGGTAATGTCTCCAAAACTTTAGAGTAAACACCACATATGACAACTCAAGATCATGGGTGGAATAGTTTCATTCAAGGGGATGTAACTGCCAAGACCCATAAGAAACAATTATCCTCAAATGAATGATAACATATCCTAAACCCAAATGTGAAGCATTGAAGAAAACATTAAACTAAACTCCCTTAGCCGGAAGACAAAGGACTGGAGCAGTTACTGACTTCTCCTTTAGATACTCAATAGCTACCTGACACTGATCAGTCCATATAAACGCCCGATCCTTCATGGTCAAAGATGTTAGAGGATTTGCAACTCATGAGAAATTGTCTATGAACCTCCTGTAGTAGCCTGAGAGACCAAGGAAACTTTTCACCTTTGAAACTATCGTGGGGGCTTCCCATGACACAACTGCTTCTATCTTTGATGGATCCACAACAACTCTCTATTGGGACACAACATGCCCCATGAAATGGACTTCTCGAGCCCAAAACACACACTTCAACAACTTACCAAATAGTTGATGTCGATGAAGGACTCCCAAAATAGCGTTTAGATGCTCTTCATGCTCCTCCTCAGACGTGGAGTACACGAGGATGTCGTCGATGAAAACTACCACAAACTTGTCTAGGAACTCATGGAACACAACATTCATCTATCCCATGAATAAATATATAGAATTCGTCATGCAAAATGGAATTACAACGAACTCATAATGCCCATGACGACAATAGAAAGCATTATTTGGAATATCCTCATCCTTCACGCACATCTGATGATATCCCGACCGCAAGTCGATCTTTGAGAACTAACTTTCACCCTTCAGTTGATCGAAAAAGTCATCAATCCATGGAAGTGGATAGCAATTCTTTATTGTCACTTTTTTTAAGCGACGATAAATGACACACAACCGGAAACTTCCGTCTTCCTTATTCACAAACAAAACTGGTGCACCCCATGGTGACACACTTGGCCGAACAAAACTGCACTGCAACAGAACATCAAGCTATATACGTTGCTCTTGTAACTCAGATGGGGCCATCCTATATGGAGACATAGAAATAGGAGACGCTCCTAGCTGTACCTCTATTCCGAAATCGATCTCTCGTCGAGGGGGTAATGCTACAACCTCTTCCGGAAAGACATCTGGGTACTCCTCTACGACCTGAGGAAACGCCAACTGCTAGACCTCGAAAGAACATAGCAGCATCTTGGCCATCATTGATGATAAAGATGGAATGCACCTATGACCCATCTGAGGATCTCTATCACTATCAAAAACCACTTTCTCTCCATCCTCACTAAAGAAAACGACCTTCTTCCTGAAGAAATCCACGATAACCTACACCGAATACAACCAATCCAAGCCAAGGATGACATCATATGGTTGTATTAATAAACATAGGAAATCTCCCCAAGAGCGGTGTTGCCCCAACAGTAGCTCACAGTCTCTACATACTTCAAACAAGTAAGCTCAACCTCCAACTAGTGTAGTCAATGCCAAGGGAACTATGAGCCTCTCTACCTCAAGTACGAAAGCATGGGAAAGGGTAGGAGATATGAAGGATTGTGTCGGTCTTGAGTCAAACAAGGCATACACCAAGGTTGAAAACAAGCAAAGGGTACCTTGAATGAAAACTGGCACATCTGGTGCTGGAAACGCTAGAGCATAAAGCTAACCACGACCTCCTCCACGGCCTCTATGACCCTAATTATGACCACCACCATGGCCGCGCTCTACTCTCTGAGAGTGGGAAGCGTCGTGGGGATGTCCTCTGCTAGCCCCATCTACCCTCTGCCTATCCAAAGCTGGTGCAACTGGATGTTGTTGCTGCTGCCTCGGTTGGAACTGCCTCAACTGAAGAACCTAGAGGGTAGCACCCAGTGCACGATGACTGCTATGAAAGGTCGGGAACTCCCGCTGCTGATGGCCATGACCACCATAAGGAAAACAAACTTCTGATCCCTTGGCATAGGCTTGAGAGTTGATGCCTCTGGAGAAACGAGATGTGAAGGTCTGGGACCTACCCCCGGCTGAACAGAAACTCTTCTGACCTGAAAACCGGGAACCCTAGACCACAACCTTGCTTCATGATGGATCATGAAGATCCACCTCTCGTGATGATCTGGTCATAGACAAAGTCCTCTCAAAAACCTCTTCCCTCGCCAGCACCTCAAGATATGTCTTCAGCATAAATGGGGTGACCTGGAACTTGATCTCTAAAGACAAAGCCTCCTCGAAATACCTCGCCCAGACCTCCTCATCTGGTAACAGGTCCAAAGCATATCGTAAAAAGTTCCTGAAACAGATTCCAAACTCTCGAATAGTAGAGCTCCCCTGTCAAAGGTTAAGAACCTCCTGGAGACTGGACGCCTTCATAGTCAAAAAAAGGAACTCGACTCTAAACTTTTCTCGGAACTCCTCCCATGAGATCGCTGACTCCTCAATATCCTCGAGGAACAAGAACTACCACTGCCTCGCTGCTACACGCAACATCGTCATAGCTAAGGACACTCAGTGCTCCTTCCAATCATGGATCAAACTGAAGCCTATCTAAACCACCTCCAACCATTCTTCCATGACTTCATCTAAAATGAAGCTCTCATACTTCTATAGACTCTGGCACTGAAACTCTCGGAGTATCTTCCTCCAAGTGTCGTCGTCGTCAACCTCTACCCTGTGACGATCTGCTGGAATAGACTACTGGACATTTTCTATGCAAACCTGACAAGGATGTTGACCTGGAGCTATACCTGTAAAATAACAACCGTTAGTGTTCCTAATCCTGTAATATGGAAGACTCAACATTAATTAATTTATTGTTTTCTTTCATTCATATTAGGTTAACCTATCCCATGGCCTACCCATTCAAACACAGGCGCAAGGAAGAATGATGCATGATCCTTTCCTAGGTCTCTACCCTGCAACTAGTATCACCTTGTTTAGTATCAATTGTAAACTTAAAGGTTCGTACATCAGATCATAGGGGGCCCTAAATGCCTATGTCTCAAACGGTCTCTAGTGTTTACCTCACTTTCTAAACATTAATGACACCATTTCCCTACCAACCCATGGAACCTCACCTGTGCCTAACTCCAAACTCCATCTTATCCCTCAATCTGAGATCTGATAACACTCTGTCATGACCCCCTCCTCAAAAAGTGTACCCCTCCTACGCCAACCGTGTGAGATGGGATATAATGACCCCCGAGTCCCTCCTCCAGTAGGCCCCGGGTAGGTGACTAGCACCGAGGGTATAGTAACACACAAATGGGAGGCATTACCCTCAAAGAGAACACATGCAGAAGAGAGAGATAAGATAGACACCAATCAACTCCAACTCAAAGCTGGAAATATAAAAGAAACCCATGTGTACAAATGGAATGTCATGCAAAAATACTACAAGAAAAGGGAAAAAACTGCAAGTACCCAAATGAAAATAAAAACAGTTGAAAAAAAAATCCCGAACAACTCCTACAACCCCGAGCTAGTAGAAACCATCTTGATCTCCAACCCACTCCAAGTGACCTAAAAGACAATTTATATATACATATGGTGAGTATAAAAGTATACTCAGTAGGATCCTCCCTGAATCCTCTTGTTCAAAAGTAAAGAAAGTATGCTAAATCAGAGTGAACAACAAGTGAAACTAACTTGTTACCTAAATAGGTATACTAAGTTCCCAACCTCACCATGGATACTCTCACCAAGTAACACATACAAGAATATATCATATAGTAAAGAATATCAAGGTTACCTCGCTACTACTTCCCCATTGGTTTTCCACTTTTCCCCAACGACATACGTCCTATGCATCTCTCTCCAAAGGCATGCCCACATACACCCGGGCTAAGCTCCACAATCTGTACCACGTGCTCCACGAAGGCTTCCCACAGACACCTGGGCGAAGCACCACACCATCCTCACAACCATAAGTAACCAGGTAGTTTTCGGGAGCCACCACAGCTCGCATAACGTGTGTCATATGTCGGGTATTATACCTCAAGACATTACATCCCATACACCGAGTAAGGATCCTCAAGACATCACAGCCTATACATGTCACACCTATAGTAGTCCATAGGAAACTATATCCAGAATACATGTGTGTGAATAACAACAAGACATTACAACCCTCTATACACATATACGGGGAAAACTAACCACTGTGCCTAGTGGAACTAGTATCTACCAAGAGAAGAGAGCGGGGTCAAAGGGGGTAGTCATCCATTCATCCTCCCACCAGAATTTTGGGGAAAACACCCCCCAAGTCTCAGAATCCCCGGGGTGTCAGTTTCCCTTACTAACAGGGTGGAGTAGCGTATAGAAACACAAAAAGTACAGAATATATTATAACTCACAACCACACTATGGGCATAACCCATTGTTAGACAAAACTGCAAATAACGTCTCTCGGACTCCGGGCTGCCACTTCAAGGACTAGGTATCCTATAAGCACACAACCATTTAAAGAGCTTTATTATATTTCTTCATTACCTTTTTTATCAATTCCACTATACGTTAATTAATTCTTTAGACATTAATTAACCATGAACTAATCCACATTAAAATTTCATTCGAATCACACCCAAAAATTTCATTGTCCTTTCAAAAGTTCTCAACCTCATCATTAAGTTTCAACAAACTCTAACCCCATGGGTTAACATCATTTATTCAAACATTCATTACAGAGTTACTTTCCCATATTCACAGGCATTCTATAAAATCATCCTATGCTACTAAACACAAGGGTCTCAATACAGTGAGTAGATGTAATACTCGTCGAGTCCTTGCCTCCTATAGCAAGCGTGTAGAACCATTCTCCCTTGAGAGTCTAGAAATGGAAAGCACGTGGCATAACCCACGTGTCTTCACCTCTTTTGGGAGAAGGGTAAGTAAGACCAGCTGCCTTGAGCAGTGGGGAATGGTAAAATAGATAAACAACCAAAGAATCAAAAAGCATACAACAACCACATCCATCCCATTCCATCATCCCTGGTGTCCTCCTCGACACCCACATGCATAAATCGATGCATCTCTCCACTCTAGGTTCTATCCGCTGCCACAACCAAAAGGAATCTATGCCTCCACATATCAAAACTCCCCTCCAGGGTCACATCACATCACAAGAAGCAGGAAAACAAACATCACAAAAATTGGGCTATGACCCTTTCAATAAACAAGAGGGTAACTCGGAACCCTTCAAGGGATTATCAAACAATCAAAACTTTAAACCCTCTTGAATTAAGAGACGTATAATCCATTGGTTCCAAAATCAGGAACCTAACCAGTAAGCAATCACAAATGATTATACATGCTTACTATTCCAATTTGATTAACATCAAATGACAACAGGATCTAGATTCATTCACATGCCTCTTTATCTTTATCCAGACAATATCAATTAGTCCCGGTTTACATTCCTTACCAATTTCCACCAAGAACAACCGCTAAGCAAGGAAATCATATATATCACACTATCTAGAAAAACATGAGGCAACAATGTACAATCGATATGATTTCTTTATCCGGTTCAAATTATTTTATTAGGCCAATTCCATTATCATCCAGTGGGATTCAACATGTTAATAATATAGTTGCATGTAAAAGAAAGAGAATCAACGAATCCCCTACCTCAAGGTTTTTGATGAAAACCCCAACAACGAAGAACACATAAGAAAGATGGGTTGATTCTCCAAAAACCCGCCTTAGATCTCTCCTCCTAGAAAGATCAAGACCAAATCTCAACATATTTGGAATCCACACACTTAGATATACCCATAATGGGCATAGCACTATGAAACCGAGGGAAGAGGAGAAGTAGATCTAAGTAGATCTAAGAAACCAAACAAGAACGATCACATACCTCAAGAAACCGGCTACGATTCGCCAAGATAAGCCTTCAGATCACCTCAAAAACTCTTGGGAGAGGTTCTATTACCTTCATGGAAGGGTAATCCTGAGTTATGGACGCCTAAGATCTTAAAAGAACCATTTAGAGGAAAAAATAGTTAGATCCACAATTTTAGGATCTAAGATTAAGTGCCCGCACGATTAGTCCACACGATTTGTCAAACCTTGTGCTAATCGTTCATTAGCTACTACCTTGCCAAACACTCCTCACACGGTTTGTCCTCATGGTTAGACAAACTGTGTGCAAACCGTGCGTTAGCCACTGTCTTTGAAACCAACCTTGCTCGGTTTAGGCAAACCGTGTGCTAACCGTGTGAAAGATATTTCCCATTATATTTCCTTAAAAGTCCACCCAAACGCACCCCCAAGTCACCTTGACCTCCTGAAACACCTCCAACACAACATTTTCACAAAGGAATGGACCGGAAAGGTCTGGGCCATTACAGATTTGGTAATGGTACCTGGACATTAAACTAGTGGTTATGTGATAAACCAATGACGAGTGGTTCATTGATAATCAATGACAGGTTGTTCCGTAATAAACTAATGAAAGGTGGTTATGTGATGAACTAATTATTTGTGGGTCTATGATATCCATTCAATGAATTGGATATAGAGGTTGAATATATGGTTATTACATATGAAATAGGAATTGTAAGAGTAAAGTGATAATGATGTCCCATGGATATACCTAATATTTTTATGATTGATATGGTGTTTAAAAGATTTTAATGATCATGATTGATGTAACATGGATCATGATTATTGATTTTTATGAATATTTCATTTTCCATGATTTCATATTTTATGTTCTAGGTATTAATGAGTATTAGTTCTTTTATGGTTTGCTCATGCCCTATGATTTTGTCATCATACCGTTACAAACTCTTATGTTCATTAATGAAATTAAATTATTAATGATTATGATTACACTTACTAATAATCAGAGCTCACCCATATTATATTTCCTTTTCCACAGGTTTCAATGAGTGATGTTTTGATGATTCATTTACATAAATGAATTCACAAGGATGATGTTGATAATCTAATTTGAAATAATAAAAGCATGATTGAATGAGATAAATTTTCATTTTATGTTGTGTGAATTATTTATGTATGAGTTTTTCCTAATTTCATAGAACACTAATACTAAATGGTCATCTAGAATATATTTGTTCCAAATTTCCCTTTTTAAGATGTATGGTTTTTTAATGGAAAAATTGTGTCATAATTATCATCATCATAGCCTGAAATGTCAAGTCATGGATTTCTGCAATGGTTCCATGAGTACGAGTCCATGGATATTATAGTTGGTATCATCAGTCAGTTTTAATAATTTCAGGGATTATCATTTTTTCTTATGAGGTTAACTTAAGGGAAATTAATAACATCAAAGGTATATAAGCTTAAGGTTAATCATATTTTCAATGTGATAAGACAACCCTTATAAGGTTTTTAAGTAGTAAACATTTTGAGGTTATCAATGAAATTATGGTGATTTTTTAGGTTGTGATTTTTTAACCCCTTTGATCTAGATTATGTTTTATTATAGAGGATTTATTTTTCAAGAAAAATAAGAAATGGGGACAAACCTTAGGCTAGCGGATAACCCATCACATCTGGCTAGGTGGTGGGGCATGTACCCAAGACCGAAGGATGATATGGGGTTTTCACACTACCACTGGTATACATGATGTCCCGTTAGAAAGAAATTTTTTATAGGTAAATATAATTTTTATTTTATAAACATTTTTGGGTTTTATTTTAGAAATTGTGTTTGTTTTATCATTGGAGAATATATGATAAAATCCTTTTAATATTTTGGTTTCAAAATTAATTTAGAAAAGATTAATGAATTTTATGTATTGTTTTTTGTCAAATAAATTAGATTAAAATTTTGGAATTACTTTTGACTTTTGAATATTAGTGATTCATATGATGGTTTACTCCTTTTGGGAACTATCTTATCATGTGATAACCATTTTGGTTTCATTTAATGTTTGTATATAGAAGGAATACCTTGACAATCCATTTCTTGGTTATATGGTATTAAAAAGATTATTTTAGTGCTTCCATAATTATGAAAAAGAATCTTGAATATTCATTATTAGAAGAATAAGATGAAATTTTAGTGGAAAATGACTAAATGATGAAATTATAATAATCAAGTATTTGTATTTCCTTTCTTCACTTTCTCTAGACAGTAAGAGAATTCATTAACTCCAGGAAAGGAATATTGAAACATAATTATTATGTAATACATTTAAATATGAAAAATCCATTGTTATTTAATCTTCATAGATTTATGGTTTTTGAGGCCCTTAGCTTTTCATTGATCATTCAATTTATTATGATCAATATCCTCAACCACTCTAAAAAATTAGTTAATGTTTTCATATCTTACCACATATATTCTCCAATGTGGACACCTTGTTATGAATTACCCTAGGTAACCATTATGTTTCCCACATTCTCATTTTATGGGATTTTTTATGTGGGTTTCAATAAATAAATTCTTAAAATGTTAATCATTTAATAACCAAGATGAATTTTTAGGGTGAAATTAATTTTAATGGGGTCAGAAGTGACATCCAAATATTTTACGAAATATAAAATTTAAAAATAATTTAAATAGTTGGATTACATTAATTACATGAAATGAATAGTTTAGATTGTATTATACACAACACCATGTTAATATTTCATGGAACACAACATGAAGTCTTTTTGATAACGTGTGTTACATGCCAGATGGAATTCTTTAGAAAAAAATATTATATTGATATTTAATATGATAGTTATAAATTAGTCATTGTAATGGTGGGAGTGAATGAGATTAAAACAATTATGAGAACATAGATTGCTCATTTATTTAAAATCAGTTATTTATAATTATGTATAAATGAAAAGGATGAAAAATTGAATGCAAAGGAAGAGTTTTTATGAAAAACTATTTTAATAAATTAAATTAATCACTATAATTAAAATATTTAAATGAAATATATATAGTAAAAGTTCAATAAACTATTTAAAATTAATATTATATGTTTACTTTACAATGGATAATAATAAATCCAATTTTAAGCATAAAAATATGTATTTTTCTAAAAGAGAGTTTTTTCACCTTTTAATAGAAGATATTTTTTAAAAAATAAAATTTGAGAAATCTATATATTCTAATCTAAAAAATAAAATACATTATTGGAATAAAAATATCAAAATTTAGAAAGGGTTAATTTTTTTATAAGTTGTATTTTTTAATTTATAATATAAAATAATGGATTTTAATTGAAAACTGCATTTTCATCTAATTTATTTATAAATATAAATTTTATTTTAAATATGGTTTTAAATTATAATTAGTTAAATTATACGACAATATATCCAAATTAGGTAAGTGAAATCAATTTTACATTTATATTTTATATGGAAACATTTGAAACTATTGAACATTTTTACTTAAAAAACACGCTTTTTCACCATATCTGCGGGATTAGCATGAAATTTTATTTTTAAACTTATGCGAATTTAATTTGGAAATAATTATATTAATTTTTTTAATATGAATAATATTTTTAGTCTAATAATTACAACATAATCTATGAAAAAAATATTAATGACATAAATTAATATTATTTAAATTGATTAAGGTGAAAATATGGTTACTTAGTTGTTAAACTCAAATCATAATGGAAAAATGACATAAGTTTTAAAAATCCCATTTTATAGAAGTATTTTTAAAATATACCCTATTATATATATTGGATCATTATTTGTGGAATACAATATAAGGGATACCTTCTAATTGTGTTTAGATTTTTGTATTTATAAGAATTATACTCCTCCTCCACTTTAAAAAGGCATTCACTCCCATGTATTCTCGCACATCTCCATCCATTTTGGATCTTCCTAAACATAAAAAAATTTACTAAAAAATTAAATCATATATTTCTATAGTACACATATTGGTCCTAAATCAAATTGTAGAAGTCCTTTGTTGCAAACCAAAAGGACTTACCTGAAGAATATGTAACATTCTTCAATGAGAACTTTTGTTTTATTTCATTCTCATCCATTTAAATTATTATTATTAAATTATTATATAATTAAATAAGTATAATAATTGTACTGATATGTTTTAATATTAAGTATTCTACCTAATCCATCACAAAATTCCATCAAACGAGATACACAGTCATCGTTCTTATCTACAATAGACTACTACATCGCAAATCCATGTCGTTCTACATTCCATTACTACATTTCATGGTTGGAAATAATGTTTTATTTATAGTTTATATTATATATATATATTATTCATTATATATTTATTCATATGTAAATATTATATAACAAATACATTCATGTATTCCACTTTGTGGGAATACGATAATATCATTTGTGGAAATGTAGACTACCGTCTACTCAAAATGATGTGATTCATCCATGATATAAATAGAATGTATTAAGTATGTGTATAATAGAATATGTAAATAAATTAAATATATATGATATTCATGACATAATTAGCTTTATATAAACAAAATATATCACTTTATTTATTACCTTCTCACACACTGAAATAGTTGTAATGTTTTTGGGGATGTCAGGACTACCACCACCTTAATGAAATGTGATTATTCTTATTATTTTCCCCACCACATCATGATAATGATATATATAAGTATGTATAATTAAAATAAATCATATTCATCATATAATTTTCATTATATAAATATAAATGTTACTTATCTTCTTTCTACAATGAGCATTGAAAAAATGGGAACGTTACACATGTGTACATATGACCTTCTGTTTTAATGATTATAACATTGGTTCATTAATCGTAACCATAATAATTAATTATTATGAAAATAATAATTTATGTATAAAATATGATGATTATTTCATGATTAATATTATATATATTTTAAAATATTGGCCTCATTGACCTTAGTTTTCTCACTAATGTTTTTTTTGTCACATAATATGAATATGGTCAAAACAATCGACTTAAAAAAATTGATTAAGTAATTCTGTATAACATGTTAATAAGTGAAATTAATTTAAAATTTCCCAATTTTGAATAATTTTATCATATAAAACCATTTCCATTTAATTTATGATTTCATTATTGTCATAGGATTCCATTATTATCTCATAACATATTATTTATTGAAGAAAACACATCTCAAAATTATATTTTTTATGTTCGTTTAATGTTTTGATTAAATTAGAGGATTTTTTTATATTTTAAAAGGTAAATGATAATATGCTACGTTAAAAAACCTATATGGATATGTTTTAATCAATGATTTAAATTTTTTTCTCTATGGAAAAGGTAACCTGTCCAATCTAGAGAAATATATCACTTAGTATAATTTATAGTTTTTTTATAAATTCATTGTAACTCATTATTATTTTTATTATCATTTCCACCATATTTAAGATGTAATGTAGTTCTTTATTAACACATTATACCATACTTTTCCATTAAAAATTATGACATGTATATTTTTAAATGAACCTTATTATCAATTATGAATTATTTTTTCACCGTAAAAATTGAGGAATTATAAGTGAATGATGATTATACTTTGAAATTAAAATATTTGTGAAAAAATAAAATATAAAAAAAAATCAACAAAAATTAAACAACGATTAATCACCCATGAAGTATTATATGTTAAATCTTCCATTATAATAGATTATCCATTTTAAAAGTAAATAATATTCATTACATTAAGATACCCTTTCATTGATAGCTTATACCACTTAACATTGAATATAAATACCCAATTTTAATAGACAAACTATTTTACAAGACCATTACCTAATAATTATGAATTATAAAATGGTTTATAGATTTTTTTACATTAATTTACTATAAAAATGGTTCAAACCTTTTTTAACAACTAGTTTATTAATCCAATTTTAAATACACTATGTTTAATCTTGTTATCATTTAAATATTTGGCCCTTTATTTATAAATATGATCTAAGAATTAATTTTTTCTACCTCTAACTCTGTTTATGACATTTTAATCCTCTCACATATAGATTATAAAACATAGTATATTGATTTATTACACACACACACACACACACACATATGTGTATATATATATATATATTCAATTTTTATATTCAAATGATAATATTTTCTATTGATAATATAATAATAATATGTTCTTATTAGTGTTTGGAAATATGTTTTATATACTAATAGTGGTCCATAAATTTTATGTGACCAATATCTCATAAAGTAACTAATTTTGTTTTTCATAATAAAACTATCTTTTGGAGATTTTAACTTATACAATAGATTTGAAATGGTTAATAATTTTTATTTTATTCCTTATCCAATAATTTTTCATCTAATTTTAAACATATATATTTTAATATGAAACTCATTATCTATTATTAAGGATTTTTAAAGTAAAACCAAGAGAATTTGTTTTCCATGATGGATTTTAAAACACCATATGGGTTTTATCCATAAGAAACACTTCCTCATCACATTTTGACATATTCAATAGTAACTAAATTATAGAAATTCCCATTTGAATATGGGAATGACCCCATAAAATCCAACCCAAAAATGACAAAAATACAAACCTAATGAATTTATTCTTTTTTAATTTTCTCTATATCTCGCCTATATTTCCAAAAAATTTACACATATCACTACCTAGATCCAAACTCCAAGAATATTTGAAAATATTTAATCTAATGAATATATATTGCAAAAAATCATGGTCAATCCTATTTTCCACATAATTTACAATTCAAGGGGAGGATTTATTAGTCACAATAATGGACACCATATCCTCATTAAGAACACATATTTTGAAAATACCATAAAAAATATATTAAACATTACTGATTCTTCAAAAAAGTAGCATTTGGAAAAAAAATTAATTTTAAATTTCAGTTGTGGGTAAGGTTACTTGAAATGAATTTAATATCATAGTGAGTAATAAAACAATTAAACCAAGAAGATTGTTTTTTTGTGAGATAAAAAATATATTTTCATCTAAAAAACAATTTCTTATAACCTTGGGATCACTTATTTGAGAAGGAAAAATCCCATAATAATTTGCACAATAAAAGAACATTTAATGACCATGATGGTGATGCATAGTTAATATATGCATATAATGCATGCGCATTCAAGATAAATAACCTGGTTGTATCATATCACATGTTTTTTACTTATAAACCAATGAATATGTTCATTTATAGAATGTGAAACATTTTAATCAATGTTTTCAATAAATGAACACTTCTATAGCAGCAATGCTTGATTTCCATATGATGGAACTTGAGATGTTTTGATATGGATAACTCTATTCATGGAATGAAGAGTTATCATGATGGATATAAAAGTGGATGTGATCCATTATAGTTAGTGAGTGATATAATATTAATCTATATTCAATAATATCATCTCCATGAAAGTATATCTATCATACAATGATGGTTCTAGCACACCTTGGAGATTTTGAAATCCTTATAAAACATTCATGAATCCACTAGCTAGTGTATCAACTTCAAAGGTATAAGGATTTGTTCAAAATATCCCCATTAAAATCATAAAGAATTATCCTTCTTATAAGAAGATTTATTTTTTTATTATTCATGATTTTTTTTAATTTTTTTAAAAAAATTCATGTTGAATATTATTAAGTGAGATCTAGCTATTTTGGGTAATTTTTCATTGTAAATGATAATTATATGATCAAAAAAACTATAATCGGTTTTAGAGAATGTTTATTTATTATTTATTCATGTTGGATCAATTTTTTGGATAAAAATTGTAGTTGTTTTTTGAAATATATCATTATAATAAAATATTACAGTGTTTGGGGGCTCTATGTGAATCATGAAAGGATAATACAAGTTTTACCATTACATGAGGGTTTATGTATATATAAATTTTGACATAATTAGACATGAATGGTTCATGAAAATGAATAATGTGACTAAGGGTTTCTTGAAATATTGATATAATGGTAGTTTATGCTTACCATTATATGAGGAGGTTCATATAATGGTAACTACAACACCCTATAATGGAAATATTAATGTTACCTTTACATTGTAGAATGAAATTCATTGGTACTTATACATAGATGGTAAAATAAAAGAATCTATTTAATACAATGTTCAACATAATGGAACGAGAGGTGTAACATCCCCATATATGGAACTCTCTCACATAGATAAAAAGGGTTTGTTACAAGACCTCAAGTGAACCTCCCCATACACCAGATGCTTATAACTAAAAAATATGGTGGGAAATGTTTAGTGGAAAGATTATACCCTTGGTATGATGTTTCATAAAAGTATAAAATACACCTTTCAAACAAAATAAAATAAAATGTTGGACATATATGAAGATGACAATAAAATCCAACTACAAAATATAATATAAAAAAGGAATAATGTAATGACATGATGGAATGTAAATAAAATTCATGATAGAGGTAATGATAGTTAAAGACCAGAAGACTCACACTACTGGAAAACTAACCTTTACCAACGGTTTGGAACCGTTGGTATAGGCCTCCAAATCGTTGGTATAGCCTATACCAACGGTTTGGAGAACCGTAGCCAAGTAAGCCGTTGGGATAGGTCTATACCAACGGTTTTCAAAAAACCATTGGTATAGACCTATACCAACGGTTTTGGAAACCGTTGATATAGGTAATATGAAATCTATACCAACGGTAATGGAACCGTTGGTATATAAATTCCAAAAAATAAAACATCCACTGGGATTTGATCCCAGGACCCCTCGTTTATAATCGAACGACTTAACCACTAACCTAACATCACTTTGTAAACATAATTTCATAAATATATATATGTATTATCATAATTATTTAAATTTTTTATTTATATAATGTTCTTGGTTAGAAGGCCTGGAAAAAAATTAAATAATCTATCCCAACGGTTTGGAAAACCGTTGGGATAGGTTTGGGTGGGTTGAACTTTTGTTGGCCGAAGGTTGAAATTATCCCCTCCCTTTCCCAACGGTTTTGGTGAACCGTTGGGAAAGAGGACCCTTTCCCAACGGTTTTCGTGAACCGTTGGGAAAGGGGAGGGAAAAGGGACCCTTTCCCAACGGTTTTGGTGAACCGTTGGGAAAGAGGACCCTTTCCCAACGGTTTTAGTGAACCGTTGGGAAAGGGGAGGGAAAAGGGACCCTTTCCCAACGGTTTTGGTGAACCGTTGGGAAAGAGGACCCTTTCCCAATGGTTTTGGTGAACCGTTGGGAAAGGGGAGGGAAAGAGGACCCTTTCCCAACGGTTTTGGTGAACCGTTGGGAAAGAGGACCCTTTCCCAACGGTTTTAGTGAACCGTTGGGAAAGTGGAGGGAAAAGGGACCATTTCCCAACGGTTTTGGTGAACCGTTGGGAAAGGGTAGCTATACCAACGGTTTTTACAAACCGTTGGTATAGAAGTGTTGGGAAAGATCATCTTTCCAGTAGTGTCAAATAAAGTCTAAAAATACCCTGGTACCGAGCCCCCCATTAGTCAAAGTCCATACATCATCCCATCTAGAAAATAAGAAATCAAGAGGAAGGACTTTTCCCCTTGTAAAAACTAGGATCCAAAAAATCATCTTGGGAAACAAATAGCAGCCCAAAGAGGGTGTCAGTAAAACTCAACAGGTGGACACCACAATGTCTAAATAAAAAAGTATGATAAGATGTGTATGAAATAAATCAATAAATAGGTGTATTAATTAATACAAAAATTAATACAATACAACCACATCCATCATTGTCAATGTATCAGAATAATGTTGAGCATGACTGATGACCATGCCAGCAACAACCATATACCCATGGTATAGTCACAAAAAAAGGATAAAATATTTATAAGAATTAAATAGTATAATTCAAATCCCTATAAGTATTACACGATAGGATTGGGCATAAAATTCTCTTTATAAGCATGAGATAATGAGAATGGGCCGAGCCCACTCCATATTATCATTACAACATATAATTATGCATGTTCCTGGGATGAGCCTGATATATAATCATTTTAACATGAAATAGTTTTCATGTAAAATAGAATGGATATCAACATATTACATCATATATATCAATAGTTAATTAATAAAATTATCATCTATCATTCAAATACCGCATTCAATTTGAAGAAAAACTGATCAATAATCATATAAAAATGAATATTTGGCAATTTTTTTATTCTATACCATGAAATCACTTAATGTCACATGTCATGATTGAAAAACATTAAATAATTAGCCAATATAATTTCATAGAATTGTTTACTCACACCCCAGATAACCATATGATAAGATAAGGGCCCATTAAAAATAATATGAATCAAAGAAAAATCCATTTCATTGATTTAATTTATTTTAGGTCACACTACATTAGAAAAATCACAATATTTCACAATATTTTGAAATTATAAAACCATAGGGTTGTGATTTAGACTCCCTACCTTAACATGTGATGAAAGAAAAGCTTCCAATGGAAATAAACCACAAAAATGAAGGATAGGATGATTGAAAAGAGGATCCTAGATCAAAACTAATCTTGATAAAAACCAAAAATGTAGTCAGTCAAGTTATTTTACCACAAATGTTAGAGAACTAAGGGAGAGAAGTTAAAACAAAACCAAAACCACCTATCATGGATTTTTCACACAAACAAGATGTCCAGAAAAGATTTTGGCACTACAAAATCACATGAAAAATTCTCTAGGGTTGAGAGGAGAGGATCTATAGGGAAATGAAAATGAAATCATCCTCAAACCATGTTGAAAATAGTAGGTACACAATGTGAAATTTGGATACATGTTGTGTAAATATCATTAATGGAATATTCCAAAAAACATATCTCTTTGGATTTATTTTATTAAAATAATTAAACTACTCTAGGATGTGTAATCCCTTCTCACCATTTGTAAATGTTCTTTAGATTTTTTTTATCCCATTTTCCTTTACTATAACCCAAACTCCTTTTAAATCTTCTTAACACACCAAGAACCTATTTTAACTAGTAATCCCATTTATACCCGAACTCTATTAATTCAAACAAGAATACATCCTCAAACGTTAGGTTTTTTCCCACAAAAATGTATCTCTATATTCAAATGAAACTCACCCACCATGTATCAAAAGAATACTCAAGGAGGAATATATCTAGAAAATACGGGTTCTTACAACCACCAACCTTATAAAATCTTTTCCCCAAGCTACTCCATTAATCATTTTGAGGTTTTAGTGAACATGTATGACCACTATGTTAACAAATCAGAATTCCCCTCCTAGGTTTCCTTCTAAACTCAACCATGATTCCACTACACTCAAACCAATAGTATATTCCTACACTAAATTCATTTCTCCCTATGATTCACGACCCATATTAGATACTCCTTCAAGGACACATCAATACAAAGTTTGATGTATAATACAACTATCACATGGGAAGGGTCTCGGTGATATTTTTGTAGTTTTGAAACATGGATCACATCATTTATAGAATTTTAGCACTATGGATGGTCTAAAAGTTATTCCCTTAGATCGACCCTTGACAATATTTCAAACGGCTAAAAAAAATTGGGTGAAAACTTTACATATTTCATGATACAAAATTTCCCCATTTTAGGCGAAACCTGAACAAAAAACATGATGACTAAAATTATATTCTAGAGGTCATATTTGATGGTCAATATAAGATTTCTATATACTCTATGTGTTCACAACCACTATCTAATCAACTAACCTCCTCAAAAGTGTCCTAAATGAAACTAGGACCAACAAGTATTGACTCACCTACCTCCAACCGACAATGATTTAAATGAAATGATCATTATTCAATGCCAACAAAGGATCCATATGGATATATAATTGGAATCTATTATTATATGAAAACCCTACTAGTTCCATTTGTTTCCCCTATGAACCACTAAATTCTAAAACACCGACTTATAACACGTTCCCAACAATGTAAATATTCTGCTCAGATTTACCATCAGCCTGTGGACGAATGGTTATTCTTAAAAGAATGAAAAATCAACTTTCCATATGAAGACCCTACCAAAAATTAATTAATTAAATTAGGATCACTTTTTGAAATGATATTCATTGAAACACCATGAAAAAGAACCACCTCACGCATGTAAAGACATTTTATATCATCAACTCTAAAAGTTTCAATGATATGTAAGATGTGGTATACCATTAGTCAGTAGATCAAGAAAACCCATACATTTTCATTGTTATGGGTTTTTCATGGTAATCCTACCAAATAATATTGTTTTACATAATCTTATTTTCAATAAGGAATGGGAAAAGGTTTTACAATCCTAATAAGCATATAATGCTTATATTTCACCTAGTAAAAAGTGAAGAATATAGAAATGAATATTTCATAATAAATATTCATTCCGGAAAATCAGTACATACCTTGGAGATCAAGATACATAATTGTTAAACAAATATGCACCACCCATCTTGAATAATGAAACTCCCTCATCAGCTGCTCACGCAAGCACATAAGAATCCATATTAGACCATATAAATTTAAAGATTTTCCATTATAAAGAGAACATCCTAATGGGGTCTTCCCACCATAAAATATCTATATCATAACTGAGAACATAAAATTAGACAAATTCATAGTTTGGATCATTTCCAAAAGCATGGGTATGACAGATTTACAAGTCATAGCTATAAAACCCAGAGACCCCAGATCATCCAGATGCAGTTATGAAAAATTGCCATCATCTACCACTTATTTGAAAATTCATCTACAACCTCCAAAAGTTTTTTTGGTCTCAATTAATCAACAATTAGGTTTCCATTTCCTAGTGTATTATATAATCATATATAAAAATACTACAAATATTTGACCCACTTCCTCTACCAAAGGATTAGGTATCCTTGAGAAATGATATACTTGAGACTCTTGTGGTCCACGTATACCAAAATCTTCTCACCCATGAGATAGTAACTCCAATAAATCATGGAATGTACCCAAAATATTACATCTAAATAACGAGTCATGCATTCTCATTTTTATAGATACATAAGCAACCACAAAATCCTCTTTCATTAGAACTATGCTGAGTAAAAATTTGAATGTGTCACAACACACAATATATGAATTAACCTATATAATTAAAGGGATTATTGGATCTAAATTCATCCAACCATTTAGGTCCCAAAAATATTTCATGTGAGAATTAGAGTAAAAGAAAAACCACCCCTTCATTGGTCATCCTAGACATTGGTGTTGCAAAATTGGAGAAATCCAAGATAAAGCACAAATAATACCCTTATAAACCCAAAAATATTTGAATTTTGAAGAATTTTAGGGGATGATAGCAAGATATTATTGTTGTGACTTTCTATAGGTTCATATAAAATCCTTTCACTAAGATGACATAACCCAAGAAGTGCACTTTTTTAATATGGAAACTACTTTTGGTTAGCTAGGTGTAAAGATGATGCTTTCCTGATGTACTAATTGTTATGTCAATATTTTTTTCATGATTGTCCTATTAATTGGAGTATGAGAAGATATCATTGACAAAAACCCACTAAAAACTATTCTAGTGAAAGTTGAAAGATCCAATTCATTATGTCCATGAATACCTTTGGTGTATTTTTCAATCCAAACCAAATCACTATGAATTCATACAAGCCAAACTTATTCATAAAAGAAGTCTATGGTATGTTTGATGGTCTCACCCTTAACTGATGGTAAAAAAATATAAAATATATCATGGGGAAGATCTTAGAACCCCTCAACAAATAAAAATTTCATCAATACATGAAAGAGGATACTGGTTCTTGATTATTATCTTGTTCAACTTATGAAAATAAACAAAAAAGTGTTATGCCCCATCATTCTTCTTGGTGAATTGAACTGGAGAAGCCTAAAGTGATATACTATTTTTTAGGAATCCATTAGATTCTAGATCTTCCAACTAAACTTCCATATCCAAAATCTCAGCTGGTGTAATTCTATAAGGAATGATAGAAACTAGATCTTCTCCCATCACATACTCGACCATGAAATTGATCTCTCCCTTGGGTGGTAAGCCATAAAAATCGACATGAATGAAATAATGAAAATTGTATTGCACATGAAGAATTTAATCCAACTTTATTCCACCATTTTATAGAACATGACCAACCATATGATCCATTAGAAAATCCAATCTACACTAAATGTTTTCCGCACGACTAGAATGATGATCCCACTCACCCTTGTAAAAATAATTTCCTCTATATAGAGACAGAAAGGTAACTCTCCTCCTCTAATAGTCAACGTGAGTCTATTATAAAAATAAACAATCCATACCATGAATTTAATTAAAACTTATCATTTATAGAATAAAAATTTCATAAGAAAATTGATAACCACCCTTATCCTGAGAACACACCTTAACATGTTTGATATTTTTTGACTGCACTTCCAAGGGTGTGTCGATTGTTATAACACCATTCATGATTTCCACATCCAATAAAAAAATGTTTTAAATAAGAGATTATATAAAATAATTTGATTCTAATATATAAAAAAAATGAAATGTATGGTAGATTATACAAGAATTGTACCTCAGATGGTAGACGGTCCTGCACCAACCTTAGCGATAGTTGCCTATATATCATGAAAATGACGTTTACCTCTTCCTTGGAATCCTGTCAAAATACCCTAATATATTTTTCATTCCTTGTACTATTTATCATGAACTGGGGTACCATCTCTCATGACTTAACATGATGAGCCAGTGGAACTATAGATACCAGCATGCTAAGGGGTAAATGGGCCCCTTATAGAATCTGGTTCCTGTTCTGATCTCCTTCTACTGGTGAATTATAAAATGTCCATACATAACACCAAGATATAATCCAGTCTTCCAAAAATTCAACACTAAACTATGTATTTTGGATACTGTGGGATCTTGTAACAAAAATTTCCACACTAATAGCACTAAAATAGAACATGGTCTTGATATGGTTTTGTACTACCCAGAATACTTTTCCCACTACAAAATTGAAGGAAATAGTCATAGCAGCGCTACTTTTCACTCGAAGAAGAACTCCAAGATTTCCCTAAAGAAAGGGGATGGTTGATATATTGTGCCTCTATCAGATTCCTTCCATGATGAGTGCGTTTTTAATCATGTCATAAAAAATACTTAAACTAAAAATGTTTACCTATAAACTGACATTATATCAAAGAACATTTGGAAAATTTCTCACACTAGAGATGTCACCAACTGCAAAAGATGGCACAAGGCATTATAGTCGGTAAAACATCCATCATATCCATCACTCACATCCCCTACTACATCAAATGCATGAAATCATGATATTTTTCATCCCTCAATGTTTTATGATAGAAATGTATTAGGAACTTCTTTCATAAGTCCTTCCATGATAGATCATCTTGCTGAATAGGTACCTCCATAATATCCCACCAATGATTTGAAGGTCCACAAAACATATATACAGTAAGATTCACCATTCAATAAATGGGTGTATCTGGATTCATAAAGATCATATAGACCAACTTGATATAGAATCATCTAGCTAGGGTCCTCATTCCTTAGAAAAAATTGTTAGATACTACAGTTGAAACTCTTTTTTCAGCTCATCTATATATGGAATGGTGTGAAATGTCCCCCTTTCCATATATCGAATGACCCATATGATTCTATCATAAAATTGAAAACCAATATACACCTTAGGAACTAATAGAATATCCAGTTTCGATATATTAATTTGATTGTGATTCCCACTCTCATGGCAATCAAGCCAAATATGATGAGGAGGCATTTTCTCTACTGGATAATCACCCACACTAGAACACTAGATAAGAACAAGTAAAAACTTAATAGGTGAGTATGAAAAATAAAAAACAACTCATGTTCTCTCAAACATGGATTTAATGTTTTTTAGAATGACCTTACAACCCATTTAATTTTTCTACAGAAATAGATATCTCTCATATAGTTCAACAAGAAAGTATATGTCACATAAAAAATAGACATGTCCATATAATGAACAATGCATGTTAATATATCCCTATATACCAATTACGATGAATGTATTTTCATCTCACACCATACCAGGCCACAAGTACCAATAGAAAGAATAAAAAACCTCATAAACCAATAACCTCATATAACATGTGAATCACACAAAGTGAAATAAAATATTCAATAAGAAGAACACAACACAATAACATTTCTATGCTTAGGTACTAATTTTTACCCCATACACGGGTTAGATACTCCCATAGAAAATATAATTACCATATATAGAAACATCATAGTCTCCTTTCTACCATTGACAAATAGTAGATCAAAGGAAAATAAAACCTTCTCATTTGATACTACGTTGTAACATCCCCAAATCTGACCCTCTCTCTCAGTGCTAAAAAGGGATGGTTATGAGACCTCAAGCGTGACTCCCTGTAAGCCAGAGGTTTCCAACTAGAAATGAGGAAGTTAAATTTATAGAGGGGTGACTATAACCCCTTATAATGAAGTGTTATAGAAGTAGATTATAAACTATACAAAAAAAATAAAATCAAAGTATGGATAAGGAATAATGCAAAAATAAAATCCAACTAAATAATATAATAAATAATAGAAAATACAAAAATGATATCCTAGAATGTATCTAAATGTCCTGATATAGATAATATAATTTATAGACTAAAAGGCTCAAATAAAGACTCAAAATATCTGGTCTCAAACTCCACTTTAGTCCCCACTCCAAAATCCACCCCATCTAGCAAACAAGAAATGAACAACAAGGACCTTTTCCCTTGTCCAAAATATCATCCACAGAATTTTCTCCTATAGTGTTTGATTATTACATAGTCGGTCGACACCACTATGTCTAAATAAATAAATATAACAACAAGTGTATGAAATAAAGACATAAACAAGTGTATTAATTAATTCAATATTTAATAAACCAAATTCACAACCTACTTCAACATCATGATAAAATTACTCTAAGAATTTCTTATGACCATGAAAATAAAAATCATATAATCAAGGTAAAATAACTTGGTTCAGAACCATCCTAAAATATATCTGAGCACATATTATGACCTTGGAAAAAAACCTAATACCCATGGTATAGTCACAATCATTTGGGTCAAAGCCCTATAATCAATACAACATATAGGTCAAAGTACTGTAAGCATTAAAACATGGGACTAGAAATAAACCACTCTCTATAGGAATTACAGTATGAGAATAGGCTGGTACTAATTAGTATCATCATTACAACATATATCTGGGCTTGTTCCAAGTCCAAAACCAATATATAAGTATTTTATCATGGAACACAAGTCCTGTCAAACAACATGGATATCACAATACCATGTCCTATATATCAATTGTTAATTAAAAAAAGTACTATTTATAAATTAGATACCACATTCAATTTAAATAAAAACTTATTAGAAATTATTTCAAAAATAAATATTCCACAATTTAGGGATTCTATAAAAACTAATCACCTAAAGTCACATTTCATTAAAAAAACACATTAAACCATTATCCAATTTAATTATATTCAAAAGTTTTCCCCCCATGGGTATCCATTAGCCATATTAGAAGATAATAAAAATTAAACAACTTTAAATAATAATCCCATTCATTGGAGAAATTCATTTTAAAGAAAAGAATGTTGGTGTAATCAAAATATTACATAGAATTTGTAATTATGAAACCATATGGTTAAGATTAAAACTACATACCTTAACCAGTTAAGAACAGATCACTTATAATGGAAACCTCTCAAAAACGGAATGTGGAAATGATTAGAAATAGGTTCCTAGATTAAAAATGATCAGGTTAAAAACCATCAAGGTAATTGGTCAAGTAATTTCATCGCAACGATTCGAGAACCAATGGAGAGAAGTAAAAATTTGTCCAAAACCATATACCAGGGATTCATCACACAAACAGACCATCCAAAAATGATGTTGGCACTCCAAAATATTCTAGGGAATTCCATGGGGTTGAGAATAGTGGATCTGAAGTTGAATTAAATTGAAATCATCTACACACCATGTTTAAAATAACATGTTGGTGAATTACATGGAAATTAATGTGTTTAGAAGACTTATAAATATTTTCAGTGGAATATGAGGAAAAACCTATCACCATGGATTTATTTTATTATAAAAATCAAACTATTTCATGCCATGTAGTCCCTCTACATGGTGAGTAAATTCTTTGCATCTAGTTTTTTGAGTCCATTTTCCTTTAAACCACCAAAACCCACATTAAATCTTCTTAACTTACCAAGAACCCATTTTAACACTTAATTCGTTTCATATCTAGACTCTTGTAATTCAAAGAAGATTACATCCCTAAACATTAGGTCATTTTCCATAACAAAGGCTCCCCATCTTCGAACTTGACTTAACCAACAATTCTCAAAACAAAAAACAAAATTAAGTATATACATGGAAAAGATGGGATCTTAAAAGAGGTACACCTTTAAGTTGAATGATATGTATAATGTTTTTCATACTTTACCACTATGTGGATTGTCTATGTAAGGGTAGTGAGAGGTATAACCACAGGCATTGTTTTTTTGGTTACCATTATACATAACATTTGTGTAAAGGTAATCGAACTTACATTCACATAAGAAAGTGTTCTTCAGTAACGGTAAGAAGAAATTTTTTGATTTTATTTAAAAACCACCTTACTATTTTAAATCATTTAATGTTTTAAAAAATGTCTATAAATCATTATTAAATGTATTTTAAGAATATTTAAATTATATGGAATTTATAAATAAATTAATTAACTATAAAAGTTTTTAATTAATTAATTAAAATTATATAAAGATATTTATTCTAAAAATATTAATTGTTAATATCAAAAGTTACTATTAATAATTTTATATTGGATAAATTTTCATAATTAAATAAATGAATTTATTTATAAATCCTTAATGGTAATATATTAATGTGTTTATAAATTAAATAATATATTATATGTCAATTATATATATTATTTATATAAATTAATTATAATTTTTTTATAATTCATGAAATATCTTATGAATTTCATATAATATAAAATATTAGTGATTTCATATTGAAATGAAAAAAATTCATATTCTAGTTAATTTATTAATTTATTATAATAATAATTTAATAAATAAATTTTATTAAATTTTTATCTTATGTTTGGGATTATTAATTAAATTGTTATTTAATTTGCAAAATTCCAAATGGTATTCATGTTTAGTAAATTACTTTTGAAATATTAATATTGTGTATGTTTTATTATTAATAGCTAATATTCAACTAGGAGTTCAAGACCTACATTACACACTATTTCTGAATATAGAAAACATAGTTTTTCATGAACCTTGGATTTATTTTTTTATTTTGTGTCGTTATATTTAATTTTTTTGGGTATAGTTTGTGAATATTAAATTTTATAATTATCATGAATTGAATTTTCTCTTGAGTAATGTCCCCTGGGTATAGGGACTTGTTGTTGAGAAACTTAGTAGCTTGGTGGTTATTCCTTGTCTAGAAAGGACAATGAGGTATGCTATCTATCACTCTAGGATTACTAATGTGAATATTTTCAATCACACACATATCTAATACTTGAAATGAAATGAACATAAACCTTATATATATGATTAATTTAGATAAGTATAATATTTCAGTAGTTTATTTTTGATGAATTATACAAACTTGTGGGTTATGTAAAGAGTTATAGATTATTTGGGGCACAAGAATATTAATTTGGAGGCTGAAATAGTTATTATAAACAAAAAATGATAGAATCATGTATGTGAAAAAATAAATTAAAAATGAGAATATAAATATTTTGTAAGATATATTAATTATTAGTTTAATGTGTATATGGTTTATATAAAATTATAGAGAAATGAAACTACTGAATTTACTAAGTCTTATATTTTACAAAAAGATTCAAATGTAAAGAAAAAATCATCCACATGGGTAGTTTCTGGTGTAATTAGTTTCCCCTTAATTATTTTTTGAAATGGCGAAATTAATAATTGACACAAGAATGTCATGTTGGGCTATTCTGTGATTATGTAGGTTCCACTAAATTATTTAGTGCTAAATTATTATTTTTTGTTTCCATTAAATTACAACATATGAAAATCTTATCTATTATGATAGTAGAAGAATAGAGTTTTTTACATATATATGATGGGTTTGGATAAATAGTTACCTACTCAACCATCCAAGAATCACAACTCTTCTAATAAGGATGATTCCCTTCATTAATAACTATGTGCTTAGTGGAACACTAGAATGGACTCAATGAATAATAAAATTTCTATATTCAATTAATAAATTAATACATTTCATGGATGCATCATTTTTAGTGGGGGGAAATTCTTTTATCATCCTAAATAATTTGATATAGTATATGATACCCACCCTTAATCAAGACTATGACGAGATCACTAATAGGTAATGCCTATAAAATAGTTAATGGTTTGTATATATGGATGATAATTGTTTTAAAATAGAAAAATTATAATTATATGAATGTGAATATTATAGATATTAATCACACCAACTATGAATCATTATTATTAGATACTGATTGTCATCACACATGTACTCTGAAAAGAAATGACACAATGACATGAGGTAATTTATGAAGGGTTAAATGGATATTCATGTCCCTAATGGAGAAATTTATGTTTCATTATAATTATTATCTTATCATATATTTCTATATAATGTACTAGTCTTAGAATTTAAATGTATAATTATTTTCACACCATGAATTTATTTAAAGCCCTCGAACATAGTTTTTTAGTATTTATGGTGACATTATTACATTGACACTAGACACATGTAATCACATATAGAATGAAAAAACTATTCATTAGTATTATTAAAAAAGATATATAGTTGAATAACTCATTAACTTGAAAACATAAAATACAACATATTGAGATTACATATTATGCATCGCTGAAATCATTATAATAATCTTTCATTATATTGTGGGGAAAGGAAACAAAATAAGGGTGAGCTGAGATGCTTTCTAAGGGTTACATAAAACCGAATATTTCAGGAATAAATAATACATAATCAATATAAAATGTTAAATAACTAAAACCACATGTCATTTTATTAACAACATGATCATGTAGAATAATATGGAAGTAAAAAATAATATTGAAATAATGACATATAACTAATCACGCTAACTTGAATATTATACAAGGGTATTAAAACTATTCCAATAACCACATGTATAATAATAAATAATCTCATAAGGATAAAATATATATTTATGGTCATTATGAACATACTATCATGACCTCACACAAAGAAATCTTACATAAATGGGTAATGACATACCCAAACAACAAATATAGTTTGTATAATGAGACATACTAATGCATAAAGGGGATGTAGAATTCCCCACCTGTAACGCCCCACATTTTTCAAAAAATAAATAGAAATTCATGGAAGTTTTTTTTAAGTAGATATTTTTAACTATCCTTTAAAACATAACTTTTCCACTTCTATGTTTTCAATTTCAAGAAACTGTCATCTACAATTGTGTTTAGTATGTTATTTGGAGTCTATTGGCACCAAATTGTTTTTTAGTGAATAGTAACATACCCATATGAATAGTAATATTAATAGTAATATGAACATAATTAATAGTAAATTTCATTATTATTTTATTTTCTCTAGGATTTATGATAATAACATCTTGGTTAATTTTTTAAAGTGATATAGTTTTAGTTATAAAATTAGAATTGTTAATTTTTGAATTAAGTATGATTTTATTTAAAAATTAAATTAATAATATTTAGAAAATTATTTTCAAAAAATGGAATTCATTTTTGAATTATACATGTAAAAAAATTATTAGGGTAAATTTTTGGGTTTTTTTTGGAAATTCTTGATTTTTCGGTGAATAGTGAAATACGATAAAATATCGTATAATCAAATTATCAGTAAAATACACTATTTATGACATCGTAAGTGATGAAAGGAAACATGGTAAGAACTAAAATTCCATTATTACTATTTTAGGTCACATTAACCAAGACTATTCATAATCATGGGCAAAAATATTATAATAATGATTAAAATAATGAAAAATACCCCCTCTCCTCCACTATAAAAATCACCCTCACTCCCTACATCTTACAACACCTCTCAAGCCATGATCCATTCCTATGCTCTGCCCAATACTCCTCCCAAGTCTCTTCCCCACTTCCTAGAGCTTCTGGTATCACCAAAGGACCAAAACCAAATCCATTAAGAAGGATCTCAAGGAGAAGATATCAAGAGGTAAACAACCTCTTTTATTTTCCTTCTTTTATTTAATTTTATGTTATTATCTTCCTTTACCATTGGATTATTTTGGGATATTTCATTAAATACTCCCAATTAATTTCCATATTATTTATGAGTGATGATATATTCCCTTTCTCTCATCAAACTATTTTTTTATGAAATTTTAAGAGACGCTGTTGGGCTGCCGGATTTTCATGAGAAATTTCTCAAGTTTTCTTTTGTTTCATGATTCATTTTTCTTCATTACTCACCCCCTATTATAAAAGAGGAATAAAATCTCTAGAATCATGTATATTATGGATTTTATCATGTTCATGTAAAATTCATCATCAATTTTATTCTCCTCTCCCACTTATTCAAATAATAAAAAACATTTCCCATGATGTGTCGAATTACCGACATCGTCGACGATGTGATTTCATTTTTCTTTAAATCCTTCATGTATGGTCATGAAACCATTTTTATGGTTGAAAATTGTTATAATATATGTATTATGTCTCATCAATGGTTCTGGAATTTGTTTTAACACATGGTTTTAATTTATAAAACGAAATGAGGTTGTTATTATCAAAGAACCACTAAAATGATCTAAACGAACGTCATTAATGTTTTAACTTATGAATCATCCTCATATTAAAAATCCAAATTATAAATGGTAAAAATTATGGTACGGGAAATATTTAAATACCTTTCCATTCCATTTCAGGAATTTCACTTCCAATCGACTAGAACATCCACCATGAACCAATCATGGAAATCATGTTAAGAACTCACCCAAAAACAGTGCAAAGAGCAAAATACTAACAATTAAAGGGTGAAACAATGTTATGAATTGATAATATAAGATTTTATAAACATGAAAAAGTTTCTGTAAACTACTAATAACACTCTTTTAACCATTATACAAGATGTTTAAACAGGTTTTAAGTAAGACAGACCCGTGGTAAGGGAATTCTTAACCAGAATTCCATTCTTTGGGTTAACCTTATACTTCATTATTTATGTTCTATTTAAATTGTTTGTGTGAGGGGTTATGTTTATATTATGTTTTATTATGTGTATTTATAGTATATATTCATACTCCATTGACTCTATTAAGTCTCTCTTCAATTTTTTTGATATTTATAAGGGGTATTTCTTTGAAAATGTTCATTTTAAATTCGGTTTTACAAAATTCCAAAGTAATGTTTATATTGAACTATTAATGTTGTATAATTATGTTTTGGTTCTTGGGAATTATTTATGATAAAGTTTGGGACCTATATCTCCCTCCAATACATTGGGTATGTTTATGTTGTAGGTCGGCCTTATGGTTACTCCAAGTGTAACTACGACGGTTATACAAAGTAAGTTAGCTGTGAGGGTTACAAATTATAAGGTAGCCAAGAATAGTTACAAGATTATGTAAGTAATTCCCCAAGATACCTTTATGATTATATTTATGTTCTCATTTTTTGTGTGTACATTTTTTAAATCTCATGTTACACAAAGTAGGTATATATGGGTGACAAAAATGACTTTTGAAAATGATTTCATACGTTACGAGTATTCATGGACTAATGTGATCTTTCCTTCTTTTCCATCCCTTATTGAGATTTTGTGCTCATCCCATGTTTTTAAATGATTTTCACATTTTAATGGATGTGTAAGACAAGGAAATAATTCATGTTAAATTTTTAAGAATTTTCATTGATTCTTATTTCAAGTTTTAATGTTTTATATTTTGAAAAAAAATGGAAACTGTTTTTATGGTATCCACTCTGTAATAATGTGTAATGTTATGAATGTAATGTCCTAATTATCTAAAGCTCTAAACATGAAAAGATACTAAATGTAAAATTAATTGTTTTATTGATTAATTCAATATTATGTATGTAATAAGGTCGGGTCCTTATAGTTGGTATCAGAGGGAGGTTTAGATAACTTTAGGGGTTAGGGTGATTTTAATATAAAACCATAAATGATTTTCACTCTATATTTAATTTGAAATGTTTTTGAATTTAAATATTACCATGTTGCTTCATTTAAGAAATTTTTGTTCAAAATGGTTGTCTACAGAAGGAACGTGGATGCTGATGGGGAGAGGCATCGACAGAATGACATCCTTCCGGAACTATAGCCCAGAATGGTAGGGATTGGAGCTGAGCAGTTTGTGACAGTAATAGAACAACTAACACAGACAATAAATAGTGGTGGAATCCATACAAGAGAACCAATATAGGTACCAAAATAGAATATGACAGTAGTTGAAAATTTTATGAGACAACATCCTCCTGTATTCAATGGATCTTCTGACCCAGTAGCAGCTGAAGGATGGATCAAAGCCCTTGAAAAGATATTTGATGTTTTGTGATGTTTAGAAATTCAAAAGGTAAGTATTGAAAATTATCATTTTGAAGGGGAATCTGATCAGTGGTGGACAATGGTAAGGAATACCAGGGGTATAGGGGATTTTTATGCCTTAGAGTGGGATGAATTTAAAATTATTTTCCTTGAAAATTATTTTTCTAAGGTGGTATGACTTAGAATGGAGAAGCAACTACTTGAATTAAAATAGAATGAGGAAGATTCAGTGGCTGTGTATGAAGTGAACTTCACCTGACTGGTGAGGTATGCCCCAAATCTTATTCTGGATCCTGATATCAAAATCAACTGCTTTTACTCAGGATTTAATCCAAGGTATATAAGGGCATTGGCCTCCTGTGAATTCAAAAGATTGGAGAAAATTGTCTGATGTGCTGAGAGGGTAGTGATGGAGTTTGTTGATGATCATGTGCATTTTGGAAACAAAGAGAAGTAAAGGTCCAGTTGGAAAACAATGGGTAAGAATCAACAAAAGAAATATGATGTTAAGAAAATCCAATTTCCAGTTTGTGAAAAGTGTTGCAAGAAACGTCATGGGGAATGTATTAGAAAAACTGGGAAGTTTATTAAATGTGGTAAGTTTGGACATATGGCCCGAGATTGCAATGAAAATTATCCAAAGACTAATCCCAAAAAGCATACTGTAATGTGTATAAATGTGGTGAGATGGGATATTATGCAAATTCCTGCCCAAAGAGATATTCGAGTGATGAAAAGAAGCCAGACTACAAGAAGAAAGGTTTAGTGAGATCCTTTGCGACTACGTCACTAGATGTTAGTCCATCCAATGATGTCTTATTAGGTACTTTGTTTGTTCACTCAGATTTTGCTAAAGTTTTTTTTGATACAGGGTCTACGCATTCCTTCATCTTGGAGATTTTTTTGGTAAATTGGAAATATCACCTCAACAAACGAGACTCGAACTTGTTGTTAAAACACCAGGGGAAATGTTATAGAAAAGTGAAATTATAATAATATTTCTATTGTGGTCCGTGGAAATACTTTACCTCCAAACCTTTTTGTTTTACCCTTAGTCGAGTTTGATGTTATTCTAGGGATGGACTGGCTTTCTGATTATCATGATCATATTAGCTATAGAGCTAAATAAGTTTTTTTGTCAGAAAGAGTTTCAGTTTGTATACAAGAATGAACCAGAACAACTGATAACATATCCGAAAGCTGAGAAACTATTTAAAGATAGAAATTAATGTTATCTTGCTCAAATTATTGAAAACAAGGGAACTATTAATATTTATGATGTTCTAGTGGTAAATAAATACCTTGATGTTTTTCATGATGAGTTACCTGGTGTCATACCTGATCGAGAAATTGAATTCAAAATTAACTAAGTTCCTTATGCTAAGCCAATTTCAAAGCCCCCATATCGATGGCTCTAATAGAACTTCTTGAATTGAAAAATCAGTTGCAGGATTTTCCTGAAAGAGGATTCATTCATCCTAGCACTTCACCAAGGGGATCCCCTGTTTTGTTTGTTAAAAATAACGACGGTTCCATGATAATTTTCATTGATTATAGAGCTTTGAATAACATCATAGTTAAAAACAAGTATCCTTTTCCTCATATTGATGACTTGTTTGATCAACTCCAGGGAGCTCAGTACTTTTCCAAGATTGACTTGAGATCCAGATACCATCAGCTATAGGTGAAGAAGTATGACATCCCCAAAACAACCTCTCGTTCAAGATATGGGAATTATTAATTTTTTGTTAGGCCATTTGGATTAACTAATGAACCTGTTGTATTCATGAATCTTATGAACTGATTATTTCATGAGTTCTTGGATAAGTTTGTGGTTGTATTTATTGATGAAATTCTGGTATTTTATAAAAATACTGAGGAGCATGAAAAATATATAAGGGTTGTTTTTAAAACATTAAAAGAAAAGAAACTATATGGAAAATTCCGAAAGTGTGATTTTTTGTTGCAACAGATTTTTTTCTTGGGCACATTATAAATAAGGATCGTTTAACAGTTGATCCTACCAAAAGAAAAGTAGTTGATGAATGGACAAGACCCATAAATGTTAGAAAGATTCGTAGTTTTCTTGGTTTAGCAGGTTTTTATAGACGGTTTGTTAAGAACATTTCAGGGTTATCTAGCCCGATAACTAAGTTAACATGAAAAGGGGTTAAATTTGTTTGGATGGAGGAATGTGATGTTTGTTTTCAGGAACTGAAGAAGAGATTGGTGAATGATCCAGTTTTGGACTTACCTTCCTGAAATGGTCAGTTTGTCATCTACAGTTATGCTTATTTAAAGGGAATTGGTTGTTTATTTATGCAGAATGATCAGGTAATTGCCTATGCTTCAAGAAAACTTAAACCTAATGAGCTAAATTATCCTAGACATGATTTTGAATTGGCAGCTATGGTTTTTTCTTTGAAAATTTGGAGGCATAATCTATAAGAAACCAAATTCCAAATATATACTGACCATAAGAGTCTAAAGTATATATTCACACAGAAGGAATTAAACATGAGCTAGAGAAGATGGCTTGAACTGATAAAGGATTATGAATGCATGATCAATTACCATCCTCGAAGAGAAAACAAAGTAGCAGATGCCTTGAGTCGGAAAAATCATGCATCATTAACCATGTTACGTTTGTAACATGATCCCTTGATTAATGATTTGATAAATTTTGTCTTAGAAGTTGTTGGTGCTATGAATACATCTGTTTTGTTTCAGGTTTCAGTGCAGACTTCGTTGACAGATAGAATTAAGCGAGCATAGAAGGAAGACCATGAGCTATAGAATAAGGTAGAATTGGTTAAAATGGGTAAGTTTCCAGAATTTAACCTTGACAAATATTGTGTTTTAAGATTTGGGAAAAGGTTGAGTGTGCCTATTGATTCTCAGTTGAAGAAAGATTTGTTGTGAAAAGATCATAGTTCTCCATTTTTTGTTCATCCTGGCAGTACTAAGATGTACTGAGATGTTCGAGAGTATTATTGGTGGGGTAGAATGAAAGGGGATATTGCTGATTTTACCATGATATGTTTGACATGTCAACAGGTTAAAGCATAGTAGTAGTTACTGAAGGGGATGCTTCAGCCTTTTCCAGTGCCAGAGTGGAAATGGGAAAATGTATCCATGGACTTTGTGGTGGGACTACCAAATACTTCTTGAGGTAACAATGCGATTTGGGTTATTTATGATTGGTTAACAAAGTCTGAAAATTTTCATTCTATTTGAGATACAATGAATTTGGATCATATTTCTTGATTGTACCTCAAGGATATTGTCATGTTACATGGATTTCCTATTTACATTGTATCTGACCGAGATCCCAAGTTCACTTCAAACTTTTGGAAGGGACTTCAGATGTAGTTGGACACATAGTTAAATTTCATTATAGCTTTTCATCCTCAATCAGATGGGAATTTAGAACGAATGATTCAAAATTTGAAGGATATGCTTCGAGCTTGTTCAATGGACAATTAGGGAAGTTGGGATCAACATATTTCTTTAGTTGAGTTTTCTTATAATAAAAGTTTTCATTCCAGTATTCATATGGCACCATTGGAGGCCTTGAATGGGAAGCAGTATCTGTCATGACCCCCTCCCAAAAAAGTGTACCCCTCCTGGACTGACAATGTGAGAAGAGAGATAATAACCCCCCGAGTCCCACCTCCAGTAGGACCTGGGTTGGCGACTAGAACTGAGGGTATAAAAAACAAACAAAATGTGGGGAATTACCCTCTAAGAGAACACATGCGGAAGAGAGAGATAAGATAGACACCAATCAAATCCAACTCAGAACTAGAATATAAAGGAAACACACGTGGATATATGAAATGTAATGAAACATTACAACAACTGGAAAGGAAAAACTGCAATTACCTAAAAGAAAAAGTAAAAACAGCAGCAACCACAAGCCCAAACAATCCTGCAACTCCAAGTTAGTAGAAACCATCTTTATCTCCAACCTACTCCAAGTGACCTGAAAAAAAGTTTGTATATACATAGGGTGAGTACAACAATATACTCAGTAGGATCCTCCATAAAGCCTCTCATGCAAAAGTAAAGAAAGCTTGATAAAGCATAGTGAACAACAAGTTAAACTAACTCATCACCTAAACAGGTATAAAAAGTTCCCAACCTGACCATGGCTACTCTCACCAAGTATCAAAAAAAAGAATATAGCATATAGTAAGAATATAAAGGGTACCCCACTACTACTTCCCAATTGGTTGGCCGCTTTTCCCCAACGTCGCACGTCATAAGAATCTCTCTCCAAAAAGGCTTACCCACAGACAGTTGGGCGAATCACCACAATCTGCACCTCGTGCACCACAATGGATTTACCGTAGACTCATGGGAGAAGCACCACACCATCCTCACAACCATAAGTAACCAGGTATGTTTCGGGAGCCACCACATCCCGTATAACGTATATCATACGTCAGGTATTATACCTCAAGCCATTACAGCCCATACAATGAGTAAGGATCCTCAAGCCATCACAACCTATACACGTTACACCTATAGTAGCCCATAAGATATAATATCTAGAATACATGTGTGTGAAATAACCACAAGACACTGCATCACTCTACACACATATATGGGGAAACTAACCGTTGTGCCTGTTGGCACAAGTATCTATCAAGAGAAGAGAGCGGGGCCAAAGGGGGTAGTCAGCCATTCGTCCTCCCACTATAATGTTGTGGAAAACACCCCCTAGGGCTCAAAATCCCTAGGGTGTTAGTTTCCCTTACTGACAGGATGGAGTAGTGTATAGAAACATAAAAAGTACAGAATATATTATATCTCACAACCACACTATGGGAATTACCTAGTTTTAGATGCAACTACAGCTATCGTCTCTCATACTCTGGGCTGCTACTTCTAAGACATGGTATCCTATAAGCACACAACCATTTAAAAAGATTTATTAGATTAATTAATTTCCTTTTTATCAGTTCCAATGTATGTTAATTAATTCTTTAAACATTAACAATGAACAGTTCCACATCAAGTTCTATTAGCATCACACCCAAGGTCAACTGTCCCTTTAAAAAATTACAACGTCATAATTATGTTCCAGCGAACTCCAACCCCATGAGTTAACACCATTTATTTAAATATTCATTACATAATTACTTTCCCATATTCCCAGGAATTCTAGAAAATCATCCTATGCTACTAACACAAGGGTCTCAACACGGTGAGTAGATGTACTACCCGTCGAGGCTTTTCCGCCTATAGTAAAAGCATATACCCATCCTCCCCAGAGAAGCTAAACATGGAAAGCACGTGGCATACCCCACACGTCTTCGCCTCTTTTGGAAGGAGGGTAAGAAATACCAGCTACCTTGAGCGGTGGGGAAAAGTAATGAAGATAAACAATCAATAAGTATCAGCAAGCATCCAACAACACATCCATCCCAATCCTTCAACCCTGCTGTCCTCCTCGACACCCACATGCATAAACCGATGTATCTCTCCACTCAAGGTGTCATCTTCTAACACCACTAAAAGGGACTACACATATCACAACATCCATCGAGGCTCACATCACAACACAAGAAGAAGGAACGAAACATCACATCAATGGGATCTTGGACCTTTAACAATCAGTAGGGTAACTTAGAACCCTTTAAGAAATTATCAAACAATCCATTCTTTAATCCATCTCGAATTAACAGGTTTATTATTCGTAGGTTCCAAATTCAGGAAACCTAATCAATAAGATATCACAAATAAATAAACATGATTACTACACTAATTTGATTAACATCAAATTACAACAAGAACCGGATTCATTTTCATGGATCTTTTAATTTATCCAACACATATCAATTAATACCGGTTTATGTTCTTTACCAATTTCCATCAAGAAAAAATAGCTAAACAAAGCATGCATAAATATCACACTATCTAGTAAAAATGAGGCAATAACATACGATAGATATCAATTTATTTATCCACTTCAATATTTATTATGTCCATTCCATTTTGATCCACTGGGATAAAACATGATAATGATACAATTGCATGTAAAAGAAAAGAGAACAAACAAATCCCCTACCTCAAATAGTTCCCCACATTCTTTATCCACACAACGGGTTACAATCCTCCTCCCGCAACAACTGAATCCACCGGAGGATGCCACGGTACGACAACACCAACCAAAACACAAGAAAAACCCATTATAAGCATGGATATTACATTCTATAATATGTAAAGGAGAAACAAGAGAAGATGATCCCTGAAGGAACGATGATAACACATACCTTATATTGAATATTGACTCATACAACTGGGTTGCGAACAAATTAGAGCGGAACCATCCTGAAGAGTTGAGTTTGATTTTGAAACTCTTATGGGAAGGATTGAAAGGTTATAGCATCTCATAGTCGAGAACAAAGAGGAATAACAAGGGAGGATGATATCTTTTCTCTTTTGTAGATTTAATGTGGCGACGATTTAAGATCTGTTTAATTTTCCATTAAAAACGGATCGTATTAAACAACGCGGTTTGACCAAGTAAAAACATCCCAACCTTAGGAATAATTAATATAAGATTTATGGCCTTTAATTAGGCCTTAAGAGTTCTTAAAATAAGTCTTTAAATGTATTTTACGTCAAATGAAACGTCAAAGGGGGGAAACTGTAGGAAGCTGGAAACAGTGTTCACCAACCATTACTGTACACCTACCGATCTATGAAACCAATCTGTGAAACCGATCTATGAAACTGATATGTGAAACCAATATGTGAAACCGATCTATGAAACCGATCTATGAAACTGATCTGTGAAACCGATCTGTGAAACCGATATGTGAAACCGATCTGTGAAACTGATTTGTGAGACCGATCTGTGAAACCGATCTGTGACACCGATCTCTGAAACAAATCTGTGAAACTAATCTGTGGCACTGATCTGTGAAACCGATCTCTGAAACCGATCTGTGAAACTGATCTATGAAACAAAACTGTGAAACCAATCTGTAAAACAGATCTGTGAAACCGATCTGTGAAACTGATCTGTGAAACTGATATGTGAAACCAATATCTGAAACTGATCTATGAAACTGATCTGTGAAACATTGTACACCTACCGTTACCATTCATAAAATAGGAAACAATGTACATTGAACTGGAAATTTGGAAAAGTGTTGGGGATAAGTCACCTTGACCTCCCAGAACACCTCCAACACCACATTTTCACAAAGTAAGGGACCAGAGAGGTTCGGGCCATTACATCAGATACCTCTCAAAACATTCTCGTCCTTGAGAATTTAAAACCCACATAAGGAAAAGAGGGGTCTGAACAACCATCCCGTAAGATACCACTCAGGGGAAAACCACCCTAAGTTATTCTAAAGCTGGGAAAAAACCATGACATCTAAGAGCAAGGGAACCAACAATCCATATCCAAACAATTCAATCATAACATCACATCAAAGTTACATAAAAGAAAGGATAAAATAAAACCCAACATAAAAAATTAAAATAGCCATGGGTACTAAACACGCATCTGTGACTCACATTCCCAGGTACTCTCCTCCATGCCACTATGTCGCCACAAGACACGAAAAAATGGAATAGAACGCCCGCAAAACACCTTCTCTTTGCGGTCTTGGATTTCCACGGGTTACTCCTCGAAGTTTGGATCATCATCAACTTCGATATCTCCCCAATCGATGATGTGAGAGTCATCATGAAGATAACGATGAAGCTGTGATACATGGAAAACATCATGTATCCAACTAATCTATGGGGGAAGTGCTACTCTATACACCACAGCTCCAACACGAGCTAACGCCTTGAAAGGCCCAACAAACCAGGGATAAAGCTTACTTCCACGACCAAACCTTCACTGCCCACGACGGGGCGTCACCTTCAGAAACACATGATCCACAACATTAAACTCCTAGGATCTCCTCCTTTGATCAACATATGATTTCTGATGATCTCTCGCTTTCTTCATCCTCTCATGAATCACCTGAACCATCTCTGTTGTATTCTTCACTTGTTCCAGTCTGAGAATTTCTGACTCTCCAACCCCAGTCTAGCACAACGAAGAACGGAAAGGCCAACCATACAAGGCTTCAAACGGTGCCACACTAATGGTGGAGTGAAAACTATTATTGTAATAGAACTCCACCAATGGTAAGTGCCTCATCCATGAACCTCCAAAATCAAGAACACAAGAGCATAACATGTCTTCAAGAGTCTAGATGGTTCGCTCTATCTAACCATCCATTTGAGGATGAAAAGAAGTGCTAAGGAATAGTTGAGAACCAAGAGCATGTTGGAGACCTCTCCATGCCCTGTAGGTAAAACTAGGATCTCGATCAGAAATGATCATCCTAGGTACTCCATGAAGTCTCACCACATCCTCTAGATACTGACTCAACAAAACACCCATTGATCTTGACTCCTTGATCGCTATGAAGTCGACCGATTTTTTTAAACTATCCACTACCACCCAAATAGAATCATGTCCTACCAGAGCTTGAGGTAAAACTATAACAAAGTCCATTGAGATTTACTCCCACTTCCACAGAGGAATCTCTAATGGCTGGAGAAGACCACCAAGAACACTGTGTTCGACCTTCACCTTCTGGCAGGCTAAACATCGAGACACAAACTCTACAACAGCACGCTTCAGCCTAGGCCACCAAAACTGACTCCTCAAGGATCGGTACATCTTTGTCACACCAAGATGTACTACTAAGGGTGAACTATGGAACTCTTGGAGAACCGTCTCATGCATCTTCAATGGAACAAAAATCCTTCCATGATAAAAAACTCGGTGTTGTTCATCCTCCTACCAACCATCAGGGGCCTCACCACAAACAACTCGGTCTCTCCAAATATCCACCTCTAGATCTCTAAACTGTGACTCTTCCACCTTCTGTATCAGGTATGACTGTACTTTCATCTGAAAAAGACAACCTCTACCCCTAACCTATCCCATATCAAGATGCAATGATGACAGTTCTTCCATTACTCCCCATGAATCACCGGATTCACACACAGCATCACTGCATGACTTTCTTCTCAGCGTATCAGCTACAATTATAAGGCCCCAGCCTTAAACCTTACTTAATCTTGAGTTATTACAAGATTACACATTGAGGATCTTTTCGGGTTTAGAGTTTTAGAGAATTAGATCATAAAACTTGCATTACATTCCACATATAAACAAAGTTGATACATAAAGATAGTATTCTTCATTCTCATTAATGGAAACACATTTAAAATAAAACATGGATTATTTCTTGACACTTCCTTGACACTATCATCATATCATGTACCTTTCCCTTGACCTGTGAAAAACATTTCAAAAAAACTTGGGATGAGCATAAAAAGCTCAGTATGGGTTAAAAAAAACATGGAAAGGAAACATGAGTTCATATATACATAAGAATGAAATCATACTTTACCCATAAAACATAGGCACTTTAACATACCTCATAAAATCATGAATAAATCATAGAAATCATAATACGTAAAGGTAACTTGAGGCATTCATAACATTCTTACGTAGGGAGTAACCCTCTTGGTTACGTTTGGAATACCCATCACAGTATATTCCCTAAAATCTCTTCGGAGAAACCTTAAAGTTTCACTCCTTCGCGTTACCCAATGCATTGGAGATCTATAACGGGCTCACCCGCCCTTAGTTTATCACGGAACCACCGGTCTTCATAATAATTCCCAAGAACCATAACATAATCATATCACATAAAACATGCATAAAGGAAACATAAAATTTCCACATTTCAATCACAATATATCAATACAATACATTGATATAAAAACATTATGAAAACCATTTTCAATACCAAAATAAAAGAAAAGTAAAACATGGTATTTATTTTTCTTTTAAAAAGAAGGTATGGCTTGTAGAGGAAGCCGAAACTCAAATAACGGTCATGAAGGCGGAGAAGTCGTTGTCGCCGCATACGTACAAAAAAAAACATTCCCTTTTGTCGTTTAGTAAATGCTTCGTATAAAAAAGATTCTTTTTGAATAAACGTAAAAGTCAAAGTGGTTTATACACCATATAAAAGAAAGTTGTGTATAAAATAAAATATGCCTCAACGAAAGGAGATTGAGACGAAGTCCCATACCTCGTATCCGACTTGACCCGACCGTTCTTTAATCTCCTGAATAATAAACTTGAGTTAATCTCTACTTGCTTATGAATCTTTTTCAAGTTCATTATTCCTTTTATACCATGTTATGAACATCATGTAATCAGTTAAGTTAATAATGTTCATTTTGTCGGTATTTGGTTCTTAAGTCAAAAATAGACTTCTTACACTTACATGTTGTTAATTTGGTCAAAGGTTCATTATATCCAGAATGGTATTCATGATTTAGATATCATATATGTCATATATATCCAGTACATACATGAATTTATAATATTACATCACATTTAGAGGTAAGAAATGAAATGCACCGTTCATGGAGACGGTAATCCGTACGTACGCATGAACGCTACTTCCATTTCTATTTCATATTTTCTGGAATGGAATCATAATGATATAAGAGTATATTATAATTCCAGTATAATAAAATATATAAAATCATTAACTTTATCCTTTACACATCCCACATATGGTATTAACGAATCCAATCACTTTTAGGGGGCGGTAGTCCGCACTTCCTAAAATGAAGATATCGTGTTTTACCCATAATGGAAACCATAAAGGTATGCCCAAAATACAAAAAACAGAAGCTTAAGGAAAACATAAACATATTATATATCATATATAAAAATAGTGACATCATAATGGCCACCTTGGAAGGTGTTAAATGAGTGTTGAACAATCATCATTTCGGGAGGCAGAATTTCGCCATCCACGGAAACCGTATGTTCTTTAACCATTTAATGTAGTTTTGTGAGAGTGTATCTCAAATAAATCTTATAACAACATCCTAGTATATTGATGATACTGGTGTTTTTACAAAAGAAGTAAATAAAAAGAGTTTAGGGGGTTAGAGAAGCAAAATAAAACAAATGAACATGAGAGAATGAATTACCATTAAAAGTGTAACTCCTTTTGAGTTGAGCCTAAAGGATTCCTTTGAAAGGATTATTCCCAAAGGGAATCCTCTAGGATGAGTAGAAGGATGTGGAGAGAGCAAATGGGCAGGGTTTGGTCGATCCAAAGGCTTGAAGAGTGTGTGAAATGAGGTAGAGGTGGGGGCCTTTTATAAGAGGAGAGGAGGGGCACTTTTGGAAAGTAAAGAAATATTACATTATTTGAAAATGTGTTTCGGTTTTAAAAGGCCCCACATTGATAGCATTCCTGTATAAGGTGATAAGGGTTCGAAATCCACTCATACAATTGGTTTTGGACATGTGTAGTTCATAGATGTTACATTATCTTTCTATTTTATTTAAATCGTCAAATAATGATGTCATCGCTGCATCATTATTATGTCATAAATAATTAAATTTATTTAATGTCTAAAAATTATAAACAAAATACTATGATGTAGGAAATCTTTTTATCTTTCCAATGACTATTTATAATAAGAATTTGGACTTGTATAACCCCACTTAAAAATTGTGTTCGTAAAACATATTATGTTTGTGTCATTTTCACTTTAACATTAAATAAAAAGTAATTTATGTCATTTCCCAACAAAAGTGGATCCATGGGGTCCCCAAGTTGACCCATGGCATGTCAGGGTCGGCCATGACACAACCAATGAGGTTGGGACATGTGTCTAGGTCATTTCCTATTATTAAAGCATTATTTATACCTTAAACTACCCTAATTACCACTAATCGCGATTAAGAACTTAATAAGTTACTATTCACCAAAAAATTATTTTAATCTCATTGAACCACATTTTACTTCTTAATGACAACCATGTATGTCGGATTTTCAAAATTCAGTACACATTAGTGGAAAACTTTCATTTAACTGAAAAATCAGTTTGCTTGATTACCACTTAGTGGTTTCACTATTCATCAAAAATTGAAGTTTTTCAAAAAATTACCAAAAATTCACCCTAAGCTATATTTGATATTCCGAATTCAAAAATGAAGTCTATTTTACAAAATTCAAAACATATAGGTCACATTAATTAATTTAATAATTAATTCCCGCTGCCAGAGCAAATAGCGTGTTTTTACAAAACAATAAGTATCAAAAGATTGACACCAGTTTAAGTCTAATTTCAAAGTGAAATTGATTACAATGACCACCATTGGATAAAATGGTAAAAATATATTCTAATTTTACTTCAAAACCAATTCAAAACATAATCTAATCATATAAATAAATTAGATTAAAAAGTAGTTTTGATGTAAAATGCAGTATTTTTCACTATTCATTAAAAAATGAACATTGTCAGAAAAATACCAAAAATTCACACAAGGTAAATTTTGATGTCCCAATCATAAAGAATAAGTTTATTTTGACAAACATAGTTTATAAAATTGTCAAAATATAGATTCAAAAATGGTTTGCCATCAAAAGGCACTAAAACAATCTTTTAAGAATATTAGTTTATTCCATGCATAAGATTGTATTTATTTTCATTTTAAGCCTCTATAACACTATCTTAATCATTAATAGACATAGATAAAAATATCTATTATTCATTACTTACTTGGGATGTTATATCCTTCCCCCCTTTAGAAAATTGCGTCCCTGCAATTTATTTACTTATCGAATAAATGGGGGTACTTATCCCTCATTGCATTTTCAGATTCCCATGTTGCCTCTTCAATCATGTGGTTTTTCCACAAAAACTTTACCTGATTAATCACCTTATTCCGTAACACCTGCTCCCTGTGGTCAAGAATCTGGACCGGTTGTTCCTCATAAGATAGGTTCTCTTCCAGCTGAACTACCTCTGGGCTCAAAACATGAGATGGATCTGGCATATACTTTCTCAACATCGAAATTTGAAAAACATTATGTACCTGAGATAAACTCGGAGGTAAAGCCACTCGATATGCAACTGATCCAACTCTCTCCAGAATTTCGTATGGTCCAATGAACCTTGGACTCAACTTTCCTTTCTTACCAAATCTCATCACACTTTTCCAAGGAGAAACCTTGAGAAAAACATGATCAACTACCTCGAAAGATAGATCCTTCCTCCGGTTATCCGCATAACTCTTCTGCCTGCTCTGAGCTGTTCTCATGTGTTTCTGAATCAGCTGAACTTTTTCCGCCATCTCTTCTACCAATTTTGGTCCCATCAACTTCCTTTCACCCACTTCATCCCAGAAAGCTGGAGTTCGACACCGCTTCCCATATAATGCCTGAAATGGTGCCATCTGTATACTGGAATGAAAACTGTTATTATATGAAAACTCAACCAAAGAAATATGTTGGTCCCAACTTCCCTGATAATCCATAGAACAAGATCGTAGCATATCCTCCAATGTCTGAATTGTTCGTTCTGACTGCCCATCTGATTGAGGATGAAAAGCTGTACTAAAATTTAATTCAGTACCCAACGACTTCTGTAGGCCTTTCCAAAAGTTAGAAGTAAACCTGGGATCACGATCCGATACAATGGAGAGAGGAACTCCATGTAACCTGACTATCTCTTTAAGATACAAACGGGAAAGTTGATCAAGAGAGAAAGTATCTCGTATAGCAAGGAAATGAGAAGATTTGGTCAAGCGATCAACAATAACCCAGATTGCATTATTACCTCGAGATGTCTTCGGTAATCCAACAACAAAGTCCATGGATATATTCTCCCATTTCCACTCTGGCACTGGTAAAGGCTGAAGCATCCCTTTCGGTAGCTGCCGCTCTGCTTTAACCTGCTGACAAGTCAAACACTTCATAGTAAAATCAGCAATGTCTCTTTTCATTCCATCCCACCAGTAATACTCCCGCAGATCTCTATACATCTTAGTACTGCCCGGATGAACTGAAAACGGAGAACTATGAGCTTCACATAACAGCTCTCTCTTCAACTGTGAATCACAAGGCACACACAATCTCTTCCCAAATCTCAAAACACAATCACTATCAATGTTGAATTCAGGCAACTTACCTTTCTGAACCAGCTCTACCTTTTTCTGCAACTCACTGTCTTGCTTCTGTGCTTGCTTGATTCTATCTGATAGAGAAGATATCACTGATACCTGAAACAAAATAGAAGGACTTCCTGCACCAACAACTTCTATGCTAAAGTTCATCAAATCGTTAACCAAAGGATCACGTTCCAAACGCAACATTGTTAATGAAGCATTACTTTTTCGACTCAAAGCATCAGCCACTTTATTTGCTTTTCCCGGATGGTAATGAATTGTACAATCATAATCCTTGATTAATTCCAGCCATCTCCTTTGTCTCATGTTTAACTCTTTCTGAGTGAATATATACTTTAAACTTTTATGATCGGTATATATTTCACACTTTACTCCATACAAATGATGCCTCCAAATTTTTAAAGCAAAAACAACAGCAGCTAGTTCCAAATCATGTGTAGGGTAATTTACCTCATGAGTTTTCAACTGTCGTGAAGCATAAGCAATTACCTGATCATTCTGCATTAGGACGCAACCAAGTCCTCTCAATGAAGCATCACTGTATATAACAAACTCACCATTCCTGGAAGGTAGTGCCAAAACTGGAGCATTCACCAATCTTCTTTTCAATTCCTGAAAACAATCATCACATTCTTTTGTCCAGATAAAATTAACACCCTTCCGAGTTAGCTTAGTCATTGGACTAGATAACCGTGAAAATTTTCTAACAAACCTTCGGTAATAGCCTGCCAAACCAAGGAAGCTACGAATCTCGGTTACATTTGTGGGTCTTGGCCATTCTTCCACAACTTTTGTTTTTGCAGGATCAACAGTTATTCCATCTTTAGAAACAATGTGACCAAGGAAAGAAATTTTTTGTAACCAAAACTCACACTTGCTGAATTTCCCATACAGTTTCTTTTCTTTTAAGGTTTGCAAGATAACCCTTAAATGTTTTTCATGCTCCTATTTACTTTTAGAAAACACCAAAATATCATCAATGAAAACCACCACAAACTTATCCAAGAACTCATGGAAAATTCTATTCATTAAGTCCATGAATACAGCAGGTGCATTGGTTAGCCCAAAAGGCATTACTACAAATTCATAATGGCCATATCTCGTACGGAACGCGGTCTTCGGAATATCCGCCTCCTTTACCTTCAGCTGATGGTACCCCGATCTCAAGTCAATATTTGAAAAAAACTGAGCTCCCTGGAGCTGATCAAACAAATCATCGATATGAGGCAAAGGATATTTGTTCTTAACAGTGATATTATTCAAGGCTCTATAATCAATGCAAAGTCTTATAGAACCATCTTTCTTTTTAACAAATAAAACAGGAGCAACCCAAGGTGATGTGCTAGGTCTAATGAAACCTTTCTCTAATAAATCTTGCAATTGCTCCTTCAACTCTAAAAGTTCAATTTGTGCCATTCGATAAGGGGGTTTTGAAATTGGCTTAGCATCAGGAACTAAGTCAACAGTAAACTCAACTTCCCGATCTAGTATTATTCCAGGCAACTCATCAGGAAAAACATCAGGATACTCATTTACCACTGGCACATCATTAATCTGAATAGTTCCTTTATTTTCAACGACGTGTGCAAGGTAACATTCATTTCCATCTTTTACAAGTTTCTCGGCCTCTTGATATGTTATCAAAAGTAAGGGTTCATTCTTGTAAACAAACTGAAAGTCTTTCTGAAAAGAAACTTCTTTATCTCTACAGTCAATCTTAGCATGGTAAATAGAGAGCCAATCCATCCCCAGGATAACATCAAACTCTACTAGAGGTAGAACAATAAGGTTTGCAAGTAGGATCTTTCCACAGATAAGGATAGGAAGATTCTTATAAATTCTTTTTTCCTCGACACTTCCCGCAGGTGTTTTTACCAAAAGTTCAGGAGTCATTTCTTGATATGGTATTACCATTTTACTAGAAAAGGTTTCAGAGATGAAAGAATGTGTAGACCCCGAATCAAACAACACACTGGTATAATCTGAAAAAATAAACAAAGTACCTGATACAACTTCATTTGATGGCCCGACATCTGCTGAAGTAGTTGCAAAGGATTTCACCACCCCTTTATGCTTGTAGTCTAACTGCTTCCCATCACTCAAGCTCCTTGTCGGACACTCGTTTGCATAGTGACCCATCTCATTGCACTTATAACATTTCACTAACTGTAAATCAAATTTGTTCTTACCTTCACCTTGATCCTTTTCAGTGCAATCACGAGCCTTATGTCCCATCTGACCACATCGGTAGCACTTTCCATAATTCAGAAGACATTCCCCATCATGCCTTTTTCCACATTTATCACAAACTGGAAACTTAGTTTTCTTACCATCAGACTTTTTTGAAGAATTCTTACCTTTCTCCTGCCACCTCGGTCTCTTCTTCTGCTGGTTGTTATAGAAAACTTGGTCATCGGCAAACTCCATTTCCACCTTCTCAGCACATCGAACAAGCTTCTCATAACTTTTAAACTCACGAGAAGCTAATGCCCTTCGATATTTTGGCATTAATCTTGAGTAAAAACGATTTATTTTACTATCAAGGTCCCGGATAAAATTTGGAGCATACCTTGCCAATCGAGTGAACCTTTCTTCATAGGAAGCCACTGAGTCTTCCTCTTGCCTCAATTCCAAGAATTTCTTTTCCATCCTAAGTCGAACAGCCTTAGGAAAATACTTCTCAAGAAACATACCTTTGAATTCATCCCAGTCAAGAGCATCAATCTCATCGGTGTCCCTGATATTTTTAACCATAGACCACCACTGATCTGCTTCTCCCTCCAAACGGTAAATAGCAAGACTAACCTTTTGATTGTCTGAACACCCCATGACATCAAAAATCTTCTCCAGTGCTTTAATCCACCCTTCAGCTAGCACAGGGTCAGATGATCCTCTAAATGATGGTGGATGTTGCCTCATGAAATGTTCCACCACTGACATGTTCCTCTGCGGTTGATCTGGCTGATCTCGTGCATGGATACCACCGCCATTTATCGCTTGAGTCAACTGCGCCATCACTGCAACAAACTGTTCGGTTCCAATTCCGACCATTTCTGGATGCTGATTCGGAAGGTTATTTCATTCTGTATGCCTTCCTAGCACTGCTTCCCTGTTTCCTCTGCGGAAAACCATTCTGAACAAACATGTCTTAGATGAAGCAACATGGTAATCTTTAAATGCTATATCATTTCGAAAAAAAATATTTTTGGATAATCATTTAATAGAATTATAACTCCTAAAGTTATCTAAACCGACCTATGATACCAACTATAAGTCCCCAGCCTTAAACCTTACTTAATCTTGAGTTATTACAAGATTACACATTGAGGATCTTTTCGGGTTTAGAGTTTTAGAGAATTAGATCATAAAACTTGCATTACATTCCACATATAAACAAAGTGGTTACAGAAAGATAGTATTCTTCATTCCCATTAATGGAAACACATTTAAAATAAAACATGGATAATTTCTTGACACTTCCTTGACACTATCATCATATCATGTACCTTTCCCTTGACTTGTGAAAAACATTTCAAAAAAACATGGGATGAGCATAAAAAGCTCAGTATGGGTTAAAAAAACATGGAAAGGAAACATGATTTCATATATACATAAGAATGAAATCATACTTTACCCATAAAACATAGGCACTTTAACATACCTCATAAAATCATGAATAAATCATAGAAATCATAATACGTAAAGGTAACTTGAGGCATTCATAACATTCTTACGTAGGGAGTAACCCTCTTGGTTACGTTTGGAATACCCATCACAGTATATTCCCTAAAATCTCTTCAGAGAAACCTTAACGTTTCACTCCTTCGCGTTACCCAATGCATTGGAGAGCTATAACGGGCTCACCCGCCCTTAGTTTATCACGGAACCACCCGTCTTCATAATAATGCCCAAGAACCATAACATAATCATATCACATAAAACATGCATAAAGGAAACATAAAATTTCCACATTTCAATCACAAGATATCAATACAATACATTGATATAAAAACATTATGAAAACCATTTTCAATACCAAAATAAAAGAAAAGTAAAACATGGTATTTATTTTTCTTTTAAAAAGAAGGTATGGCTTGTAGAGGAAGTCGAAACTCAAATAACGGTCATGACGGCGGAGAAGTCGTTGTCGCCGCATACGTACAAAAAAATATTCCCTTTTGTCTTTTAGTAAATGCTTCGTATAAAAAAGATTCCTTTTGAATAAACGTAAAGTCAAAGTGGTTTATACACCGTATAAAAGAAATTTGTGTATAAAATAAAATATTCCTCAACGAAAGGAGATTGAGACGAAGTCCCATACCTCGTATCCGACTTGACCCGACCGTTCTTTAATCTCCTAAATAATAAACTTGAGTTAATCTCTACTTTATTATGAATCTTTTTCAAGTTAATTATTCCTTTTATACCATGTTATGAACATCATGTAATCCGTTAAGTTAATAATGTTCATTTTGTCGGTATTTGGTTCTTAAGTCAAAAATAGACTTCTTACACTTACATGTTGTTAATTTGGTCAAAGGTTCATTATATCCAGAATGGTATTCATGATGTAGATATCATATATGTCATATATATCCAGTACATACATGAATTTATAATATTACATCACATTTAGAGGTAAGAAATGAAATGCACCGTTCATGGAGACGGTAAGCCGTACGTACGCATGAACGCTACTTCCATTTCTATTTCATATTTTCTGGAATGGAATCATAATGATATAAGAGTATATTATAATTCCAGTATAATAACATATATAATATCATTAACTTTATCCTTTACACATCCCACATATGGTATTAACGAATCAAATCACTTTTAGGGGGCGGTAGTCCGCACTTCCTAAAATGAAGATATCGTGTTTTACCCATAATGGAAACCATAAAGGTATGCCCAAAATACAAAAAACAGAAGCTTAAGGAAAAAATAAACATATTATATATCATATATAAAAATAGTTACATCATAATGGCCACCTTTTAAGGTGTTAAATGAGTGTTGAACAATCATCGTTTCGGGAGGCAGAATTTCGCCATCCACGGAAACCGTATGTTCTTTAACCATTTGATGTAGTTGTGTGAGAGTGTAGCTAAAATAAATCTTATAACAACATCCTAGTATATTTATGATACTGGTGTTGTTACAAAAGAAGTAAATAAAAAGAGTTTAGGGGGTTGGAGAAGCAAAATAAAACAAATGAACATGAGAGAATGAATTACCTTTAAAAGTGTAACTCCTTTTGAGTTGAGCCTAAAGGCTTCCTTTGAAAGGATTCTGCCCAAAGGGAATCCTCTAGGATGAGGAGAGAGATGTGGAGAGAGCAAATGGGCAGGGGTTGGACGAGCCAAAGGCTTGAAGAGTGTGTGAAATGAGGTAGAGGTGGGGGCCTTTTATAAGAGGAGAGGAGGGGCACTTTTGGAAAGTAAAGAAATATTACATTATTTGAAAATGTGTTTCGGTTTTAAAAGGTCCCAAATTTATAGAATTCGTGGATAAGGTGATAAGGGTTCTAAATCCACTCATCTAATTGGTTTTGGACATGTGTAGTTCATAGATGTTACATTATCATTCTATTTTATTTAAATCGTCAAATAATGATGTCATCGCTGCATCATTATTATGTCATAAATAATTAAATTTATTTAATGTTTAAAAATTATAAAAAAAATACTATGATGTAGGAAATATTTTTAGCTCTCCAATGACTATTTATAATCAGAATTTGGACTTGTATAACCCCATTTAAAAATTGTTTTCGTAAAACATATTATTTTTGTGTCATTTTCACTTTAACATTAAATAAAAAGTAATTTATGTCATTTCCCAACAAAAGTGGATCCATGGGGTCCCCAAGTTGACACATGGCATGTCATGGTCGGCCATGACACAACCAATGAGGTTGGGACATGTGTCTAGGTCATTTCCTATTATTAAATCATTATTTATACCTTAAACTACCCTAATTACCACTAATCGCGATTAAGAACTTAATAAGTTACTATTCACCAAAAAATTATTTTAATCTCATTGAACCACATTTTACTACTTAATGACAACCATGTATGTCGGATTTTCAAAATTCAGTACACATTAGTGGAAAACTTTCATTTAACTGAAAAATCAGTTTGCTTGATTACCACTTAGTGGTTTCACTATTCATCAAAAATTGAAGTTTTTCAGAAAATTACCAAAAATTCACCCTAAGCTATATTTGATATTCCGAATTCAAAAATGAAGTCTATTTTAAAAAATTCAAAACATATAGTTCACATTAATTAATTTAATAATTAATTCCCGCTGCCAGAGAAAATAGCGTGTTTTTACAAAACAATATGTATCAAAAGATTGACACCAGTTTAAGTCTAATTTCAAAGTGAAATTGATTCCAATGACCACCATTGGATAAAATGGTAAAAATATATTCTAATTTAACTTAAAAACCAATTCAAAACATAATCTAATCATATAAATAAATTAGATTAAAAATTAGTTTTGATGTAAAATGCAGTATTTTTCACTATTCATTAAAAAATGAACATTGTCAGAAAAATACCAAAAATTCACACAAGGTAAATTTTGATGTCCCAATCATAAAGAATAAGTTTATTTTGACAAAAATAGTTTATAAAATTGTTAAAATATAGATTCAAAAATGGTTTGCCATCAAAAGGCACTAAAATAATCTTTTAAGAATATTAGTGTATTCCATGCATAAGATTGTATTTATTTTCATTTTAAGCCTCTATAACACTATCTTAATCATTAATAGACATAGATAAAAATATCTATTATTCATTACTTACTTGGGATGTTACAACAATATTCCCTTTTCTAGGTGTATAAAATATTTCTAAGTCGTATTCCTATATGAACTCCATCCACTGATGCTGTCGTAGGTTCAAGTCATGCTGGGAGAAAACATACCTCAAACTCTTATGATCAGTCAAAACCACAAAGCACTCACCAATGAGGTAATGTCTCCACAACTTCAGAGAAAACACCACAGCTACCAACTCAAGATCATGGGTGGAATAGTTGCATTCATGGGGACGCAACTGTTGAGACCCATAAGAAACAACTAACCTATACTGTGTGAGAACACAACCTAACCCTAGATGCAAAGCATTGCAGAAAACAACAAACTGAACTCCCTCAGCTGGAAGACAAAGGACTGGAGCACTTAATAACTTCTCCTTTAGATACATGAAAGCTTACTAACACTGATCAGTCTATATTAACACTTGATCCTTCATGGTAAAAGCTTTCAGAGGAGTCGCAACTTGGGATAAATTTTCTATGAACCTCCCGTAGTAGCCTGCGAGACCAAGAAAACTCCGCACCTCTAACACTGTCTTGGGGGCTTCCCAAGACACCACTGATTCTATATTTGTTGGATACACAACTAATCCCTATTGTTACACAACATGCCGCAAGAAATGGACTTCTTGAGCCCAAAACTCACACTTCGAAAACTTCCCAAACAACTGATGTTTACGAAGAACTCCCAAAACAGCATGTAGATGCTCTGCATTCTCCTTTTCAGATGTGAAGTACACAAGGATGTCGTCGATGAAAACCACCAAAAAGTTGTCTAGGAACTCATGGAACACAGTATTCATCAATACCATGAACATAGCTGGAGCACTCGTCACACCGAATGACATTACAATGAACTCATAATGCCCATGATGACAACAGAATGCAGTCTTTGGGATATCCTCATCCTTTACACGCATCTAATGATATCCTGACCGCAAGTCAATATTTTAGAACCAACTTGGACCCTTCAGTTGATCGAATAAATCATCAATCCAAGGAAGAGGATAGGGATTCCTTATTTTCAATTTTTTTAACCGACGATAATTGACACATGGCCGAAAACTGTCGTCAGCCTTCTTCACGAACCAAACTGGTTCACCCCACGGTGACACACTTGACCAAAAAAAACCACACCGTAATAGACCATAATGATGTATACGTAGCTCTCGTAACTCAGAAGGGGAGATACAATATTGATACATAGAGATAGGAGACACTTTTGGCTATAGCTCAATCCTGAACTAAATCTCTCATTGAGGGGGTAATGCTACAACCTCTTTTGGGAAGACATATGGGTACTCTTCTACGACCTTAGGAAATGCAAACTGTTGAACCTCTAAAGAACTCATCATCATCTCAGCCATCATGGATGATAAGGATGGAACACACCTATGACCCATCTGAGGGTCTCGCTCACCAACAAACACCACTTTCTCTCCATCCACACCAATGAAGACGACCTTTTTCCTGAAGCAATCCATGATAGATTACACCGAATACACCCAATCCATGCTGAGGGTGACATTATATGGTTGTATTCATAAACATAGAAAATCTCCCCAAGAGCGATGTTTCCCCAACACTAGCTCATAGTCTGTACATACTTCAAACAAGTCAGATCGACCTCCAACATGCATAGTCAATTCCAAGGGCACTGGAAGCCTCTCTACCTCAAGTCCCAAAGCATGGACAAGGGTAGGTGATATGAAGGAGTGTGTCGCTCCTGAATCAAACAAGGAATACACCAAGGTAGAAAACAAGAAAATGGTGCCTTGAATGACGTCTGGATCATCTGGAGATGGAAACGCTAGAGCATGAAGCTGACCACGATATCCTCCATGACCTCTATAACCCTAATGATGACCACCACCATGGCCGCACTCTACTCTCTAAGGAAGAAGAATATCATGTAGATGTCGTATACCTGCCCCATCTACCCTCTTCTGATCTAAAGCAGGTGCAACTGGAAGCTACTGCCTCGGCTGGAACTGCCTCGACAGAGGAACTTGGAGAGTAGTGCTAGGCACACGATGGCTACTCTGAAAGGTCGGGCACTCCCGCTAATGATGGCCATGACCACCACAAGAAAAAAATCTCATGATCCCTTTCCATAAGCCTGAGAGTTTCTGCCTCTAGAGAAATGAGATGTGAAGGGGTGGGACCTACCCCCGGCTGAACAGAAACTCTTCTGCACTGAAAACCAGGAACCCCGGACCACAACTCTGCTTCGTGAGGAATCATGCCGATTCCCCGCTCGTGATGATCTGGTCCTGGACAAAGTCCTCTCAACAACCTCTACCCTCGCTAGCACCTCAAGATATGTCTTCAGCATAAATGGGGTGACCTAGCACTGGATCTCTAGACGCAAAGCCTCCCCAAAGTGCCTCGTCCCGACCTCCTCATCTGGTTACAGGTCCGAATAATATCATAACAGGTTCCTCAAAAGGATTCCAAACTCTCAAACATTGTAGCTCCCCTGTTGAAGTGTAAGAAGCTCCTAGTGACTGGACACCTTCGCAGTCGATGAAAGAAACTCAACTCAAAACCTGTCTTAGAACTCCTCCCATGATATCACTGACTCCTCACAATCCCCAAGGAACAAGAACCACCACTGCCTTGATACACCACACAACATCGTCACAACCAAGGACGCCCAGTACTCCTTCCGAGAACAAATCGAACTGAAGCCTATCTCGACCTCCTCCAACCAGTCTTTCGTGACTGCATCTGAAACGAAGCCTTCATACTTCTGCAGACTCTGGCCCTGAAACTCTTGGAGTGTCTTCCTCAATGTGTTGTCATCATCAAACTCTACCCGACAACGATCTGCTGGAACTGCCTACTGGACATATCTTGTGCAAACCTGACGAGGACATCGACCTGGAGCCATACCTGTAAAATAACAACAGTTAGAGCTCCTAAGCCTGGAATATGGAATAGTCAACATTAATTAATTAATTGTTTTATTTTATTAATTTTAGGTTAACCTATCCCAAGGTCTACCCATTCAAACACAGGCACAAAGAAGAATGATGCATAATCCTTTCATAGGTCTCTACCCTGCAACTAGTATCACGTTGTTTAAAAGCCATTGTCAATTTAATGGTCCGTACATCAGATCATAGGGGGCCCTAAATGCCTATTTATCAGCCAGTCTCTAGTTTTTACCTCACATGATAAACATGAATGAAACTGTTTCCCTACCAACCCATGCAACCTCACCTGTGCCTAACTCCAAACTCCATCCTATCCCTCAATCAGACCTCTGATACCACTCTTTCACGACCCCCTCCCCACAAAGTGTACCCCTCCTGGGATGGAAAAGTGAGAAGGGAGATAATGACCCCCCGAGTCCTGCCTCCAGGAGGCCCCGAGTTTGCGACTAGCACCAAGGGTATAATAAACACACAAAATAGGAGGCATTACCCTCTAAGAAAACACATGTGGAAGAGAGAGATAAGATAGACACCAATCAACTCCAAATAATAACTAGAATATAAAGGAAACCCAAGGGCATATATGAAATTTCATGCGAAAGTACTACAACTGGAAATAAAAAAATGCAAGTACCCAAAAGAAAAAGTAAAAACAACAGAAACCGCAAGCCCGAACTGCTCCTGAAACTCCAAGATAGTAGAAACCAGCTTGATCTCCAACCTACTCCAAGTAACTTGAAAAATAGTTTGTATATACATAGGGTGAGTATAATAGTATACTCAGTAGGATCCTCCTTGAAGCCTCTCGTGAAAAAGTAAAGAAAGCATGCTAAAGAACAGTGAACAACAAGTGAAACTAACTAATAAAACACTATTTTTTTTTTGAATATTTTATTGATAATAAATGATATAATTTCCTCACATTGTGTTAAATATGTTTATTTATAAAATATTTGGGATTTGATCATTCATTTGAAAATTTGGTGAAAATTCTAGTTTTACCCTTTATAGTACACTGTAGTATTTTGTAAATAAATATTTTAATATTTATTATTTGAATTTGAAATTTTTTAAAATTGTTCCTAACTTAATTGTCTACAACTTTTATTCAAGACACTAGAGCTAAAGAGTGTATTTGGTTGTTAAAAATTTGTCATGAAGTCAAAGTTGGGATGGACTCAGAAGAATGGACATGGGTCTTGTATTTGGGCCATAGCATCTTCATACAGGCTTGTATTGAGCCCAAATTTTGAAAAACATATCGGGAACATGATTTGACACAAATAATCTTTCTGGAAGAAGATCTGATTCACGTGTTAAGATGTCAAATTGGCGGTGACAGTTGGATTAAAAGTTTTGGCCGAATTTCCACATTCACACTTGAAACCACTTGTAACCTCTCCTCCCCTCCCCTCTATAAATTAGAGTTTTTCCGATTTTGAGTAGTTGGGACGTGAATTGGGAAGTTGGAGGCAGAATAGAAGTGGTTTCACTCCAATTCTCCAACCATTGTAAGAGGGGTAGCTCTTGAAGCAAGGATCCCCTTCTCAAGCCTTCTTCTTCTCCTTCTTCTCCTTTGTGTTGTAATGCTTTCGTTTGTGTAGTAAATTTCTTTATACTTCTTTTATTTCTTCACTTTTCTTCTGTTTTATTTAAATTTATTCTTCTATTAATCTTCCTCTTTGGGATGGAATTCTTGAGTAGAAACATGATTGGGTTCTACCCTTTCTAAACCTTTGCACATGCAAACGTTTCTACGATGATTACGCCACCCATGGAAGAGTAGTCTTTTAGTAATCGATCTATCTATTACCTTATTCATTAATTTATATTGAATAAATGAGCTAATGTAATTCAATTAATATGATATATTAATTGAGTTTTCATTTTAAATGAAACTAAGCATGCAATTGAACAATAAACACAAATCACGCGAGGTCGAGAATTGTGTGAATTGTGAGAGCGAGAACATAACTGATAATTCAAAACCACACGGGATCAATTTTTAGTGTTAAAATATAATCCATAGACTAAATTAATTATAATTTATAGAGAGGATATGTGCCTTAATTTACCACTAATAATAATCTAACCATAGAACATAAATCAAACCAGGGTGCTGCGATTGCATGTTCCGAAGTTAGCCTAAGTTTAAATTCACTTCATCTTTGTGGTAAAGTTAATTATCGTAGGGTTCAAGATTTAAAAAATTAAGGGATCATAAATAAGTGGATATTAATTTTAATAATAATGATTAATAAGTGAATGAATAGGTACATTTAGATCTATTACGCCTTTTAAATATTGTCTAAAAAACATCTTTTTGTTGTGTCATTTTCATCAAACTTCATTTCAAAATTAAAAACAAAAAAATGCAGTCTTCTTCTAGCAAACTTATTATAGTTTTATAAATGATAAACCCCCCATCCTTTCAAGTAGTATTTTTAGTCTCTTTTATTTTATTTTTATAATACCTTTAATAATTTGTTTCAATTTACTTCTTCCTTTGAGAGATGACCTTGGTCAGCCACTCTGCTGCACCCAAGTAACCCGAAACCAAACATCATTTGAAGGCACCCATGATAGCACCTCTTCAAATTGGAGCCGTTTCTAGGGAGTCAAGTAATTATTTTAATCAATTAGAGTTATTTATTTTATTTTACATTTTATTCTTTTCCTCTCTTCTTTATTCCTTCTTTACCCAGTCTGATTTCTTTTTTTTCCTATTCTTTTATTTTCTTCTACTTCTTTTTGGACCATCAAATCAAACTTATAATTTTTATTTTACTATGGTACACTTTCCATATTTTCATCTTTCATTTATTTATGACACAAACTAATCCCAAATATCTCTTAGATCTGGACCCTGATATTGAACGCAGCCTTAGGGCACGGATCAGATATTCTCAGTCTACGGGAAGTTTCAATATTCAACTAGTTGAAGAATTACTACAATATCAGAACATTGAAATTGGAAGCAATTCAAATTATACAATAAAGAAATAACCAATGGATGAAAATAATGGAAATGAACTTAATATAACCATTCTAGAATTGGTTTCACCTGATATTAATTATCAACCAAATTGCATTGCATATCCAAATCTAGAATCAGTCTTTGAACTGAAATCTGGATTAATTCACCTAATTCCAAAGTTTCATGGCCTCTCTGGTGAGGATCCCAATAAAAATTTGAAAGAGTCTAATGTGGTTTTCTCAAACCTAAAACCTAGAAATTTCTCTGAAGATCAAATCAAAATAAGAGCATTCCCATTCTCACTTGATGGAGCTGTGAAAGATTGGATGTATTATTTACAACCCAAAGATGTAACTTGTTGGAACGATTTGAAACGTCTTTTCTTGCAGAGATTTTTCCAGCATTAAGGACCACTTCCATTCGTATGGAGATCTTAGGGATCAAGAAAGTCCAAGGGGATTCAATGTATGAGTACTGGGAACGATTCAAGAAGTTGTGTGCAAGCTGTCCACATCACCAAATCAGTGAGAAACTCCTCATTTAGTACTTCTATGAAGGTCTCACACCTATAGAGAGGATAATGGTGGATGCCACAGCTGGAGGGGCATTGGTGGACAAGACTCCAGTAGCTTCACGTTAATTTTTCGACAAGATTTCCCAAAACTCCCAATAATTTGGCGGTAGAGGTACAACACAATGTTAGGGGAGTACATCAGGTAAGTCCTTATTCTCTTGCGAGTCATTTGATTGATACTAAGTTAGAAGAATTGAAAACTATGGTGAGGAATATTGCTTTATCGCAAAAAAAAAAATACCAACCCCCTCCTTCAAGGCCTTGTGGTATTTTCACTGAGACAAGCCACCCAACTGACTGTTGCCCATAACTCCAAGAAACAGAAGATTGTGCAGGAGTGTTCCCTGGGAAACCATATTAGCAACAACAACAACAACCATATCCCCAAAAGAAGTTTGATTCATTTTCTCCAACATACAACCAAGGGTGGAAAGATCAACTAGACATGAGGTATGGCTCTAGAAAACAACAAAGGCCCCCCTTTCAACAAAATTTCCAACAACTTCCACCTTACCAACAGGGTTTCCAACAACCCCAAAGAAGATTCGAAGTTCAAACATAAACAAGTCAGCAACAATCGAATCCCCCACCCAAGGTAGATTCTAACACTGATGACCTTTTGAAGAAAATTGTTCTTAATCAATAGAGTGAGATGAAAAGTCAAGGTTCAGAGTTGATGGAGTTTAAGACTCAAATGAGATAGTTTTCCACCGCCCTCCATGAACTTGTAAGTAAGAATTCCAGAAATCTACCTTCCCAACCCACTAAAAATCCAAAGGGGAATGTTAGTGCCATAAAATTGAGAAGTGGGAAGCAAATTAAAAATACATATGTACCAAACATTCCATCGAGATTCACCTCAACTCCAGAGAAGACGCATTCCAAACCAACTGATGAGAAATCCAAGGAAAAAGATAAAGGTATGAAAAAGATTGATGATGTTCCTCCTTAACCCCTTCCTTTTCTAAACAGGGTTTTTCAAACCAAGAAGATGGCTGAAGAAGCAATGAAAAAGGAGGTTTTGGAAACATTCAAGCGTGTGGAGATCAACATTCCTCTTCTTGAAGCCATTAAGCAAATTACAAGGTTTGCGAAATTCTTAAAAGAACTTTGTACCAATCGAAGAGGGATCAAGGGAAATGAGACGATCAATCATGGAAGGATTGTGTCAGCACTCATTACACTAACTCTAGAAATGCCGAAAAATTGCAAGGATCCAGGGACATTTACTATCCAATGCACCATAGGGGAGTTACACATTTCTGATGCACTTTGTGATTTGGGAGCTTCCATAAATGTGATGCCTCACTCTGTATTCTCTTCCTTACAGGTTGGTGAGTTGAAGCCGACAACAGTAGTGGTGCAATTAGCGAATAGAGGTACAACATATCTAGCGGGATTCTTTGAGGATATACTTGTCTGGGTAAGAGACATGATCTTTCCAGAAGATATTTACATGCTTAACATGGCAGATGATCAGGTAAGTTCTCATGCCCCCATTATTTTAGGTAGGACCTTCCTCAAAACTGCAAAAAATATCATAAATGTCAATGAGGGTACACTTTCCATGGAATTTTGGGATGAAGTTGTGATATTTAATATTATGGATTCCATGAAGTACCCCTCAGAGGATCATTCTACATTTTTTCTCTCCCATTTTGAACCACCAAGTAAAAATACCATGGAATTAAATTGTCATATGCTTAGGGAGATTACGAGTATTGGTTCTAGTTTGATGTCTAAGAGTAATTCCACACCTATTTATAAGGAACAAGAATCTTTAAGATTTGATTTTGAAATGGAATCATATTCTGATTTTGATCATATGAACTCTAATTATGACATGGCTGTTGAGTATGCTGATGGATGTGATGCTTTATTCTCTGATTGTGATGATTTCTATTCTGATACTGATTATCTTTGTGAACATATTTTAGTTCCTTCTATGTCTCCATCCATACATCACCCCCCTACATTGGAACTCAAGCCATAGAAACCAAATCTCAAATACTCATACTTGTTATGTGGTGAGAAATTACCTGTTATCATTGCTAACAATATCCCTTTTGAACATAAAGAAACACTTTTTAATATTTTGAGGGAGAACATCAGGGAAATCGGGTGGACCTTGGATGACATATCAGGTATTAGCCCCTCCATTTGCATGCATAGGATTCTTTTGGAGGATGAGGCTAAACCGGTGAGGCAACCGCAAAGGAGACTCAATCCAACCCTTCTGGAGGTTGTTAACAAAGAAGTTGAGAAATTTCTCAAGGCAGGTATAATCTTTCTCATTTTAGATTCTCAGTGGGTAAGTCCTATTCAGGTTGTGCCTAAGAAGAGTGGTGTTACTATTGTTAAAAATGAGAAAGATGAGTTAGTTCCAATGAGGGTGGAAAATAGTTGGCATGTGTGTATTGATTATAGGAAACAAAATCAGTCCACTCGCAAGGACCATTTCCCCCTCACATTTATTGATCAAATGCTTGAGAGACTAGCTGGGAAAACACACTATTGTTTCTTGGTTGGATTTTCTGGATATTTTCAAGATCCTATAGATCCAGAGGATCAGGATAAGACTACATTCACCTGTCCCTTTGGAAGATTTTCCTATCGGAGGATGCCATTTGGACTTTGCAACGCCCCAGGTACCTTCCAGAGATTCATGGTGAGTATTTTTTCTGATTTTATTAAGAACTGCATGGAGGTATTTATGGATGATTTTACCGTGTATGGGTCTTCATTTGATGAATGTATAAGTAGTTGGGGAAAGGTTTTGAATCGTTGTATTGAGAAGAATCTGGTCCTGAACTTTGAAAAGTGTCATTTTATGGTAGATCATGGCATTGTCTTAGGGAATGTAGTGTCAAAACATGGGATAGAGTTTGATAGATCTAAGATAGACATTATTTCATCCTTACCCTATCCTTCATGTGTGCGTGATTTTAGATCTTTCCTAGGGAATGCAGGATTTTATTAGCACTTCATCAAAGATTTTAATAAGATTGCTCTCCCTATGTAACGATTACTTCAAAAGGATTCTGATTTTGTGTTTGATGATACTTGCAGGAATTCCTTTGATGAGATAAAGAATTGTCTGACCACTCTACCTATCATACATCCTCCACGGTGGGAGATTCCTTTTGAGATTATGTGTGACGCCTCCAACTTTGTAGTTGGAATTTTCTTATCTCAGAGGGTGGAGGGACGTTCACATGTGATCTCCTATGCATCAAGGACATTAGATTCAACCCAATAAAACTACACAACCATGGAAAAAGAGTTTCCTGATGTCATATTTGCTTTAGATAAATTTCGTTCATATTTATTGGGATCTAAAGTAGTTGTTTTTTCTGACCATCCAGCTCTGAGGTACCTCTTGAAGAAGCTAGATGCAAAGCCCAGGCTGATCCGATGGATGCTCCTTCTTCAAGAATTTGATATTGAGATAAAGGAAAAAAGGGTTCAGAAAACATGGTGGTGTACCACATGAGTAGGCTTACTCACACACTAGAGGGTGACACCTTGGACCGGGTACCACTTCGGGACACTTTCCCTGATGATCATCTCTATACCATCTCAGGTACGCATCCTTGGTATACAGATTTAGTTAATTACATTATTGCCTCAAAAATCCCAGTAAATTTAAAGAAACATCAAGTACAAAAATTAAAGAGTGAGTCAAGATTTTATGTTTGTGATGATCCATACTTATGGCGCATGTGTAGTGACCAAGTTATTAGGGGGTGTGTTCCTGATCATGAGTTTGAGTCTATTTTGCAATTCTGTCATACACTTGCATGTGGTGGACACTTTAGACCCCAACGGACAGCTATAAAAGTTTTGGACTCTAGATTATATTGGCCTAGCTTTTTCCATGATGCCCATGTGTTTTGTAAGTCATGCTCTCGTTTCCAACACACTGGGAACATTTCTAGGATACATGAGATTCCCCAACAACCCATACTATTTTGTGAGATTTTTGATGTATGGGGAATTGATTTCATGGGTCCTTTTCCTAGGTCATTTGGTTTTTTGTATATTTTGGTTGCTGTTGATTATGTGAGTAAATGGGTGGAGGCCAAGGACACCATGACTAACGATTCTCATGTTGTAGTGGATTTTTTCAAGGCTCAAATTTTCTGCAGGTTTGGAGTACTAATGGCCATCATCAGTGACCAAGGGACACACTTTTGCAATGAGAATTTTGCTTCCCTCCTTCAAAATTATGGGGTGAAACACAAAACATCAACACCATACCACCCCCAAACAAATGGCCAGGATAAGGTTTCAAAGCATGAGTTAAAATAAATCTTGGAGAAAACCGAGCAGCCAAATAGGAAGGATTGGAGCAAGTGCTTGGATGATGCGTTGTGGGCTTATAGGACAGCATACAAGACACCCATTGGTATGTCCCCATTTAGGATTGTTTTCGGGAAAGCGTGTCATCTCCCCGTGGATGTTGAGCATCTGGCTTATTGGTCTATAAAGAAATGCAACATGGGTTTGGCCCAAGATGGAATCCAAAGGAAGATGCAAATTCAAGAGCTTGAGGAGATTAGATTTTCTTTATTTGAAAACTCAAGGATCTACAAGGAATGATCAAAAGTATCTCATGATAGAATGATCCAATAAAAGGAGTTTCATGTTGGAGAGAAAGTCCTTCTCTACAGTTCACGACTGAAGATGATGCCTGGTAAGTTGTGTTCCAGATGGTAGGTCCTTATGTTGTTACTAATGTTTTTATTATGGTGCAGTGGAGATCACACAAGAGGACACAAGAAGAAGCTTTACAGTTAATGGGCAAAGTTTGAAGAAATACATTGAGGGACTTCCTACTGATGTAGTGGATTTTATCACACTGCCTGACCCCATCATCACTTGAGTACATCAGGCTATTCCTAACCCTTTCACTTTTATATTATTTGTCATATTTAAAAAATTATGCATTTCATGTGCATATATCATCTCATGGGTTCACATTGAGGACAATGCAATATTTTAAGTGTGGGGGAGGGAACCATTTAGTTTAGTAATTTCAAAATGTTTTCCTGATTTAAAAAAACAAAAAAAAAATGTCTATTTTTTCAAATTTTGTGTGTTTATTTTTCAATTTTCTTTGTGTTTTTGAAATTTTTGAGCTGAAATGATTCTCATCACAATTTTGAAATGCATATCAATGAGTGAAAAAATTCATCCCATGAAACTGAGCTTAAATGAAAGCTGAAAATGTCTTTTTTTCAAGTTCAAATATTTAGTAATTTCATGAAAAGTACACTAAATTTTGAATCTCATGCCACATCACACTGTCTTTATATTTGAAACCAGTTTCCTATGAGGCTTCTAAACCATTATTTTCATATTCTTTACATTAACCTCACTTCATGAGAGAACCAAACCATGCTTGATTTAACAAAAATTTGATTTATTTCTGTCAAAAATTGAGGGTTTGAGATACTTATGTTTAAATGATTGAGGCATTTGTTTGGTACTAAAGCCCCTATTTCAAAGAATCCTTTTTATAATGGCCTACCTTGAACATTTAATCCTTGTATCCCTTGAAATACATGCATAACCTGTTAGTTTAGCCACATTACAAGCCCATTTTCCTTATCCAACCAACTCTTGAAGTGAAATTGCATAATCTAGTTGAACTTCAGTGTGGGGGAAGCTATGTTGTGTTGTGCTACAATATTCTGTGATACTTTGGATGGAAAATTAAATTATGAAGAGATGTGTTTGCTGCTGAAAAAAAACATTATATTGAAAGCTGTGCCTTTTCTGGAGCTTTCATTATAAGTGAAGTTGTGCCTTTTCTGGATCTTCTAATTGAGGAGGAAAGCTCTGCCCATCTGGAGCTTTCAAGAAAATCATGTTTGAGAAGATTGACATTTTTGATTCTGAAATGATGAATGGTGTAAACTTACCATGACTTTTCATGATGATGGAGCTTAATTGATACTATGAGGATTGAGGAGAAGACCATATTTAAGTGAAAATTAGATTAAGGAAATTTTGCTTCAAAAAGTGTCAAGCCCTCCCCATTCAGCCTCAGAAATTTTCACATCTAAATCCTACAAACTGAAAGCCACAGAACAACCCTAAAAAGTCCTCATGATAAAAATATGTCTTTGACTCACATCGGGTAGCGATATAGGAATTTATCAAGCCTATGGTGACCCTTTTATGAGTTTGGATGAGAAATGCATTGCAAAAAAATTGACATTTGTGTGATAAGAGAAAATTCAATCCAGGTAAGTATTTTGTGCATGGGAGGATAAATAAAGTAGAAATATATTAAATGAAATAAATGAAGAACTTGAAATAATGGTTTTTTATGAGGCATGATATCTTTTGTTTCTTGGTGTGTAATTGTTTGATCTCAAGGATATGTGTTTTAAAATTGGTTTTGATTTGATATTGATGTTTACTTGACATGAGGTTTTTCCCAGGAGTGCAAAAGGGTAAGTGTGGGGGAGTTGATAAAACACTATTTTGTTGAATATTTTATTGATAATAAATTATATAATTTCCTCACATTGTGTTAAATATGTTTATTTTTAAAATATTTGGGATTTGATCATTCATTTGAAAATTTGGTGAAAATTCCAGTTTTACCCTTTATAGTGCACTGTAGTATTTCGAAGATAAATATATTTATATTTATAATTTGAATTTGAAATTTTTTGACAGTGTTCCTAGCTTAATTTTCTAAAACTTTTATTCAGTACACTAGAGCTAAAGAGTGTATTAGGTTGTTGAAAATGGGTAATGAAGTCAAAGTTGGGCTTTACTCGGTAGAATACACATGGGTTCTCTATTTGGGACAGATCTTCTCCATCCGGGCTTGGATTGAGCCCAAATTTTGAGAAACTCTCGGGTACATGATTTGACACAAATCATCCTACTAGAATAAGAGCTGATTCACGCGTTTATGCGGTCAAATGGGCGGTGAAATTTGGATTAAAATATTTGGCCGAATTTCCACATTCACACTTGAAACCACTTGTAACCTCTCCTCCCCTACCCTCTATAAATTGGAGTTTTTCTCATTTTTAGGGGTTGTGACGTGCATTGGGAAGTTGAAGGCAGAAGAGAATAGGTTTTACTCCAATTATCCAACCATTGTAATAGGGGTATCTCTTGAAGCAAGGATCCCATCATCAAGCCTTCCTCTTCCCTTTCTTCTCCTTCGTGTTGTAATGCTTTCGTTTGTGTAGTAAATTTCTTTGTAATTATTTTATTTCTTATATTTTCTTCTATTTTATTTAAATTTCTTCTTATCTTAATCTTCCTCTTTAGGATGGAATTCTTGAGTAGAAACGTGATTGAGTTCTACCCTTTCTAAACCTTTGCACATGCAAACGTTTCTACGATGATTACGCCACCCATGGAAGAGTAGTCTTTTAGTAATAGATCTATCTCTTACCTTATTCATTCATTTATTTTGAATCAATGAGCTACTATAATTAACATAATATGATCTATTAATTGAGTTTTCATTTTAAATGAAACTAATAAAGAAATTGAACAATAAACACAAATCACGTGAGGTCGAGAATTGTGTGAATTGTGAGAGCGCGAACTTAACTGGTAATTCAAAACCACACAGGATCAATTTATAGTATTCAAATATAATCCCTAAACTAAATTAATTCTAATTCCAGAGATGATATGTGCCTTAATTTACCACTAACCATAATCTAACCTTAGAACATAAATCAAGGCAGGGTGCTGCGATTGCATGTTCCGAAGTTAGCCTAAGGTTAAATTCACTTCATCTTTGTGGTAAAGTTAATTCTCGTAGGGTTCAGGATTTAAAAAATTAAGGGATCATTGTTAAGTGGATATTAATTTAAATGATAATGATTAATAAGTGAATTAAGAGATAGATTTAGATCGATTACTCCTTTTAAATATTGTCTAAAAACATCTTTTTGTTGTGTCATTTTCATCATACTTCATTTAAAAATTAAAAACAAAAAAATGAAATCTTCTTCCAACAAACTTCTTATAGTTTCATAAATGATAAACCCCCCATCCTTTCAAGTTTTATTTTTATTCTATTTTATTTTATTTTTATAATACCTTTAATAAGTTGTTTGAATTTACTTCATCCTTTGAGAGATGACCTTGGTCATCCACTCTGCTGCACCTATGTAACCCGAAACCAAACATCATTTGAAGGCGCCCATGACAGCGCCTCTTCAATAACTCATCACCTAAACAGGTATACTATGTTCTGAACCTCACCGTGTCTACTCTCACCATGTAACGCGTACAAGAATATAGCATATATTAAGAATATAAAGGGTTCCCCACTAAAAATTCCCCACTGGTTTGCTACTTTGCCCTAACGTCACACGTCCTAAGAATATCTCCCCAAAAAGGCGTGCCTGCAGACACCTGGGCGAACCACCGCACCATCCTCACAACCAAAAGTAACTAGGTAAGTTCCAGGAGCCACCACATCCCACACAACTTATATCATACGTCAGGTATTATACCTCAAGCCATCACATCCCACACACCAAGTAAGGATCCTCAAGCCATCATAGCCTATACACATTACACCTATAGTAGTCCATATGATACTATATCCAGAATAAATGTGTGTGAAATAACCACAAGCCATTACAGCCGTCTACACACATATATGGGGAAACTAACCATTGTGCCTTTTGGCATAAGTATCTACCAAGAGAAGAGAGTTGGGCCAAAGGGGGTAGTAATTCATTCGCCCTCCCACCAAAATGTTGGGGAAAACACCCCCTAGGTCTTAGAATCCCCGGGGTGCCAGTTGCCCTTACTGGTAGGGTAGAGTAGCGTATAGAAACATAAAAAGTACAGAATATATTACATCTCACAACCACACTATGGGAATTACCTAGTCTTAGACACAAGTGTAGCTAACATCTCTCAGACTCCGAGATGATACTTCTAAGACTAGGTATCCTATAAGAACACAACAATTTAAAGAGATTTATTAGATTACTTCATTCCCTTTTTATCAGTTCCACTATACGTTAATTAATTTTTTAAATATTAACCATGAACAGTTCCACATCAAGTTCCATTAGCATCACACCCAAGGTCCACTGTCCCTTTAAAAAATTACAACTTCATCATTATGTTCGAGTGAACTCCAACCCCATGAGTTGACACCATTTATTCAAATATTCATTACAGAATTACTTTCCCATATTCCCAGGCATTCATGAAAATAATCCTATGCAACTAACACAAGGGGATCAACATGGTGAGTAGATGTACTAACTGTCGAGTCTTTGCCACCTATAGCAAGAGCGTAGACCCATCCACCCTGGATAAGCTAAACATGGAAAGCACGTGGCATACCCTGTGCATCTTCACCTCTTTTGGAAGGAGGGTAAGCAAGACCAGATTCCTTGAGTAGTGGGGAAAATTGAAGAAGATAAACAATCAATAAGAATCAGAAAGAATCCAACAACGCATCCATCCCAATCCATAAACCTTGGTGTCCTCCCCAACACCCACATTCATAAACCGATGCATCTTGCCACTCAAGGTGTCATCCACTGCCACCACTAAAAGGGCCTCCACATATCATAACAGCTATCCAGGCTCACATCATAGCACAATAAGCAGGAACAAAACATCACATCAATGGACTCTTGGACCTTTAACAATCAAGAGGGTAACTCAAAACCCTTTAAGAAATTATCAAAAAATTCATTCTTTAATCCATCTTGAATTAACAGGTTTATTATTCGTAGGTTCTAAATTTAGGAAACCTAATTAGTAAGCTATCACAAATAAATAAACATGCTTACTGCACTAATTTTATTAACATCAAATTAAAACAAGAACCAGATTCGTTTTCATGCCTCTTTATCTTTATCCAACACTTATCAATTAATCCCAGTTTACATTCTTTACCGATTTCCATCAAGAACAAACAACTAAACAAAGCATGCATAGATATAACACTATCTAGCAAAACAAGAGGAAATAACATATGATAGATATCAATTTATTTATCCAGTTCAATATTTATTATGTCAATTCCATTGTGATCCACTGGGATAAAACATGCTAACAATACAGTTTCACATAAAAGAAAAGAGAAGAAAAAAAATCCCCTACTTCAAATAGTTCCTCACGTTATTTATCCTCACAACGGGTCACAATCCTCCTCTCGCGACAACTGCATCCACCCGAGGATTCCACGGTATGACAACACCAACCAAACCCAAAGAAAACCCCATTAGAAGCATGGAGATTACATGCTATAATTTGGAAAGTAGAAACAAGAGAAGATGATACCCAAAGGAACGATGATAAAACCTACCTTATATCGAAGATTGATTGATACATCTGGGTTGTATCCAAATTAGAGTGGAACCAACCTGAGGAGTAGAGTTTGATAGTGAAACTATTGTGGGAAGGATTGAAAGGTTCTAGCATCTCATAGCCGAGAGAAAATAGGAAGAACACGGGAGGATGATGTCTTGTCCCTTTTAAAGATTTAATGAGGAGACAGTTTAAGATTTTTTTAATTATCAATTAAAAACGGATCATATTAACCCATACGGTTTGACCAAGTAAAAACATCTCTACCTTAGGAATAATTAATATAAGATTTATGGCCTTTGAATCTTCCTTAAGAGTCCTTAAAATAAGGCTCTAAATGTATTTTACGTCGAAGGAAACGTCAAAGGGGAGAAACTGTAGGAAGCTGGAAACACTATTCAACTACCATTACTGTACAACTACCAATCTGTGAAACAGATCTATGAAACCAATATTTGAAACCAATATGTGAAACTGATCTATGAAACCAATCTATGAAACTGATCTGTGAAACCGATATGTGAAAGCGATCTGTGAGAGCGATCTGTGAGACCGATTTGTGACACCGATCAGTGACACCGATCTGTGAAACCAATCTGTGAAACCGATCTCTGAAACTGATCATTGAAACCAATATATGACACCGATCTGTGAAGCCGATCTGTGAAACCGAACTGTGAAACCGATCTGTGAAACCGATATGTGAAACCGATCTGTGAAACCGATCTGTGAAACCGATCTATGAAACCGATCTCTGAAACTGATCTGTGAAACACTGTACACCTACCATTACTATTCATAAAAGTCGAAACACTATTCACAGAACTGGAAATTTGGAAGAGTATGGGGGATAAGTCACCTTGACCTCCCGTAACACCTCCAACACCACATATTCACAAAGTAATGGACCAGAGAGGTCCGAGCCATTACAGTGTCGGACTCCAGCATTTTGGGTTGAAGTGGGTGAATGAATGTTGATGGGGCCCGAATTAGTAAAATAAGTGGCTGAGAAAGTGAGGACGATTCAACAATACATGAGGACAGCTCAGAAAAGGCAAAAAAGTTATGCAGATAATAGAAGGAAAGACTTCTCTTTTGAGGTAGGTGACAATGTTTTCTTTTAAATCTCTCATTGGAAAAGTGTGATGGGTTTCAGATAGAAAGGGAAGCCAAGTACATGGTTCATCAGTCCTTTTGAAATCTTGGAGAAATTTGGAACAGTTTCATACTACGTAGCTTTCCCTCCAAGTTTGTTTCAGGTACACAATGTTTTTCATGTTTCGATTTTGAGAAATTATGTGCCAGCTTCATCAGATGTCTTGATCCCAGAACAAGTTCAGCTAGAAGAGAACCTTTTTGTTGAAGAGAAACCAATTCAAATTCTTGATCGAAGGGAACACGTATAGCAGAATAAGGTAATCTACCAGTTAAAGGTTTTATGGAGAAACCACATGGTTGAAGAAGCAACATAGGAGTCTGAAAATGATATGAGGGAAAAGTAGCCTTAGTTGTTTACTAAGTAAATAAAATTGCGAGGACGCAATTTTCAAAAGGTGGGGATAATGTAACACTCCAAGTTTTTCTAAAAATAAATAGAAATTCATGGAACTTTTTTTTATGTAGTTATTTTTCACTATCCTTTAAAAAATAACTGTTCCACTTCTATGTTTTGAGTTTCAAGAAACTGTCATCTACAATTATGTTCAGTAGGTTATTTAGAGTCTATTGGAACTAACTATTTTTGGTGAATAGTAACATACCCTTATGAATAGTAATTTGAATAGTAATATGACCATATTGAATAGTAAATTTTATTATTATTTTATATTCTTAAGGCTTTAATATAATAACATATCTGTTAATTTTTGAACGTGATATAGAAGTAGTTATATAATTAGAATTGTTAATTTTTGAATTAAGTATGATTTTATTTAAAAATTAAATTAATAATATTTAGAAAATTATTTTCTAAAAATGGACTTCATTTATGAATTATATATGTCGAAAAGTAGTTAGGGTAAATTTTTGGGTTTTTTATGAAATTCCTGATTTTTCAGTGAATAGTGAAATATGATAAAATACCGTATAATAAAATTATCAGTAAAATACAATATTTATGACATCGTAAGTGATTCAAGTCCACTTTTTTCGAACTCACATTCCATTATTACTATTTTAGGTCACATGAAATAAGACTATTCATAATATTAGGCAAAAATATTATAATAATGATTAAAATAATGAAAAATACCCCCTCTCCTCCACTATAAATACCACCCTAACTCTCATCTTCTTCCCAGACCTCTCAAGCCTTGATCCATGCCCATGTTCTGCCCAATATTCCTCCCAAGGCTCTTCCCTACGTCCTTGAGCTGCTGGTCTCACCAAAAGACCAAAACCAAATCCCATAAGAAGGATTTCAAGGAGAAGAGATCAAGAGGTAAACATCCTCTTTTATTTTCTGTCTTTTCTTTCATTTTATGTTATTCTATTATTTTCCCTTTGGATTATGTTGGGATATTTCATTACATATTCCCCATTACTCTACATATTAAGTATGAGTGATTATATATTCCTTCTCTCTCATCAAACTATTTTTTTATGAAATTTTATGAGACGCCATTAGGCAGCCGAATTTTTGTGAGAAATTTGTCATGTTTTCTTTTGTTTCAGGATTAGTTTTTCTTATTTACTAAACCCCTCTTATCTAAGATGAATGAAATATCTAAAATAATTTATATTCTGGATTTTCTCATGTTTATGGAAAATTCAAAATCATTTTTCTTCTCCTCTACAACTTATTCAAAGAATTAAAAACATTGTCCATGATGTGTCAAATTACTGACATTGTGGACGATGTGATTTCATTTTTTATTAAATCCTTCATGTATCTTAATGAAACCATTTTTATGGTTTAAATAGGTTATAATATATTTATTATGTCTCATAAATGGTTCTGGAATTCGTTTTAACACATGGTTTTAATTTATAAATTGAAATGAGGTCGTTATTATCAAAGAACCACTAAAATGATCTAAACGAACATCATTAATGTTTTAACTTATGAACAATCCTCATATTAAAAATAAAAATGATAAATGGTATAAATTATGGTACTGGAAATATTTAAATATCTTTCCATTCCAATTTTTTAATTTCACTTCCAATCAACAAGAACATCCACCATGAACCAATCATGGAAATCATGTTAAGAACTCACCAAAAAACAGTGCAAGGAGAAAAATACTAACAATTAAAGGGTGAAATGATGTTATGAAATGATAATATAGGATGTTATAAACATTAAAAAGTTTATGTAAACTACTAATAACACTCTTTTATCCATTAAACAAGAAGTTTAAACAGGTTTGAAGTAAGACAGACCCGAGGTAAGGGAGTTCTCAACTCGATTTCCATTCTTTGGGATAACCTTCTAATTCATTAGTTATGTTCTATTTAAATTGTTTGTCTGATGGTTTATATTTATATTATGTTTTATTATGTGTCTTTATAGTACATATACATACTCCATACACTCCATTAAGTCTCTCTTCAATTGTATGTTATTTATAATGGGATTTTCTTTAGAAATCCTCATTTTAAATTCGGTTTAACGAAATTCCAAAGCAATGTTTTTATGGAATTATTCATGTGGTATGATTATATATTGGTTCTTGGGAATTATTTATGATAAATTGTGGGACCTCTATCTTCCTCCAATGCATTGGGTATGTGTATGTTGGCGGTAGACCTTATGGTTACTCCAAGTGTAACTGTGATGGTTATACAAAGTAAGGTAACCGTGAGGGTTACAAATTATTATGTAGCCATGAATGGTTACAAGATTATATATGTAATGCCCCAAGATACCTTTATAATTAAATTAATGTTTCCATGTTTTGTGTGTATGTTTTTTTAATCTTATGTTACACAAAGTGAGTATATATGGGTGACAAGAATGTCTTTTGAAAATGCTTTCATACGTTATGAGTATTCATGGACTAATACGAACATTCCTTCTTTTCCATCCCTTATCGAGCTTTTGTTCTCATCCCAAGTTTTTAAAACATTTTCATAGGTTAACGGTTGTGTAAGAAAAGGAAGTAAGCCGTGTTAAATGTTGAAGAATTGTCAAGGAGTCTTGTTTTAAGTTTTAATGTTTTATATTTTGAAAAAAATGGAAACTATTTTTATGGTATCTACTCTGTAATAATGTGTAATGTTATGAATGTATTGTCCTAATTCTATAAATTTATAAACATGAAAAGATCCTCAATGTAAAAGGAATTGTTTTCTTGACTAAATTACAAATTATGTGTGTAATAAGGGCGGGTCCTTATAGTTGGTATCAGAGCGAGTCTTAGATAACTTTAGGGGTTAGGGTGATATTAATTGAATACCATAAATGATTTTCAATCTATGTTTAATTTGAAATGTTTTAAAATTTAATGATTACCATGTTTCTTCATCTAATACATGTTTGTTCAGAATGGTTTTCTAAAGAAGGAACATGGATGTTGAAGAGGAGAGGCACTGACATAATGACATCATTACGAAACTACAACCCGAAATGGTAGGGATTGGAACTGAGCAGTTTGTAACTGTAACAACACAGCTAACACAGGTAATAAATGGTGGTGGAATACATGCACGAGAACCAATAGAGGTACCACAATAGAGTATGACAGTAGTGGAACATTTTATAAGACAACATCCTATTACATTCAATGGATCTTCTAACCCAGTAGTAGCTGAAGGATAGATCAAAGCATTTGAAAAGATATTCGATGTTATGATATGTTCAAAAAATAAAAAGGTAAGTCTTTACATTTATCTTTTTGAAGGCGAAGCTGATCAGTGGTGGTCAATGGTAAGGAATATCAGGGGTAGAGAGGATTTTGATGCCTTATAGTGGGATGAATTTAAAATTCTTTTCCTTGAAAAATATTTTCCTAAGGTGGTGCGACTTAGAATGGAGAAGAAATTACTTTAATTGAAATAGAAAGAGGAAGATTCATTAGCTATGTATGGAGAAAACTTCACCCGACTGGTGAGGTATGCCCCAAATATTATTCTTGATCCTGATAGAAAAATCAACCACTTTTACTCAGGATTTAAGCCAAGGTATCGAAGGGCGTTGGACTCCTGTGAATTCAAAAGTTATGAGAAACTTCTCCGATGTGCTGAGAGGGTAGAGATAGAGTTTGATGATGATCACATGAATTTTAGAAACAAAGATAAGAATAGGTTCAGTTGGAAAGAAATGGGTAAGAATCAACCAAATAAATCAGATGGTAAGAAAATCCAATTTCCATTTTGTGAAAAGTGTGGAAAGAAACACCCTTGGAAATGTCATAGAAAAACATGGAAGTGTTTTAAATGTAGTAAGTTTAGACATATGGCCCTAGATTTCAATAAAAATGATCCTAAGAATAATCCTAAAAAGAAAACTGTAAAGAGTTTTGAATTTTGTGAGATGGTTCATTATGAATATTCCTGCCCAAAGAGAGATCTGAGTGATGCAAAGAGGATAGATTACAAGAATAAAGGTGTAGTGATACCCTTTGCGACAACATCAGAAGATGTTAATCCATATAAAGAAGTCCTTTGAGGTACTTAGTTTGTTGACTTAGATTTTTCTAATGTCAGGTTTGATATGGGGTCTACACATTCCTTCATCTCTGAAGAATTTTCTGGTAAATTGGAAATATCACATCAACAAATGAGACTTAAACTTGTTGTTAAAACACAAGGGGGAAATTTTATAGCAAAGAGGAATGATAAGAATATTTCTATTATTGTCTATGGAAATAATTTACTTGAAAACCTTTTTGTTTTATCCTTTATCAATTTTGATTTTATTTTGGGGATGGACGGGCTTTCTGATTATCATGCTAATATTGACTATAGATCTAAAGAAGTTGTTTTTCAGAAAGAATTTCAGTTTGTATACACGAATTGACAAATAGAATTGATAACATATCAGGAAGCTGAGAAACTATTGAAATATGGAAATGAATGTTTACTTTCTCATACTGTTGAAAACAAGTGAACTATTCAAATTAATGATGTGTCAGTGGTAAATGAATATCATGATGTTTTTCCTGATGAGTTACCCGGTGTCATACCTGATTGAGAAGTCGAATTCACAATTGACTTAGTTCCTGATGCTAAGCCAATTTCAAAACCCCCATATCATATGGCTCCAATAGAACTTCTTGAATTGAAAAATTAGTTGCAGGATTTTCTTGACAAAGGATTCATTCGTCCTAACACTTCACCATGGGGAGCCCCTGTTTTGATTATTAAAAATAAAGATAGTTCCATGAGACTTTGCATTGATTATAGAGATTTGAATAACATCACTGTTAAAAACAAGTATCCTTTTCCTCATATCAATGACTTGTTTGATCAGATCCAGGGAGCTTTGTATTTTTCCAAGATTTACTTGAGATCCGTATACCATCAGCTTAAGGTAAAAGAGGATGAAATCTCGAAAACATCCTATCATACAAGATATGGGAATTATTAATTTGTTTTTATGCCTTTTGGACTAACTAATTCACTTATTATATTCATGAATCTTATGAATAGAGTATTTCATGAGTTCTTGATAAGTTTTTGGTTGTATTTATTGATGGAATTTTTGTATTTTCTAAAAATAAAGTGGAGCATGAAAAACATATAAGGGTTTTTTTTCAAACATTAAAATAAAAGAAACTATATGGAAAATTCAGAAAGTGTGATTTTTGGTTGCAACAGATTTATTTTCTTGGGTACATTGTATACAAGGATTGAATAATAGTTGAACCTACCAAAACAAAAGTAGTTGATGAATGGCCAAGAACCAAAAATGTTACAGAGATTCGTAGTTTTATTGGGTTAGCAGGTTATTACAGACAGTTTGTTAAGAACTTTGCATGATTATCTAGCCCAATAACTAAGTTTACATGGAAAGGGGTTAAATTTGTTTGGATAGAGGAATGTGATGTTTGATTTCAAGAACTAAAGAAGATATCGTTTAATGCTCCAGTTTTTCCCTTACCTTCCTGAAATGGTGAGTTTTTCATCTATAGTGATGCTTCTTTGAAGGGACGTGGTTTTGTTTTGATGTAGAATGATCAGGTAATTGCCTATGCTTCAAGACAACTTCAACATCATGAGCTAAATTATCCCACACATGATTTGGAATTGGAAGCTTTTGTTTTTTCTTTGAATATTTGGAGGAATAATCTATACAGAACCAAATTCCAAATATATACTGACCATAAAAGTCTAAAGTATATATTCACTCTGAATGAATTAAACATGAGGCAGAGAAGATGGTCTGAGCTGATAAAGGATTATGACTACACGATCAATTACCATCCTGGAAAAGAAAAAGAACCAAAGGATTCCTTGAATTGGAAACATCATGTATCATTAACCATGTTACGTTTAGAACATGATCCCATGATTAATGATTTTATGAATTTTTGCTTAGAAGTTATTGGTGATGGGAATACATCTATTTTGTTTTAGGTTTCAGTGCAGTCTTCGTTGACAGATAGAATTAAGCGAGTGCCGAAGGAAGACCGTAAGCTACAGAATAAGGTAGAATTGGTTAAAATGGGTATGTTTCCAGAATTTAACCTTAACAAAGATTGTGTTTTAAGATTTGGGAAAAGGCTGAGTGTGCCTAGTGATTCTCAGTTGAAAAAATATTTGTTGTAAATAGCATATAGTTTTCCATTTTTAGTTCATCCTGGCAGTACTAAGATGTACAGAGACCTTCAGAAGTATTATTGGAAGGATGGAATGAAAAGGGATATTGATAATATTACAATGATATGTTTGACATGTCAACAGGTTAAATCAGAGAAGTAGTTAATGAAGGGTATGATTTAGCCTTTTCCAGTGCTAGAGTGGAAATGGGAGAATGTATCCATGGAATTTGTGGTGGTACTACCAAAGACTTCTCGAGGTAACAATGTGATTTGGGTTATTGTTTATCAGCTAACAAAGTTTGCACATTTTATTTCTATTTGAGATACAATGAATTTGGATCATCTTTCTCGATAGTACCTCAAGGATATTGTCAGGTTACATGGAGTTCCTCTTTCCATTGTATATGTCCGAGATCCCAGGTTCACTTCTATCTTTTGGAAGGGACATCAGAAGTCATTGGGCATAGAGTCAAATTTCATTATAGATTTTCATCCTCAATCAGTTGGCAGCCAGAATGAACGATTCAAACTTTGGATGATATGCTTCGATATTATTCCATGGACTATCAGGGAAGTTGGGATAAAAATATTTCTTTAGTTGAGTTTTCTTATAATAACAGTTTTCATTCCAATATTCATATCACACCTTTTGAGGCCTTGTATGGGAAGCGATGTTGGACTTCAGTGTTTTGGGATGAATTCAGTGAAAGAAAGTTGATTGGTCCAGAATTAGAAGAAGAAGTGGCTGAGAATGTGAGGATGATCAAATAACACATGAGGACAACTCAGAGTAGGAAGAAAAGTTATGAAGATAATAGAAGGAAAGACTTCGATTTCAAGGTAGGAGACCATGTTTTCATCAAAATATCTTTTTGGAAAAGTGTGATGCATTTCGGTAAGAAAGGGGAGATAAGTCCATGGTTCATCAGACCTTTTGAAATCGTGGAGAATGTTGGAACAGTTTCATACCATGTAGCTTTGCCTCCGAGCTTTTTTCAGGTACACAATGTTTTTCATGTTTCGATGTTGAGAAAGTATGTTCCAGATTCATTACATGTCTTGAGCCCAGAAGAAGTTCAGCTGGAAGGGAACCTTTCTTATGAAGAGAAACCAGTTCAAATTCTTGATCGAAGGGAACATGTAATGCAAAATAAGTTAATCGACCAGGTAAGGGTTTTGTGGAGAAACCACATGGTTGAAGAAGCAACACTAAAGTCTAAAAATTCTATGAGGGAAAATTATCCTCAGTTGTTTAATATGTAAATAAAATTGCAAGGACGCAATTTCTATAAGGTGGGGATAATGTAACACCCCAATTTTTTCCAAAAAAAAAAGAAAAGAATGGTACTTTTTTAGGTAGATATTTTTAACTATCCTTTAAAACATAACTTTTCCACTTTTATGTTTTGAATTTCAAAAAATTCTAATCTACAATTGTGTTCAGTAGGTTATTTGGAGTCTATTGGAACCAACTTGTTTTTTGGTGGATAGTAACATACCATTATGGATAGTATATATGAATTGTAATACGTCCATAATGAATAGTAAATTTTATTATTATTATATTTTCTTAAGGCTTTAAGATAATAACATCTTGGTTAATTTTTCATCGTGATATAGAAGTAGTTATAGAATTATAATTGTTAATTTTTGAATTAAGTATGATTTTATTTAAAAATTAAATTAATAATATTTAAAAAATTATTTTCAAAAAATGGACTTCATTTATTGAATTTTACACGTCAAAAAATGGTTAGGGTAAATTTTTGGGTTTTTTATGAAATTCTTGATTTTCAGGGAATAGTGAATTAGGATAAAATACTATATAATCAAATTATTAGTAAAATACCCTATTTATGACATCATAATTGATTCAAAGCCACTTGGTTCGAACTCACATGCCATTATTACTATTTTAGGTCACAGTAACTAAGACTATTCATAATCTTGGGCAAAAATATTATAATATTGATTAAAATAATGAAAAATACCCTCTCTCCTCCACTATAAATACCACCCTCACTCCCCTATTCTTAACACACCTATCAAGCCTTTAACCATACCTATGTTCTACCCAATACTCCTCCCAAGGCTCTTCCCCACGTCCCAGAGCTTCTGGACTCACCAAAAGTCCAAAACCGAAGCCCTTAAGAAGGATCTCAAGGAGAAGAGATCAAGAGGTAAACAACCTCTTTTATTTTCTTTATTTTCTTTCATTTTATGTTATTATCTTCTATTAACTTTGGATTATTTTGGGATATTTCTTTAAATATTCTACATTACTGTCCATATTATGTATGAGTGATGAGATATTCCCTTTATCTCATCAAACTATTTTTTATGAAATTTTAAGAGATGTTGTTAGGCTGCTGAATTTTCGTGAGAAATTTCTCATCTTTTCTTTTGTTTCATGATTCCTTTTTCGTCTTTACTCACCCCCTCTTATCCAAGAGGAATTAAATCTACAAAATCATTTATATTCTTTATTTTTTCATGTTTATGGAAAATTCAACATCATTGTTCTTCTCCTCTCCTACTTATTCAGATAATTAAAAAAAATTCCATGACGTGTCGAATTACGGACATCGTGGACGATGTGATTTAATTTTTTTAAATACTTCAAGTTTGGTCATAAAACCATTATTATGGTTGAACCAAGTTATAATATATGTATTATGTCTCATCAATGGTTCTGGAATTCTTTTTAACACATGGTTTTAATTTATAAAATGAAATGAGGTTGTTATTATCAAAGAACCACTAAAATGATCTAAAAGAACATCATTAATGTTTTTACTTATGAATAATCTTCATATTAAACATAAAAATAAAAAATGGTATAAATTATGGTATAAGAAATATGTAAATACCTTTACATTCAAATTCTATAATTTCACTTCCCATAGACATGAAAATCCACACTGAACCAATCATGGAAATCCTTTTTAGAACTCACCCAAAAACAGTGCAAGGAGCAAAATACTAACAATTAAAGGGTGAAATTATGTTATGAAATGATAATATAATATGATATAAACATGAAAATATTTCTTTAAATTAAAAATGACACTCTTTTAACCCTTATACAAGAATTTTAAACAAGTTTTAAGTATGACAGACTCGAGGTAAGAGAATTCTTAACCAGATTTCCATTCTTTGGGGTAACCTTATACTTAATTATTTATGTTATATTTAAATTGTTTGTGTGAAGGGTTCTGTTTATATTATGTTTCATTATGTGTATTTACAGTATATATGAATAATCCATCCACTCAATTAAGTCTCTCTTCAATTTTATGATATTTATAAGGGGAGTTTCTTTGGAAATCCTTATTTTAAATTCGGTTTTATGAAATTCCAAAGAAATGTTTTTATGGAATTATTCATGTTGTATGATTATGTTTTGGTTCTTGGTAATTATTTATGATAAATGGTGGGACTTATATATCCTTCCAATGCATTGGGTATGTGTATGTTTTACGTCGGGCTTATGGTTACTCCAAGTGTAACTACTAGGGTTATACAAAGTAAGGTAGCCGTGAGTGTTACAAATTATATGGTAGCCAAGAATGGTTACAAGATTATGTATGTAATGCCCCAAGATACATACATGATTATATTTTTGTTCTCATGTTTTGTGTGTATTTTTTTTAAATCTCATTTACACAAAGTAAGTATATATGGGTGACAAGAATGTCTTTTGAAACTGATTTCATACGATACGAGTATTCATGGACTAATGTGATATTTCCTTCTTTTCCATCCCTTACTAAGATTTTGTGCCCATACCAAGTTTTTAAATGATTTTCATAGGTCAATGGATGTGTAAGACCAGGAAATAATCCATTTTAAATGTTGAATAATTGTCAATGAGTCTTGTTTTATGTTTTAATGTTTTATATTTTGAAAAAAATAGAAACTGTTTTTATGGTATCCACTCTGTAATAATTTTTAATGTTATGAATGTATTGTCCTAATTCTCCAAAACTCTAACTTTGAAATGATCCTCAGTGTTAAAGGAATTGTTTTCTTGAATAAATTAATGATTATTTACGTAATAAGTCTGGGTCCTTATAGTTGGTATTAGAGGGAGGTTTAGATAACTTTAGGGGATAGGGTGATGTTAATAGAATACCATAAATTATTTTAAATCTATGTTTAATTTGAAATGTTTTATCATTTAAAGATTACCATGTTGCTTCATCTAGGATATGTTTGTTTAGAATGGTTTTCCGTCGAAGGAACATGGATGCTGAAGAGGAGAGGCACCGACATAATGACATCCTTCCGGAACTACAGCCCGGAATGGTAGGGATTGGAACCGAACAGTTTGTGAAAGTAATGGAACAGCAAACACATGCACTAAATGGTGGTGGAATCTATGCAAGAGAACCAATAGAGGTACTGCAATAGAACATAACAGTAGTGGAAGATTTTATGAGACAACATCCTCCAACATTCAATAGATTTTTTGACCCAGTAGCAGATGAAGGATGGATCAAATCCCTTGAAAATATATTCGATGTTATCGGATTTTCAAATAATAAAAAGGTAAGTATTTACGTTTATCATTTTGAAGGGGAAGATGATCAGTGGTGGTAAATGGTAAGGAATATCAGGTGTAGAGAGGCTTTTGATGCCTTAGAGTGGAATGAATTTAATTTTTAATTCTTTAATTATTTTTTACTAAGGTGGTGTGACTTAGAATGGAGAAGAAATTACTTGAATTGAAATAGAAGGAGGAAGATTCAGTGGCTATGTATGAAGATAACTTCACCCTACTGGTGAGGTATTCTAAAAATCTTATTCTGGATCTTGATAGAAAAATCAACCACTTTTACTCAGGACTTAAGCCAATGTATCAAAGGGTGTTGGCCTCCTGTGAATTCAAAAGTTATGAGAAACATTTCTGATTTCATTAGAGGGTATAGATGGAGTTTTCTGATGATCACATGCATTTTGGAAACAAAGATAAGAAGAGGTCCAGTTGGAAAGCAATGGGTAATAATCAACCAAAGAAATCTGATTGTAAGAAAATTCAATTTCCAGTTTGTGAAAAGTGTGGCAAGAAACACCCTAGGGAATGACTTAGAAAAACTGGGAAGTGTTTTAAATGTGGTTAGTTTGGATATATGGCCCATGATTGAAATGAAAATTATCCTAAGACTAATCCTTAAAAGAAGACTTTAAAGTGTTTTAAATGTGGTGAGATGGGTCATTATGAAAATGCCTGCCCAAAAAGACCTTTATGATTATATTTATATTCTCATGTTTTGTGTGTATTTTTTTTGTAAATCTCATGTTACACAAAGTATGTATATATGGGTGACAAGAAAGTATTTTGAAAATGCTTTAATACGTTATGAGTATTCATGGACTAATGTGATCTTTCCTTATTTTCCATCCCTTACTGAGCTTTTGTGCTCATCCCATGTTTTAAATGATTTTCACATGTTAATTGATGTGTAAGACAAGGAAGGAAGCCATGTTAAATGTTAAAGAATTGTCAAGGAGTCTTGTTTTAGGTTTTAAGGTTGTATATTTTGAAAAAAATGGAAACTTTTTTTATGGTATCCACTCAGTAATAATGTGTAATGTTGTGAATGTATTTTCCTAATTCTCTAAATCTCTAAATTTGAAAATGTCCTCAATGTAAAAGGAATTTTTTTCTTGACTAAATTCAAAGATTATGTATGTAATAAGGCCCTATCCTTATACCATCCATCACTTATATATACCTATTAATTTCTCACATAAAAGTGGTGAAACAAGAAAAATGTAAACTTTTATATTGAAAAACTATCATATGAATAATTAACACATTCCCCAATCAATAAAAATAATCATAAACCATCTAGAGTAATATAGAGAATTATATCAAATTATTACATCCTTATTCAAACTAATTTTATCTCATCCATATAAATAATAATGATGTAATTATTACAACATATTCCTAATGTATCATAATTAAAATAAATGAGTTTTTATTTTATAAATAGAAATATCATTACAGATTCATTAAAAATATTCTTGAAGAAAATACACTCTTCAATTTGAAACCAACTTTTAAAAGAAAAAAAACATCTAAAAATATTAAAAAATATTTTTTAAAAAAATATCAAGGAAATATACAATGTTATATTAAAATAATTATATATACATTTAGTTGGAAAGTTTCATTTTGGACAAGTACAATAAAGAAATGGTTCCTTTAACACTTTTGTAAGAAAAGTCAAAAAATAAATCATGTGGATAATAAAAGGGAGATTTCTTTTGAAATAATTTTGTAAAAGTAAAAGATGAAAAAAAATACTAGACATATCATTATAAATTATTTAAAACATTATTTATATCATTTTTAGAAAACATTTATTTAGAGAAAAATGGTTTTTCGACCAACTGGTGATAAAAGGTTATATTTTATTAAAATAATATTCTCAATATTTTTATGTACTAAATATTATAAAGATATATTATTACATAAAAATTTAATGAATAACTAGTGGAAAAAATAATATGTAATTTATATATATATAAAATATAATTTATTTCAATTGAAATTCACACATAATCAATCTCAATTAAAATGATATTTAACCATATATCTATTAGAAATTTAATAACATTTAAATCATAAGTCCCATGAAATATATAAAATCAATTGAAAAATTAAATAAATGTATTGAAAATATATTAAAGATATAATATATAAAAATGGTATTAGTTACACCTTCTAAAACAATATTGATGTATAACATAACATATGTCCCAAAGAAGACAATTTGGGATGTTCAACCACTATAATGATCATAACATTGATGTGGTAATGAAAAAATGAATTGAATTTTGGTATAAAATTTAAATCCAAATAAAAAATGTTTAAATAAAATAAAATAAAAAAAATTTAATACACACATAATCTTATAATATCAATTTAAATTATTATTTAATATAACCCACTTTTGAGAAATTGAATTTTGAGACCACTTACCACTTGGTAAATTCAAAGTAAAATAACATTGGATGGAATAATTTTAATTGAGAATTAAAATTACTAGAATTATGATTTTCCATTATATAAAATTTGAAATTCATAATATATACACCTTATAAAATAAATTTAGTTCATAATATTAAAATATTTCTCAATGAAATAAAATTGTGATGAAATATCTTAACTCATGTCTGATTTGATTAAAACATGTTTGAACCTCCTTCATAATAAATATAGATTTTTTATAAATCTATCCTAGAACCAAGTTAATATTTATTATAACACATATTTTTTATTAATAATATTCTATAACCTAGTTATTAATAAATATTTTTTAAAATCACTAATTCAAGTAATAACAACTATTTTTTCCATATATGTTTTGTTTTGGTAGTTTCTGTCTTCATACATTTATCAATGTTAAGTAATACATATAGTTTTAACCATTTTAAAAATATCATATATACTCATTAAATAATTATTTTTAAAAGTTCATAAAATATTGATATAGAAAAAATTAATACACTCTTCATAATGAAGGTAGGTCATGTGTACGCATTAAAACTATTTTGACATTTTTGAAAGATGAAATAAATGAAATAAAAATTATATAAAATATTTAAAAAATTATAATTATATCATATACATTATATATTTTAATCAAATACATCCTTATCACCATCAATGGACAAAATAAATGAATACCGAATCACATCACTTCGGGGAGGTGGTAGTCCATATATATGCAAGTGTCATTTTATCATTTTCTAATTGATTGAAAGCTACCAAGGATGATGTGATATTGTAATTAAAAAAGTATAATTATTTCTTAAATTTCACACATATATATATATATATATATTAAATATAACATTATATAAATCCATGAGAGGCAGTGATGAAAAATGAATTACAACGGTTCGTGAGGCTGTACTCCACTGCAAACATGATCGAAAATTTCATTTACCTTTTGATGTAAGAGGTTATGGAGATACGTTATTACATAAATTTAATGCAATATTATAATATTTTAGATATAAATCCTATTATATTGGGTTTATTAATACATTATTGATGATTGTAAGAGAATAAGTGAGAAAAAATATCTTAGTGACAACAATTACATTTTCTTAGAAAAACCACTTTTGGATATCCTACTAAGGACACTAGGGTTGGGAATTACATAAGAACATGGAAAACTATTTTAGAGAGATATTTTAGAATGGGTGGGTTAATATAAATATTTTAATTGCTGTTAATAAGTGAGGGGAGTAAGTTCCCTATTATAACTGTGGTGGAGTGGCATTTTTGTTAATAACTAAAACTATACAATAATTGGTAGTCAATAATATATCATGTTAATCATAAATTTACAAATAATGGAGTGGTTGGATGTTAAGTTATAGCAACACCTATAACTATAAAAGTATAAATTTTTTAAACATGTTATTCCTTTATCCTCTATGTTTAGTTACTTTAACCAATTTGTTTACTCCCTGAAAACATGTTATTGTAATTATCTATATAATTTATTCTTTAATCCAAAAAATAAAATATCCATAATAGATAATATGGATGAAATAATTTTAAATATAAAACCCAATATCTCAATTAAATGTCCCATGCGTGTGGAAAAAATGTTAACACAATTGTATTTAACACAAAAAACATTATTTTGACCTCAACGATATTAAATAATAATTTTCTTCACTATTTTACAGAATACTACTAATTTTAAAAAATTAATAAAACTTAATAGTACTATTATTTTTTATTTTTTATTTAAATAAAAAAATTAAATTTTTTCAAATATTAGTTTTCACATACGTGTGGAAAATATGACGAAACCACTTTTTATGAAAAATACAATTTTCAAGAATAAAACTATATTTATTATTATATCACGTATAGTAAAAATATTAGATGAATGATAATACATTTGAATGAATATATAAAATAGAAATTTAAATAAAATAATTCCCCAATATTTACTATTTTAATTTTTTTTAAAATACACAAACTCATAGAAGTAGTTTTTCATAAAAATATATTATTTACTTTCATTTTTTTCTAATCAAATAAAAAACAACGAACTCATTTTATACATGGGTAAACCATATAATTTTCTTAACCCTCTAATTTAACATCTTGTTTATAAAGGGGATATTTAAAAAAAATCATGGGGTTTTTGTGCCAACTATTGCATATGATATATGATAATTAAAATAATGTTTTTATTTTAAAATATTAGTCTATTAAAATCTACCCACAATTAATAAATTAGATCCTTACAATTTTAACATGAACTTTGGAATCAAGGGTTTAAAATTTGAATGTTCCTTTTAATAATAACACACATCAAGAAAATAGTAAATAATAATTCCTCTTGATTAGAGACAAAGTGAAGTATCAATTTTATTAAAAATATTACATTAGTAGGTCACCATGTAGGAAATAATTATTAAATTGTTAAAATATATACATGGAAGGAAAATAAATTTTCCAAATAATTATATAGAGTGATATAGATCATTTCTCATAAGTATTGAATTATCAAGATAATGCTAACGAGATAAAAACCATATACTAATGATGTGTGAGAAAGACCATTGATTCAATAGAATGAAGTTATTATATAACATTTTAATTTGAAGAACCTTTTTTTTAATGTTGTGATATTTTTTTATATCAATATAGTGAATACAAAAAAATATTTTTACATGATTTATTTTTATTTAAAAATAAAAAATTCATCATTTATTTGTGCTTCAATATATTTAAACATCATTTATTACTATAAGAAATTAATTCCAAAGTTGAAATTTTTATTCATGAAGAACTAACATGAACTTTTAATTATTCATAATATCCATAAATAAATGACATGTATTTCGGTTTATTTTATTATATTCTCCAACCTAAAAATGGTCAATTAAAGACATGTAATATAATAAATTAATATATAATTCATCAAAATTAAAACAAAAATATCAGCATAATATTTATTAATCAAATTGTTTAAGTAAAAAAGTTATTATATTAAATGGTACATCATGTAGTCTAGTTGTAGGTGTTTCAACCTTTTCACCATTCAGTTGTGGGTTCATACCCAGTGTACTTTTTGAATGTGGTGGGTTGTCCCACGATATGAATGGATCACTTTTTCTAAAACTATATTAACAAAATTTCAATAATGTTCCAAAAATATGATAAAAATCCAAAAAAAATCCATCATATAATCACTTTTTAAACCCTAATTTTGTTATACATCTTACATAATCAAATAATCATAATTTACTATTACTACCCCAACATAAATGATCATATTAATCAAAATGGTTAAAAATAATGTTAATATTCTAAAAGGTTGTTCTTCCTCAAATAATAAATCATTTTTAACCTAAAGGTTACATATAACTCAAACCCGTAAAACATCTAAAAACATGTCATTAATCACATTAATATACAATTACATAAATGATCAAGATGTGTATCTAAGAATTTGAACTTATGACTAACCTGAAACTCATAAACCCACAATGATATCCATAAATCATATGTTAAGGAAGAAATGTATGCTTCAAAAAATTTACATAATCCTTATTTGTTTCAGAATTATAATATAATAACCATTGATAAGAAATAAATATACAACATAATTTTTGAATCCCAATACATAAATACTTTAAACCATTTACATCAATTATTCATATAAAATAGTTCATTTTTGGTTAATCCAACTATTAGTTCAGGTGAATGTTTATAATCATATCTTATTGTAGCTGATTAGGCATAATCATAATATATTTCTCTCATACAGACATCCAATTTTGTTTCTCTTAATATATATCCTTCCCATACTATTCTGTGTTATCAGTATTCCTCCTGATTCTATTAATTGAGTAAAACTCGAAATCATAGAATAATAAACAATTATCATCATCGTAAACCATATAATTACCTTTAGGATTTATAAATCATGAGATCTACATTTCAATTGTTGACTCATTAGTGTTAATATAGCTCATTCATAATCATCGCTTATTCAAATCATTCATATTGGTTCATAAGGAAAATGTGATTTTCCTAAGAAAATACCATAACAATGTCAAATTAGGTGTGCCAAAGGGCCTATTTATGGTGAACTAGGTGATGATCGATTCAAAGTCTAATGTTCCCTTTTCAGAGTTATTATCCCTATGTAAAACTGTTCCAAATCTACATTGTCTTCAAGTATGCAAAAAATGATGTATTCATTGGAAACCCACATATTGTAAAGACTCGAAATTACAATGTAATTTTCTTTAAATATATGGTAATTTTACGAATCTGCAAAAATTTGTGGCATGTGATTCTGAGGCCTAGTGTCCCCGGAATGAATTTCTGATCTTTTTTTCGGGTACGTTTAGTAAACATGTGAGTGGGTTCTTTATACTTTTGAACCGATGCTCAGAATTGAAATCTGTGGGCACAGTTGAACTCACAACGCCAATATTCTCTTAAAGGAAACTTCACCTCGACCACAGTAGGTCGAGGGTGAAATATAGAATTTGGATTTTTCTTTATGGAATAAAATAAAATAAAATTGAGTAACAATTTATTTTTATTTTATTTTGAAACCACCCATGTGGATATTTTACAGGTGGGGACCACCTAAACTAAAACCTCACATGAGAGGTTGTAGAGGTGGGGACCACCGAGCTTAACCTCCCATGAGAGGTTATGGTGGTGGGGACCACCCAAGGATTAAAACCCCTTGAACTCCCCCATAAGTGTGGTGGGGGCTCTTAAATTTCCCCACTTAAATGGTGCCACCCCCTTAAATTTAATATTCCAAACTAGTTAATTAATTTAGCTAATTTGAATTTTGTGCCAACAAACTCAATAATAGATAACATAATCTATTATTTTGGGCTACCTTTAATTTTGGTGGAATTGAGGGAAACGTCTTGGAAAAGGTGATAAATTTGGAGACTTGAGAGAAGGGTCTCCAACAAAGAATGTCGACGCAAAACTTCTTCCTCAGGACATCCTCCAACGTGGGACATCTTCAACCGACATGTGTTCATTGGTTCTCTTGAATGTCAACAAGAAATAAAACGAGGTAGGGGTTTATTTGTGTATGATTATTTGCAGGAAGTTGTAGGGTGGTTGTTTGAAATTCTTCTCTATTACACGTTATTGATTCAAAAATGGTGAACCACTTGCTACCGCTCTAACGCAGAGGGGGCATGCCCAACAAACATGGCCCGACCCCTCTGTCATTATTCCTTATTTTGTTCTTCATGATGGAAGAAGGTGGTTTGCACCATGATGATGAATGAAGAGTGAGGTTGGATAAACCAGCAGTCGGTGAAGGCATGATGCCTTGCCACCCCACGGCTCCGCCGTCCGTGACCTCCGTGCCCTGCGGCAGAGCCGCCCCTCGCAGCTTCGCCACCTGGGCATCCACCGCCATCTGTGGCCCTACCACGCCACCCCGTGACTCCAATCTTCATGGCCACATCGTTTTTCCTGCAGTCTCGCTGAGCCTCCCCATGAACTCCACCCTCCCGGCCGAGCTGCCCCCCAGGCTCCGCCCTCCAGGCCGAGCCGCCCCGGCCGAGCCATCCTGTGGGCTTCGCTGCCCCAGCCGAGCCAAGCAGCCCTGTGCCCTCGCGGCACCCCCTGGATGAGCCTCCCTGTGGCCTTTTCCCTCCAGGATGAGACACCCCTAGCTGGGTCGTACCACCCCTCGCCCTCATAGAACCCCCGCAGTCGAGCCATCGTCCGTGGTCGAGGCGATGCGCAGCCTCCACCGCAGCACGGCACCCGCGGCCTTCGCGGCTCCATGCGGCCCTCTCGGCCTTCCGGAATGTCTAGTGGGACGGGACTTACCACGGGATGAGATTGACTTAGTGGGTCGGTCTGGGTCGACCCGAACTGGGTCGACCCAGGCTAGGTCAGGTCGGGTCAGTCCGACCAGGTCGGACCGGACCCAGACCTGATACGAACCTTTACTTTAATTGGGCCATAACTTTGGCACCGTACATCCGTTTGATAAACCATCAATGACACCATAAATCCTGTAGTGAGACGGTCCCTTTGAATATATCCCACTATATTTTTGGGTAAATTTGAGGTATGGTCATGTTGGATCGAGCACGAATCCAACCGGGCCCCCAAGACTAAAAGGCTAATAACTCACAGACATGCCGTCTGATTGACGTGCTGTCTGTTTCATTAAGACCCCTATGATGTGGAGGACCTTTAAGAAACTTCTTCATTGGACTTCATAGTAGTTGGATTATTTACCAGTGACTTGTGAAGTGGATCCTCCCAGAGATGAGAAGGCTTAGTGCGGGAACCCAGTAGCTGGCTGTGACGAGAAGACTGACTAGCGATCCTGTCTGGGTCAGCTCCTAGGGATCCTATCTCGGTCATCTCATAGTGATCTAGTGTTGGTCAGCTCTTAGAGATCATGTATGGGTCATCTCCTAGAGATCCTGTGTGGGTGAGCTCCTAGTGATCCTATGTGGTTCAGCTCCTAGCGATCCTGTGTGGGTCATCTCCTAGCGATCTTGTGTGGGTCAGATCCTAGCGATCTTGTGTGGTTCAGCTCCTAGAGATTCTGTGTGGGTCAGAAATAGAGCCTCTTAACCAAGTAAGATGATTTAGTAAATATAAGTAATCACTTCTACTACCGTACCTAATTTATACCTGGAATGATTTGAGTTCGTAGCTGTGTGGTACTTTCCTTCGTGGTAATACCTTGATGGTATTCTTCTGCATGGCTTACCTGTGTGGTACTTGCCTTTGTGGGTTTACTTCATTTGGGGAGCAGTTGAGCTTTGGTATTTTGGGTTGGACCCTGTGTTTCCTCATGATTGAGATGGGCAGACTTGATTACTTTGGTATATGTATGGGCATATACATAGGTAGGGTTGACAGTTGACTTCATGCTTTGAGGTTTATCCTTTGTGGATTTTGTGAGACCTTGAGGGTCTCAGGGTTGCTCCTGAGTATCATTATACTCACGCTTGCACGGGCTATGCCCACACCTTGTTGTGTTTGGTACAGACAAAGGACAACGTTGATCGAGATAGAGGGTACCAGGATAGGACGGTGCCCAGAGGAGGACCTTACGACGAGTCAATACACAGAGGAGGCAGACAGAAATGGAGTGCTGAGGAGGTGATCTGTACCTACCCTTCAGGTAGGAACCTCGGGGGATGACCCAATAGCTATCTTCATTTTTTTCTCTAGTTTACTTGAACTTTCAGTTTCTTGTACTTTCCAATTAGGCTTGTATTCTGGCCCCTTTTACTTACTGTAATCAATATGTCAACTATTTAATTTACTTATGTTCGTATCTTAATATGTGATGAGTGTGTTTATATGATATAAAGGAAATTCCTTACTAGTTATTGGGAATACACCTTTCGATGCATGTCGCTAGCCCCTTCCCTATGGAAGGCGGGCTTGGGGTAGTCACGACACGTGCCCCAGGGGATGGGTCGTGAAAAATTGGTATCATAGGATTCAACTCTACCATAGAACATAGGGCTATGATCTTTCTTTTTAACAACAATAGTGTTTAGTGTAGTGAGTGTGGTTTTCCATTTAAGGAATCCAGTGTTGGTGCGGCTACCGACGTATCCATACACCAAGATCCTGACTTCTGATTTCTGACTTAGTGCACGAAAACACTACTTGCATGCGTGTTTTCAAGGGGTTTTCTTTGTGATCTCTTGATTTAGCTCAGTAGGTATAACTTATTGACCATGGAACACGTGTTTCTTTTCAGGATGCCTCCACGTAGACAACCAGCTAGTGTTCTTAGAGTAGTACGCACTGACAGCCCACCGAGTGACGAGGCCTCGATATAGGTCCCTCTTATAGTAGAGGCACCAGCGGAGGCACCATTGGTACCATTACCCGTTGGGCCACCGATGAAACCATTCGCAGCAGCAGAGGGTGCATTCCTCTTGAGTGCGTTGCACGAGTTCCAGCGCCAGAGGCCACCCAGGTTCAGGGGAGAGACGGACCCACAGGTAGCTGAGGATTGGCTAGAGGCCATGGTGAGAGTCTTCCGACTAGTAGGGACACCAGCCGATCTCAGGGTGATCCTTTCCGTCAACCCTCTACAGGAAGTATCAGCCTGATGGTGGAGCTTGATGCTCCATGTTCATGTCTTGGTGGCGCTTCTCTGGGAGGACATAGAGAAAATATTTCGGGCATAGTTTGTCCCAGTGACTCTTCGAGCAATGCACATTCAGGAGCTAATTCATATGCAGTAGGGAAACATGACTGCATCTTAGTACTTAGAAAGGTTCACTAAGCTCTCACACTACTCCACAGATATGGTTCGAGACCCATTCTTTAGGGCCCTGACCTTCATGCAGGGGATCAGGTGAGAGATCAGGGCTTTGATGATCTCACTCAGCATCCCGACGTAGGCTTGGTGTTAGAGAGAGCCCTCTTAGTGGAATGTTTCCTTGCTAAGTAGTCACCAGAAGCAAGACCCACCACCAGTCATCATGTAGAGGAGTCTTCTATAGCTGGCAGCAGACAGATGTCACATAGGTCAAAGAGGACTAGACCAACAGGTAGATGACCAGAGGATTTAGGGTCGGGTGTATGAGGCACCCGAGGCAGATACGGTCATGCCAGGAGCGGGCAGTGTTACGCATGCGGAGGGCAGGTTCGCATGGCTCATGACTGTCTGACCTGCTGTACAGATGATCAGCAGATGGTCGAAGGACTTCCCAGGCCGAGATAGGGGTTCGACTGAGGAGGTCCATAGGGAGCAGGCAGACGTGGTAGAGGAGCTGGCCTTGCAGCTGGCAGTGGGCGACGATTCAAGATGTTACTTCCACAACCACCAGGAGGTCCTCCCTGACAGTAAGGAGTAGGTGGACAGGGGAGAGCTTAGCTCCAGGCAGCTGAGGCCTATGATCATGGATCTACAGAGATGAAACGAGGTATAATCTATGTCCATTACACCTTAGCTGCAGTACTTATAGACAGAGGTTTCAGTCATTCTTTTATTGCCACTGCCCTCGTTTGGAGATCAAATATTGTAATGGATCCGTTTGCTCGATCCTTATGGCTAGAGACTCTTATGAGAGTGGATTCGATGATTACACACTGGTGTCGGTAGTGTCATCTTACTCTAGGAGGCAAGAGCTCCATCTAGGATCTCCAAGTAGCAGCGTCTAGGCCTTATGGAATCATCTTGGGTATGGACTGATTATCTACAGTCTATGCTTAGATTGATTGTATTAGGTGAAAAGTGCAGTGTGTCTGCACAGATGGGACTGGGTTTACCTTCAATGGTGAGAAGGAAGACTTTTCAGCACAAGATGGACTTACCTGGAGAAGAGTGTATCCAATCACTCATCAGTTGGCTCACCTTACCCTCAGAACAGTTGTTGTGGAGAGTCCAAGTTATCCTGTAGTGGTGGACCAGTACGCAAATGTCTTCCATGATGATGTTCAGTGTCTACCTCCTCATAGAGAGGTTGACTTTTACATTGAATTGTAGCCCGAGATGGCACCGATATCTACACCAGCATGTTGGATGGCTCCTGCGAAGCTTTGTGAGCTGTGGGTACAGTTGGAGGACTTACAGGGGAAGGGATTCATTCAGCCCAGTGTATCTCCTTGGGAAGACTCGATTTTGTTCTCCAAGAAGGTGGATGGGAGATTGAGACTTTGTGTCGACTATCATCACTTGAAATAGGTGATCATGAAGAACAAGTACCCACTTCCGAGGATTGAAGACCTCTTTGATCACCTGAAGGGATCACGGTGGTTCTATAAGATAGACCTCATATCATGCAATCACCAGCTCAGAGTGCGAGATGAGGATGTGCAGAAGATGACTTTCAGATGTCGGTATGGCCATTACAAGTTCTTGGTTATGCCATTTGGTGTAACCAACGATCCATTAGTGTTCATCGGACTCATGAACATAATCATAAATCCATACCTTGACCGCTTTGTAGTAGTCTTCATTAACGACGTTCTGATCTACTCGGCTACTGAGGAGGAGCATACCTTTCATTTTTAGGTAGTTCTGGTCACACTCCTAGAGGACGAGATATATGGTAAGCTCTCGATGTGAGAGTTCTGGATCCGAGAGGTGCACTTTCTGGGACATGTCATCATAGAGGCTGGAGTTGCAGTGGATCCTACGAAGATTGAGGGGGTACTTTCTTGGGAGCCACCCATGAGTGTGACAGAAGTATGGAGTTTCATGGGTTTAGCTGGATACTACCGAAGATTTGTTCTTGATTTTCTAGAGTTGCAAAAAAACTATTAGAATTGATAAAGAAGGGGAAACCCTTCTTGTGGTCGGAGAAATTCCAACAGAGTTTTCAGGAGCTGAGGCAGAGGCTGACTAGTGCCCCTATCTTAAGGCTATCGGAGGAGGGAGTGGGGTACATAGTCTACTAAGACACCTTAGAGGACAGACTCAGATGTGTCCTGATGCATGAGTGAGACGTGATCACATATGGTTCTCGACAACTAAGAAAACATGAAAAGAACTATGATGTCCATGACCTGGATTTATTAGTAGTGGTTTTCGCCTTGAAGATGTGGTGACATTACTTGATGGCTGAGTGTTTTACAGTGTACTCGGATCATAAGAGTCTCAGGTATATATTATATTAGAAGGACCTGAACCCAAGACAATGATATTTTCTTGAGATCCTCCAGGACTATGACATCGAGATAGTCTATACTCCTAGGAAGGGTAACGTTGTAGCAGATGCGCTCAGCTGGAGATCTGGTATACAACTGCTTGGTGAGGCGACAAAGCAGTTGGACGCTTTGCAGATATCCATTGTGGATTGGGATGAAACATTTTTTCTTCAGTCTATTACAATCACTCCCCCAATTCTTCATTGAGTTAGAGAGGAACAACGTGGGGACACTGACTGTGAGGCTCGACGTGCTCAGATATCCACAGGGTAGGCACCTAATGGATTTTATGAATGTGGGGAGCACGTCATCCTCTTCAGAAGATGTACCATGGTACCATTGTCACTTAGAGAGGAAGGGTTGATGGTGTTTCACACGTCCCCTCTAGCGGTACATCCATGAGTGGCGAAGATGTATCAGGATCTCCGACAATAGCACTGGTGGCCGCGATTTAAGAAAGAAGTATCTGAGTTTTTCTCTCGGTGTCATATTCGCAATTGAAGGTGGAGCATCAGGTACTAGCAGGCTTAGTTCAGCCTTTAAAGGTTCCAGAGTGGATGTGGGATGGTATATCCATGGACTTAGTGATAGCACTTCCACATATATCTAGAGGTCATGACTCAATTTGGGTGATCATGGACCAACTCACCAAGTCGGCCCACTTCCTACCGATCAGAGAGCAGGGTTCAGTAGAGAGCTTGGGATGCCTCTATGTGGAGGATATTGTGCGGATTCATGGATTACCCTCGACAATTTTCTCTTATCGTGATGCACATTTTACTCCCAAGCTATGGAAGGTTTTTTAAGAGGCTTTCGGGATGCAACTTCATTAGAGCACCACCTTCTATCCTCAGAAGAATGACCAAACTAAGCAGACCATTCAAACCCTCGAGGACACACTATGTGCTTGTGTCCTTGACTTCAGACGCTACTGGGAGGATCACTTTCCTTTGGTGGAGTTTTCACACAACAACAACTATCACTCCACCATTGGGATGACACTTTTTGAGGTGTTTTACGGGCAACCTTACAGATCAACTTTGTGCTGGACTGACCTAGGGGAGTCAGCACTCGTGGGACCAGAGATGGTACAGGTTACAACAGAGAAGTTTCAAATCATCCTGGAGCAGATTTAGACTACACAGAGCAGAAATAAGTCTTATGTCGACAGGAGATAGAGACCTATAGAGTTCGAGGATGGTGACCACATCTTTCTACGGGTCTCACCTCGACGAGGTTTGCAGATATTTGGATGAGGTGGAAAGTTATCTCTGAGGTTCATCATACCTTTTTAGGTCCTCAGTAGAGTTGGCGAGGAGGCATACCGCTTAGATCTTCCACCTCAGTTGCACCAGGTGCATGACGTCTTCCACGTATCCTAGTTGAGGAGATACGTACACAAACCTTCTCACATCATCAACCATGGAGAGTTAGTCATCGACAATGGGGAAACTTTTAAAGAGGTTCCAGTAGAGATTGAATATTGACAGGAGCGGGTTCTTTGTAGATGGTCATTACCTCTAGTGCACATTTTCTGGCAGCACGTGAACCTCCAGGAGAGCACATGGGTGTGAGAGGCTCAAATGCATGCTCAGCACCCCCACTTGTTCCCTTAGTTTGAGTTGTGGATTACGAGGACGTAAAGCCCTCTGGTGGGTAGAATTTAAAGACTTGGAATTTCACTGTTAGTTTTTTTAAATATATGGGAATTTTTCGAGTCCTCAAAAATTGATGGTGTGTGATTCCGAGGCCCGATATTCCCGTAATGAATTTCGGAACTTTTTCTCGGGTACATTCAGTAAATGTGCAAGAGGGTTTTTGTAACTTTTGAACCGGTGCATGGAATTGAAATATGAGGGCACCGTTGAACTCACAACACCAATATTCAATTAAGGTGACCTTCACCTCGACCATAGTAGGTCGAGGTTGAAATATAGAATTTGGGTTTTTTGTGAAAGAATAAAATAAAATAAAATGGTGTAACATTTTATTTTATTTTATTTTGAAACCTCCCATGTGGATATTTCACAGGTGGGGACCACCTAAACTAAAACCTTCCATGAGAGGTTATGGAGGTTGGGACCACCGAGCCTAACCTCCCATGATTGGTTATGGTGGTGGGGACTACTCGAGGTTTAAAACCCCTTGAAATACCACATAAGTGTGGGTGAGCCTATTAAAATTCCCCACTTAAATGGTGCCCCCCCTTAAATTTATTATTCCAAACTAGTTAATTAATTTAGATAATTAGAATATTGTGCCAACAAAATAAATAATAGATAACATAATCTATTATTTTGGGAAACATTTCATTTTGGTGGAATTGAGGGAAAGGGCTTGGAAAAGGGGAGAACTTTTGGAGACTTGGGAGAAAGCACTCCAACAAAGAACACTGACACACGACTTCTTCCATGGGACATCCTCCAACATGGGACATCTTCAACCGACGTCCGTTCTTTCCTCCTCTTGAACTTCAACAAGCAATAAAACGAGGTATGGGTTTATTTGTGTATGATTATTTAAGGGAAGTTGTAGGGTGGTTGGTTGAAATTCTTCCCTCTTACACGTTCTTGATTCAAAAATGCTGAACCACTTGCTACCGCTCTAATGCAGAGGGGGATAGACAAATAAACATGGCCTGACCCCTCTGCCATTCTTCCTTATTGTGTTCTTCATGATGGAAGAAGGTGGTTTAAACCACGATGATGAACGAAGAGAGAGGACGGCTAAACCAGCTGCTGGTGAAGACAGAGTATCCCTCCGCCCCGCGGCTCCGCCATTCACGACCTCCACGCCCTCGCGACCTCGGCAACCGTGCAGTTGCCGCTATCGGAGGCCCCACCACGCCAAACATAGTCTCATAGATCCACCCCATGGCCTTCGCCATCCTGGCCGAGCCACCTTGGTTAAGCCGCCCCACGGGCTCCGCCCTCCTGGCTGAGCCACCCCGCAGGCTCCGCCTTCCTGGGCGAGCTGCCTCAGGCCGGGCTGAGCAGCCCCATGCTCTAGCAGCACCCCTCGGTCGAGCCACCCCGTGCCCTCCTCCCTCCGAGCCGGGCCACCCCGAGCCGAGCTGAGCCACCCCGCGCACTCGTGACACCCCCATAGCCGAGCCACCATCTGTGGCCGAGCCGTCCCGCGACCTCCGCCGCCCTGCGACACCCACAACCTCCATGACCCCATACGGAACTCACGGACTCCCGGGCCGCCCAGCGGGCCAGGCCGCACCCCAGGCCGGGTCGACCCGAACTAGGTGGACCCAGGCCAGGTCGGTTAGGGTCGGTCCGACCATGTCAGAATGTACCCAGACCTGATATGAACCAATATTTTACTTGGGCCATAACTATGGCACCAGACGTCCGTTTGATGAACTGTCAGTGGAACTATATATATTGGAGTGAGACTTTCCCTTTGAGTATACCCCACTAGAGTTTTGGGTAATGATTAGGTACATTCAGGTTGGATCAAGCACGAATCCAACCGGGTCCTCGGGACTAAAAGGCAACAACTCACAGACCAGACGTCCGATTGACACGTCGTCTATTGCGTTGAGACCCCTATGACGTAGTGGACCATTGAGATACTTATTTATGGGACTTCGCAGTAGTTGGAGTATTTACAAGTGAATTGTGAAGTGGATCCTTATGGAGACAAGTAGGATTAGTGTGGGAACCCAATAGCTGGCTATGACGAGAAGATTGACTAGTGATCCTATGTGGATCATCTCCCCGCGATCATATGTGTGTAAAATCCTAGACATCCTGTGTGGGTCATCTCTAGTGATCTTGTGTAGGTTATCCCCTAGGGATCCTATGTGGGTCAGCTCCTAGCAATCCTGTGTGGGTCAGATCCTAGCGATACTATGTGGGTCAGCTCCTAGCTATCTTGTGTGGGTCAGCTCCTAGAGATTCTATGTAGGTAAGCCATAGAGCCTCTTAATAGAGTAAGATGATTTAGTAGCTATAAATAATCATCTCTACTACCGTACCTACGTTATACCTGGAATGATATGAGTTCGTAACTGTGTGGTACTTTGCTTCGTGGTAATACCTTGATGGTATTCTTCTGTGTGGCGTACCTGTGTGGTACTTGCCTTTGTGGTTTTCCTTCCTTTGTGGAGCAGTTGAGATTTGGGCTTTTGTGTTGGACCCTATGCTTCCTCATGATTGAGATGGGTATACTTGATTACTTATGTATATGTACGGGCATATACCTAAGTAGGGTTGAAAATTGACTTAATGCTTTGAGGTTTATCCTTTGTCGATTTTGTGAGACCATGAGGGTCTCGAGGTCCCTAATCAATATTTTTATACTCACCTCTGCATGGGCTATTCCTGTACCTTGTTGTGTTTGGTGCAGATGACATACAATATTGATTGCGACTGAGGGTACCAGGACTAGACGATGCCCGAAGGAGGACCTTACGACGAGTAGATACACAGAGGAGGTAGACAGACATAGAGTGCTGAGGAGGCGATCTGTACCTACCCTTCAGGTAGGAACCTCAAAGGATGACCCAACAACTGTCTTCCTTCTTTCTCCAGTTTACTTATACTTTCAGTTTCTTGTACTTACTAGTTGGGCTTGTATTCTGGCCCCTTTTACTTACTATACTCACTCTGTTTACTATTAAGTTTACTTGTGTTCATATCTTTCTATGTTCCTGGTTGAGTGTGTTTATAGGATATAAATGCAATGACTTCCCAGTTATATGGAATGTGTCTTTCGGTGTTAGTCACCAGCCCCTGACCTATGGAAGGCGGGCTAGGGGTAGTCACAACACGGGCCTCAGGGGACGGGTCATGACACATAATTTCAACCTTACTGAAATATTAGGATGTTTATCATATGCCTATCCTTATCCGACAAGTCCATTATAAGATATTGTCCTCAATGTTTTTTCATAAATATTGTTCCAAAGGATTATACTAAGCTCCCCATGATACCAACAGTAAAGACCTGACCCTAGTATCTAATAGTCAGTGGTAACATTATTATATTGGAACCAGTTACAAAAAATCTCATCATGAAGGATTGAAAAGTTTCTTAGACTTGGTAAAGTAGATACATACATGAATCAAACATTATAATTTAAATCATAAAATACAACATAATGAGAATATATATTATGCATCCTTGAATTCATTTAAATATTTCTTCTTCATACATTGGGAAAGGATAAAAATATGGGTGATGTTAGATGAACAATAAGGTTTATATATAATGTAGGATATCCTAAATGAATATACAATAATCAATATGGAATGGTAAATAAGTAAAAACACATGAAATTTCATTAATAACTTGAGAATGAAGAATAAATCATGATCAAATAATTTCACAAATCTAATAACATGATCTTGAACTATATCCATTGATCAAAAATCTACTCAAATAATAACATTGAAATCAATTACTAAACTCATAATTATGTAATGCATAATTTACAACATCATAAACATACAATCATGGCCTCATTCAAAGTCATCTTAGAATGCTGGGTATATCCTTAGCCAAATACCATAACTCTACTGTCTCTTGAAACCTACAGATTCATCAACATGATATAGTCAGTCTCGAACATCACATACTAAGTATAAAACATTCCCCATATGAATGGTTTGAAACAAAAACAATTTAATCATTTATATAAAAAATGAAATACAAAATTTTAATACTTTCCCCAATCAATAAAAATAATCATAGACCATCTAGAGTATTAAGTTGAATGGTATCAAAATAGTAGATACCCATTCAAAATGATCCTAAAACATTTAAATAAATGATAAGAATGGAATTATTAATATGTATCTTCAATAAATCCTATGTAAAATAATGGTTTTGGTAATTGATTAATATAAATTCCATAAATTTTTTTAAAAAAATTCTTTAAGTAAATACCATTTTAATATAGAAAATCAATTTAAAAACATAAAATTTTCAATATCCTAATGATAAAATATTTAATTTAAAATAAACATGGATCTTTTTATGGGAATATTCAATTCATTGGGTGGTCATGATGACAAGAAAATCCATTCATTCTATGTAAGTGAATGTATTTACCCCTTTATCATTTTTATAAGAAAAGTAAAAAATAACCTCATTCTAAAAAGGAAATGAATATTAATTATAAAAATATTTTTTAAAGTAAAACATGGGATAAAATTTCATTAATATGTCATTTTATAATATTAAAAATATTCTTAAAAATATATTTGTAACACATGTATTGGGAAAAATGATTTTTGAATGATGAGAGAAATACGGTAGGATTATCTTTAAAACATTTTCCCAATAATTTAATCTACCTAATAGAGTAAAATGGTACTTTTATAGGAAAATTTCCTAAATAAATATAGGAGAATAAAAAAATGTTTTTATTATATTTAGATGATATAATTTATTTCAATGAAAATTTATGCATAAAAAATATAGATTAAAATGAGATTGAAATATAAATCTCTTAAAAAATTGATTAATATTGAATTGTAATCCCCATGAAATTTATAACGTCAAATGAAACATTACATACCATTAATATAAATATATTCATGATATAACATATCAAATGGGTATTAGATACACATTATAGAAGAATATATGAGTAAAATATAACTTATGCCCCAAAGAAGACAATTTTAGATGACGAACCCTTAAAATGAGAATAACAATGAGATGAAATTAAATAAGGAATTGATTGTTTGTATAAAATTTAAATAAATATAAAACAATTTTAAATAATATATAATATTAATATAATTAATTACACACCCATTATTATAATATCAAAGTCAATAAATAAGAAATACATCCCAATGAAATTTTGTTGAGTTATGAAACCACTTAGCAATTGGAAACATCCATGTCAAATCCACTTGGATAAAATAATTATAATTGCAACATAAAATACCATTAATCATGAAATATTCATGATATAACACATAAATGTGGATGAATATACACCATTTAATATAAATTAGGCGCATAACATTCAAATATTCCTTAATGAAAAAAATTGAGATGGAATACCTTAGCCAAGATCCAACTTACATCATAAGTGTTAAAAATTTCTATATGGTAAATATATATTCATTATACATCTATAATAGAAATATTATAATATCTATCATAACATATATGATATACTTATAATCATTTGACACCCGTTTATTAAGAATTCTTTTCTTAATGTTATTGTTCCATGTAATAACATCATCATTTTTCATTTCTGTTATAGTTTGGTAGATTTTTAATTATATATTGATCATGGTTCTATAATATCCAAAATATAAAATAGTATATAAATATAATATATATTCATTGTAAAATTATTTTTAATATTCCATAAAATTTAGTGATAGAAAAATGAGATACATTGTTCATGGAAAAGATATGTCGTAAGTAAACATGAACAAAATTTTCATTCTTCTATAGATGGAAAAAATAAAGGTATATAATAATTCACCTTAAATGTGTAATTATTATTTCATATAAGTCATATATTTTATTCAAAATCATAATTATTACCATCAATGTCAAAAAAACCTATCACATTGATTCAGGGAGGCGATAAGCCACACAAATGCACATTCAATATTATGATTTTCCAACGGATTGGAGTGTAATTAAGAAGATGTGATGTTATAAATATAAAATTATGATTTTTTAATTAATAATATATATATATATATATTCATTAAATCCAAAATTATTCATATTCATGAGAGGTGGTGTTGGAAAATTAATCATATCAGTTCATGAGGTTGTTGTCCACTATACAGACGATCGACCATTATACTTCACATTTGATTGAACAGGAGAAAGATATAGGTAAAAAATTGAACATAATAAAATATCATTATATATTATGTACTATTATTATTATTATATTGATACTATTAGTACATTATTTTAGGTGGAAAGAGAATAAGAAACAAAAGAATCTTATTGATGATAATTAAATTTTCATGAAAAAAACACCAATGGATATGTTATTAAGGACCCTAGGGATGGTCTTATGGGAAGAAAAGTATCTCTATAACGTGTATAAGGATGTTGTGGAGATTTTTTGGTAGCTTTTCTTAAGATAAATGGATTAATAGTTTTTAATAATTGAGTTGAGGAGGTTACCTTTTATAATTGATGAGGAGTGACATTTATTTAAATACCCAAAACTACTCAATAATGGGAAGTCACCCTCAACCCAAGTTCAACCAAAATTTTAAAATAATTTATTGAACAAATTTTGTGGTATATATACACATCCAACAAAAACATTTAATGTTTTTTATCATTTTCTTTATGTATCATCTAAATTTACTGGCTTTTACTATTTTATATTTCACCACATTAAGTAGTATTTTTATATACCCTGGTAATTTATCATTTAAGACTAAAAAATTAAAATTATTAGACAATTTGGAACCAATTTTTATAAATATTAAATCAATTTTATAACAAAAATGTTCTATCCGTGTGGAAAATTAATTTTAATATAGCTGAACACACAGAGTGCCCTGGTATTACCTCAATAATAGTAATTATATTTTATTGTATTTAATATACATAATGATTGAAAATAAAGTGTAAGATATTAAATAATATTAATTATCTATATTCCAAATATTAAATCCATTCAAATAAATTAAACTCATAGAAGTGAAAAAATATAGATTAAAATTATACCTGCATGTATGAATAAAATATTTTTTTGCAAAGAAAATGTTTTGTAATGTATATAATGTTTTTATAAAAAAATAAAAATGAGATTTGATTAATTTATCAAAATTAAATTAAAATTTATATAATTTAACCAGTGAATCTTTTTGATACAATTTTAGAATAAAATGGAGCTTTTTAAATTATTTATACACAAAAGTATTTATCAATAAGAAAAATATCTTTTCACTCTCATAAAAATTAATATATTCAGAAAATTATTGAAAATTAATTTCAATAGAGTTTAAATTTATTTGTATAAAATACTAAATTTGTTTTTTAAAATAATATTTCTAATAGTTTAAAAACATATATTTTAAATAAATATGAAAAATGTGAGGAAACCCTTGTTTTAATAATAACTAGTAATCCGCCCGTGCAAATGCACGGGACTAATTAGTTTTCATTCAAATCATTTGGTTATACATCATTGATCGAAAAACATTTAATGTGTTCTACTCAATATAAGGTTTATAGTAGAAATATGATAATTAAACAGGTAAAAATTACATTGTTCAACCTATAGTAGTTTGCCATTGTATGGAAAGTAACTATACTGGAAATATAGTAGAAGATAGATGGGAAGTCAATAGAGACTAAGAAAAAAAAGTGTATTGTTGACAATCTAAGAATTGTCAATTTATATGTGGAGTACATCAATATAGGATCACTTTCCAGTTGGAATCCATTTGAAGGAACAATGTGGCATGATTTCATAGAAAATTGGATGTCCCAAAGTAGCATAGGATATCATGTATACCGACCTGGATCAAGGATCTAGTTGAATCTCAATTTTGTAGAGATTGATCTGTATTGAAAATTACAATGTAATCACAAATGAATTATCAGATGTTTATCTTCAATATCTTATAAAAAATCAAGGTTTATACATTCAGAAATGGTTTATACCTGGTGGTACTCGCTGCATGGTCGATGGAATAGCTTAGAATATCACATGACTTGTTTATAAGAAAAACAAAACTCACATGAAAGTGTAGAGAATAAATAACGTGCATGATTATTAATGTACCTGTAGCTGATGCCTTCAATCCAGAGATTTGGGTTGTAACCATTGTTTTTGGAAAATTTAACATGGTAGAATCCATTATAGTTGTTAATCTATAGTCAAGGTGCAATTATTTTATTGAATCAGTTTATGCATTGTCAATCACTAAGCGCTATACTATAATGTATAAATATGATTATATTTTCATAAATATGTAAAACCAATGTATATAGTTCGATGGTTTTCAAGAATTGAAATTTTTAATACATGATCTAAAAAGAGATACATGTATCTAAACTTATACAGTGCAGAGAATTGTTTTTTTGCATGTACATTAATACTATTGAAATTATACAGTATGAATACATATTAAATAGTTCAAAAAAATTAATTTTTTTAGTTGACAAATAGTTTAAAAAATATGAAACACAGAAATTGATTTTTTTTTTCAGTAATTGAATTCATGATGTCAATGAACGGCTTACCATAACATCTCCCTTGCACAAAACTTCAGTCTGTGGTTGAGCTGTATTCATATTATTTATCATCTCTCCCATCTGTTTATAAATTAGGTTAGAAGAATAAATCATGAAACACCTAAGATGAAAAAAATCATGGATAAATATAAATTAGTTTAGAACAATCATTTATACATGTGACATAAATAGACTTGCCCAATAAGACATGATGAATTTGAAGAAGTAGAGATATGAAACATAGATGAAATAAAATAGATGAAGTATCATAGATTTCAAATAAGTAATTGTATAATGATTGAAACATTCAAAATCAAATCACTATGGAGTACAAAACAGTTAGTAATGGAAAACTGAGGATTTATGATAGAGAAATTGATTATTAATGAAAAAATAAATATACTGGATTATTACATTTCTGAACAGTAAAATGAAAACATACCCAATATCATTGCTTCCTCATGTTGCATGCAATTTAGTTTTCCTTCCCAGAAAATTGGATGTTTGTTTATGATGCAGAAAACAATAAGATTCAATCTTCAATGGGAACATGCAATGCTTGAAAACTATTTTCCTGCCCTGAAAACACAAAAACAGTATGTGATGGTAATGTTGTTAATCTACAGTCAAGGTGCAATTATTTTATTGAATCAGTTTATGCATTTTTAATCACTAAGAGCTAAACTATTTTGTATATATATGATTATATTTTCACAAATATGTAAAACCAATGCATATAGTTTGATGGTTTTCAATAATTGGAATTGTTAATACATTATCTAAAAAGAGATACATGTATCTGAACTCATATAGTGCAGAATATTTGTATTTTTCCTGTACATAAACACTATCGAACTTTTACACTACAAAATCATATTTAATAGTTCTAAAAAATTAATTATCTTAGTTGAAAAATAGTTTAAAACATACGAAACACATAAATTGATTTGTTTTCAGTAATTTAATTCAAGAATTCAATGAAAGGCTTACCATAGAAGCTCCCTTGCACAACACTTCAGTCTCTGGTTGAGCTGTATTTGTATTATTTATCAGCTCTCCCATCTATTTTTCAATTAGGTTAGAAGAATAAATCATTAAACACATCAGATGAAAACACATCATGGATACATATATATTAGTTTAGAAAAATCATTTATACAAGTGACATAAACAGACTTTCCCAATAAGACATAATGGAATAGAAGAAGTAGATATAAGAAACATATATGAAATAAAATAAATGAAGAATGATACATTTCAAATAAGTAATTGTATAATGATTGAAACATTCAAATTCAAGTCACCATGGAATACAAAATAGTTAGTAATGGAAAACCTTGGATTTATGATAGATAAATTTATTATTAATGAAAAAATGAATCAAATAGATTATTACATTTTAGAACAGTAAAATGAAAACATACCCAATATCATTGCTTCCTTATGTTGCATGCAATTCGTTTTTCCTGCCCAGAAAATTGGATGTTTATTTATGATGCAAGAAAAAATAAGATACAATCTCCAACGGGAAGATGCGATGCTTGCAAACTGTTTTCCTACCCAGAAAACACATTAAAAGTAGGTGATGGTAATGTTAATGGGGTTAAGAGCTCAACACTAGAAGGTGATGGTACTGAAAATATTACTGGAACAGACACAGAAATAATGCCTGCTGATTATTCCCCTTCAATTAAGATCAAATATGAAATAAATTGCACTGGGAACTTACAAACTACAACAGGTCAAAACAACAACACAATCCACATCCCCTGGTTTAATTTCCACTTCTTCCTTAAGTAACTTCTTTAACTTCACATGATAAAATTAGACATGATGACTATATTGTACTAATCCGCAGCCCCCTGGTTGAAGAGAAGAATTTCATACCTGCAATGGTTGATAGAAGAGGATTTAATGAAGACCACATGATGACTCCATCTACTGAATAGGTTCTTAAAGGTGTTAGAAGAAAAACTGTAAAAAGCGAAAGCATACAGAACCTGTTTACAAGGACGGCTAGTTTGGCTACCATATTTATGTAGCTTACCCCAAGAAATAATTCACTGCTAAAAAAGGAATTAATTAGAAATATTTCATGACAGGTAAATATAAAAAATATTATTTCTCCAAAGAAACAATGATAAAAAGGAATAAAAAACATAGAGGAATCAGAATTTAAAATATACTTGGTCCCGTAACTTGAATAGTATGCAATGCGACCATCCACAATCCATTTTTTTTATATATTATTGAAAATCCACTTTGACAAGTGTAAACCTCCCGATCTTTCTCCAGCATCAAGTCATGTCCACACGTGTTAAAACAGACTGAGAAATACAACTGTTAGCACTTTCTAGGCAATGTAAATCACCTGAATCATCGTCTTTGAGCACATGAAGGATTAAATTTTCTTCCAATCACGATTGAATCTGAAAATGATCATAACATGTTCACACCTGGACAGTTCCAGCACATCAACCCGAGTTGGCATGTTTCCAAGGTCCATGAAATGCATTATATAATTTTTTTAACCAAAATAATGATGAAACAATAGAGAAAAGTAATATACCTACAACCAAGTGTATTTCCCAAAGCATGAAGGGTCTGAAAGAACCCTTGCATCTTCCTTTCAAACTGCATATTCTGAATAGAAGTCAAAGAAAAAATGTTAAAAAGGAATAAGAAACATAAAGGAATCAGAATTTAAATTATACTTGGTCCCGTAACCTGAATAGTATGCAATGTGACCATCAACAATCCATTTTTTATATATAATTGAAAAGCCACATTGACAAGTGTGAACCACCCGATCTTCCTCCAGCATCAAGTCATGTCCACACGTGTTGAAACAGGATGAGAAATACAACTGTTTTCACTTTCTAGGGAATGTAAATCACCTTAATAATCATCTTTGAGCCCACGAAGGATTAAAGTTTCTTCCAATCACGATCGAATCTGAGAATGATCATAACATGTTCACACCTGGACAGTTCCAGCACATCAACCCCAGTTGTCCTATTTCCAAGGTCCATGAAATGTGTTACATAATTTTTTAAACCAAAATAATGATGCAACTATAGAGAAAAGTAATATACCTACAACCAAGTGTTTTCCCAAAGCATGAAGGGTCTGAAAGGACCCTTTAAACTTCCTTTCAAACCGCATAATCAGAACAAAAGTCAAAGAAACAATGTTAAAAAGGAATAAGAAACATATAGGAATCAGAATTTAAAATATACTTGGTCCCGTAACTTGAATAGTATGCAATGTGACCATCCACAATCCATTTTTATATATATAATTAAAAATCCACTTTGACAAGTGTGAACCTCCCAATCTTTCTCCAGCATCAAGTCATGTCCACACGTGTTGAAATAGGCTGAGAAATACAACTGTTTGCACTTTCTAGGCAATGTAAATCAACTGAATCATCGTCTTTGAGCCCACGAAAGATTAAATTTTCTTCCAATCATGATCGAATCTGAAAATGATCATAACATGTTCACACCTGGATAGTTCCAGCACATCAACCCCAGTTGTCCTGTTTCCAAGGTCCATGAAATGCATTACATAATTTTTTAAACCAAAATAATGATGCAACTATAGAGAAAAGTAATATACCTACAACCAAGTGTTTTCCCAAAGCATGAAGGGTCTGAAAGAACCCTTTAAAATTCCTTTCAAACTGCATAATCAGAACAAAAGTCAAAGAAACAATGTTAAAAAGGAATAAGAAACATATAGGAATCAGAATTTAAAATATACTTGGTCCCGTAACTAGAATAGTATGCAATGTGACCATCCACAATCCATTTTATATATATATAATTGAAAAGCCACTTTGACAAGTGTGAACCTCCCAATCTTCCTCCAGCATCAAGTCATGTCCACACGTGTTGAAACAGGCTGAGAAATACAACTGTTAGCACTTTCTAGGCAATGTAAATCACCTGAATCACAGTCTTTGAGCCCATAAAGGATTAAATTTTCTTCCAATCACGATCTAATCTGAAAATGATCATAACATGTTCACACCTGGACAGTTCCAGCACATCAACCCCAGTTGGCCTATTTCCATGGTCCATGAAATGCATTACATAATTGTTTTAACCAAAATAATGATGAAACTATTGAGAAAAGTAATATACCTACAACTAAGTTTTTTTCCCAAAGCATGAAGGGTCTGAAAGAACCCTTGAAACTTCCTTTCAGACTGTATAATATGAACAAAATTCAAAGAAACATTGTTAAAAAGGAATAAGGAACATATAGGAATCAGAATTTAAAATATACTTGGTCCCGTAACATGAATAGTATGCAATGTGACCATCCACAATCTATTTTTTTAAATATAATTGAAAATAAATGTTGATAAGTGTGAACCTCCCGATCTTCCTCCAGCATCAGGTCATGACCTCACAATCACAAATTAAAAAGTAACACATTAAACAATTCTAATTTCAAAATAACACATAAGAAGTCACCACTCCAAGACCATCAAAGTGCTAACAGTAATGCAGAATCAAGGATTAAGGTTCATGAATAGGAAAGTAATCACGTACCTTATGTTTGAAGATGATGTGGGAGGGAATATCCTACTGGAAAATGAAATTCCAAACCCAATAATCCCTAGAATAGTCGACTGAAACCGTAGTTGCGAGTACAGAGAAACCCTAGTCGCGAGTACAGAGAAACCATAGTTGTGTTTACAGAGAAACCCTTCTCGCGAGTTAAGAACCTAACCTGGATGGAAGTTTCATACTGTTGTGCGAAGTGAGACTACATAGAAGTGATAAAAATTACTGTATGCTGACTCCTTCAGACATCATATGGTAGAATGGATGAGTTTGTACCTCTATTCAACGTTGGGAGCTCACCTAGATAGAAACCAAACCTCCACGATGCAAGACCGGCTGCACAGTGTGGACACTTTCTTTAACAGCTAGTAGGTATACTGATATTGAATGCATGGTCAGTAGAAAATTTCATCATATAGTAACTCTAGATAATCTGATTCTCTATTTAATTTTCAACAAATTTATGCAATTTTTTTTACTTGAATAAACATGAATCGCATAGAAGACTGTAGTACAGGAACACATCTGAAAACCAGTTTCAATGAAGATGGATGGAGAATATTTAGTAGTGAAGATGGATGGAAGACCGCAACTAAATATTCTGTAAACCTGAATAATCATTGTACTGTGATTGCAATGATCTGCAGTTATACCGACATCAAAGAAACATATATAGACTACATAGAAAATATGAAAACAAATCTACAAATTGAATGTAACATAATGCATTAAAAGGTACCCAGATATGGATGGAAGTTTCATACAATTGTGAGAAGTGAGACTACACAGAAGTGATAAAAACTACTGTAAGATGACTCCTTCGGACATCATATGGTATAATGGAGGAGATTGTACCTCTATTCGATGTTGGGAGCTCGCCTAGATAGAAACCAAACCTCCATGATGCAAGCCCGGCTGCACAGGTTAGTGGGTGATGACTATTGCCTTAACCGTCGTCGAAAATAACTGGTAGAAAGAAACCCTTATCTGGAGGGAAGAGTATAAATCACGTAGGGTACCTAGTGAACTCGCAGGAGGTTCGACTTAGCTGAGGAAGATTGTATCGATGTTTTTCGTCGAAGATAGCTGGAATGTCGAGACCCTAAATCAGATGGTAGAGTGAAGATCTCACGGGTAGGAGACCGATTCGAATCGCGGGAGGGTCGACATCTTAGAGGAAGGATTTCAAGAAGGCTGGGAGGAAGATGGTCCGAAGCTTGAAACCCTAGAGGTTAGGGTAGATGGCAGAACGCATGGGGGGAGGGGGGAATGGGGGATGCGAATGAATATCGGGCAGGAGGTAGAAGAAATTTGAGGGATTTAGGATGGGCGGAGGCGTGGAAGGCTTGTAGGGTGACACGTGGGGGTAAAAAACCCTCCATTAGTAGGTATATAGAAAGATGTTTCAAGAAAGAAACATTATTTATTCATATCTAATTCAAAGAAAAAAAATATAAGGTTAATTTTATAAAATTTTATTGAATATATAAAATATTAAATTAATAATAATAAATCACTAATAATGACTAAAAAAAATTTTCAATATAAAAAAACATGCACGTATAATAACATTTTTTGAGGAAAATATATATTTTTACATGGAAATTATTTTTATTTTAATTTTTAATCAATTTATTACCAATTAATTTATTTTATACTAGTTTAAAACATAAAATTTCCATAATTTAGTTAATACTATTCATACCCACATATATTTTTGTAATTTTATTATGGAAATATTTGAAATATATATTTTGTGGGTCATTTAAACATGGTGTTTCATCTGTTATGCACTACCAAACGTAATTTTCTAATTTTAAAATCATTAGGTGTTATAATTGAAATTTTATTTTTTGTTTTTAATTTTATTTATAATTGGTTTTCAGTCTTTATTAATATGAATTGTTATTATATATATAGGTATTCTTTTTTAGATGGGATTGGGAATATAATGAATCATGTATACTTTCCATATATGGAAAATCTTGTTAATAAAATATAAATTAATATGTTTTATGTTGATTCTAAACCCACATAAGAATGGAATTTTTTCACAGGACATATAAATGAGAAAATACTTCGAATACTACAAGGAGATAAATTTTTGGACTCATTCAATTGTGAATTATTTGATACATATGAAACTTGTTTACTAGGAAAAACAACTAAAGTAAAATTTTGGTGAAATGGTGAAAGGGACAATAAATGACAAGATCTTATATGTAGTCATGTATATAGACTAAGGAGTAATCAAGAAAGTGGTAAATTTAGGATCATCATAACTTTTACTAATTATTTCAGACATTTTAGTTTTTTTTCTAATGAAAAAAGTATAAATGATTTAAAATGTTCGAAGAGTTTCAAAATGTTTTTTATAACAAACTGGTAAAAATATTCATATTATCTGATCATATCTAGGTGGTGGATGATTAAGATAGTATTCTAGTGATCATTTGGGAGACTATAGATACATCACACAAATTACTTATTTGGAATGCAATAATGGAATTTTGTGTATTAGAGGAGTAATCATACCATATTAATCATAGTTATATAAGTGATGAGTTAGTGTTTCCATCCTAATAAATTCCATGGTTATTCTTGGGAGAAATCTATATTCTAACTGAAACATTTTCCATATAAAACTTTCATAAATACACCTTATGATATACATATTGAGAAATATTCCAACATGTGTTTTATGAATATATTATGTTGTGAATTATATGTATGATGTTTTTTTAAGATAAAATTGATCCAAAATTCAACACATGATTATTTAATATTTATTACAAATAAACTATATGATATATATGACTATAATCATATTGAACATGAGCTGTTTATGGAATGATTTGAGGTTCTATTTGATAATGACCACCCTAATTGATTTTTATGTGGGTGGAAATTTGAAATTAGAGATTCTCAAGAACAATAGATAAGTATTATTCCTATGTTATAAGTTGAGCATGATCCATTAAGGGTTACGGAAGAAGAATAATCTATGTTTAAATAAGAACATCAAAGGTATGATATGATTTTTCGACCATAGAGGTATATATTTCTCATAAAAAAACAAAAAATTAATACTTATAGGTAAAGAACCTATAAACTATATGAGTCCATGAAGGATTTGTTTCCATGATATGGATAAAATCCATTAAATCATAGATATAATCTAGTAATATTATCTATGTCTGGAACATGGTAGATTCACTTGAATGAGTTATACACATAGGTTGAAATTGATTTTTATACTATACAATGTATATGAATGGTATAATGTCTTCCTATTAGCAATTCATATTGAAAAATGGTTTCTAAAAATTTCCTGGCATTGACTACGATGAACCCTTCTCACATGTTGCGAGGATAAAGTCCATTATGATTTTTGGGCATTTAAATTCATTTTTATTATAAGATATATCAAATTTATGAATAAAACTATTTATCTTATTGAAATTTAAAATTATAAATTTATATGATACAACCAAAAGGTTTTGAAGTTCCAAATACGAAAAATGGTGTATAAAAGTTACAATGGTTTGTTAATGGACACAAACAAGATTCTAAGAGTTGGAATATCCAATTTTATAATGTAGTAAAAGAGTTTAGTTTCATCAAGAAGGAATATGATTTTTAAGAATAATAGAATGTCAGTGGGAGTATATCAGGAGTGGTAATGTTTTACGTATATGAAATACTACTTAATGGAAATGACATCCCAAAGCATCACTATGTGAAGATATGGTTAGCTCAATGTTTCATATTGAAATACATGGGTGAGGTTTCCATTATATTAGTATAGTGTATAATGATTATATCATTGGAAAAATATATCAGTAAAGTGATAAAGTATTTTAGCATGGAAAATAAAAAAAATGTATTTAATAGTATTATATGACAAAAATCACAGGAGGATCTATGATCCTTGAAAAGAGTTATAAATGATGGATAGGATTCCTTATATATCCATTGTAGGATTTGTCACTAATTTCATGATATGTACTTTGATGAAGCCTCTTATGATGTCATCAGAACAAGTATATACCAATCTGAGGAGTGGATTAGCATTGAATAAAGGGATACATATATTCAAGTTTCCAATCTGAAAAACATGACATGAGATCTCAATTTTTATTAATATAATTCTTAAATGGTGAAGCTATTGGTTGGAAGATATCAAAGAATGAAACCATAGTTGACTCGATAAAAGAGTCTATGTACATTGATATATCTGATTCTTAGAGGATTTTTTTGGATCAATATGTTTATTGATGAACATGGAGTGGTTACCTATATCAAGGGAGATAATGAAAAATATTGTAACTGAAATTGGGATATTTCAATGGATAAGGAACCTTGACCCCACAGAGGAACAAAATACATCTTTTTAAATTATTATCCAATAAAGGATATCATAAATATGGGTTATTTAAATATATTTTTGGTAGCTATAGTGGAGAGAATCATATATTATATGGAGAGCCCATTACTACAACAAAAATACGAGGTTCATGTAGATTCTATAAGTGCAAGTCACATGAGGGATTTTTTGTAATTATTTTAAAATGAATCACGTAACTATAATAATTTAGATATTCAGTTATCATTCATTCATGTGTGCTGTAATTTATTTTACATGAACATATGTATGATAATATAACCTCAATGAAAAATATTTAGTTGTACCTAACTATTTACCATTATAGAGCATTATGGGTTGTAATTAAATGATATATTTGGAGTGAATAAAATCGGGTACTTTTTTCGAAGAGTTTTATATGAGACACAAAGAGTATGTTTAAGAGGTAATATTTAGATATTTATTACCATTATTGAACTACAAAATTATATCTCATGGATTCTCAATAAATCATTAATATAATTTGGGATTTATTATTATTTTCAATCTAAATGACTTGATTATGGCGGTATACCTTTCATGATATCCTTCTAACATTTATACCATACATACCTATGTTTAAAAAATAGATAATTTGATGGTAGTAGACTACAATTATCATTATGTCATTAGTTGGAACATAATCAAGATAAGATTCAAACACTTGTATGATATGTAATGACATATGTCCATTTATATAATTAGACAAGGTAAATTCATATCCATGCATATTTGAGTCATATAGAAGGTGTTTAGATACCTAGATGAGAGAAATAAGATATTATCATATATAAGATGAATGTCAAGTGGTGTATTTGATGACTTGGTAATAATTGTTTTTTATAATATTTAATTTATGAGTTGGATATAATTGATTCATGTTTTCTATGTCTATGTGGTCACTAGATGTTATGAACAGAAGGATTATATTGGTATACATTTAGTGTATTTACAAAATTTCTGGTGGACATGGTTTTATTGAGATATGAGTATGTTTGATGGAGATCACACCAGATCCCTAAACAATATTTATAGAACTAATTCATTAACAAAGCTCATTATTTGCTTACACCTATGAAATAGACATTTCTTTGTTTTTCAATCATATTAAGAACCTTATGGTCACACAATTATTAACCTAGATAAGGAGTATATTTTTGGACCTAGTGTTTGTTCCAAAATAAAGAGATCTTGATTAAACAATATCCAAAGGGGGTTGGATGGATTAATAAAACTTCTTATCTTTAAACTATTTTATTTTTGTGAAATTGTTAGATTTAAGATATTTTATGTAAAATGCAGACATGTGATGAATTGTGAATTAATGAATATGATGCATGCACACTCGAGCTATTGCACATTATCACATAATCTCACGTGATGTTTTATTGGATATGAATGTAACACCCCGAGATTTTATGAAAAATATTCTTTTAATTTCATTAATGTCTTGTGTTGTATGCTACACCAAGATTACCTTGCGCTAAACGCAACACCGTATTAGCTTGCAGTATACGCAACACTATTCTTGGATCGTGTTACACACAATTTTGATAATAGTTATTCTACGCAACATTGAGTATATATATATATATTAAATATATAAATGAAATATGGTTGCATTATGTTATACGAAACAACGAAGGATTCTTTCACAACACGCAACCCTGACTTGGCCTGCATTACACGCAATCGCGACCTTCCTCGATAGCGTGTGTTGTACGCAATACCAGATTTTACTAAACAATGATATATTATTATGAACTAGCCTTTATGAATAGTATTAACTAAATTTTGAATTTTATAACATTATTATTTATCTTACACATTTTCTAGAACATGGTATAAGAACAAAATAAATTTTTCGGGTAAAATAAGTATTTTTCAAAAAATGCATTTTTGCCGCCTTTTGATGGCGCACCCACTTTAAATCTAGTATTTGAAATGTTTATAAGTTAAATTTGAGAAAATAAAATTCTTCTTTGGAATCACAAAATAAAAATTTACTTTGGATAAATTTTTCGAATTATTCTGGTAACTTTCATATTTTGATGAATAGTAAAAACACACTATATTTTAATGAAAAACAACTTTTTTCATCGTAATAATTTATATGGTTAAATTATAATATTGAATGGTTTTAAAGTATAAATAGAATATATTTTTACCATTTAATATAATTTATGTCATTAGCATTGATTTTACCTTGAATTCGTAGGTTAAATCAATTCAATCTTTTGCAATGTTTTAAAGAAAAACCCGTTTTCTTTCGACAACGGGATTAATTTTAATTTAATTTATGAAACTTTTGTGTATTGAATTTGGAAAAATGGATTCCATATTTATAATCAGTGGGTCCAAATTATGTTAATAAGCTACTTTTTATTTTTGGGCACTGTGAATAGTAACTACGGTAAATTTTATTTACTATAGTTAAAGGTAAATCGGGTAATTAAGGGAAAATATAAGACTATAAAATTACCCTAACACTTGGAAAAATCCTATTGGATGACTAAAAGGCGACCCATATCACCTAAGGGTCGGATTATATTCATTTAATGGACTTTTTTTAATGAAAATAATTTAATTATTATTAAAACCAAAGAAAGTGACAACATGTCACTCTCTTAAATACTATAAGTATAATAATTATAAGTTAGTGATAAAATTCATGAAACTTCGAACATTAATAGTCTACAGAAAGCTAACAAATATATCTACATCATGATAATTTATTTATATTTTTTTGGGATTAAATAATTATCATTAATTGTGACACAATAGTGATGCAGAAATTATTTATCTAGTGAAAAATCAAGAATATTGTTTTTATTAAACTAATAGTGACCATAAAAGGAAACAAACCCTGACCAAAACTTTTTGGTCATGTAAATTTAAACTATAATCATCCAATGGTCGAATATTTGACCATTTAGAGTCTTATACAAGCAATTATGACACTTATATTATTTTATTTTAAATGATGCCAAAGTTGTCACCTTCATAATTTAATAAATATAACAATTTAAATATTGTGATTTTAAGATGATAAATTCTAGTAAAAGTATTATTGTGAAATTTAATAGATTTATCTTCGTCATATGATTTTATTTTAAATTTTTATGCAACAAATCAGTATATTAAATAATTATACAAAAATGTTGTAGTAATTATTTTATTAAGAGATAAACCAAATAAATGGTTTTAAAAATAATAAAATAAAAATTATATGAACTATTTAATGTGATGCACTAATTTTATAGAAACATATTACCTTTTATGAATCTATTAAATCTTTTATTTCGAACATTTCTTCTATATATATTTTATTTAAATTCAAATAAATGAATAGTGGAAAAATTGACACTATTGTTATTTTATATAAATAAAATATTATAAAATTGTTTAAAAATCACAAAATTATTTAAAAATTATAAATTTAAATTTATATGGTCTATAATGTTATAAAGTAAACAATTATTGAAAATTAACAACAAATCAGTAATTATTTGTTATAATTTAAAATTTATAATTTTATTACCACAAATAAACTTAAATAGATTAAATAAGGATAAATCAAAATTATAAGGTTTAAAATAAGATCCAAACATGTCTAAATTTGATTGGTTGAAGATATTACAACCCTATCTCATCTAATATTTGAGTATGAGTCATTTTTGGAGGTTTTTAAGTGGGGTTATATTTATTATAAATTAATATTTTTAAGAATTCCAAAGGTGCCCCTCTCCTCCCTTATAAAAGGGCACCTCCTTCCTCTCCTCCTCACACCAATTTGAGCCTTCAAGCTCGTCCAACCCCTGAAAAATTATCTTCTCCACTTCCTTAGAAACATCATAGAGGTTCTGGTCTAATTTAAAGACTAATCTTAGTGCCCTAAGAGGAGGTTTCAAAGAGGCGTATCGAAGAAGAGGTAATTTCTTCTCCCGATTCTTTCAAGCTTCGTTCTTCTTCAACTTCTTCTTATTTAGTTGTTTCATTATAAATTAATAACATCAGTATCAAAAATATAATGATTTTTTATTATAAATATGAAACAACCCCATTTCACCTTCTATCCATCCTACGGAAAACAAAATCACCACGCGTGCGTACGTACGGAATACAGTCTCCACGCCGTGGTATAATCTGTTTTTCCACCAACACCTTACATGGATGGGTATAATGCTGTAAAGAATAACTATACATAGTTATTATAACATCATACTGATTCTGATATATTGTATCATCCACTCCAATTCAATTCAATAATTATGGAAACGATATCATCGCTCGTGCGTACGTACGGACTACCGTCTCCACGACGCGATGAGATTCATTATCCATGTTAACAATTTTAGAATGATTATAAAGTATATATAAGCAATAATAATGAAATATATGACATTATAAAGCTACTGGATTTATTTATATATGTATGTCATCTACTTAATTCCATTCAACTCAATAAGGAAAACGAAAACAGCGTTCATGCGTACGTACGGCCTACCGTCTCCATGAACTGTGTATTTCTTTCCATTTATCGATCTATTATATATATGTATATTCTGAATATATATTATATATAAATCATGTTTTACATTCTGGATGTAAGTAATCATGATATAAGTAATCATATGAATAATTACAAGTCAAAACACGGACGACAAATGAAACGATTTTACCCAAAACGCTCTTTAACATGGAATTTACAAAAGAACGGGTAATATAAAGTCATAAGTGAACCCTATATGATATCATAACAATTAATATGATTATATAATAATTCAATAACATTATTTAAATCATTATACAGGAGGTTAGTATACGTACGAAGCATATCATACCTAAGGTAAGGGATAATTTTGCAAATCTAATTTTTATCCGAGATTGCTTATTCGTAAGTATTTACTGGGGTTATTTCTACCATCCATGTCCATGTTTTATAAAAGTGTTTTCATGTATGTTTAAATTCATTTTTACCCATTTTTACTTTTACTACATGGTATGTAAGGAATATTTCTTTTTTTTACATTATGAGGTACTTTTTGACTTTTCCGACAAAAGTACGAGGAGAATGTTATTTTTAACTTATACGGCGTGAACGGATTTTTACGGTTTCATAACGCCTCATTTTCAAGAAGCTTCCTCTAAAATATTTCATGATTATTTTCAAAAAAAACCCTTTTCTTTTAAAATTTCATGGAATTTTGTGAAAATAAAATGATTGTAAAGAAGAAAGGATATTATCCTCAAGAATTTATTTCAAGTGTTCTGCCAAAAATATTTTCCATCTAAGATGACATTATTTCATATGTGTATGTTTCATGTAATATGTCTCTATGATTTAAATGGTTTCAATTTTCTTATGATGAAATGATATCAAACTTTTATGGATTATGTTATGATGACATGATGTTTAATAATCCCATTTTATTAAATGGGTTATGCTATGATGTATGATTTATGATTTTGTGGCACACGAAAGAATGATTTCATTATGAGATGGGTGGGACCTATATCTCCCTCCAATGCATTGGGTAAAGATTTTGTATCTCATGAGACAGACATGTCTGGAATGGTAAGTTAATCCGTTTCAGTGTTACAGGACTGAAACGAGGAGTGAACTCGATTTAGAAATGGACTTTGTCCACTAAGATGGTCTTGGCAGAAATGCCTTGGCTACTATGGAAATCATGACATGTGCTGAATAGTTGCTACAATTACATTTTTTATTCCCATTTTATTTTATCATGATTGATGTTTCTTTATGATATATGCCTTACGTACTTCCAAGATGTATGTCTTTTCTCAAGGTTTTAATGTATAGATTTTATGTTCAAGTTTTTGCTTTCAAATGTTTATGGATTGTTTTATGTTCTCTATGTTTTCCCTTACTGAGCATTTGAGCTCACCCTTTTTTATGTTTTATTTTCCCTAGGAAATAAATAAAGGTTTTAGGTAATGAAACAAAAAGGGGAATATCGTTATGGGATATGTTGAAGATATTTCAACACGATTAGTTGTTTATATTCCGAGTTTCCAAAGACACTAAACTATTACGATCCTTGTGTGTATTTTTTGTTATGCATAAAGTATTTCACAAACGTAATGTAATGTCCATGTACATCAAGCTTCAGGTCTCTACAGTTGGTATCATAGGAAAGGTTTAGTCAACCTTTGGAAACTAGGATGTGAAAATGATAGTGAGATCCCTAGAAATATTTCTAAGGTATGTCTAGGGATGTCCCTAAGGATAAATATACGTGTAAGATATAGTCCTAGAACTATGGTAACGATCTTAGAATTTAACCTAAGATGTTAGATATTGAGGGTTCCCCCCCTTTACTATGTTGTTTTCCCTAGCATGATTTTTTCCTCTCACACTATTTTTTTTGGGTTTTAGAAAATGGATGGAAACATGAAGATTCATGATAATGGAGGATATGACAGACAATGGAATGATTTTCTTCATGAGAAACCAAATGAAACGGGATCTGGAAGTCCAAACATCATTATTATGCCTAATCAGCAATCTCATAATATGATCAATAATCTCAACTTTGGTAAGTTTCCTGACTCAGATAATAAGAGAAAGATGGAGTTTCATGATGATCATAGAGGAAAGAAAGTTCAATTTCTCTCATGTAAATCATGTGGGAAGAGGCATCAGGGAGATTGTTTCAAAGGAACTGGAAGATGCTTTGGTTGTGGAAAAGAAGGACACAAAGCCAGTAAGTGCAAAGGAAAAGGTTCAGTTAACACCATGGACAAGGATAATGGTATTTCTATGACATCAACAATGATTAGATGTTTTAAATGTGGAATGTACGGGCATTATGAAAACCAATGCCCTAATGGAAAATCTCATGAAGAGAATCAGTATGGTCATATGGGTAGTATTTATGTGGATGATGATGTGGAGACTACAAATGATATATGAGCTGAAAGAAGTGTTGAAGCTCAGTCGGTTGTTTTAGAAGGTAGTGGAATGATTGTATGTTTATCGAGAGTTATGTTGTATAGTTAATGGTACTATGGAATAAAGAATCATCTAAGGATTTTTACACTATTGTTTTTCCTAAAAGTATTTGAAAGTATATTTTGAATGGTACCAGTAACCGTGGAATGTTATTCAGATATTTTTGTAAAGTAGATGATATGCACATAATGAAGGAATAATAAGATAATGAGATGTTTGATTGTATTCATGAGATCATGATTGATATAAGGACTAAGTTATATCATGGTTTGACTATATAAAATTTTGAGGATTTTGGTATGTGGAAAGTGTTAACTTTTAACTGCATTCATGTTTTCACTAAGGTTCAATGGGTATTCATTTTTCAAGAGAATACCTAATTAAGGCCTTCGAATGTTTGGAATGTGACCAACAAAACATATCTTATGATATATGGGGATCAACGATGGAATTAAATCTCTGGTAATAGTTTTCACTATATTATGAGAGTGGACTGCAGTATTATGGATAAGCCTAAAGATTAGAATGGATTATGTTGGACATAAGTTAGTATTGTTTAAGGATAGATGTTTTTTCGATATTATTGATGGGATGATATAGTAATGTAGTTTTAGAAAAAGGACAACCTGCAGGACGAGCGAAAACCCATCGCGTCGGAAAAGGCTGTGGGGATCGAACCCACAACCAAAGTGTGACTGGCCTTTATCGCCTACCACTAGCCTACAGGAAGTCCCTGGTTAGTAGAAACTAGTTTTATTTTATTAAGCGGTATGATATATGAAGTATAAGTTCATTTTTGGAACCATATACGATTAATCTAACTATAAGATGGACTTAAAACTTTTGCTAACCTTTTTTTTGAAAGAGATGGAATGACCCATCATTTTGTCACATGATCTGCTAACACATCACGAATAACAAATTCAACTTCATTTCTTTAAGGTATGGAGTAGAAATTGTTCAATTCATGAACAACAGTAAGATTGTACCAAAATCATGCAAGTATCTCTTTTAATTCATCAACTTTAGGGAAATGATCTTGAAAACCAAAAATGTTGTCCTATTTCCCTTATATCCGATGAATCAAATGGTACCTTAGATCATCACAAATCAATAGCTTTGTGATTGTTGTCTTTTTCATAGCCATGTTCTCTACCACTCTCCATCATAACTCGATGGTTAGATTTTTCTTCCATATCCATATTTTCACCTATATTCTCCTACGTGGAAACCCAGTGATGAGTTAATTTTGGTAACCGTTACATTTCATACTATAGTTTTTAAAGCCATTTTTTGGTATTCCTTTTTACGATGTGGGTTTCTATTAAACAAACTTTTGAGTAGTAAACCATTTATAACCCCGACGAATTTCGAGGGAGAAATTAATTTTAAGGGGGGTAGAATGTAACACCCCAAGATTTTATGAAAAATATTCTTTCAATTTCATTAATGTCTTGTGTTTTATGCTACACCAAGATTACCTTGTGCTATACGCAACACTGTATTAGCTTGTAGTATACACAACACTATTCTTGGATCGTGTTACACACAATTTTGATAATAGTTATTCTACACAACATTGAGTATATATATATATATTCAATATATAAATGAAATATGGTTGGATTATGTTATATGAAACAACGAAGGATTCTTTCCCAACACGCAACCCTAACTTGGCTTGCATTACAGGCAATCGCGACCTTCCTCGATAGCGTGTGTTGTACGCAATACCGGGTTTTACTAAACAACGATATATTATTATAATATTATTATGAACTAGAAGTTATGAATAGTATTAACTAAATTTTGAATTTTATAACATTATTTTTCATCTTACACATTTTCTAGAACATGGTATAAGAACAAAATAAAATTTTCGGGTAAAATAAGTATTTTTAAAAAAATGCAGTTTTCCACCTTTTGATGGAGCACCCACTTTAAATCTAGTTTTTGACATGTTTATAAGTTCAATTTGACAAAATAAAATTCTTCTTTGGAATAAAGAAATAAAAATTTACTTTGGAAAAATTTTTCGTATTATTCTAGTAACTTTCATATTTTGATGAATAGTAAAAACACGCTATATTTTAATGAAAAACAACTTTTTTCATCGTAATAATTTATATTGTTAAATTATAATATTGAATGGTTTTAAAGTATAAATAGAATATATTTTTACCATTTAATATAATGTATGTCATTAGCATTGATTTTACCTTAAATTCGTAGGTTAAATCAATTCAATCTTTTGCAATGTTTTAAAGAAAAACCCGTTTTCTTTCGACAACGGGATTAATTTTAATTTAATTTATGAAACTTTTGTGTATTGAATTTGGAAAAATGGATTCCATATTTGGAATCAGTTGGTCCAAATTTTGTTAATAAGCTACTTTTTATTTGTGGACATTGTGAATAGTAACTACGGTAAATTTTATTTACTATAGTTAAAGGTAAATCGAGTAATTAAGGGTAAATATAAGATTATAAAATTACCCTAACACTTGTAAAAATCCTATTGGATGACTAAAAGTGGACCCATATCACTTAAGGGTCAGATTAGATTCATTTAATGTACTTTTTCCATGAAAATAATTTAATTATTATTAAAACCAAAGAAAGTGACAGCATGTCACTCTCTTAAATACTATAAGTATAATAATTTTACGTTAGTGATAAACTGCATGAAACTTTGAACATTAATATTCTACAGAAATATAACAAAATTATCTACATCATGAGAATTTATTTATAATTTTTTGGGATTAAATAATTATCATTAATTGTGACACAATAGTGATGCAAAAAATATTTATCTAGTGAAAAATCAAGAATATAGTTTTTATTAAACTAATAGTGACCATAAAAGGCACAAAACCCTGACCAAAACTTATTTTTCATGTAAATGTAAACTATAATAATCCAATGGTGGAATATTTGACCATTTTGAGTCTTATACAAGAAATTATGACACTTATATTATTTTATTTTAAATGATGCCAAAGTTGTCACCTTCATAATTTAATAAATATAACAATTTAAATATTGTTATTTTAAGATGATAAGTTCGAGTAAAAGTATTATTGTGAAAGTTAATAGATTTATATTCATCATATGATTTTATTTTAAATTTTTATGCAACAAATCAGTATATTAAATAATTATACAAAAATGTTGTAGTGATTATTTTATTAAGAGATAAACCAAATAAATGGTTTTAAAAATAATAAAATAAATATTATATGAACTATTTAATGTGATCCACTAATTTTATAGATACATATTACGTTTTATTAATCTATTAAAGCTTTTAGTTCGAACATATCTTCTGTATATATTTTATTTAAATTCAAATAAATGAATAGTGTCAGAATTGACACTATTGTTATTTTATAAAAATAACATATTATAAAAATGTTTAAAAATAAAAAAAATATTTAAAAATTATAAATTTAAATTTATATGGTCTATAATGTTATAAAGTAAAAAATTATGTAAAATTCACAACAAATAAGTAATTATTTGTTATAATTTAAAATTTAGAATTTTATTACCACAAATAAACTTAAATAGATTAAATAAGGATAAATCAAAATGATAAGGTTTAAAATAAGATCCAAACATGTCTATATTTGATTGGTTGATGATATTACAACCCTATCTCATCTAATATTCTAATATGAGTCATTTTTTTAGGTTTTTAAGTGGGGTTAGATTTATTATAAATTAATATTTTTAAGAATTCCAAAGATGCCCCTCTCCTCCCTTATAAAAGGGCACCTCCATCCTCTCCTCCTCACACAAATTTGAGCCTTCAAACTCGGCCAAACCCTGCCAAATTATCTTCTCCACTTCCCTAGAAACATCCTAGAGGTTCTGGTCTACTTTAAAGACCAATCTTAGTTTCCTAAGAGGAGGTTTCAAAGAGGCGTATCGAAGAGGAGGTAATTTCTTCTCCCGATTCTTTCAAGCTTCGTTCTTCTTCAACTTATTCTTCTTTAGTTTTTTCATTATAAAGTAATAACATCAGTATCACTAATATACTGATTTGTTATTATAAATATGAAACAAACCCATTTCACCTTCTATACATCCTATAGAAAACAAAATCACCGCGCGTGCGTACGTAGGGAATACCGTCTCCACGCCGTGGTGTAATCTGTTTTTCCACCAACACCTTATATGGATGGGTATAATGGTGTAAAGAATAACTATACATAGTTATTATAACATCATACTGATTCTGATATATTTTATCATCCACTCCAATTCAATTCAATAATTATGGAAATGATATCATCGCTCGTGCGTACATACGGACTACCGTCTCCACGACGCGATGAGATTCATTCTCCATGTTAACCATTTAAGAATGATTATAAAGTATATATAAGAAATAATAATAAAATATATGACATTATAAAGCTACTGACTTATTTATATATGTATTTCATCTACTTAATTCCATTGAACTCAATAAGGAAAACGAAAACAGCGTTCATGCGTACGTACGGCCTACCGTCTCCATGAACGGTGTATTTCTTTCCATTTATCGATCTATTATATATATGTATATTCTGAATATATATTATATATAAATAATGTTTTACATTCTGGATGTAAGTAATCATGATCTAAGTAATCATATGAATAATTAAAAGTCAAAACACGGACGACAAATGAAACGATTTTACCCAAAACACTCTTTAACATGGAATTTACAAAAGAACGGGTAATATAAAGTCATAAGTGAACCCTATATGATATCATGACAATTAATATGATTCTGAAATAAGTCAATAACATTATTTAAATCAATATACAGGAGGTTCGGATACGTACGAATCACATCAGACCTAAGGTAAGGGATAAATTTGCAAATCTCATTTTTATCCGAGATTTCTTATTCGTAAGTATTTACTGGGGTTATTTCTATCATCCATGTACATGTTTTATAAAAGTGTTTTCATGTATGTTTAAATTACTTTTTACACATTTTTGACTTTTACTACATGGTATGTATGGAATCTTTCTTTTTTTTACATTACGAGGTACTTTTTGACTTTTCCGACAAAAGTACGAGGAGAATGTTATTTTTAACTTATACGGCGTGAACAGATTTTTATAGTTTCATGATGCCTCATTTTCAAGAAGCTTCCTCTACAAGATTGCATGATTATTTTCACCAAAACCCTTTTCTTTTAAAATTGCATGGAATTTTGTGAAAATAAAATGATTTTAAAGAAGAAAGGATATTATCCTCAATAATTGACTTCAAGTGTTCTGCCAAAACTATTTTCCATCTAAGATGACATTATTTCATATGTGTATGTTTCAAGTAATACGTCTCTATGATTTAAATGGTTTCAATTTTCTTATGATGAAATGATATCAAACTTTTATGGATTATGTTATGATGAAATTCTGTTTAAGAATCCCATTTTATTACTTGGGTTATGCTATGATGTATGATTTATGATTTTGTGGAACACGAAAGAATGATTTCATTATGAGATGGGTGGGACCTATATCTCCCTCCAATGCATTGGGTAAAGATTTTGTATCTCATGAGATAGACATGGCTGGAATGGTAAGTTAATCTGGTTCAGTGTTACAGGACTGAAAAGAGGAGTGAACTCGATTCAGAAAGGGACTTTGTCCACTAAGATGGTCTTGGCAGCAATGTCTTGGATACTATAGAAATCATGACATGTGCTGAATGGTTTCCACAATTACATGTTTTATTCCCATGCTATTTTATCATGATTGATGATTCTTTATGATATATTCCTTACGTAATTCCAAGATTTATGTCTTTTCTCAAGGTTTTAACGTTTAGATTTCATGTTCAAGTTTTTTCTTTCAAATGTTTATGGATTGTTTTATGTTCTCTATGTAATCCCTTACTGAGCATTTGAGCTCACCCTTTTTATGTTTTATTTTCCCCAGGAAATAAAGAAAGGATTTAGGTAAGGAAACAAAAAGGGGAAGATCATTATGGGATATGTTGAAGATCGTTCAACATGATTAGTTGTTTATATTCGAAGTTTCCAAAGACACTAAACTATTACGATCCTTGTGTGTCTTTTTTGTTATGTATTAAGTATTCCGAAAACGTAATTTAATGTCCATGTACGTCAAGCTTCGGGTCTCTACAATGAACCTAAGGAATGGTTCATTTATAGAACTTGATATGTATTTAAGGAAATATTAAATAAATGAACACACCAATCAGTGTAATTCATCAATTCAATGTAGTGGCCCCCAAATAATATCAATACAGACGATGCTCTTTATCGAAATAAGAGTGATGACAATGGTTGTATTAGAGGTTGTGATTCCCTCCTATTAGAGAGTTAGATATTTTTTTGGTCAAAATAGATGATATATTCTATATGCAACTTCATTTATCCTATAATGATTGAGACAAAAATCATTCCAAATTTTTGTATCCTTAAAAAATGTCCACAGATATAATGACTAGTGTATCCCTATAGAAGGTAGTGGGATTTTTTTAACAGCTCATTGTGGGCCTCATAATAAATTTTCCTTTAAATAAAAATATTTATGATACTTATATAAATTTAATATTGGTACTCATTTTTATTATATTTAAATGTTTTATTCTTTCATGGTAGACCGAGTTATTTTTGGGTTGTTTTACACTACATATGGCCATAAAATGATATAATTAAACCCATTAGTTCGTATTATATATTATTATCTCTATTTTTATCATAAATATGAGTTTAAAATTCTATTTTAAAATTATTAATCAATCTATCCAAGATATAAAATCATTTAATAGTTAAATATACATCAAATAAGCATGGAATGTGAAGATAATGGATTTGGATCTTATCAAACACAATTTGAATTTTTTAAAAGAAAAAAATATAGCTTAAAATTCCTTCTCACTAGTATATTTTTTATGTATCAAAAAATATTATTCTAAAATATTGTAAAATATGTATATTTTTATCCTTTATCCATCTATACAACGCTACTATAACCGCATCATGAAAATATTACAATATATCAAATCTAAATTTCTAGGTTGGAGTATTGATCACATTTTCTAAAATTATATTTTATCTAAGCATATTAAAGAATTATAAACCCTGAACATAAAATATTAAAGAAGTTTTCATAACTAATCAAGAAAATAATGGTTTTATGATTTTTAAAAAATCATTAATGAATCATCAATAAAACAATCTTGAAAAATAAAACTCATAATTATTTTATTAAAAAGTAGAAGATAAAATTTGTTATATCCATAATCATGGAAGAGTCATCTTATGTGCTTTTCATAGAGAATATTTGACCAATAAAAATTCACCATGAATCTTGAATTTAAATTTTAAAGAGATTATTTATTTTTGATTTTGGATATCCTTTCAAAATATACCTAAGGTTCTATAAATAATACTAAAATAAGTTCCAAAAAAAATTCATCCATAAAAACCCAAATATTGTCTTGAGTACATAAATAAATATAGCCATAATACATATATGGAAGGTGGAAATATCTACACCCAATATAAAGGAAACTCACATAAAGTAAATGTTACCAAATAAATAAGTAAAAGTAGATTCACTTTTTCTTAAAAAGATATTGAAATATGGATATGCAACATTCCCAACCTTTTTCTCCCAATGTTTTTGGGTTATTAATTACATATAAATTAGGTAACATGATATCACTTACCCGATATCTATTTTTAGTAGCCCTTGGGAGATTAGATACACAAATAAACATTTTATAACAATATTTTTCCAATAAAATACAATAATGTTAATGTAATTCACTAAATTAGTCACTATTCCCATACTATTTTCCACCCTAAAATATCATATATATTACTCCACTCATTACCCTGTGAAATGAGGAATTATAAGAAATTGGTGAGTATGGTCACTATTTTAGGAAAAACATACTTTGGAATATAATATATAATAATAGTGATGTAATCAATATAGTGGGAATATGTAAACAAATGATGTGGTAGTAAGGAATATATAAGAAATACATAATCGATGGATTTCATGAAAATAAAAATATATAATATCAAGGATAAAAGTAACTAATCTCATAATAATGGGAATTATGAAATATAATAACATGAAAAAAGTTAATAATTTCATAATAATAAGAACATACTATTTTTGAATCCATTAGAAGACTATCGTGGACATGGGTAAGGATTTCACAAACCATAAATGTTTTCCAAGGATCAAGATAACCAAACATGTTAGAAAAAACTCTGGAGGCACATTCCTCATCACCTCATGCTGGAAACATGTTATATGGAATAAAATAATGACCATGTGGGAATTATTTCATCAAAAATAATAATATTTTCCCATAAACATAATTTTTAATCAAATATATATTATTATTAACATATATGTTGGTATACTACGAAAAATAAAATAAATAAGACATTAAAAGTTGGTATAAACTAATAGAAAAGTGGAAAAGAATAACATATATAAAATAATAATGATATAAAAATTTATGTTGTGTTGGCTAAAATAACATTGGTGTAAAATTAAAATAGTCATACCATATGAATATCTCTATGTGACATGGGGTCACTATCCATCCATATACCAGTTTTTTTCTTGGGTGAGAAGGAATAGGATTCATATTTGTAAAACAATCAATGGTCTACTGACATCAATAGGATCAAGTAGGGTGTGAGTGTAACATCCCAATAGGAATTCACTCATAAGTACAAAAATTCTCTTTAAAAACAACTAATGAATATATCTTTGAATTACATTATATAATGATTGGGTTTTTATAATATTTAGGTAAAATAACACACAACAATTTTGAAACCCTTTCTTACAACCAACTGATGTTGTAATGAAATACACTTAACATATCTTTTTAGAAGTCGTTTCGAAATGTAATTTAGAAATTCATTTTCCACCCATTATTAGAAATTAAAATAAATACTTGAATGCCCCATGTAATGAATCAACCCCACAAATATAACTAAGTTGTATGATATGTAATCCGAAATTGAGGATATATCATATGGAATAATAATAAAAATATAAAGTAGGAATGTAGTCCTATAAGTAGTACATAAATCAATTAATTTATTGTATAATCAATGGAAAATACTAGATCTAAAATGACATGACCCTAGATAGGATTGGATGGAACAATATACCAGACTATAAATTCCCTCATGGTCTATAGCCAAATGGATTCTCTCTCATAGCCACATCAACAGAACTCCCCCATTATCTAGGCCTAAGAAATGCCTCTTCAGATCTATTGTATATAATCAGTACCAGATAGTAACATTCTTCCAATACCTAACTAAGATGAATATGATTCCCATGACACTATATATAAATGATAAGGAAGGGTTTGTGTTATATCAAACACACATAAAAATAAACTAATGGGAAAACCACTGTAATAAAAAACATAAATCACCAATTACACACCACTCTTACTATTTCCCCCACTAAAATATAATTATCATCAAAATTATTATAAATAAACAAATAATATATTGTAAATATAAACTAAAGGGATTAGTATTAATAGTGAATATCATAATGTTATGAAAAACCATTTTCATGAGATTCCAATTGAGCTGTGAGTTATAAAAAATAATTATTTACCTTTAAATAAATCCATTCATGAATCAACTTAATTTATAAGATTATTTTTAAAGTCATAAAGAAGAATTAATATCTTTTTTTAAATATCTTGGGAAATTTTCATTTGGAAAACCATTTTAACATCTAACAGTAAATTAAATATATTTTTGAATAATAAGATTTAATTAAAAGTCTAGTTGAACTAGAGAAAAAACAACACATCTAAATGAATTAAGTTCAATGAACCATAAAAAACAATATACAATTATAAAAAAATTATAAAAAAATCCATGAATATATATAATCAGTGATCCACATGATGATAAGTTAAAAAAATCATAAGAACATTGAAATGGAAACTCCAACGAATTCCCCATCAAAATCCATGAGTTATTCTCATTTAATGTCAATTTATGGTTGAAAAAATAAATTTAGACACAAATTTATATGATAAATGCATCTAAGCATGCAATTAATCACATATAATATTAAATTTCAATGAAACTATAATTTCAAAATGTCATGAAAAAAATTGACTAGTATGAAAAAAGGGTAACATGGAAAAATATGTCTCATATGGATATATGAAATGATAACCTCAGAATGTGATGGGAGAAGGCCATAAGAAATATAGTTATATCCAAAAATGAGGAGACAAAACAATATTATATATAAATCCATACATAGGATTCAATCTGTAGTGAGATATATAAAGATAAATGATAATGAGCTACAAGAAACAAAATGAATAAGTATTATGATAGAAATAAATCCTAACTTGAAGATATCATATGAAACTAGAGTTAGATGGCCTAGGAAACCAAATATATGGTGGAACTCAAGTCATAAGATAAGGGGATATCAACCAGTTTTCACATGTGTTCTGTATGAGAAGGTAAAGTGGGAAAAGGTAGTTTTAAGTTGGAGGGATAATAAAAATATAAAAAATTTATGGTCATAAGAGAGTTCCATGGATGTGAACAATGGTGGTCCAAACTATTCCCAAATTGTATTACTAAAATAAGACACACCTCAGATAACAGATTGTATCATTTTACTATTAAACTAATAGTGCACCAACAATGTGAATTAATAATACTAAATAATACAGTTCTCACACATTCATCACATGATTAAAATTAACGGTGTGTCTACTTTTCAACTACATTGAAATTGTTTAAAATTCATAAAAATCAATATATTTTAACATGATACTTGACAGAAGGACTAAAAATAATTAAATATCAAAAATAACAAAATAAAGGGCAAGGTACAATAATTATCTCCACTATAAGAATTTACACCCCTATAATGTCACCGACTTTTGATGAGAAGGAATAACAACCGAGGATTCTCCAATAAGAATGGATAAACCTATCATGAAAGAGTTCCCAAACCACAATTAATCTGAACAAAAAAACCACATACAAATCTATATCAAAATAACCACTCACTCCCAACTGTTATAATGGAAACTTCTAAAATGAAGACCCATAATGGATCTCCCCGCAGTATAAATACAACCCAACTATGTTGGGTTAATAAAAAAAGGGAAATATAATGAATCACAATAGAACACAACAAGAATAAAAATAATGCGAGATCAGAAAAAACCATCCAATCAACACTAATATCCATAATTTCATAGAACCCATAATTTACTTTCCAACTATCCAAGGAAAAAACACTCCTCTGCCAATTAGAATAATAATATGAATGTTGGGCTCACAAACCAAATAGGAATATAATCTAAGTGTAACCCAAAGAGTGAATCATTAGATGTACATCCTAGAATACCATCAAATGAAATTCACCTATCTATCAAAATATTATAAAACATAATGGAAGTAACATAAAAAAAATTCATGCCATAATAAGGGACACCATGAATTGGAATATAGGTTAAGTACTAAAAAGGTTGGTAATTCCGAAAAAAATCACACAACTCCACTTTTAGAAAAAATAAAAATCATAACATAACATTAAATATCACTTTATTAAATTTTATGTTATATCTGTCCCAATTACCCCCAAACCCTCCTAAGGATTACCCTAATAATTATATTCAAAACCCAAATCAAATAGTTGTAGACATTCACTATCACATTTGGATCCAAAGAAGTAAAAAATCAATGAGTAATATATAACAACTATAATCAAGAAATAAAAATATCTCAAAAACAATAAACCACTTAAACACTAAAAGAAATTTTTTCCAGAAACACCCGAAACCTATAGCTACTCCATGATCAACCACAACCAGAATACAAAGAAGAATTTATTTTAGAAAACAAACATAACCAAAACCAAACACCCCTAAATATAACTAGAAAAACCATTAATTATTTTTTCTTCACTTAAAATTTTAGGAGTTTTTATATAATTAATTTTTCCACCAGCTCTCTTTAACTGCATTATAATCTTATGTAAACCTTGAACTTTGAAGAATGTAAACAAGCATAGAGAAAAACATAGAACTACTACATGACTAGGACAATTAGTAGATACGACCACTAGTATTAAAACACTAGAAATTATAGAAACAAAAATCATGGAAATTTTTCAGGAAAACGACTTCCTATTAATCACTGTTTCTTTTTTGAGAGGCATAATTGAAAATTACAGAAATATGAAACTCAACCATGAATAGTTCCAAAAAAAATTCAATATCAACTAAAATTAAAAATTAAAAATAAAAAAACTCAAAAAATAAACTGTAATAATTAATTAGGTGAAAAATAATAAATAATAGGTTTTCAATAATACTCTTGTAAACAATTTAAAATCACAAATTTTTTAAAGACACACTTATTTTTTTTAAAAAAATTCCACATGACTTCCATTTGTAAACCCCAAATTTTATTTGGTGAAATCCTAAACATCCATTAACATTGGATTATTTCCACATTATCTTCAAAATAATCTCATTATTTATTCAAAATTAACTATTTCTCTTCAAAAAATGAAATTTACATTTTTAGAAACCTATTTAAAAATAATTTTTTATTCCTAAAATCTCATCAAAATAATTCCAAACAATTATAGTATTCTATATATATCCCCTGTAAATCACACCAAATGACATCATCATGAAACTATAATAAATATAGATTTAAAGGATATCATCATAAATAATTAAATGGGATAATGGTTGGGCATGGTTTGGCTACAGGATTTGGTTTACCATGTGACATGCATACATATACCACTAGAATCACCTCAGAATCATGTGAATGATAATCAATTAGTTTACCAAGAAAAGCAAGATAACACTACAGTCCTATTTACATTTAAATTTTCAATCCAAAATTTATAAAACCAATAAAAACCTATATAAAATCAATATAACCAAATAAAACATATATTCACATCAAAATATATTATAAACCAAAAAATAGAACTAAAAAATAAAGACTTATAACCCAATTTCCCAAGGTGACTTGATGTTTCACACAAAAAAGGGATATCTAGAATTTATCCAAACCAACATATTGAGTCCTAAAATTAATATCTCAAATATGTCAGGCCTAAAAAAATAACATAGGGTGTTCCAAGACCCTTGGTGTCGAAAAATCATTCGATATTATATCAATTTTTCATGAAATATATTGGTCCACCCATGACTCAATAGCTTGATTGAGTCTTTGAAAATACTTATGGCATGTTAATTATCACTATAGGCTTATAATATGTTCACAAAAGATTAACATAATGATTAATTAGGAATGAATTCACATAGATAGATATTTTTTTATCCAGAATTGCAATTATTTCCAAAATCACACAATGATACATCATTACACGGGATTCCCTTAATAAATTAAATAATAAGGACATAAAAAACTAATATAAAACAAATGCAACAAGGAAAAGAACAACAGATATAAAATAATACTAAAAAATAGAGGCAACATTGGATGGAACAGCTTTATAGTAAAAAATGGACATTTATGTATAGGAAATTCATGTGACCCTAGGTCACACTATATCCATATACTAGATAATTTCATGAGAAACCAAGATCTAAATATGAATTTAAAAATAGTTTGGGACTACTAACACTAGAATGTATAAGTATTGAATGAGAACATCTAATTTGAGGAATTATATTTATTATAAATGTGATAATATTTGTTTCATATAAGGAGTTGATGACATTTATAGTATTTTTATGGACACATCAAAGAAATAAAATTTTATGATTTTGGAGTTGTTCATAATTTCAAAGGTATGTTCTATTATAATATAGAAGAAAATTAATTAAAACATACAAAAATGTGATTTACGCAACAAAAATGATGAATATTTGATGTGAAATTTGGAAATCAATAATTTTTTTTATCAACCAACAAGAAGATAATCAAGTGGAGAAGATTATGATAAGTTTAAAAGAAGAAATATTTAAATTTTTATGAATTATAATTCAGATATAAGGAAGATAATTTTTTATATGACATGGATTATTTTAGAAGGGATGTAGTTTATCAGTTTCATATGGAAATTTTTCTTTTTTATATAGTTTAATTAAAAAAATGACTAGACCTATAAAGATAATGGAATTAGCTCAAATAGTCAATATGGGAGTTTTATTATCCTTAGAAAACCTAGGTATCATTTTCAGAAGTATAGTATGAGGTAGCATGTGGCTAGAAAAAGGTAGAACAACCTATGCATGGGTAGGAATGTGTGTACCAGGGAAATGTAAGAGTAGATAGTATAATGCATTGTCGAGACCACCAGATGTAGCATGTTTGTAATTTTTTTTCAAAATTCAACCTAGGTTTGATGGTTTAGTAGATTCACCTACATCATTACTTATTATTAATCTCAATACCATATGAAAGTTCATTGTTAGAATCATCATTTTATGTTTATAATGTTACTCCACTAAAATGAGATAGATATATAATGAGAATTATTGGAAATAAAAATTTATAATGGTGTTTAGCACTATACATAATCCACATCCACTTAGAAATTTATGATCTTAGTTTATTTCATTATGCTGCTGATCTTTTCATGTATTGACTAACCTAATTGAGCTGATCTCGAATGGATGTTACCTCGGTATAAAAATTCTACCATTGATCATGCATGCACATAAATTTTTTATATGATCAATAATTTTTAATATAAACTTACTATCAAATGTGATATATAAATCACAATATGGTATTCATTTTTCAATACAAACATTTTTAATCCACGTTTTAAAATAATTAAAAACACATTATATTTAACGCATGCATGGAAGTGACCTACTAAGACGTAGAATCTGATATGTGAAGTTGAATGTCATGATTATTAGTTTTAAAATATTTTAAAAGAAAATCATAGTCATTTGATATTGAAAGATTATTTTTTAGATATAATTATGTTTCGATCAATAGTGGTTCAAAGCCATCCTTAAATCCTAAGACAATAAGGATCATTTGGTTAACAAACATTGAGAAGCATAAAATTTCATGAAGAATGTTTTAATTAATATAAGACATAAGTAATGGAATTTTTGTGGAAATTACTAATACAATATATAGCTTTTAGTGATTTAATTATCATTAGACTGAGATATCATTCTTGAACATGTTTTCACAGACATGAGTGGAAACTAATCCATCTTTTTTATGAGAAAAAAAAGTATCAAACACTCATTAACCACATAAAGAAAAGTGTGAGATCATATCAATAATTAATATTAATGAACTTTGAAATTCTAGAGGAATAAGAGATAGTAAGATACTATTGGTTCATTAATTACTTTTAATGAAATAGTGATCCTCATACCTATCCAATTTTTCATGAAAAATAAATATTCAGTTAGATTAAATAATAAAGAGAACTAATTCCTACAAACATTCTTAGAGCTTCATTAAGTTGCAAATTCATGTCATAATTCAACACATATATATACATTCAGAACTAAAAAAATATACATAATGAAATACAATGTTTGATAAATGTCTATATAAAGACTGAGTAAAAAAATAATAATGATCCAAAATAAAAGTACATAAAATAATAACATTAATAATAATAATATCATATGATGTGTTATAGATTAAATAAACTCATGTATCATTCACTTCACAAATAATTCTTGATGTAAATTTTATGTCCATGATGTTAAATTGGTATTGTGAAATTGATTTTTTTATAAAATATTATCAGGATATTTGAGAATCTGAAAGGGCCAGGCATTCATGATCCAAATAATACCTCACATGATATTCCACAAAAGAAAATAAATTATTGTGTACATGTATAAGAAGATTATTTTTAGTAGTATAGATGAAATCGAGATTCAGATAGAGATATTTCCACATTTAGAACTACGATGAAATGGATAAATGGTCAGAGAGTTGAACCAGTCATGGTTGTATTTAGTGATTGTGGTGTATACATAGTTATGGATATAGTTTTTGGTTAGGGAATATAAAAAATCACTAGAAGATATTAGTTGGTAAGTATTACCATTTTCATAAAAACTTATCCATATAGTGGAGAATATGTAAAAAATGATTATAATTGCTTATAAGGAGGAAAAATTATTTATGGCCAAACCATGAAAATCCTTATGTGTTGTGATTTACTTATTTCAATTTCATACAATGTGATATTGGGTAAGTAAATCTGAGGTATCCATATTTTAACTAATTAGAGAGGTTGAAATAAAATAATGAGAATGGTTAAAAATGGTGTACAACTATATCAACTCCCAACATAATGGAACCTATATGATCGTTGGGATCTATATTTCATATCATAGAAGTGGCCCCCTATAATGATCCGATACTTTTTCTAGTATATAGGTAATATTAATTATATCAATAGTTGATGAGTACATATATTCGATAATTATAAATATTAAAACATGATGAGTATGATTCCACACTAGAATTATCGCATGGATGAGATGTTTCACATGTTGTTACAATGGAATTTCAATCAATTTATGATTGGGATTCTATGATACTCCCTGATAATAGAGACATTAGTATTGATGGGGGGGAAATGAAAATTTTATGTCTCTTGATTAGTAGGTTTAGATAATGGACCTGGTACCTCAAACCACAAATGAAATATGGGAGAACATGATCAGATTTTATGATGAAAATGTCAATGTTTTGGAAGCAATGTTATAGGTCAAGAGTGGTATATTTCATGAAATTCAAATGGATAATCATGATAATAGAAATGAAAATTTATTTTTTTCTTATCATGGGGCCCTTAGTAACAAATATTTTTATCCCAAACTAAATAAATTAGTATTCAAATTAGATTATACTTAGATAAGAGAGTGTTTAGGTTTTATTCTTATCTTGTTAAATAGGTTTGGTTTATGAAAAATATTGTTGAATTTTAATAGTTTTAAATTTCGAATGAAATTAAGTGAATTTATTTGGATATACCATAATATTATATTAAAACATTAATCAAATATTTTACTCTACCATTATCTTTCTAACCAAGTGAATCCTCAAACTATTATCCAATCCTATATGTTACGACTTTATCAAAGGGATACAATTATCTCTATAATAAATAACCTCACAAAAACTGATGAATAGAGATCTCTTGTCACCATTATTTCAATACATTTATCATGATTTCATGATGTGGAAAGAACATATGTGTCATGCATGTCTAATATAATTTAATAATATTCATGAATTTAAGAAACATAGTGATATGAAAATATCCAAAGTATCTCAAATAAACATGGAGATATGAACAAAAGAAATATGAAATTGAATTAAAATAGTTAATGTAGGTCATAAATGGAATATATTCAGCCCTTCTAGTAATTAATTTTTATTTGATCACATTATTAATATTGAATAAATTAATAATGAAAGAATTGAACAAAAAATATTGTTGACCAAATTATTGTGAAAGATTTCCCACATCCCAAGTGAAAAGTACCACATTTACAGTAGAATGATTGGAGTATCTATAAAAGGTTTAAAATTTCAACCATATGAGTATAAAAAATCTATTTTCCATCTATAATGATTCTAGTATTTTCATAAAAATTAACAATTTGATACCACATTTAATTTCCTTTCTTCACTATGTGTACAAAGAGAGGGTCAATATTTCACCCAGTGACTTTGTGAATCTTTTATTATTTCTTCACTCTCTACACAATATTGAAAAATATACATGTTTATAAGGAATAAAGGTGGTAATGTTCCAATTATCTATGAATAATTTTTAAATCAATTCTTATAGATAGTTTGAACAAGGTAGATTTAAGATCTTTTTTTGGTACATATTCCAATACATAAGTTGGGGATAGTTTTGGATGTGGGATTCAAAATGTTTTGGATTTTCATCACTGCAATAGGGATTCAGTAGAGTATGTATTCACACTACTGGTTCAATAAAAATAGGCAAGAGTGAAGGTAGTCAAGAGAATATGGACTTAAAATGTGCTTCGATAGTGAGTGTAGGGTTGGACATGAATTGACAATCATGGTCTGGTAATGGTTTCAATATTAGGTATTTATTAAAACAAATATATATGTGGGATTGTGTTTAAACACTGAGGATTATTTTTTAAGCTCAAAAATGATGTGTTTTAGTAAAAGGAATGGATTTTGGGTAATGTATTTGTGTTTGGTTATGGGGTTGTGATGATCGACATCAACAATAGTGATTAGGTAGTTAGAATACTATGAAGAGAATTCATAGTGTGTACTAGAATTTTATATAATATTAGGAGTACATAATAGGTAAATCTTAGGGAAATGGATAAGTTAGATACATGTGATGGTGGCACTGGGAACTACTTCACTGGTTCTTATGTGAGGATATGGTGGGTTTATTCTTCTCATTCATTTATGAATTCCATCATGAATTTGGTGTGCATCTATAATAACCCTGTTCTTTATTTCACAACTAAACATAATTTATTACATAAAATCCTTACTTGATACAAGATAGACAATTGAGGGGTCTAGTTTATTTGAGGATTATGAACATTACATAACAACTTAAAACATTAAATACACATCTTTATTGAAAACTTCTTTTTTATTACCATGCACATTCCTTCACACTTTGCATTTCATGGGATAACCTGAGGACATGCATAAGAAAAGGGTGAGATATAAATCCCAGTAAGAGAATAAAAAAGTCATAACATGATGAATATATTACATGTTTGGAAATTGGAATATCAATGGAGCATAAGATAAACATGAACATAAAGGCTTGGTATAGCATGATTATTATAATATAGAAATGTGGCATCAACATTTAACATTATATTAGCATGTGAGAAGGATCATTGTGCATAGGGAATGAGTAAACCCTCATTTCACTTGAATTATCTTGAGTAAACTATAATTTCACTTTAATTATAATTATATTAATATTTACCCAATGCATTCGAGTGTTATCATGGCACACCTTTCTAAATCATTACATTTCATGCATTAGTGTGCCACATGGATCATATAACATGGATTTATTAAGAATCATCATTTATTCAAAGATAAAGGAATGTGTAATTCATACATGAAACTATAGAATCAATAAGTAAATGTTCATAATGGTGAATACCCTTCATAGAGAAATGGGCATGGTTTTTACTATATAATGACTTTGACTTGATAATCACAGTGCAATTTTGGCAGAAAAACGATGTGACATAAGATTTTTTAAAAATGGTAGGTGAGAGAAAAATGGGTGTCTCATCATATTTACATGAAATGGACAGTAAGGGGTTCATATAGACACTTTTCCCAAAATATGTAATGTAATTTAGATTCATAATTCAAAATAATTTCTTGAATGTAAATGAGAAGATGGAAATTCGTTATAGAATTTTGGCAGGGTAATATGTGTACATGGGAGGAATTAATGGGAGATAATGAGGTCCCTCATCTTTCAAAAATAATGAGGAAAGATGGGGGAGGTGAAAATTCATACCAGAACATTTTTATTTGAAAAAATGGTATAAAAACATAATGAACTTTTTACAAAAATGAGAAAGGATGAAATCCCTAGGAAGTGTGATCCAAAGGCTTGGGAAAGTATTGGGAGAGTATTAATGGGATCTTGGGGCGACTTGGTAGGATACTATATAGAGTAGGGTAGAATAGGGACATTATACATGGGTTTTGAGGGAATAGAAGTGAGTGCTTTTTGGGGTTAATATAGGAAAAGAGACGGAATTCATTATTATTTTTTGTTTTGAACACCACACATTAAACTAACCAAAACCACAAACCAAACCATGGTTTTTTCCAAAGGGTATTGGAAAACATTATTTTATAAGTCCAATGTCCGAACATGTTAACATATTGTGCTTTCTTTTTTGTAGATGATTCACACTCTCAATGAAATCATATTAAAATTTAAAATGTTTTTTAAGTCTTGAAGGGTCTACTAAGGCACCATAAAATTAATCAATCAAATATAAAATAACATTATATTAAATGTTAAACATATATTGGACAAATATAATATTTATAGTGTTTTATTACATCACCATTGGGTAATTATGATATCATAAAACACATTATATATTTAAATGGTATTTAATTTTTACCCAAAAAATTGATTATATCAGAAAATTTTAAAACATTCACCATAAATATTTTTGATGTCCTGATTTCAAAATTATATTAATTTTATCTAAATAATTTTCTAAATATGTGAATTTTGTTTTTAAAATAAAAACCTACATTTATCAAAAATTCATGGATTTGGGAAAAAATAACATTCAAACCATAATAAAAATTAAAATTGTATTCATAAATTATTATACAATCATTTAAATTTAATAAAAAGTAATTTCTTCAAAAAAAAATTTATAATATTATTTAATTCAAAAATCTATTAATTCATAAAAATTGATTTCCTAACTGAATTTAACTAAAAATACTATTTGTTCTTTAAAATCTTTTTACAAAGTAACAATAATAAAAAAATGTATATTCTCAATATAAAAATAATGCGCATAATCACAGTGCTAGTGTATTATTACATAACCCCTTAAAAACTAGTATACGACCTAAGGGTAAGGTGTGTGATGGTGAAAAAATCTTGGGGAGGCTCAGATAACATCGTTTGTGTTGTAGTCTCTATTAACTTGTACTTCTATCGTAGGCGGTTTTGTTCAAGATTAACATGTTGAAGCTAAAATTGGTATTGGTCATGAGAGAATCTGAGTGACGCTACCTCCTTTCCGAGATCAGGAAAATGGGCTTTGTGTGAAGAAATTCTACTAGATGAGGCCATCACTTCCTTTGTCTATGTATATTGGATTTGTTAAAGACCTATATTTATACTAATCATGTGGTCAACATTCAATAACTATATTAGAAATGGTAACAATTATTAATGATATTTTAAAATCCAAAAACATAAAACCAAATCTGTTCATTTGTTTTATATAACCCTTTTACATAACATGACATTTAATTAGATCAAGAGGTATTTTCATTAATAAAATTTTGGGCTAGTACAATATTCACCCCTTAAGAATTTCATCCCTCGAAATTTCCTTTTTCCACACTAAAACAGATGAGGGTAACTCTTCCTCATCACTTCCTCTAATTCACATGTAGCTTCATCAAACTTGTGGTTTCACCACAACACTTGGAAAAGGGGAATTGTCTTATATTGTAGAACATTTTCCCTATGATATAAGATCTTCACCTGCATCTCTTCATAGGATAGGTAATTCTCCAATGGTACCACCTCTAGTTTGAGTTCATGTTATTGGTCAAGTATGTACTTCTTCAAGAGTGATACATAGAGTACATCATATACTTTAGATAGGTTTTGTAGGAGTGCTAGTCGATATGACACTGCTCTAATTAGATTAAGGATCTCAAAAGGGATGAGGGACCTTTGACTAAGATTTCACTTCTTCCCAAACATCATAACTCTCTTCCACGGTGATATATAGAGGAATACCATGTCTTTGACATCAAACTCAAGGTATCATTGATGATTATCATCATAGATCTTTTTTCAACTCTAAGAAGCATTAATGTGCTACTAGATAGTCTTAACCTTCTCCCCCATTTTTTCAATAATTTTTGGACCTAAGAGTTTTTTCTCCCCCACTTCAACCCAACATGTCGATGTTTTTCACCTCTACCCATAAAGGGATCCATAATTAGCCATTTGGTTTCTTGATTGGAAGATGTTATTATAAGAGAACGCATCCAGAGGAAGATATTGATCTCATAATTCTTTGAAGTATAATGGAAAAGATCTCTACATATCCTAATGTTTTTGGATAGTCTGCTCATATTGGCCATCAATTTGAGGATGATAATTTGTACTGATGTTAAACAAAGTTTTCAGAGCATGTTGAAGACTCTTCTAGAACATAGAGGTGAATCTTGGATCTCGATTGGATACAATAGTTAGCGGTACTCTATTCAGCCTTAATAATTATCTGATATATATCTGTTCTATTTAATCCAATGAGAAATCCTCTAGAATTTAAATTAAGTGTGAATTCATTGTAAGAAGATCCATAACAAACTATATAGCATTATTTTCCTTTGGATTTCTTTGTAAGTTCTGTGATAATGTCCATGGTGTTGTTCTCCCATTTCCATGCAGATATGGGTAATGGTTGAATCATCACCTTAGACTTATTCCCCTCAGACATCACATTCTAACATATGAGGCACTTTCATGTATACTCAATGATCTATTTCTTCGTGTTATCCCACCAATAATTCTCTCATAGATCTTGATATATGTTTTTGTTTCTTGGGTGAGTGGATAAATTTAAACTACGTGCATCATCAAAAAGTTCATTCTTTAAATCCATATTTTATGGAACATACAGTCTTGTCCAAAATTTCACAATTCCTTCTTCATTAATATTGAACTTTAAGTATTTCCCTTTTTTGATAGTTTCCACTTTCTTTTGAATTAACACATAATCCTTTTGAGGATCCTTTAATCATTCCAAAAGAGAAGGTTGAGAAATCATTTTTGAAAGTATTGATGATGTTCCATTATTTATGATTCCCATTTTCATATTCATAAAATCTATGAATATTGGGTCCTTTTAAATTCTCATTAATGATAGAATTTATGGTTCCTTTCTACATAAAGCATATGCCCCTTGTTATCATTCCCAGGGTGGTAATGGATTTTGCAGTCATAGTCATTAATTAGTTCTAACCATCTTTGTTGGTGCATTTTCAACTCTTTCTATGTGAATATATACTTGTGGCTTCTTTGATCTGTATATATTTCACACATATATCGAAATAGGTGATGTCACCAAATTTTTAAAGACAATATTACTGCAACCAACTACAGATCATGTGTTGGAGAGTTTTTCTCTTAAATGTTCAATTTCCTTGAAGCATATGAAATAAATTTGTCATTTTGTATCAACACATAGCTCAGACCCTTCTTCGAAGCATCTATGAATACCAAAAAAGTTCTTAACATGTGGGTAGTTTGAGCCTGTATGCATTAATAAGACTTATTTTCAAATCATTAAAGCTATCTTCACATTTGTCACTCCAAGAAAAATTTTCTCCCTTCCAAGTTAGCTTGGTAAGAGGGTTTGAAAATCATGAAAAATTTATCACAAATAGGCGATAATATCCAACTAACCCCAGGAAATGATGGATATATGTCACTGATGTTGGTCTCATCCATCCCTCAATTGCATCTATCTTGTAGGGATCCACAGATATCCCATTGGATGTGATAATATGTCCTAAAAATGAGAACTACTTCAACCATAACTCACAGTTTTTGTACTTTTCATGGATATTATCCTTTCAAAAGGTGTCTTTTATAGTGCTTAGATTCTCCTCATGCCCCTCCATGGTTTTGAATTATATTAAAATCTCATTTATAAAGACTATAAAAAAAAATTAGGTAATCTCTAAAGAATATATTCATCAATTCCATAAATATTTTTGGATAATTAGAGAGTCCAAAAATCATTACTAGGATTTCATTGTGCCCGTATCTTATAAAAAAAAGCAGTCTTGGGGATATCATCCTTCATCACCCTTACTTGGTAATACCATGACTGGTGATCCACCTCGGATAGGTATTGGGCTCTACATAGCTGATCGATCAAGTCCTCAATTCGTGAAATAGGATAATTGTTCTTTATCATGATTTTTTTGATCTCAAAATAATCAATCCAAATGTGGATTGAGCCATCCTTTTTCTTGATGAAGAGGACTAGTGCAACCCATGGTGAAGAACTTGGGAATATAAACCCTTTATCCAGATTATCCTATAGTTGTTTCTTTAGATCCTCAAGCTCCACAACATACATTTTTTATGGAGTCTTGGATATTGGCAACACCCCAGGTATAAGATCAATTGATAATTAAACATCTCTTCTAGGATGATGACCAGAAAATTCCCCGAGAAATACTTCAGTGAATTCCCTCACAATACACATGTTCTCAAGGATGGTTTCTTCCCAAGACTCAATCATCTGAGAAAGATATGTGTGCTCATAAAGAAGTAATATCAACACTTGAGATGATGGTGGTAAAAAGATTCATCTTCTTCCTTTCACTTGTACAAAATAGCAGGTTGATTTTCCATATGGAGAGTGATTTCCCTCTCACTGCATTTTCTATTGGCTCTATATATGGAAATCCAATCCATTCCATGAATTTCATCAAATTCCACCAGAGGGAGTATGATGAGATTCACCAGGAATTTAAATACACAAATCATGATACGAGAGGAGTTATATTCATAGGATACAATGATTTCCCCATATTTCATTCTCACTAACATCATTAGATCCATGATTTGTGGTGGTTTTGGGATTGTTCTACAAAACATTCGGGATATAAAATAATGCGTAGAACCAGAATAAAAAACTATGTTCGATATTATTGAATGAATAACTAGAGTACATTTCACCAAATCATTTTTGGGGTTCACTTTGGAAGTAGTGTTGGAAAAAGCTCACCCTTGGTGCTTTGGAAGTTGTTTGTTGCCTCTAAAAACCTTTGTCTTATGGAACTGGTTTTCAAAGTGTCTTGGTTCTTTACGTTAGATGAAATGAACAGTGTTTTGAGGATCAAACAGAGCATTACCCTCCTCTATTGTAGTAGCATATTTTTCTTACTCATAGTTAATGGACAGGTGACCTTATCTTGCACACCTAAATCATTACCATATCCCCTTCATGAAATTTCTAGGGTGCTACTTTCGGCACATTTGGCATGTGGTGTGATGGAATTTCTTAGCACCATTGGATTTATCCCTTGGGCCACCAGAATTAAATTCCACCTTATGCATCTTATCCTCATGATATCACTGAGATTCTCTGATCTCCATTTCGACCGTGAGGTTACATCAGAAAACTTACACATAGCTCTCAAAGTCACGGATCAGTATGGATTTCTGTACGCTAGGTTTTATCCCACTGAAGAAGCATTCAACCTTTCATTTGGTGGTGAAAACAAAGCGAGAGGTGTATCCTGCAATCCTTGTGATGTTTTCCTTGTACTATTTGATGAATTCATTGTCTTTTTTCTTTATGTCAAGGATGTCCCTTTACATCATAAGTCAGAGGGTGCGGGGAAAATATTTATCAGAAAACATTTTTCCATAAATCCTTCCATTCCAATGCCTCTATCTCCTCCTCAGTCATCGTATTTTTTATCACTGTCCACCAATGATGAACTTCATCCTACATATGATAATAAACTAGAAGTACCATATCTTGTTCAGAACATTGAGTTATAGAGAAGATATTCTCAATGGATTTGATCCATTGTTTGGGGATTGAGGTATCAGATGATCCATTAAATGTAGGAGGCCTTTATCTCATGAAGAAATCGATTGCAACTTGTTCTTTCTTGTGTGTGTGTGGGCGGGGGGGGAACGGTCCTCTTTTCTTATGTTTCTATTAAAAACATGTGTTAACTGAGAGAGAATGATGACAGAGTTTGTGATTCCTCCTTCCATCAGATTGGACATCTCGTTAGAAAAATCATCACATTGAGCATCACATAGGTTGTTAGCCCGAGTCCTTCTATTACTAGCCATTGGATGGAATTAAAGGAAGGTGTTCGGGGAATCGAAGAGGCTGCACGGTGACCTAGGCGAGGCTACGTATCTTTGGAAGAGGCGTCCTGAATGTTGTCAATGCCAAAAAGATCATTTATTAGCGCAAGAGTGCAAAAATCTAGTCAGGATCGTCTCACATTTCATATATATATATAATAATTATAAGTAGATAAAATTATATGATAAGATTAAAAAAATTAGAAACATGATGCAACACAAAGTCCGAGTATGACAATTCTCTCTACCATAAACCTTTCTGTCCCCTGAAATCCATAACTAGGACCGAACCCCGATGTAGAAAACAACACCCCCATAAATATCAAAGAGGATCCCCACAAAAATCAAGTGGAAATAGGCACACACACCGTGCTTAGAGAAAGTGGCTCAAAAGACAACTTCAAGAAACTCATAAAAAGAATTTCTAATATGTGTTGCCTACCCCAAAGAGAAAAACAAAACTCCAATGTAATGATCAAGGAAAGAAACTATCACACCCACATGATCCAACATCACATTCTGAAACATATCATGCATTATTAAACAAAAACCAAACCATTTGTTTAAAATGAAAAAATAATGGAAATCTATATCCAAGGAACACTCTTATCACTTATCACCAATTCTTCCTTAGAAACAGAACCAAAAGTTCAACATGGGGAAGTCCGAGGGGCTCCCCACCATTAATAACCTACCAACTCCCAAGAAGATGTTGGAAAACCAACACAGGGAGGTCTGAGTGGAATCCCCGCCATTAGGAATATTACTAAAACTGATTCACTCTAGATACATTAAATACAGACCTATCACGGGTCTCCCCACCATCAGAGCTAACTGAAGATACAAAACCATGAAATTTTTCCGACAGTGACCAAACCCCCCACTAGAAGGGGTGGGGAGGGCCGACCCCAACTATCTGGGCATCAAAACCTAGACCCAACATAAGCAACCATCTTCACATCCCTGGTTGAGTACTATTCAAATTTCAGATCAATGTACCAAACATACCCCATACAGACCACTAAAAGAAATTAAATTTGGTAGGACACAACTCCCAAAACATTAACAAGACGACCACACCTCCTCATAGACACACGAAACCCCACACACCCAAATGGGTCGCTCGAAATAGAACCACATGAAACAATTTAAACCTCCTTCACCTTTACTACCAATGACATAAATAATATTGGGGTCCCATACACTCTCGGTGTTTCTGAACACACACCATCTTCACTCCGAGGCCTATGGCTGGAGCCCTGATTTTTGAAGCATCTCTGGCCACGTAGTTAGGTATTGAATACTCTCGAATGAATCTTCTCCTTTTGGTGTCACACATATCCATACCACAACTGAGAAAACACTAGAAAACACAACACACCATGACATCCAGCTACTCGCTAGTGGCACATCCACCAAAATAGGGGTTTAGAAGATGCACATGCATTACCTTTCACCTTAAACAAAAAAAATAAAGATGGGGAAGACGTATGACAAACACTCCCCTTTGAATAGAAAGAAATAGAAATCCCTAGAAGGAGGACACACTCCTATGAAAAAAAGGATTCTAGAAAGATTCTACTAAATCCACCCTTTCTCTTCAAAGAGAACTTACACTGCAAGACATCACCAAACATGACCCATGAAATCTATGAAATCTCTACAAGCCTTTCAAGACATTGGTAAGTACCGATAACTCTGAACGGCCTTCACCCTTACCCTCTGGAATTTCATTCACCATATCAAGGTGCAATAGTGTCAAGATTTATAGTCGATGAATAAGACAAATCAAAGAGACCAAAGCTCCCATCAACTCCTCTCGTGTCTTCCATCCCATTGTGACATGATTCTCTTAACCAAAATGGATAACGGAAAAACATAGCACCATCACCAAAAAGGAAGATTACTCATTTTAATCAACTAGAGGGTTGGCCAACAGTGAATTACCCATGGACACACTTCAATCACATGCTAATTCATTATGTGTGGGGGGGCATGCACCAGTCAAGAAAGAAAACCATGGACCCAATCTAACTGGTCCAATGGCCAAGACATACTGCAAACGAACACTAAATGTGTGGGGAGAACTGCTGAAAGGGCTTCCTGAAGAACATTTCAAAAAAAAACTATTAACCACACTCTTGCATACCAACTTACAAATAAGAATTCAAATATGGGACACAAATACTTCAAAAAGGATTCTTAGCTCGAAACTCCTCCAATAAAACATTTCAAAAATACAAGGATACACCACACAACCACCGATTATTAAAACACTAAAAAAATTTAACTTAAAAACCAGATTTCCATGAATCCAAAACAAAGAGAAGAAGAACAATACAAGAGGAGACTAGTGTTAGAGGGTGACTAAGACATATGGTTGGCGGTCATATGCCAATAATGCCACTTCCAAAGAGAGTATTCTAAGACATCTTCCCCATCTCCACATGGCTTTCTAGATGCAAGGAGTTCACTAAGACCACTGACCCTACTCCATTTTCATTTCCCCTAAACAAGTTTAATCACGAGGGCCAATGAATTGAACAAAACCCAAGTTACTTTGGTAACTCGAGTCCCTCCACGAGGTGTGCTGGCCAGGCACCTTGCTCGTAGCTAGAACATTGAGTTCCATCACCCTTAACTTTGGTTTACCCGACTCTATACCAAACGAACATGAACCAATAGAGATAATCTGTCATTGATACCATTTTTTCACACACCGGGATGGGTCGCCATCTGACCCAGTGCCCCACCCGGTCCGCGACAAGGCCCAAAGGGCGTTCCCGATCCCCATAGACTGGAACAAGTGCCTGGGTATCAAAATGATACATATAAATGATTTACCAGAAAAAGTAAAAACAAAAACACTGATAAGATAAACAAACTAAAATTGTGAACTGACAACCAAAATATCCCTCAAACTAAAATCAACTTTAATGTTTTACCACTTAAACCAACAACCAAAAGAAAACGAAAACAAAAGAAACTCAAACTCAAACCACCAAGCAATAAGAGAGGTGTAACATCCCAAAGGTAAAAACACCAACCTGCTAGAGAAGACCATCAGTGACCAGAACCACCATCACTAAGCACGATTCCCCAACTTGGGATACACAAAGAACAATGTCTACATACACCCAAAGGTGTATATAGGGTGCGAGCTAAGATCCTAGTAGGATACTACAAAATAAAAAGGTTCCTTGGCACAACATCAAAAAGATATCTTGACATTCTTATTTAAGTGAATAATTTCAAAAACACTTTTAATGAAAACATTTAAAATAATAAAGTGAAAATGAATGAATAATGAAAGAAGAACCATTTCACAATACTACTTTAAAATACAGGGGAAAATTTATAAAGAACAAGAACATACTCAAGTAGTCCTCTGTATACTGACGAATGGCACCACATCATGAATAGTAGAGAACTGTGGGAAAATCCCCTATGGTAGCTAGTATGTTTGGTGTGCTAGAGATATCATAACTTGGTGTAAACATGGCATAAGAACCACAAAAATCAATGCTTGTGTGAACGAGCCACTAGTAAAGAGACACATCCATAACTCAATGGTCTCCAATCATCACAAAAGTTTAGTTAGTGTTGTATCATCAATCTTTCCAGATGAAACTTGGACAAAGCACTCACATGTCATCTAGCGTACTAGTCCTAATCCACCCACCTAGGTACCTGGGGTTTTCCCTTGTGCTCAATGAAGTTCCACATTCACATACTATATCGCTTTCTCATATTACAAACCAAGTAATTCATTACACACAAAAGAAACCACTTTCATACCTAAACACTATTTTAAAAACACACCCACATAGAAACCATTTCACATAATATTCCACATAGCTTGAATGACATGATAAAATATTCAAAAAACTTAAAGATCATTTATAATTAGCACCACAATTTTTTTCACAAGAAATATGCCCAGTTTCACATATGTGGTTCCTTTAAAAAGTCTAACTGACTGAAAATTATATTTTTATTTGATTTTCAAAGTCCTCTTTTTGGGTTAGAAGGAACTATAAAAATCCAGATAACCAATTCAAAACACTGCAAAAAAAACACAACATCATTCAACAATGTCATAAGCTTGCCGGTACAACCAGATTCAAAATTCAAACGTAGATAATTGCCAATGCCTTGGGCTGAAAACTACTACGAGTAGCTGACCATGACACACCCACGAACCCAAACCCATCATTATTGAAGCCCGTCTAAGCCGTCCCCCTTGTCACCAGAACCGCCTCATCAAACCCGCAAAACACAATCATCACATTTAACTCTATCAAAAATTACTCCCACACTCCACATAAAAATTAATAAATCAAGTTAATAAATTTATAAATCACTTAAAAAAATTAACAAACAATGGTTTACACAAGAAAAACACACATGATTTCCATTTTATAAAAAACACTTTCTAAGCCATAAACACAATGAAACTATTTAAAAAAGGGGTTCACACTACCCACACATTTTATCAAATACATTCATGGCGTAAAACACAAAGACACATGTGTGATACATAATGAATATAACCCATATTCAAAAAGAGTCCATTTCTTAACCCCAAAAGACTTTAAATATTATCCAAATTAAAATAGCACCTTACAAACAACTCACAAGACCTTGTTTTTTATCTTTTGAACACCACTTTAAACATACACACAAAAACATAGCCTTTTGTTTTCTACAAAATCAAATCTCAACACGTAAGAGAAAAAATCCCTCAAAAAAATATTTTCACCTTTCAATATTATCTAATAATCCATTATAACATTTTATAATTCAACCCCACTAAACACACCAATCTTTTACATCACAAGTACACCTGAAACCCCTCTTTAAAATCTGACCGAACATCCTCACCATATAAAAAAATCTGTTACACACCATTAAAATAATTTAAATAAACAATTAATTAAATTATAAAAAATCCTAAAACCATTTACACAATTAAGCATATAAATTCACATAAAGAAACAAGTTTCAAACCAAACTTGGATCACACTTTTTGTTTCTAAAACCACATTCGTATTACTCGAACAATACATTCTAAACATTGTTTTCACCATGAAAATAAATCATATAACGAATTAAAATTAAAAAAATATTAAAATCAAATTATCTAAAAGATGTAAGGGTATAGAACCACCTACCTCCGAAAGAGAAACCCTCGAAACCTGTACGAATATCCACTCGCACCTAATATGAACCATGAGGAATCCAAATTGGAAACTATAACAATAATTCGAACCAAAATAAATCAAAATCTAACCCTAAAACATGAAAATATAGGTAGTAAAATCCCTACAAAGATGAGATATTCACCTTGATGGTAGCCATCAGCGCTTTACTGAAATGATGGAAGAGACGTCAGATGCAAGGGAAGGGGCCTCGGCGGAGCAGCGGCCTGAGGCACTATGCACGGCTGGGAGGCCAGCGGATGGGGGTCACCAGATATAGGAGCTAGAGGGAGGCAAGGGCGGAGTGGTAGGAAATGTTTCCAGTGGTACGATAGGTCTAAGCCGGGAGGCAGTAGCAAGCGGCTGGAGAGGCGCTAGAGGGTGAGCATGAGGGAAGAGGGGGCTATCCGGGGAGAAAGGCAGTGGCACAATGGGGTGGGTGTTTCCGGGGAACAAAGAAACAATGCAATAGGATTGTGATATGGTGGAGGGTATCGCGTGACAGAGCCTGAGGGGTGGGGCTTGGTCACAACAGAAATGGGGGTGGAGGGGGGAGCTCTGCAACCTTAAAAAAAAGAAAACCCAAAAATTAAATGAAAAGAAAAAGAACGTAATAAATAAATAAATAAATAATAATAACATCTATAATAATAATAATAATAACTAAAAAAAGAGTAATAATAATAAATAAAAAAACATAAGTCCCATCACTAATATAAATAGTAATAATACTCAATAATAATTAATAATATCCTCGAATAATAATATTATCATTCTCAGTGAAATATTATTATTTCATTTCATTTTTATTTTACCACTAATTTAATATTATTCATTATTAATTAATTTAATTTAATTTTCTGAACATTAAGAAGGTGTGTAGGGAAGCGGTGAGGCCGCGCAGTGACCTATGCGAGGTAGCGCATCTTTGACATCGGTGCGTTGAATGCTGTCAAGGCCCAAATGCTCATTTATCAGCCCAAGAACACAAAACCCCAATCAGGCTCAGCCCTCATATCATATATATATATATATAATAATATTAATAATAATTTGATGCAGATAAAATTATAAGTTAAAAAAATAATAATTAGTAAACATATGCAACACGAAGTTTGGGTGTGACATGAAGTGAAACAATTATTAATAGACTATGTTAGTAACATTATTTTAATAAGTAGAACAAAAAATTTAAAACTAAAAACCTAATATATATATAATTTTTTGAAAATAATTCATTTCCACCTTTCAAATAAATGGAAAACCACTTGAAGAAATCACCAAACCACTGGTTGAACTGATTCTTGATCCTATTTGACATAAAATTGAACATGTTTCGACAATAATATAGCATAATCAATACCAAATAAAAACAGAAAAACAAATTTAGAAGAACTTATTCCAATTTACAAAATTTTATGGAGCCTTATAAGGTATAAATAAATTTTTATGATGACCTAAATATGTACTAGGAACCACAAACTTTACCTATAGTCTTTCTTGCTATCAAGAATAATATTGAAACTAAATTTGAAAAGGATGTTCTTTAACCTTTCTAGAATGTTTTAGATAACATTACCTTATTATATTATCTTAAATGAGAACCTATATATGATAAATTTATTAAATAAATGTGGAAACACAAAAGGAAGTTCATGGGAGATGAGAAATTCAACTTTGGGAGGAATGTTTCCTCTATTATCCAAACCCATATCCATAATTTATGTAAGGATCTAGATACATTTTTTTCCTTACATTATTGGAGAACATCAATTTTGGGATGAAATGTTACAATTTAGATCCTACATAAATTTTATTCCCTATTCTATAATTTCTTCTAGGTTGGATAGAGAACTCAATAAATCAAGATTAGTAATTTAGATATCTAATAGAAGTGTTTCTATGCTATCACAAGCCATTGATGATGTTTTAGTAAGGTTAAAATATATTTTTTCCCTATATATTTTTATGTGTTAGATATAGAATATATAATACTAATCATTCATTATCACTTAATATTTTTTGTAAAATTTATAAAAAAATTTATGTCTATAACAAATTTTTCTAAATGGACTTTTCTATTAGAGTGTTGAGGTCAATTGATTAATTTTTATATTTATGAATCAATGAAACACCATGTGGTAGATCATTATGCACCAAATGATATCCCAATTGATTGGTTTTCAATTAAGCCTCATCATGTTTTTATTGAAGATAAAAATTCAGTAAATTCTTTTGTAAATAGGCCTTTTATTTATAATAATGATTATGAAATTGAAAATTTTAAAATATTTTACCATTATTATGATTTTTTAGAGAAAATATCAATCTATTTTTATATTTTTAATGATGAATATAGTGTAATTAAATGTTTTTTTCAGAATATTATGTTGATATGGGTGACTATTTTTTAGATTTTTATTGAACAACTATTTTTTCTGGAAACTCTTAATTGCTATGTGAATATGAACATTGAATGGTTAAAATGATCTAAATTCTTATCAACATAAAAAATGTAGAATCTTTGTCCTTATCTAAATATGATTCATTTGATTCCACTATTTTTAACATGAATGATATTCAAAACATCATTGTATTCTACCTTCTTATTTTTTACACATAAATATAGAATTTATGTGGACATTAACAAGTGTTAATTATCTTGAAATTATTTAACTAACTCTATATACTGTTATAAAATTGATATTAAGGAGAATTGTTTTGAATAATAAATTGAGATTAAAGAACTCATATCACCTATTTTTCTTATGTGACTATACAACCTATATATTAACTTGATTAATTCCATGAAAATTTAAAAATACTTACTTTTGAGAGAAATAAAAATTTCCAATCAAAATTTTTAGTGGGCCATCTAGTGAACCACATAACCAACCCATTCAAGTCCTTAATTAGAATATTAAGTTGATTGGTTTGTCTTTAGATTAATTACAAGAAATTATTCCATCAATTTGTATTCAAAATATAATTTTTGAGTAAAATTACAATCCTATTATACAATTCAAAAGAATTTTAAATATAAACATTCATGATGTGGTTAAAAAGGAGGTGACAATGTTGTTTATTGATGGTATAATTTATCCCATTTATGATTGTTAGTGGGAAATACTAGGCCAGAGTATCCCTAATACAAGAGGATTTTTTGTTTTCAATAATTAATTTAGTGAATTAGTTTCTTTTTGGTTTTGAAATAAGTGGGAGGTTCAAATTTATAACATGATTTTGAACTTAGTGACTAGGAATGAACACTTTCACTTTCATTTTCATCATTAAAAACATGAATGGATAGATTATAAATCTCATTATTTCTTCATGGATATTTTTATAGATATTTCACGATTTATATAGAACAAGTGGACCAGGATAAATGAAATTGTACTTGTATTTTTAGTAAATTTTCTTACATATGAATTCCATTTTACTAAATAATATCCCTACATCCTTTTAGATTTTTTGATTATATATTTATTAATTTTTGGAGGAATTTATAGTGGAATTTTTGGTTGAATTTGAAATTTATGGTTCATATTTAATGAATTATTTGAAATTTTTAGGGTCTATTCATAGTATTCCAAATGAATAGAACCATATTGTAAACATTGATAAATGCCCTTTTACGATTGAGAGTCTTGGAATTAGATATAGTTGGTCATGTTCAAGGTTTAAATTATCTCTTAATTTTATTTTCCTAAGATTTTGAAGTATATTTATTATTTTCTTTGATATGTTGGGTTTAATAAGAGTTCATAAAAAAATTAAATGAATTATATTTCCATTAATAGGACATCTACAAAAATATGTTCCTTTTTTCTTTGATACATAGTGTACGGAGGCCTTCAATAAACATAAACATAATATCATGTACCCACTAATAGTTCATCCCCATAATTGGGAATTTTATTTTGATTTGATGATTGATGGATTATAATTATCATTAAAATTTGTTCTTTTTGAGAGAGTAGAAATGATACCATATGTGATTTATTATTCTTCTATAACCCGATCTCTATCCCAGTCTAATTAATTAACAATAGAAAAAGAATTCTTACACATTTATTTTACCATTGATATTTTTAGGTTCTATCATTTGGAAAATATGGTAGTGGTTTCCACATATAGTTTTTTACTTAGATATATCTAGAATATGTATGTTTTAGAACCATGGTTGGTGAGTTGGATATTATAATTTTAGACATTTTACATAGTGTTCCATGATTGGATTATAATTAAAAACATAGTGTATGGTCATCTATGTAGGATACATGATTAGTTTATTAGAATTAAAGATATTCTATAACCATTATACAATATTTACCAGTGATATATTATATTCTACAACTATATATAAAATATTTTTTTTCGAACATAATTAAGTACTTAGATAATAATTTTTCTCCTTAGTGGTTATTTAAGATTCAGTTTACTGTTTTGATTAGTAGGTCTAATAAATATGTATAGTATGAACCTTACTTTTGGAATAGGTGATGTTCTCATATTGTTAGGATATTTATCTATAATTTTATGATTTAAAAATGGTTGAAATTATTATACATTTTGAGAAATGGGGGTCACTTTGGTCCATATGGGATTTCTAAGAAGGTGTTTTTTTAAAGCTTATTTTTTATAACCATTTATTATGATTCACATGGGATTTATAGGGAATTTAATGGTTTTCAATTCCAAGAAATATTTTCTCAAAGAAATGATATTTCATAACAACATTTTTTTTGTTTTTTGATGTGTTCTTCATTTAGGAATTTATTTTATGGTCCCTTTTTCAAATTTTATTTGATATTCCTATAACCTACATATTATATACTAGATTTATATGTGGATGGAATCTATTCAAACTAGAACTGATGATGTGATTGTGGTCTACTAGGTTTTCAAGATTTATTTACATTATAGATTTGGTATGCCAAGGTTCATTATTATAGGGAAAAGAATAAATTTATTTAATAGGAAATTAGAGTATTTTGTAAATAATTGGGTTTTCCCTATAAGAATTTGGAATATGAATATGAATATTTCTATATCCAAATGCGGATTCAGCTCAGAATCATGGGGCACAAAGAGCCTCAATGTGGATATTATAAATTTATTATATCGTACACGCATTTTATTCCTCAAAATATGGAATAAATCCAGATCAGAGTCTCATATAAGAAATATGATACCATGATTTAGTTCAAAAGATGTATTTTAACCTATGGAGAATGTAAATTCTGTTGGCATCTTGATCCTGGCTGAGAGAAAGTGTTGGAGGAAATATTTTTGATATATTAGTTTATTTAAAAGTTAATAATACTATATATTATGTTCTCCTTTGGTTATCATTCAGGGTAGAGGAAGTGGAAAAGCCCCCTTTTCATGATGGATAACACAAGGATGATTCGAGATAATGAGGATCCACCAATCCTCAGTTTTTTGCTAATCTTCGTTGAATATTGGTATAGTAGGTTCCTTGTGTCATTTCAGAACTATAATTTCATAGTTTATACAGAAGGATGGATGATTTATGATATTTATATCATAAAATACATTAATTCAATGTCTTGTGGTTTTATATCCCTATTACAATTTTTATAGATCACCAGGGGATGATATGTGGGTTTATAGCGGAAATCATAGGTTTTGGGAGGCTTATAATGATTTCTCATTTTGAAATGTTGATCACACGACATTTAGTAAAGGACAACATGGTTTTTGTAATTTCAATTAATATAAGTCGATCATTTTGTAACCATGAACTATTAGTTGGGAGAACAATCAATGTAGTGAGCCCAAGCCATTTTCTCAAGGTCATGGAAAGACTTTTTGTGTCAAGGGACATGTCCAGCCGGTAGTTCATGACCAAATGACATGTGAATGGTCTACAAAACATGAACATAGATCAGGGAATAGTCTTGGTATATAGCATAAGGAATATTACATGTAAATATCATACATTCCATGTATATTGACGTTTATAATTTGTCCCTGTTAGGGAAAGGACATTCCCTTAGGTTTGGATAAGGTCACACATCATGTGACATGGGATACACAATGTGCATTCACTATATTTATGGTAACTATAAAGAGAGGATATAGAAAGTGATATTTTTAGGATAAATTTTATGTACTATGTGTAGACATCATGTGCTACCCTAAATTGTTTCTCAAATGCACATCTCTATCTTTATGAAACAGATGGAGTCCCAAGAGTAGCATATTTTAGTATTTTTCAACATGCGATGAAATGGTGCCCAGATTTTTTGAGTTATATATATAACATGAGGTAATGATTTCATGATAATTCACATAGTGTTTTGTTGACAAGTATCAGTTTATTTTATAACCTAGTTCAATTAATATCATGGTATAACATGACATTATGTCATCAGTATTGAATTATGAACCCCTCTATAGGATGAGTTCGGGTAGAGTTTAGGTATCGCTCCAAGTGGATAAAGATGGATCCTCTATCATATATTATTCACTAGTGGGGTTTCCTAGTATCATAGATACCTTCCTAAATAGGATGAGGATCACCTATCTCGTAGGTTAACCCTGTTGGGTTTTTAGTGTCCTCGTATATATGAACCACTACATAGTTGGTAGTTTTAATATGGTTTGTATAATTTTCATCTATATGATCCCCTACTTCTTGTTTGTATTTTTATTGGGTGTATGGTATCTCCCAGTAGATACAAGTGAGATCCCATATCCATGTATAATGGTTATAAAACATGGAAGGTATATTTTTATACCCCATCAGTCTTGGGTGTAATCTACTATCCGAGCATTATGATCTCTAATGTTCTTGATTTGGCATGTGGTGTCACCTAGTGGTCTTGAGTGTGATCATCTATATATGTGTTGTGATATTATCATTTTTAGATGTGTTTATGGATCCCCCATGAGATATGGGTATGATCCCCTAGCTGAGTATCATGATCTCTTGAGGACCAATGTGGGTTTCTTTATGGAGTCACCTAATGAGATTGTTATCACGTATTTACACCATAATCGATAAAGGGGATGTTCCTTCATTTTACTGATACCCGATGAGTGAGATATTTTGAACCATTTCCACTATGGATAGAGAACGTTTACCTAATGTGTGATTTCCCTTGTATGAGTTTTATCTAGGATTTCAGTTCTCGTGGAGTGCTTACTCCAAGATAATTGAAACCTGTGATCCTTGAGTAGAATCATGTGGTAAGCTATTTGGTTGAGACAAATAGGCTAGGAGCCTATGATGATTTTATTTGGGTTATTTTGGGTTTCATTAAGGTGATGTCTAATTGAAAAAATATTTAATGTTTAACTGACTAGTCTTGTATATTCAAGGAATTGTTGAGATGGAGTTTCTGATACACTCTTTATTAAGTTCTCCACTATCATAGGGTCGATAAGACTATTACCTTTTTGTTACTTTCATCTATTTAGAAGTTTTGGGGAACCAAATTTTTATTTTCATACTCAGACTTTCATGTGATCTGAACACACATGAAATTTATTATGTGGATAATAGGCCATTTCATAGAGTCATTAGCGAACATAGAGCATGCATAACATAGTGAGATTGATTCAATGAGGTGTCTAATAGCAATTTAATCTGAGATTATTCACCTAGTACATATAATTTTGGACCCATTTTTCAGTTTTTAGTGGGATTTTATTTCTCCCATTTCATTATTTCAATACTTATTCTTTACAATTATTATGGTATAGATGTATGCCAAAATTTTTTGTATCATTTGTATCATTATCAATTAATTATTTCATAGAGAGGGATTTGTTTCTACATGCATATATGAACCATAAAATAAGGCCTTACATTTGTTTGATATAACTACTCAGTATATGTATCCGGCCCCCAGACTATTGGAAGTGGGATTATTTTAGTAGTGGCATGGAAATCCATTGGCGAGCCAGGCCCTGTCAGGGTGATAGGTTTCTGAGTCATATTAGGGAAGGTCATTCATTTTGAATCGAGTTAATAATTTCCAAGATATGAGATTGGTTTGGGATATATGGTGATATTATTGAAGTGTTTCATGTTGGGATTTCATGTTAGGTACTCCAGTGTTTGAGTGACAATGAAAATTTCCATTCACATGGACTCTGACAACATGTTTTTTTCACTTGGATAATATAGGAACTGGTTATAGGGAAACATAAAAACATGAAACATATAGGACTATGTTATGGTTTTCATGTCATTACTGATTCATCTCTCTAAATATACACTTTGTTCACAGTCCCTCATGATTCTCATTTGGAATTCCACTTCACTAAAATCCATAAAGGGTTTATTGATAGGATATTTATGATGATTCACTCAATGATATGGTTTTAATGTGGGGGTATTAATAGGAGGTGGTACCCCATGTGGTTCTGCAGTTCTAACATCACCCATTGAGAATCTTCTTGTTACAATAGTTAAAGAAAATGACTCTCACAATGTGAGTGAACCATATGAGTTAAAGAGATAGTGACACCATAGGTATCGAGATGAACCAGACCCCCAGGCAGATGATGACTAACTTAATCTATTCATGTTACTTTATAGACATACAGGGACACCACATCATCAAAAGGTGGTCCCAATAGTGAGTCATAATTAGGTATTTGATGGGATATGTTAGATTATAGTGATGCATAATAATGATGAGAAGATGATCAATTGGGAAGAGTTTGAGAAGCACTTTAGGGAAGTGTTTTATCATGCCAAATTTCAATAAGTGGATATCAAGGAGCATTGTCCTCTTAGACATAGTAGTAATAATAGAATAGTATTTGACGTGGTTCGTACAAATTTCTTGATACTCCAAGAAAATGGGTTGAGATCTATTTTTCCATGAATAAACTTTCAAGCATGGTTTTGTAGATAGATCATGGATTTAGTGATATAGAAATGAATTTCAAACCATGTTGTAGTTCCTAAGAAACCCTTGGTGATGGGGAGGTTTTTAGCTCAAAAGAATTCAATTGTTGGAGTTGGGTACATATGTTTTGATAACACATTATTTGGTAACCAAATATAGGATTAGAGATGTGGTTGTGAGAGGAACATTAGGAGACAATAAAAATAGTATGTGTCCAAAGATCCATGATCTAATGCCAGATATATTCATTCATGGGAGACATAGTGTTTCTTTTTTGATATATGGGAATATATCATGTGAGATTATTCAACCTAATATGATACTGAGAGGGAGATTATTTAAGGACTACCTTTTATGAGGTTTTGGTATGAACATTGAGGTCTTCATGACGATGGATATGCTAGGGGAGTGGGGATAATAGTCAGATGTGGTAGAAGGTTTGATATATTTCCATCATCGCCCCATGTGTTCTGCTCCAGGCTTTGGGAGCTAGAGAATAAGGATGAGGATAGCTATTGATTGAAGAGGAAAATGAACTAGAGGATCTATGGTGGATTATAGGTATGATATGTGTCCTTTATAATTTTTTAATTGTATTGTCATATATATGTTTGTGATATACATTTCATTACACTTCATTCTTGAGTGTTCTCCATATTGATGTGGGGTGTTTGTAGAGACCTATGATGGTGATTTGTAAACTTGATTCATACTCCCAAGAAATAGGGACACGTCACCCACTGAGATTAATTAATGTGATATGAAACTAGACAATGTGGTGGAGTCATTTTCACAAAATGTGGATAGTATCGAGGTGTGGTGGAATATTTATCTTGATATGTATGTTCAAGGTAGATGGTGTGTAGAAGTAAGAAATGGACCTAATAGTTTGAACACATAAGAAAGGGAAATAATGAGATTTAGGAAGCAAGGGATTCTTTCCTAGATGGTTGAGTGTGGTTCTAGTTTCGACATGCTTCTTTACTGTTCCAAAGGAAATTTCACAGATCCATCAGTAAATTTTCAATGGGAACAACCCCTGTTTGAGGCCTTGTGATACTATTATATATGTTTTTCTCAATACTTATACTTGGAGACCCTAGTAGAAAAGATAAAAGGTCACGTAATTCTATCAGTAGTGACCCAAATCTAGTGTATGGATACATTAATAGTAATATTCTATAGAAAAAGAGACCCTATGGATCTTCCTTCAACATTGATTGGTTTCTTACCATTCATACCCATATGGTTAGTGGAATTGAAGGTGGAATTTTTACCATTATTTTTGAATATATTTCCTTCCCTTTTAGAGGAGTGGTCTGAGGTTGGAAATACAAGATTAACTATGGAAAAATATAGTCGAATTGTATCATATGGCTAGTACGACACTTATTTAAGTGGTGCAATGGGTTGTTAGTTTTGTGAAGTAGTGGTTTAGTTGAGTAAGTCATCCTAATTATTTGTTGGGTATACCGCCCTACTGGGATATATAGATCTACATAGACAGGAACTTGTGGACAACCCAGATATTTGGGTCAATATATTGGTTGACTCCTATGGATCTTTGTTATATGAGATGCAGTTAGAGGGTTGTAGATGAAGGAACTATTAAGTCCCACTGTGTACACTTGGGCATCACTGTGTTCACCTAAGAAATATATGACTAACATAGGGACTAGTGTCCTGACCCCTTATTGATCAATTTTTGGTTTTCCTCTTCATTGGTAGCCTCATATTATTAGAGAAAGAGTTGAACATGAGACATTTGAGTATTAATTACATACATGACATAAGATTGATGCATTCTTTGGGTTTTATCATACGATGAGTTCTGAATTATAGAGGTTATCGTCATGTGATATTGATGGTTGGACCTAGGAGTGACAGTTTACCTAGAATAATTTAATATATTGATAGCATTGGGGCCACCAAAGTGAGTGTTCATAGCACCAAATTCCAATTGTGAGGTTTCTATATACTATTATTGGGATATTTAATGAAGTATTTGATCATTATTCAGTTCAAAATTTTGGGTTTTGTTGAAACAATTGTTCTGTTGTTGATGGTGGTTACTCCTCCACTTCTTCAGTGACGAATGGAGGAATAGCTAGTAGATTATATTGATGAGATCTCACATGAATTGATATCCATTGGACATATTTATAATGTATTTTATGTAGGTGGGGAGTATATATAATTTTTTAGGGTTGATGATGAACCTAGGGATGCTATGTGATGTGGTCTGGAGGAGGTTATGTTCTATCAGTATTAAACCACGAAGAGGTCTGATATTTCCATTTATACTTAACTATTTGGGTTGTGTAGAACATGATTTTGGGTTTCAAATTGGCATGATGAATTTGTATTTCCAATATTGTTGTATTACACATTGAGGACATGTTTAGGTGGCCCTATTGGTCAAAACTATATTGGTAAAAGCATGTTGGAGGATGAGTTTTTGGTCCTAGAGTTGGTTCTACTAATTCATGTTGTGGTTATTGTTTATCCATCGAAGGATGAGTTCTACTTCGATACGTTAGTTTCTATTTCTGGTTTGCAAGGTGGTGTACCTCTAGACCCTGTGACCACAGTGAAACACAATTTTTGGTTTTTCCCACCTATCATAGCTGAACATACATTTGAACAATTCATCACATTATGTAAGCTTAGATTGAGATGCATGGTTGGCGTGGAGTGATATTTTTAGGTACCATGTTTTGTTTGGGATCTTCTAGCTAAGGATCCTTTTTGGGCTTGTAGTTATTATGAGTTCATGTTTGTAAATAACTTCAAAACTGTATTATGAGATCAGATGCATGTGAGATCCAGTTGAGAGCTAATCGCCCCATGTGCCTAGGATTTATGTTTTTGGGGAGGAAACCCTATTACTGGGGAGAGTGTAATGATAGTATTTGTTCCCTATAACACCTTGGAATATTTTTAGCAATATTTCATGGTCTAGAGGTTGAGTTGGTGTGGGATTTCATGTCTCATAGAGACTCAATGTAGATATATTTAATATATTTTATCGTTCATGTACAATTTTTTATGAAAATATGGAAGAAGTCAAGATCAGAGACATAGATCATGAATCTAAAATCATGGTTGAGTTCAAAACATAGGTTTTATCCTAATAATGACATAATTTGGTTGTCATCTTATTCTCGTTTGATGGTAGTGTTAGGGTATGTATTGATGATATATTAGTTTATTTAAAAATAAAATAAACTAATATAATCACACACTTTGAGTTGTCATAGATGGAAGAAGAGAAAAATAAGTCCTCATTGTGTGATCGATAACATGAGGATGAACCAAGATGATGAGGTTCCATAGATCCCCATTTTTGATGTCTATCATCACCATATTGAGATGTAGCATGTTTTGGGCATCATTTTAGACCTAAAGCTATAATGTTTGACCATGTGATAGGAACATTTATGATATTTAATTCCCAACCCCCATTTATGCATTTTTATTGTGATTTTATTGACATATTATAATGGACAGTGATCCCCTAGGGGTAGATCTATTGGTTTAAGGTGAAAATTGGTTGTTTTGAGTGTCTTAGAGGGATTTCCAGTTTGGAAATCCCAATAACATATTGCGTACTATAAGAGTAATCACCTTGTGTTCCTCAAATTAATGGAATCATATCATTTAGGAACTACACACCATGTACTTGGGGTAATCACCCTATAGTAATCCTAGGTCATGTGGCTTAGTACATGTCTGTATATGAAACATCATGGGACATGGTGATGTGGGAGTACATAGCCAGATCACCTGAGAATTTTTTGTGATACATGGACATGGACAAGGATGAGGTATTTCGATGGGAAAATAGAAATATGTCATGTACTAGGGGTACATGTTGTGTAAAGCATCGTTGTGGGTGGGACATGTGTGGGTGGGGAAACACCATGGAGTTTTCATGAGGTCACACATCCTGTAACATTGTGTATACACCATGTATTTCCCACATACATTCCAAGTACTGAGAATGAAAATGGCCAGGGGCTGGTTTTAAAAAAAACCTAGTGTTCTGCATTATGTGCCTTTTCTCCCATACATATCCATCTCAAGGACTCGTATGGATTCTCATTAATGTTCTATAGAGAGTAGTTTTCCATGTAGAATGCAATGGTGTCCATGGTTATTGTGTTATAGATGTGACATATAGTGACTCTAGAAGGATTCATCTCTCATAAGGATTTGGACCAATATTTTTTGAGTGGGTTCCCTTGGTCCATTCTTATTAGGTTACAATGTGGCATTAAATCATAAATAATGTATTTTTATCACCTTGACATGGTGAGTTTGAAAAACGTTAACGTTTCCATTCAAGAGGTCGAAGAGTGATCCTTGAATTTCTAGTTCTCCCTTTCCAGATCTTATGCTATCTTCATTATCACACTATATAGGGAGGTGATCCACTATCAAGTAGGGTAACTATGTTGTATTTTTTGTATCCTCGTGAATATGATCCCTTAAACAATGAGTTGTTTTCTATATGGTTATCATCATTGCAGTTTATATGATCCCTTACATGGAAGATGAATTTGGATTAGGTTTTTGGTATCTTCCAGTAGTCAGGGGTGAGATCTATTATCCATGTATTGTCTTTCAATGAATCGATAGTGTTTTTCGTGTTCCCCAAAATTCCTATATGTAATTCTTAATATTAGTGTTATGATATATGGAGTTATAGATTGTGTTTATAGTTTCCCCTTGTAAATATGGGTTTAATACCTTAATTGTGTATTTATATATTCTTGTTTGTAGTAGGATTTTTTGAATCCCCCATTAGACATGGGTGAGATCCCTACAATGATTATCATGATCTACTAGTTTCCAATGAGTATTTATTCATAGAGATAACCAATGATCATGTTCTATTAGATTTATTCAATCATGGATGAAGGGACATTCCATCAGTTTAGTGATTCATGATGAACAGGGTTTCAAGAAAGAGTTCCATTTTGGAAGACACAACTTTAAAAAAACGAATGAGATCTCCCATATTAGTTCCATTTGGAATAGAAAAGATCTTGGATTGTGTTCTCCCAGATGATAGATACCCTCAAGACTCATGTAGAATCCTCTATCAAGATCTTTGGTTGAGACCATGGGTCTTGGATTATAATATGAATACATCTGTGTTATTATGGGATTTTTTCACTGATGTATGATTAACACACCATGTGGATTTGATCGGAATATTCTTGTATCATCGTGGAATGGTTGAGATAGATTTTCTAGTACTACATATCATCATATTCTCCTTAGGATTTGGGTTGATCAGACTATTTCCATTTACTTCCCCATTTTGTTTTAGATTTTTTGGTTTCTTACTAGGTATTTTTATAATCACACCTTGATGAGACATACCTGCACATTTCATGTCTTAAAAAGATGAAAATCCATTTTATGGAGTACTAGGAGGGCCTACAGCAGATGGAGAATAATGAGATAGACCAACCAGGGTGTGTACTAGTGGATTCATTTGATATTATTCCGCTACTACAAAGTAGTTTGGAAACATTTATTAATTTATGGTGGTGTTTTTTGATTATCATTATTTCAAAACATTTTATGTACTCTAATTTTTGGATATATGTTTTCATGATTTTTTTATTAGTTGTATCATTATCTCTATAATATTGTGTGGAGATAGATATGGATGTGAATTCATATAGTTAAAATAGTATAAGGAATACCATTGGTTTGATATATATACTTAGTCCTCATAACTTATCCCTAGCCTATTACAGGTGTTCTAGGGGTAGTAATGGCTTGACCTTCCACCTTCTAGGTGAGTCCCTTTGGGGAAACATGTTACATCATTATTGAAAACACATAGGGTTAGTCATATGCTGTTCACACCCTATCCTCCCAAAATATCATATTACTGATGTTTCAAATAGGGAAATAAAACATAATATTGGTAGAATAGTTAACCATAACTACAATGATTTGATTATTAGGATTCATGATTCTTTGGGGAATATAAGACAATTTATATGACCCTAATAGAGGTGTCAAACTATTATATTTTCTTAAGTACAACTTATCGGTTTCCTATGGAGTTTCAAAAAATATATATTTAGGATGTTATGTCATGAAATTTAAATCTAATTAGAGATGTATGCTATGGGAGTTTTTATTATAGGAGTTATAAGGAATAAAAAATATTTCCAAGGAAAATATACTTGTTTTTAAATAGAAAACAATAGTTGAACATGGAATGTTTATTTTGAATAGAAAAATTGAGAGTAGAGGCAAAGATCTAATTTACATATTTGAGACTAAAGTCTTCGAAGATAAATTTCATTCCAAATGTGATTGAACTTTTATTGTTTCTCATATTTTCCCTTATGATACTATATAGATATGTGATCCAGTGATCGATGATCCTTTCCCTATTAATACACTTGACCAAACTTTTTTAGAGAAAAAATAAATGATCATGTAGGGGAGGAGAAAGTCCTTTTAAAATATTAATACCATCGATTATAAAAAGTTATATTTTCCCTTTATTAATTTTAAGTTTTAAAATAAGTGTGGAGGAAGAAATAACCACTTTTTGTGCGAAGCTTCTCATTATGTTTCTTTAATTTTCATTGCAGAGAATAATGTGAGTTTACTAATTCTGTATTTACCAAGAGGAATTCACTAGGGGATGTTCTTCACATTATTACTATATTACAGCTAGTACGTTTCAACATTCATTGTTAGATATAATATATATATTGAATCAAAATGTGTTGTGTTCATATTGTCTATTGGTTGTAAATGTATTATGAAGAATCATTGGTGTTAATTATACATCAAGGATCAAAGTAGTTTCAGTGGAAGATATTAGAAAACACCTACTAGATCCATACCACTAGTAATCAAATTTCATATGGTTTTATTTCATGATGTTTTCTTAAAAACATTATTATTGGAGATGTAACCTCTAAGCAAAGTTTTTATTAATAAATTCAAGGGATATTACACATAATATGATTCAAATTAAGGATTAAACTTATTCTTTAATGGGAGTACTTTTTTGAACATATATTATTTTAATTACCGACCTTAATTCTATAAAGTTTTTTATGGTGGATTTATTATTTAATTTTTTTGTTTTATGGATTAAAATTTATATTTGGATTCTTCAAATCCTATTTGGTCACTATATTATCATGATCTATCAGTGTCTTTTATAATGATGCAACTATATGTAATTTTTATGATTTTTTTGAAAATAATTTTTAACCAATGTGTTTCATTCAAAATTTTGAAAGATATGTTTATGTGTCTATGTTTTTAAAGTTTTGTCCATTAGGTAATTTTTTTTAATTTTTGGTTTTTTGAATATTTTTTTTCCAAAACTAGATTTTGAGCCTTCATGTTATCCACCTAAAGAATTGATTTTTTCTATATTTTCAAATAATCTTGAATCAATCGAATTATATGTTTCTTTCACATTTAGATTTATAATTGTGGTAAATTTAGATTTTTATATCTTGGGGATGTGTCTTAATTGAGAGAAAAAATAATTAAATGTTTAAGGATAAAAACCCCATTGATAATTTTCAATAGTATGAGTTGGTAATCCTCACCTAGAAAATTTTTAGGGTATTTTTTTACAAATAATTTACCCTCAGGAAGACACTATGGAGAGAATGTTATTTATTATATATTGGATTTAATTGGTTAAATCATTTTTCTAAGAAAAATGAAATTTTTTATTTTGTTAAGATGTTGGGAAATAGTACTTGATAATTATTTGGTTTGACCTTATGCAAACAAGTTGATTATGAAATGCATATTTTTATCCAGGTAAATGTCGTTATTCTACATCATTTAATTCAATAGTTAATAAAAATTAATAGATTAATTTTTTCTATGAATAAATTATAAATTCACCATAATCATTAGTGTTTTAATTTATTATGACTTATTAAATAATATGAGTATGTTCTCTTGTAGGTAAAAAACATTTGAAAATTTGTGGGGGATAAAAATAATTTTTTGTTGAATTCTATTTAAAATTATAAATTTCAATAATATTTTTTTAAAATAAAAGAAACTTTTTAACATAAATAGTTCATTTATATAGGGAATTGAAAATTTTTTCATGAGGGAATTCATGAGGGAAAATATTTTTATAATCAATTCATTGTGTTATTTTTTTAGTTTAAAGATAAATTTTCTACCACTACGTTTGTTTTGGTGAATGCTTGAGGACAAGAAAAGTCTTTGTTTGGGATAATTTGAGGTGGTATTATTTGATGCTTTATTTCCACATAAATTACATTTTGTTAATGATTTTTAAGGTAAAGAAGATCTTATATGATACTATTATTAATTTATTGACATATTTTGTATTAAAGTGTAATTTTGTTAAATAATATATTGAAAAGAAAAATTTTAAGCATTTGTTGATTTTATGTTCTATGCATTATATTTCCATTTATTTTTTTGGAGTATCATCTAATTTAAGATATTTAATGATTTAATGATTTTTTTTTAACATACTTTTTATTATTTTTTCTCTATTATTTCAAAGTTATTATGTTTTTACGATAAAATTTATTTCTTTTTATTCTATTTTATTAATTAAAAAATTGGATCGAATAATAATTTAAAATAATTTAGTTTATTACTTTTTTATTTTAATTATTTTCTTAATTTTATAATTTCAATATAATTTTTAAATGTTAAATTAATTTAATTTCTTGGGAATAATAATTTACTATTCATCATTACATATTATTTTGATTATAATGTTAAAATGTTAAATTAGAAATGATTAATTTTAATTTATTTTCAAGTTTATAATTGATGAATTTTGAGTTTAAATAAATATATAAAAGGAGTGAAGAAACCAAATTCAACCATAAGAACCTTGAAGAATAATTTCAAATGGCCATATGAAGATCCATATGTCATGCCATGTGATTTTGAAAATTATAAAAGTGTGAGATCAGTCGTTCCCATGAAAATGGGAAAAGTCCCAAATTGATTGAATGTCTATTTAAATTGATTTGTCTTGGAGATATCATCAACCTAATTATCAATTATAAACCACATGACTTATTCTAGAAGGATAACATTGATTTGAAAAAATCATGGCATTGACATCACCTATAGGGATTAGTCTAGATGTTTCCATTGACGAACAACGTGATTAAGGGCATCAACCACATCTATTTTTTTACCATTGATCCTAATATCTTGCTTATGTATAGTGGGTTTAATTTAATATCATGATCACTTCGGCCACATGTAGGTATATATAAATTAACCATGAATCCTAAAATCACCTAACATGAGTTCCATTATCGCTGAATATGGGAATGATCAAGTACCAAATGTAATCAATTGACCATGTGGATAAGAATTTGGAATGCCAAAATTTTCCAATGTTGGTAAACAAATGAAAATTAAACATGGGTGGAATATTAAGATATATTGTCAAATTTTCATATCTATCAAAGAATATAATTGGAAAACATGATTGAGTTTGTTTAGTGTATGATCAATAAATGAAAAAGTATCATGGTGGAAGCAGAAGAAGATGGTGAAACTGGATGATAGTGAATTCTTAGAATCATTTTGGGATAATGATGAATATCTATATGTCACTTAATGATAATCATAAACTCAATATGTTATTGTTAACGAACCGTGAAAATTTGGTTAAGGGGAGTTCACAATGTAGAGGAGTGCTGAGTCCCATGGTTGATGAAACCCAAAACCTAATATGGGTGTTACTAGATGATATGAAACTGAGGATGCTGGAATTCATGTTCATGAATGATGATGTAGATGATGATGTTGTTGATAGTAGAATATATGTGGGTATTAAGATAACCACATAAGTCAAGATGAGTTCTCTAGGATAATTAGAATAATTATAATATTTATAATAAGAATTTTTTATATTATTATAAAAATAATAATTTTGTTTAATTATTATTCATATTACTACAAGTTAATTATACAATAAAATTTCATTAATAAAATAATTATGAATAAATCTATTTTATATATTACTAATTATTCTCTATTTATTTTAAATTATATAATTAAGCACTTTATTAGCTACATTGATTATTCAATTATTACATAATTAATTATAAATATTATGGTAATTGTTGAAAAAATTTTGTAATATAATTAATATTTATATATAGTTTAATTCATATTTTTAATAATTATATAATAATAAATATTAAAAGTCAATAATTATTTAATTAATAGGATAATACATAATGCTAATTATACCCCTTTATTTGTTAATCTACAAATGTTAGTCTTTTAACCAATAATTTAAGTTTCATATAAATCTATTTTTTATTATATTTATGAAATTATTTTTAATTTCCTTTTCTTGCGAGCTTTCCTAATTTAATTTAGATTGTATTTATAATCTTTAATTTATACATATTCAAAATCACCTACTTGAAATATAATAAGGTTTCATATAGGTGACTTTGAAAGACAATAAATTTTTAATTATAAATACTATCCAAATGAACTTTTGAATCCTAAATAAAAATATAAAATCAATTGAAATTAAATATAATATGAAAAAAAAACTATTGAAAAATAATTTAATTGACACAAAAGATTATTGTTTCAAAACCTAAAATTTGTTATTTATTTTTTTCTAAAAATAAAAATGTTTAATAAAAATTTTGATTCTTTATTATTTTTCTTGAATTCCTTTTATTTTCAATCAATTTTTATCTAAAAAATTATTTTTAAATTTCATTTATATATTATTTATAGAATATTATATGAACTTAATTTTTTTGAAATATAAATGTAATGTTATTAATATATAATGTTTTTCTCTTTAAATTAGTTTTTATATTATATTTATTATTATTTTTTATTTTTAGTTATTTTTTATAAGTTATATCAGGTAAAGAAATTACATTTATAATTTTTAATCCATACACCTTCATATTCACATACTTGAAATATAATAATGTCTCAAGTAGCTGAATTTGGAATTCTAAATATTATAAAGTATAAATAAGATCTAAAGCAACATTGATAATGTAACTAAACATATAAAAAATAATTGAAAATAAAAATAAGTTTAAAAAAACAAATTAAAAATAAAATTAATGCGATAAAATATTATTATTTCCAATAAAAACTTTTTTATTCGTAATTTTCTTAGCAAGTAATCATTTTTTCTAAATTAATAATTTTTTCTATGCTTTTTTGAAATATTTTATACATTTAATTAAATTTTATTTTTATATTAAATGTTTCAAATTTCATTTAAAAGTTATATACAAAATATCTTATGTGCATAAAATTTTTTAATTGTAAATATTATTTTTTAATTAGAAATTTTTCTTTTGGTAAATTATTTTTTATTTCTTACCTTTATGTTTTTTTATTTGAAATTTTTTTCATATGTTTTCATAGTGTAAAAATTTAAATTAAATTGTTTTTTTAATTTTTAATCTATATAGCTTCAAAATAACCTACATGAAATATAGTAATGTTTCAAGAAGGTGAATTTGAATGATTATAAATTATATAGAATAAATGAAATTTAAATAAAATTTTACACATTGACTAAACATATACACATAAATTGAAAATAAATAAATCATAATAAATTTATTAAAAATTAATTTCAATGGTGAAATTTCTAATATTTTAAGAAAATAACATTTTTAATTGTAAATTTTTTTGGTAGATAAACGTTTTTTTGTAAATTATATTTTTAAATTTTTAATTTTCCGGTAATTCCTTTTATTTTTAAAATTATAAATCAATGATTTTAAATTCAATAATTCTTATTTATAATATATTTCATTTTCATGAAGTGTATCATTTTTGTTTTTAATTAATAATGTTTGTGTCAAGTGAATTATTATTTTTATTATGTTTATAAAATTATTTTTTTTTCACCTATTTTATATATTTTTAGACTATGGTGTATGTTTCATTGAAATTATAGTTCCCAAGCTTCCTAAATAAAACATAATAAGTTTTGTTTTATTTTATTTTTGTGCATTTCTAAGAATATAAAAAATAAATTGAATGTAAAATAGAAAATATAAAAAATTTGACAAAAGACATATAAAATAATTGAAAATAAGATAATTTTTTTTAAAATAATAAAAAAACAATAATATAGTTGATAAAAATATTTTTTTTTATAATATAACATTAAAACGTTACAACAAGTTGGAACCCTTAAAAGATTAAAATATTTAAATTATAATAAGATTGTATATTATTTCTAAGAGAAGTAATTAAAAAATATTAAATAATTGAAAATAAAAATGATTTAAAAATAATAATAATAATAAAATAATAATAATAAAATATAAAATTTGACTTAATAATAAAAATATACAATAATAAAATTAATTTAGAAAATTAATATTTTCAATTTATTAATGATAATAATATTAATTATTATGAATTAAATTATTCAAAATTTCGAAGTCACAATTATTAATATTATATCAATAAATTATAATGAAAGTTTATTAAAACATTTAGTTATAATAATTAATAATATTATTATGAAAAATAATAAAAATAATAAAAATAATATAATTATTACTAAATATTAACATTGAATAATAATATGAATATGTATATCATTATTTCTTATTATATTATTCTTATTCAAAAATTGTTACATTATTATTATTTTTAAGACTTTAATAGAATATTATTATTATGACATTATTATTAATGTTCTAAAATTATTATAATGACTTATTTAAAATGACTTTATTACCATTAGTTTCTTATTATAATTATTATATTATAAAATATTTGGTATATTTTTCCGAACATCTAGATGCACATGGGTATTATTTAATAAAAATTATATCATAATATTATTATTGCAATTTAGTAGAAATTAAAAAGAAATAGTAAATATTTTACTAAATAAAAAAATATATTTTTAGTAGTAATAATGTTATTATTTTTATAATAAATTTATTTTCATAAATTTGAATTCAATATAGTACTATTATACAAAAAATCATCATTGTTATTTAAAAATATAATAAACAATAAAAAAATTACATCATTGAGAAAATTATTTCTTTTTAATAATTCATAATAATTATTATTGTAGTTATTAAAATTTAGTTTAAAATATCAAATTAGTTATATTATTAAATATATATTTTTTATATTAAATATTTAAAATTATTTATTATTTATAATCCCCTTATTAGACGGTTCAAAGGTATTATAAATTAATAATATTTTCTTTTCATTTTTAATTATATTTTTACATATAACTTGTAAAAACGTTATTATTATTAATATTATTAGTATTAACTACTATTCTTTTGTTACTTAATATTTTTTAAACTATTAAAAAATAATTATTTGTTAAAAACATGTTATCATTAATCATTTGTTATAATTGATGTCTTTTTATAATTAATATAATATTCATTTATGTATATAAAGGTGGTGTATGAATTCTGCATCGAAGAGTTAGAATGTGTTTCATGGATAAAAAATTTTATAAGGTTAACATTTGTGGAATTTTCTGTAATAATTTCTGAATAACTTGTTTAATGTAATACTAAATATAAAAACTATTATATAGGTTTTAATTATATATATATATATATATATAATAAAAACAAATACAAAAAATTTAAATTTAAAAATTCTATAAGGGAGGTAACTTATCTAGATTGTGCTTTTGGTTTAATTTTTTTAAGGAATGAATGAAATCATTCAGCAGCATCTGCCGAATTTTTTTGAGGAAGCCACTAAATGAATTTGCAACTTTTATGGAAATTTTTTAAAGAATACATTTAATGTGTTAGCTACTTTCTCAAAAAAATTCAACAGATGCTGGTAAATCATTAATCACCCACCCTTTTACTATTACCAACACAAAAACACCCATGATCAAGAAATAGATTTTTTTTGATTTAGTGATTTTCATAAATAGTTTTCTTTTTTCTTGTGTATGTAGAAATTTTACCATTCAATAATGGTGAATTTTCAATTCCTAAATCTTCAAAAATATAATACTGAATCCATGATGAAGATAATACGACATTACTAAAATAGTTTATTCTCACCTTTTATGATTATCACAGGAACATCAACTGAAATTGTAGCTATAGCTCACAAATAACTGGTTGAAATTATGTATATAAGGACCCGATCTTAAACATTACATAATCTTGAATTAAATGAATAATTCACATTGAGGATCTTCTCAAGTTTAATGTTTTAGAGAATTAGGCCATAACCATTACATTACATCTCAAATATTACAAGGTAGACACTTCTATTGTGTTTCAATTGTTTTCATAAAATAAAAACTCTTGAAAAAAAGAGTCAAGTATAGTACTATGTTTTTGACATCATGACTTTTCCTCGATCCCATTCTTGACACTATGCATCTTTAAGTCTTGTGAAAAACATTTCAAAACATGGGATGAGAATAAGAAGCTCAGTAGGGGTTATAAAAAAAAAGAAAAGAAACATTAGTCCATCAATAAATATGTAACATAATCTCTTTAACATACCTCATGAAATCATAAGATTAACATTGTAAACACAAATCATAAAGGTAACTTGTGGCATCCATAACATACATACAGTGTAGCTTTCAAAAATACATTGGGTGTTAAATTTGGAATACCCATCACATTTTATTATCTACATCTCTTAGGAGAAACATTCATATTTGCATCCAACATGTTATCCAATGCATTGGAGATCTATCTTGGGCTCACCCACCCTAGGTTTATCACGGAACCACTCGTATATGTAAACAATTCCCAAGAACCATAACATATTCATAAAAAATAAACACAAAGGGAAGATAACATTTCCACATTTCAATCACAATATATCATTTAAATACATTGACATAACAAATCTATTATCAAAACCATTTTCAATACCATAATTTTTAAAGGAGTATATAGTATTTATTTTCCATTTAAAAACATTATGACTTGTTAAGGAATCCATAGATCAAATAATACTCGCGGCAGTGGAAAAGATATTTGTCACCAATTATGTTAAAATAAACATTCTTTTTTTTCATTTAGTAAAATGCCTCATAGAAAAAGATTACCTTTGTATTAAATGAAATTTCAAAGGAGTTTATAAAATGTCAAAATAATGTAATCTATAAAACAAAATATGCCACAATGAAAGGAGATTAAGACGAAGTCCCTTACCTTGTGTCCGACATGACTATTTTGTTCATTAATATCTTGAATTAGAAACTAAAGTTAATTTCTACTTTCTTAATAAACATTTTCAATTTAAATATTCCTTTTATATCACTTATTTCCATTTTATAAATATTATGTAATCATTTAAGTTGATAATTGTCATTTTGTCGATATTTGGTACTTGAGTCAAAAATGAACATCTTATAATTACAAGTTATTCATGTGTTCAAAAGTTCCATTATATCAAGAATGGTATATATGATTTATATATCAAATATATCATATATATCCAATATATACATGTATATAAAATAGTACATAACATTTGGATGTAAGAAATAAAATGCACCGTTCATGGAGATGTTAAGTCGTATGTACATATGAACGCTACTTTCATTTCAATTTTATATTTAATGGAACTAAATCATAATGATACACAGATATATTATAATTCCAGTATAATATCATATATAATATCCTTAACTCCATCCTTTATACTTCCCACGTATTCCATTAATGAGTCACATCACTCTAAGGGGGCGGTAGTATGCACTTCCTAAAATGAAATTATTGCATTCACCCATAATGGAAACCATAAAGGTATGATATAAATGAAAAATACATAAGAAAAAAGAAAACATAAACATAATATATATCATATATGAATAAAGTGGCATCATTATGGCCACCATAAGAGGTGGTAGAAGAATATTCAACAATCATCGTTTCGTGCGGCGTTAGTTTGTCGTCCCTAGAAACAGTATGTTATTTACCCATTAGATGTTGGTGTATGTATGTGTAGTTTGAATACTCTTCATAATAATATTATAGTATATTAATAATAATGGTTTTGTTATAAAAAAGGAATAAAAAGAGTCTAGGGGTTGGAGATGTAAAATAAAATAAAAGAATTTAAGATAAATCATTATGATTAATTCAGGTAACTCCCTTTGGTTTGAATCAAAAAGACTTCTTGAAGTTCCTTATACCTTTGTTAAGGCTTCTAGGTAGAAGATAAGGATCTTTAGAGATAATTTGGGAAAGGTATGGATGAGGCAAGGGGCTTTAGAGGTATGAGTAATGGGTTTTAGGAGAGGGCTTTTTATTAAGGGGAGGAGGGGCTCTATTGGAAAGTGTGAAAATATTATTTTATTATATAATGATTATCGGTTTATAAATGTCCAAAACTTATTAAAGTATAAGATAAGATGTATTATGTTCAAAATAAAATCATCCAATAATAATTGGGCATGTTTTGGATATTATTTTAATCTTTATAATCTTATTTATTTAAATCATTTATTAATGAGCTAAACACTGTGTAATTATTGTGTAATAAATAATTTAATTTATTTAACGTCTAAAATTTATAAAAAAACCCACAATTGTAGGAAATAGTATTATATTTCCAAATAATATTTATTTTCATAAATGTAACTTATATAACCCTATGTAAAAACCAATTTAGGAAAAGCTATTTGTTTATGTCATTTTTGTGTTTACTTTAAATTAATTAATATAAAGGGTCATTATCACTCTTAAGTGGCTCTATGGGGTCCCCAAATATACCCAATAATTCCCATGTCTTTCCATGACTCATCCAATAAGGTTTTTATGTGTTTTATGGTAATTATGTATTAATATGATATTCTTTTTATCTTGAATTACCCTATTAACTTTTTACCACAGAAAATAAAATTCAAAAGATATTATTCACCAAAAATTATTTTAATCTTATTGAACCACATTTTACTGAATAATAAAAACCATGAATGATTTATTTTTGAAATTAAATTTAATGAAGTGGTAAAATTTTATTTAAATGAAAAAGTCAGTTTTTAACTACTACTTAGTGGTTTCACTATTCATTAAAAATTGAATTCTTTCAAAAAATATCATAAATTCACCCTAAGCTATATTTCATATTCCGAATTCAAAAATGATGTACATTTTACCAAATTCAATACATATAAGTTGAATTAATTAATTTAAAATTAATTCTCACTGTCAAAACTAAAAAGCGTGTTTTTAAGAAATAATAACTATCAAAAGATTGACACTTTTTTATGTCAAATTTCAAAGTGAAATTACTTTCAATGACCAAAAATGGATTAAATTGTAAAAATATAATCCAATTAAAATTTAAAACCAATTAAAAATATAATCTAACCTTAATAATAAATTAGTTTAAAGGAATTTTTGAATTAAAATACAGTATTTTCCTCTATTCATCAAAAATTGAATTTTATCATAAAAATACCAAAAGTTTACCCAAAGTGAATTTTGGAGTCCCGATTCTATAGAAGAATTTTATTTGGCCAAACAGAACATATAAAAGTGACCAAAACTATATTTAAAGAGCGTTCTCTATTAAAATATGGTAAATCAACCTTTAACGTAAATTATGCTTAAAATTTGATTCATTCACATTTTAAGCCTCTAAATTTTATTAGATAAATGTAAAAACATTTAACAAACATGTATAGTCATATTATAGTTAGTTCTGTTCATTCCTTCCAATATAATGACTAGGTGTTAACTACAATTTAATATAATAATATTATATTATTATCGTGCAACATAAGATTTCAAAGAAACCCGTTGTTGTGTATCAGGTATGCCATCGAACATTAAAACCCATTTAATGTATAATTAATATTTAATTCAGAAAAATTTTAATTAAAATTAAAATGTATTATTTATTTATTTATCTGTGATATTATATCCTCCCCCCTTTTGGAAATTGTGTCCTCGCAATTTTATTCACTTATCAAATAAATTGGTGTATGTATCCCGCATATCATTTTAAGATCCCCAAACTACCTCTTCAACCATACGGGTTTTCCACAAAACATTACATTGTGAATTACCTTATTCCGCAACACTTGCTCTCTGTTGCCAAGAATCTGGACTGGTTGTTACTTATAAGAATTATTCTCTTCAAACTGAACCACCTATAGACTTAAAACATGAGATGGATCAGGCATATACTTTCTCAAAATTGAAACATGAAAAAAATTGTGTACCTAGGAAAATCATTGAGGTAAAGCCACTTTGTACGCAACTGATCTAACTTTTTCTAGGATTTTGTAAGTTCCAATAAACCTCAGACTCAAATTTCCTTTCTTACCAAAACACATCACACATAACATGGAGAAACTTTGATAAAGACATGATCACCTACCTAAAAAAAATATCCTTCCTCCAATTATCCCCATAACATTTTTCCTTCTCTGAGCTGTTCTCATGTTCTTCTGAATCAACTGATCTTTTTCTACCATCTCTTCTACCAATTCTGGTCTCATCAGTTTCCTTTCACCAACTTCATCCTAAAATTCCAGAGTCTGACATCAATTCCCATATAATCCCTCAAGTGGAGCCATCTGTATACTGGAATGACAACCATTATTATAAGAAAATTCATCCAAAGAAATATGTTGGCCCCAACTTCCCTGGTAATCTAGTGAACAAGAACGTGGCATCACCACCAAGATCTGAATTGTTTGTTCTGACTGCCCATCTGATTCCGAATGAAAAGATGTACTAAAATTTAATTCAGTACCCAACGACTTCTGAAGGCCTTTCCAAATGTTATAAGTAAAACTAGGATCATGATTAGATATAATAGAGAGGGGAACACCATGAAACCTGAATATCCCTTTAACATACAACCGAGAAAGTTGATCTAGAGACAATGTATCTAAAATTGGGAAAAAATGAGCAGATTTAGTCAATCGATCAACAATAACCAAGATTTCATTATTACCTTGAGATGAATTCAGTAATACTAATACAAAATCCATGGATATATATTCCCATTTCCACTCTGGCACTGATAAAGGATAAACATCCCTTTTTATAACTTTTTCTCTGCTTTAACCTACTGAAAATTCAAACACTTCATAGTAAAATCATCAATATCACTTTTCATTCCATCCCACCAGTAATACTCTAGAAAATCTCTATACATATTAGTACACCCATAATGAACTGAAAATAGGGAACTACGTGCTTTAAATAATAACGCATTCTTCAACTATGAATCACAAGGCACATATAATCTTAATCCAAATCTTAAAACACAATCATAATAAATGTTAAATTCAGGAAACTTACCCTTCGAAACCAACTCCACCTTTTTCTACAACTCACTTTCTTCCTTATGTGCTTGCTTTATTCTGTCTAATAGATATGATTTCAATAACACCTAAAACAAAATTGAATAATTTCTTGAACCAACAACTTCTATTCCAAAGATCATCAAATCAAAAACCAAAGGATCTCATTCCAAAAATATCATGGTTAATGAAGCATTACTATTTTGACTCAAACCATTAGACACATTATTTGCTTTTCATGGATGGTAAAGGGTCATGCAATCATAATCTTTGATTAATTTCAACCATCTCCTCTATCTCATGTTCAATTATTTATGAGTGAATATATACTTTAAACTTTTGTGGTCAGCATATATTTCAAATTTTACACCATACAAATGATGCCTCTAATTTTTTAAATGAAAAATAACATCAACCTATTCCAAATCATGTGTAAGGTAATTTAACTCATGAGGTTTCAACTGACTTGAAGCATAAGAAATTACCAGATCATTCTGCATAAGGACACAACAAAGTACTTTCAACAAAGAATCTCTCTAAATAAAAAACTGACCATTTCGGGAAGGTAGTGCATGAACTAGATCTTTCACCAATATTCTTTTAAATTCCTCAAAATAATCATCATATTCTTTTGTCAAAACGAAGTTAACACCTTTTAGAGTTAACTTAGTTAGTGGGATAGAAAATCATGAAAAATTATCAACAAACATCCTGAAATAACCTTCTAAACCAAGAATACTACGATTATTGACAATATTTGTGGGTCTTGGCCATTCCTCAACAACTTTTGTTTTATAAAGATCAACAATTATTCCATTTTTTAATCAATGTGATGAAGGAAAAAAAAATTTCACCAAAACTCACACTTTCTGAATTTCCCAAATAGTTTCTCTTCTTTTAATGATTGAAAGAAAACCCTTAAATTAATTTCATTATCCTATTTACTTTTAGAATAAACCAAAATATCATCAATGAACACAACAACCAACTTATCAAAGAACTCACAAAAACTTCTATTTATAAGATCCATGAATACAGTAGGTGCATTGGTTAAACCAAAAGAAAAAACTAAAAATTCATAATAGTCATATCAAGAAGGAAACACAGTCTATGGAGTTTCCTCTTTCTTTAATTTTAAATGATGGTTCCCCGAACTCAAGTCAATCTTCAAAGAATACTGAGATCATTGTATATGATCAAACAAATCATCGATATGAGGCAGAGGATAATTGTTCTTAACAGTGATGTAATTTAATGCTCTATAATCAATGAAATGTCTCATTGGACCATCTTTAGTTTTAACAAACAAGACACGATCACCCCAGAGAGATGTGCTAGGTCGAATAAAACCATTATCTAATAATTCATGAAATAGATTATTTAAATCTAAAAGTTTAATTTTATCCATTTGATAAGGGAATTTTGAAATTTTCTTAGCATCAAGAACTATGTCAATAGAAAATTAAACTCATTAGATAAAACGTCAAGGTACTAATTTACCACTGATAAATCATTAATCTGAATAGTTCCTTTGTTTTCAATGATTTGTTCAAGGTAACATTCATTTCTATATATTACTAGTTTCTCAACTTCATGATATGTTATCAAATGTAAGGGTTCATTCTTGTACACAAATTGAAAATATTTCTAAAAAGAAACCTCTTTAGCTCTGCAGTAAATCTTAAAATGATAAATAGAAATCCAATCCATACATAAAATAACACCAAACTCTACTAGAGGTGAAAAAATAAGGGTTATAGGTAGATTCATTCCTCACATAAGGACATGAAGGTTCTTATAATTTCTTTTTGTCTCAACATTTCTTCTAGGTGTTTTTACCATAAGTTTCGGATTCCTATCATGATATGGAATTCATAATTTACTAGAAAACATATTAGAAATGAACTAATGTGTGGACCCCGAATCAAACCACACATTGGTATAATATGAACAAACAAACAGTTTACCTGATACTACTTCATTTGATGGCCCAAAAACTCCTGAAGTTATTGCAAAGGATTTCACCACCTTTTTCAAATTGTAGTTTGGCTGTTTTCCCCCAGATTAGTTCTTCATTGGACACTCATTTTCATAATGACCAATTTCATTACACTAAAACATTTTACTGATTGTAAATCATATTTTTTCTTACCACTAACTGTATCTTTTTAGTGCAATTATGAGCTTTATATCCCATTTTACCACATCAGTAGCACTTACCAAAATTCAAAAGACATTCCCCATTATTTTTTATAAAAAATTTAACATACTGTAAAATTATGTTTCTTACCATCAAACATTTTTGAAGAGTTCTTCCTTTTTGTCTACCACCTCAACCTCTTATTTTGTTGTTTTTCAAAGCACATATAATCATATGAAAACTCTATTTCCACCTTCATTGCACATCGAACAAGTTTTTCATAACTTTTAAATTCACGAGAAGCTAAATCCCTTCGATTCATTAGATTTAATCCCGAGTTAAAAAAATGGTCGATTTTACTATCAAGATATCATATGAAATTTGGAACATACCTTGCCATTCGAGTGTATGTTTCTTCATAAGGATCCATTGGGTCATCCTCCTACCTCAATTCTAGGAATTTTTTTTCCATCCTAAGATGAACCACCTTTGGAAAATATTTCTCAAGAAACATACCTTTGAATTCGTCCCAATCAAGAGAATAAATCTTCTCACAATCCCTGATATTTTTTACCATCGACCACCACTGATCACCATCACCTTCAAAATGTTAAACAACAAGACTATCCCGTTGATGTTATGAACACCCCCTGGAAAAACAAATCTTATCTAATTCTTTAATCCACCCTTCTTCTAGAACAGGGTCAGATGATCCTCTGAAAGATGAGGGATGTTTCCTCGTGAAATGATCCACTGCTGACATGTTCTTATTTGGTTGATCTAGATGATCTCGTGCATGGATACCACCACCATTTATAGCCTGAGTTAATTGTTCCATCACTACAACAAACTGTTCAATTCCAATTCCAACTATCTCAGGTTGTTGATTTGGAATGTCGTCTCCCCCCTGATGTCTTCCCAACATAGATTTCCTATTTTCTCTGCGAAAAACAATTCTGAACACAGAATTATCTTAGGAGAAGCAACATGAGAATCTGTAAATGCGATCATTTCAATATTATGACAAATTAATTTATGGATATTAATTTAACAATGCCCTAAATCATAATGTTTTCTATACCGACCTCTAATACCAACTATAAGGACCTAGCCTTAAACATTACACAATCTTGAATTAAATGAATAATTCTCATTAAGGATCCTTTTAGGTTTAGAGTTTTAGCTAATTAGGCCATAACTATTAAATTACATCTAAAAAATTACAAGTTAGACACTTCTACTGAGTTTCCATTTTTTTTATAAAATAAATACTCTAGAAAAAAGAGTCATATCTTATCCCATGTTATATATAGCATGACTTTTCCTTGATCCCATCCTTGACCCTATTCATATTTAAGTCATGTAAAGAAAATTTCAAATATTGAGATGAGTATAAAAATCTCAATAAGGGTTATAAAACAAAGAATGAAAGCATCATTTCATCAATACATATGTAACTGAAGCTCCTTAACATACCTCATGAAATATTTATATTTACATAGAAAACTAAAATAATAAAGGTAACATGTGGCATCAATAACATAATTACATTTTATATTTCATAGCTACATAGAGAGTTACATTTGGAATACCCATCATAGTATATTCTATAAATCTCTTTAGAGAAACATTCATGTTTACCTCTGTCACATTACCTAATGCATTGGAGAGATATCTTGGGCTCACTCGCCCAAGTTTTTCCATAGAACCAACCATATAAATAAAAAATACCCAAGAACCATAACATATTGATAAAAAATAAAAACGAAGGAAATATAACATTTCCATATTTAGATCAAAATATATCATTTAAAAATATTGACATAACAAATCTATTATCAAAACAATTTTTAATACCAAAATACGTAAAAGAGCATATGGTATTTATTTTCATTTTAAAAACATTACAGCTTGTTAAGGAAACCATAGATCAAATAATACTCATGGCGGAGGTAAAGGTCATTGTCACCACTTACATTAAAATAAACACTCTTTTTTGGCATTTAGTAAAACACCTCATAGAAAAATATTCCCTTTGAATGAAAGAAAATTTAAAAGGTGTTTATACAGTGTATAAAATAAAGTTGTGTATAAAACAAAATATGCCTCAATGAAAGGAGATTGAGACGAAGTCCCTTACCTCGTGTCCGACTTGAAATGTTTGTTCATTAATCTCATTAATAATAAACTAAATTTAATTTCTACTTGATTAACAACCTTTTTCATGTTTATAATTCCTTTTATATCATTTATTTCCATGTTATAAAAATTATGTAATCATTTATGATGATAATGGTCCTTTTGTCAATATTTGGGACTTGAGTAAAAAATGAACTTCTTATAATTACAAGTTGTTCATGTGGTCGAAAGATTATTATATTCAGAATGGTATTTATGATTTATATATCATATATATCAGATATATTTGGTATATACATGTATTTATAATAGTACATAAAATTTGGAGGTAAGAAATGAAATCAACTGTTCATGGAGATGGTAAGTCATACGAACGCATGAACACCACTTTCATTTAAATTTCATATTTAATGGAATGAAAACATAATGATACATAGGTATATTATAGTTATATTATATAATATCATGGCCAACGAGCCCGTACCCGAGAGTAAGGGCTCCTGCTTGGCATCCAAGAGAACTGGGTTCAAAACCGGGTGGAGGAGAATTTCTGAGTACTGTAGCAGTACTATAGTAGTCACTGTAGTAGTATTGTAGTAGTACTCTAGAATTTAATATAGCAGTTACTTTTTGGTACTGTAGTAGTTGGAACTATTCACCCGATTCGGGCCTTTGGGCCACCGGTTTGGGCCTACGGGTCCCCAGGGCTTTTGGGTCATCAAAGGCCTTCGGGCCACCGGGTCTTCAGGTCACGTAGACCATGGAGTATCCTAGTTCACATAGAACATGCCCCAAAAGAGGATCAGAGAAGTAGAAGTAGTATCCACCAGATGCAGAGCTAACTGGATTGGAAGAATGAGAGGGTATGGCAACCGCCATTGGGACTAGGCACCGTGCAGCTTTGTACGGGGCAATGCTAGTCGATCAGCAATGCAAGGAGGGGAGCTAAGGTGATCAATTGTACAAGATTCTAGGGAGGGGAAATTAGAGTGGGCTGGGCCTATGGGTCATGTATGGGCATGATATGCCTCTGGGCCTTCGGGTCATGTATTGCGGGTCATATCGGGCCTTGTGCCTTGGGCCTACGAGTCATGTACGAGTTCTCCTTCAACCCTTAAAATGGGGGATTATCATTAATAAAATAAAAATAAGGCCTTCGGGAAATTCGGAGGATATAATATCATGTATAATATCATTAACACCATCCTTTATACATCCCACATATGGAATTAACGAGTCAAATCACTTTGAGGGGAAGGTAGTCCGCACTTCCTAAAATGAAATTATCGTGTTTACCCATAATGGAAACCATAAAGGTATTTTATAAATAAAAAATATATAAGAATAAAGAAAACATAAACATAATATATATCATATATAAATAATGTGACATCATAATAACCCCCATTAAAAGTGGAAGGAGAAGATTGAACAATCATCATTTCATGAGGCGTTAGTTTGTCATCCATAGAAACATAATGTTTTTTTACCCATTAGATGGAGGTGTGTGTAAGTGTAGTTCAAATAATTATCATAAAAAATCATAGTATATTAATAATAAAGGAGTTATTAAAATGAAAAGTAATAAAAAGAGTTTATGGGTTGGAGAAGTAAAATAAAAGAAATGAATTTAAGAGAAATCATTACCTTTATTTCGGATAACTCCTTTTGGTTTGAACCGAAAGGACTAATTTAAGTTCCTTCTTCCTAGGTTAAGGATTATTTGTGGAAGAGAGGGATTTTTAGAGATTATTTGGGAAGGGTTTTGATAATACAAGAGGCTGGAGAGGTGTGAGTACCATGTTTGAGGTGAGGGATTTTTATAAGGGGGATGAGGGGCTCTTTAGGAAAGTGTGAAAATATTATTTTATTTTATAATGATTTTCGGTTTATAAATGTCCAAAACTTATTAAAGTCGAATACAAGATAACTAATGGTCGACATAAAATCATCCAATAAGAATTGGATGGGTTTTGGATATTTTTTTATTCCTTATAATCTTATTTATTTAAATCATTTATTAATGAGGCAAATACTGCATCATTATTCTGTCATAAATAATTTAAGTTATTAGATATCTAAAAATTATAAACAAAATACAATGATGTAGGAAATTATTTTATCTATATAAATAATACTTATAGTCAAAATTATAACTTATATAACCTTATATAAAGATTAAATTACTAAAAGCTATTGGTTTATGTAATTCTGGTCTTTACATTAAATTAATTAATATAAAGTGTCATTATCACTCTTAAGTGGCCCCATGGGGGACAAAAATAGACCCAATGGTGCCCATGGTCTACCATGACTCATTAAATAAGGTTAGGAGAAGTTTCATGGTAATTTGGAATTATTATGATATTCTTTTTACCTTGAATTACCTAATTTACCTTTAAATGCGGTAAATAAAAGTCAAATGTTACTATTCACCATAAATAATTTTCATCATATTGAACAACATTTTACTTAATAATAATAACCATGTATGTCAGATTTTTGAAATTCAATTCACAGAAGCAGTAAAATTTTACTTAAATGAAAAAGTTAGTTTTTAACTACTACTTAGTGGTTTCACTATTCATCAAAAATTGAGGTTCTTTAGAAAAATACAAAAAATTCAGCCTAAGCTATATTTGTTTTTCTAAAATCCAAAATGATATTTATTTTATCAAATTAAATACATAGTAGTTTGATTAATTAATTTAAAATTAATTTCTGTTTTCGAAACTAAAAACTGTGTTTCTAAGAAATAATAACTTTCAAAAGATTAACACTTGTTTTTGTCAAATTCAAAGTGAATTTACTTTCAATAACCAAACCCAGATTAAATGGTAAAAATATAAACTAATTAAACTTTAAAACAAATTAAATGGATAATCTAACCATATAAATAAATTGGATTAAAAGGCAGTTTTGGAATTAAAATAGAGTATTTTACACTATTCAACAGAAATTTAATTTTTTTATAAAAATAGAAAAATTTCACCCAAAGTGAATTTTGGTGTCCTGATTCCAAAAAATAATTTTTTTTTGTCAAATAAAACATATAAAAGTGAAAAAAATAAGTTTTAATGAGGGTTCTCCATCAAAAGGCAGTAACTCAACCTTTTAAAGTAAATTGTTCTTAAAAATATATTCATTCCCATTTTAAGCCTCTAAATATTATTGGATAAAAGAAAAAACATTTAAAAACATGTATAATCATATAGTAGTTTTTTTTTCATTCCTACCAATACAATGACTATGAGTTAACTACCATTTAAAATAATAATAATATATTATTATTGTGCAACATAATATTTCAATGAAACCCATTGTTGCGTATCAGGTATTCCATCGAACATTGCTACCCCTTTAAAGTAAAATTAATATTTCATTCAAAAAATATTAATTAAAATGAAAATTTATTATTTCTTTATTTACTTGGGATGTTAAAATGTATGCTGAGTTCCATGATAGGTTGAAGAAGACTTGATATTTATCAACCTGTGTATTTGGTTTGGCCGAAGAAGATTATTGGATTCACAAGAACATAATAAAGGCCTAATACTTTTTCTCTTGATCAAAGGTATTTATTAACTATTTTGTATCATTATTTTTGGTTTGATCGAGTCTTGATGAAGCATACAATTTCATTATTTTTCACTATATGAAATAAAAATTGAGTTCCCAAAAGTTATTCAATAAAATGGATGGATTATATAAAAGGGTAAAAAACATATTACTTTTATTTTAATGTGGATATGAGAGTACCACCAGGAGTTGCTAATATAGTATTGGGTTGGGTTTTAATCATGGTTGGGTGTAAGATGAGTGATTTTTTCTTTATTGTTCATTAAAATTTTTTCAAGGAAAATATTCTCTGGAAATTATTACAATGGGTTTAATGCTGTTGATGAATGGATCCATCATGGATACCATATAGTTTCATTAAAATTAAATAATTAACTAAATTCACATAGATATATCATGATTAGATAAAAAATATTATTATGTCTTGTGTTGGGGAAAAAATACTATGTCATTTTGCACATGCTTAGTAAATAGGTTCATGTTTAGAATTGTTAGTTAATTAGTTTTGTAAACAATATTAAGTGAATGAAAATAAAAATTATATTAGAAGACCAATAATGGAAAATAATGAAAAGGATGGGATTTAGAATATCAACATATATTCCAAGATGTAGAGTAGAGAAATAAATATGGGGTTATGATTGGAGATGATTTTACAAAGTGATCATGGTGGAAATATTTACATCCTTCTTCAATGATGATGAAGAGTGAATATCCAACCTTCTCCATGGTTATTTTTGGTAAGATTAACAATGGTCCCAACTAGTAGATATAAATGGTGATGTATTTTTGAGTTTTTTTGTTTAATTATAGAATGAAATTCTACCAATATTATTAAATATTTAAATTTAATCATTTATTAATATTCAATTCATAGGTCATGTTTTTAATGTTGTTCTTCCATAATGATAACAACACATCTCTAATAAAAGTGTGTCGATCACATAATGTGAATTTCTAGTTCAGTTCATGTGTGAGTTTAATATTGATCATCTTTGTTTAAATCTATAAATTCTTGATTGGGGATACCTAGTATATAGGTATTTGAATGTGTCTTTATAGTCAATGATTTTTGAGTATGATGATGGACTCTTACTAAAGGGAGATCAACTGTGGAGATCTTGGTTATTGATCTCGATTGTAAAAACCGAATGAAATGAGTGTTTTGATATATTGATCTATGCATTGGAATATATATAATTGTGCCTTTATTTTGAAATAATGATTAGATATTTATCCATGATATTTTCTATTTTTCCATTAATCCTAAATTTTATTAATTTCTTTTATCACAATCTTCATCATTATTATTGAATTCATTGTTACTTGTTTTCTAATGTTGTCATCTTTATTAATTTAGAAAAAAAATATTTTTGAAAAGAAATTAAACCTATAAATATAAAATCATAGAAATACAAAAAATAATTATAGTGAGAATCTACGTAATGGAAGCCTCATTAGAGACAACCCTATGATATACTATAATAGAGAACAGATGGGAAATTAGAAGTTAGGTTTAAAAAGACTATAGAAAATCAACATGTTTTAGTAAGAAGATAGGAAATATATAATATTAATATAATCATAATTATGTCATAAATATTATATATTTTTATTATTTTTATGTTAATGACCATAAAATTAATATTTTGATGAAAAATTAATTAAACCACTACATGGAAATGTTAGGCCATACATATACTTTGATGATGTTGTTCATTTCAATAGGACATAAAAGTGGTGAAAAAATGTTGTGTCATAGTAATTATAAAATAGAAATATATTTATGATACTAGATTAATTATGTTTTGTTGTGTAAAATATATTTTCATGATGTATAAGAAGAAATTAAATTTCAATGATTCGGTAAGGACTACTACCACTTCATTGAGAGAGCTCCTTTATAATACACAATAAGCCTTCATAGGATGTTTATAGAAGAGGACCAGAAGGTGATGAAAAAAGTTAATATTTCTAGGAAGGAATTACGGTAGGTATTGTCTAATATATAGTGCTCAATCGTTATTAATAAATGACAAAATAAGGATCTATTTTAAAAGTGAGGGAAGGGCACATATAGAATTACTTAAAATATTTAAACATAATAAATGTAATAATATTTTAAAGTGGAACAAAATTAAAATAAATTCAAAGGTACGGCATCATAAATTCCATATTAGTTCTACCATTATAAATTTGACATTTTTATTTATCATTTTAATCCATATCTTATGGTTTAACTCCCTCAGTAGATCTTTTTAACCTTAACTGTGATAAAACATTGTTTTGAAATTTAATGATTATAAATTTAATTTTACCATGAAAAGTTTCTAATTTTTTATGACGATCCAATTTTAATCCATTTACTATCCAAATAGTTTTATTTTAATTTTTTATTATAAAATAATTTAATAAGTTATTTTTATCCTAAAATTTCATTAATGTCAGTTTTGGGACTGTTCATTTAATTTGACTTCAAAGACATCATGACCAAAATCAAATTTGTATATAAATACATTCTCCTAATTTATAATTTATAATTACCTATTTAATGTATTTAATAACATAAATCATTGAAAAAATAGTAATTTTACTCCATATAAGATCATTTTCATTTTTTATTGTTTGTGCATGCTCTATATTTTCATTTCATAAGAATTTAGGGTAAGAATATATTTAATAAAAATTAAAAAAAAATTAGTATAATAAAAATTATTTATTTTTGATGAAAATAAACATTTATATTCATTCATAACATCTTTTTATACACATTATATCATATTATAGATATTTATATCAAGAAAGTAATATTTTTTGTTTGTGTTTCTCTTAAAATAATATAAATCTTATAATAAAATGAAATTTTAAATAAACTACAATATTTTCATATATAATAATCCTTCGGTTGAAAACCACTCATATAATATTGTATGAATCTTTTTATGGGAATTTATAGGCCGTATCTTATTATTTAAAACCCACTTTACCCGTTTTATCATTACCGTTGCCACTTATATTTTCCACAGTACCAATCATAATGATTATTAATAAAAGGTGAATACATTAAAAATATGAAACACATTATCTTGAAAATAGAATCCATTTTTCGGGATAAAAATTCTAAAATTGGTGTAAAATATTTTTGATATAATGTTAAAAAGAAAAACTATTTTTAGAATTTTTTTAAGAATAAAAAAAACAAATAAGAAAATAAAATATAATTATGATTCCTATAGATTTATTTAGATTATTTATTATAATAAGGGGTTTATGTTTCTCTAAATACTATTTTAAAAATATAATTTGTATTTTATTTACTCTATTTAAGGATAATAAATAAATGTTTTACAAGAATATGTATTTTCACCCTTCACCTAAATGTAATCCAGTTCATGAAAATACAAAAATATCATCATAAGGATATTATGACATGAATATTTTAAAAATAATATTCATTTTATCAAATAAAATTACAAAAAATTGATAGAAATTACCTAAAATATCAACACATAAAAAATTATAATCCATTTTGGAAGAAAATGTTTTTTTGAAGCTTAAAATGAATTTACAAAAAATGGTATACTTATTTATTATCATTAATAAATTATTTATATTTACAAAAAACTTTTATAGAAATATTACCTAATTTTATTATTCATATTCATACAATAAAATAACAGTTACCTTATCTTGGTAACATATGAATGATTTATTTTATAGTATATCATATTTCACTCAATGTTTGGTGTTTCCTGTTAAGAAATCAATTATGATTGTTATTATTTTTAACTAAGGTTTTAGTTTGTTACATTCTAGGTTTGAACACACATGATTTGACTATTATGTAATTGTTATGATCATGATACATTTCTCATATGTGATATTATCACCCATTCTGAGTGTCACCACATATCATGTTAATCAGGGGGGTGAGGGAGCATATATGATATCACCTTTTTTAAGATCCCATGATTCTAATGAGATGAATTCTTATTTTTGTTTATTATTATGTTCATTTATGTAGGTTAAATAAATTTTTCCATGTTTATGAGGATTCATGGGGTTTTTTGGGTGTTTCAGTCTTGAATATGGAGGAAAAATGGCCATCCAATGCATGTCGCATGGTTGGAGCATGGTGAGTAGTAACTATGCACTGTAACAAGGATTTCCTTTAGGGGTGTCACACAGTTGATTAAACCATGAAATGGGAAACTTTGATTCCATATAGTCTTGTATAGAGCAAATACACATATTTTTTTAAACCATGTGGTCTCCCAAGGAAGCTATGAGACATGCCATCCACTTGGATACATGGTGGAACATGGTTGGTAAACATTTTCTCAAACCTTCTATAAAAACTGTGCTCCTCATTATTAGTGGGTTTTTACATTTTTTACCTCTTAGGACATAAGAGTTATAACTTGGGATTCTCCTCCATTATTCTTATTGCAGACATAGTGAAGATCCAAACCCACATTTACTTCTCATGGGTCGATCTCCTTCACCTCTAAGCTGTTTAGAGCGCCATTTTTAAGGATTGATGTTCCAAGTAATTTTAAAATTTTTATTTTCACCCATTTTTATATTAGGGATTTTTAAATTATTCTTTTCTTCCAAATCCCAAAAAAATATTTTTCCAATTGTTTCTACATAGGGGATTTGAAAAGATCTTGAGTTCAATCAAATGCTAATGTTAAGTGAGCTTCCATCATTGGAATCGAGGTAGGTGATCTACATGTTATAACCCACACTCTTTCCTATTATATATGTGTATATGGTTTTTCATTTGTGTCATTGTGTTTCCTAGTAGTGTTTTCCTAGTATAAATGATAAATTTATTGGGTAAATGTTTAATTGAATCCCTTATGGTCCCCATGGGATGCATTGAGGTTAATTTTACCAGGTTACAGACCACCCATGGGGGTTACCACTACATGAACATGGAAAATGAAATGTTAAGATTAAAATAGAATTGAATTAACAAAGAGAACAAGTAAAATTTATGGACATGTTTTTTTGGTTTATGAAATGAAACTAATAGTATTTTTTACAAGTTGTTAACAAGCAAAGAGGTATTTTTTGGTACATTCATAATTTATTAAATTAGTATACATTACAAATAGTATTTTTGTTGACTATAAAATATATTTAAATGATAAATGGTTTGATTTGGTTAATTAATATAATTGATAAATCGTAAATTCTGTATGTAATATTGATGGCATATGTATTCAATGATCTTTATTATAAATTTTGAATGTTTTACATGATTATGGTTTCCGTTTGGTAAATTTTTTATGGTGGAAGAAAAATATGCACAAGGATAGATTTTATTAATGGTATTGACTTGTGTTGATACTCCCACAGGTTGGGTTTGAATTAGTATCTAAACAATACCCCTATAATTCGTTGGTTTTTGTAGTTGGAATAAGTATATATGCCCCTAACAACTGAATTGATGAGATTACCTGGACTGAGGCCCCATGGTAAGTGGGATGTAATATTTTGTGAATTTTTTCCCCAGTGAGATAAGGATTATGGATTGTCATCTTATGTATTATAGCTTAGGTAAATATGATATAATATATTTGATAAAAATACATTACCCTTGGTACAAATGATTAAAATAGTTTATGTAAATATTGTTAACTAATAGGACCCAATTTATCTATTTTTATCCTCTTATTCATTTAGAAAATGAATACGCTATATTTTTAAACTATATATATTGTAGAAACAATTTTTGGTGGACTTTTGAGTTATACTCATACCATCATCAGGCTGCCACTGGGTACTCGGATTGATTTCATGGTTGCAGGTCATGAAAAGGGAGAGGGGTTTATTTTTAGAAGGTTTATTAGGCATCAGTTGTGAATTGATGAGGGATCTATAACTAGAGTCAAGAAAAGTTTGGGGGTTCATAAATTAGTCATTATTTTGGGTTTTCCTTAAACGTGGCACTATTTAAGATGATATAACATATTTACTATTTGGTTATGGTCTTGTACCCAGTTTTGGGAGGTGTTTTGTAATTGGTGTTCATTTTCTATATTATTTTATTTAATTCCTATTTTCATCTAATATGGATTATTCTAATGTAGAGGGTATATTCTCCCCATATAACACTTTATACCCTTAATACTTGTCGACGACCTCTCTCATACACGGACGTGTTTCTGAGATCATGATGAAACTTGGCATGGGGAACCCTGTAAAGTGGCTAAAAAGTTGGGGATGTTTAAAAGTAGTATTAGTGGCTTTTATTTTTTCCTTACTATTTTGGGATGATAGATAGGAGACTAAGACATGTCAAGCCTTGATAAAGGGGTCATTTATGAGAGTAGATGTCTCTTTGTGGTGAAAACCCCAAGTACCTAGAGTGGGATTCTTTTTCATGATGCATGTTTTTATAGATGGATGATATTTCCCATTGGGTGACACACTTATTGTGTCGTGTGACTAATTTTTGAAAGTTTTCATGAATATGAATTGGTACGATGTTGTGAATACTTGCTTCATTTTAGTAACCTATTTATAAAAGTGACATTAATATTTTAAGAAAAAAATTATGGGATGTGTGGTATGTTAGGGATATAATTCATTTTATTTCTTGGAAAATTTAAAAAATAGAGTATAATAAAGATGATGATAAAGTGTAAATGGAATGAACATGAATGAATGTGTGTAGAATAGTTCTTAATGAAGAGTCATGAATGGGTTAAAAAAAATTTGTGATGATTTTGATAGATAAGAAGGTGTGTTGATGATAAATACTTATGTTGTGAATGTGAAACATTTATAAACGTTTTCTAATGAAGAATATGTTACTATATAAGTTAGTATACCTCATGTTGACCATGGCTTCTGGTTGGGATGGTTGAAGGGAGTGATATTAATTTTAATGAATCTTTTGGGATAGTATATGATAAATGGGATACTTGTGGCTAGTGGAGAGATTTATTTAACACAAAATGTGGTATCTTTTTGACATATGTTTTGAGAAAAGTGTTTAGAACTGTAGAAATATTCCACCCCAACTATGTATGTCAGCTAGTGAATATGAGGAAATCACTTAGAACACTCCTTCAGTAATGGAACGGGGGACCCCATTGATCTTGGGTTCTATAGTTGAATAGTAGTTTAGTGAGAAATTTTATCACATCTTGTAGTTTTAGTGGTATAATATAGGGAGTATTTCACTAAGTATATTTAAAATGATTAGAGATATTTGGTTAAAAAATTCTCTACTGTTTTCTATAAAGGGTGGACCTGAGTGTTCTACAAACATCATGATGTGAGATGACGGGACATGAGAAATATGTTTCTCTATTTTTGTGATCAAACCATATGTATGGGTGTTTTGGGTAGTGGTAGTTTTTGTTTTTTGGATACCTTGAATAGTTTCATATCATTGAGGGGTGCCCCTCATTTTACCCTTAGTTAGGCTATGTCTTTGAGGTGATAGGTATTATCTAATGGAATAGATTTGATAACCCTTGTGAGTTGTGACCATATAGGTTGCATTGGTGTTTTGGAAAATATGCCTTTTTTGGTATTTCTATTAGTTGAGGTTTTGTTGATATGGTCTTGAATCCTAGAAAAAAATTCTTCCTTATATGTGTTAGAAATAATGTATTTTAGAATGGGTGCTTGAGTTCCACCTACTAAAGGATGCTTACTAAAAAATTGATGTATTTTTCATTGGGGGTTTATCTAGTGACTTCACACCCCTATATCTATCTTAGAGATTTGGTATCATTAAAACTTCAATGATTCCCCCTGAGAGGGTTTGAACCTATTTTGAGTTATCTTAGGTGCATAAGGAATAGGTGGTCGTTTATGATTTGGGTAGTGGAGCACATAGAATGATTCCTAGTGATGGTATGGCTTGGAGGGATTTGTGTAGAATATAAATGGTTTTGGGGATGAAACTGGAGTCATGGATATGTGTTGATAGACTTGGGGAAGTGAGGGTGACTATGATGGAGGTTAGCCCAATGTTATAGGTGCCCTAGGATATGAAGAATTATAGATTATTCTATGATGGAACCCGATGCATGGTGAGTGCCAGATATTTTTGGTAAATGTTATTGTGGTCCCTTGTTTTCTTTTCATAAAAGTGCTCATGTGCTTATTGTTGGTTGTAAGGATAGTTTCAGAGGGAAGGATAGTTAGAGTACCTGATACGATTAAATTGAAAATGTTTGAGTAAGAAATTGAGTTGAATATGGGTGGAAGAGGTAGGGTGATAAAATCATCTATGGAAGTGTTGGTATTGAATTTGAAATCAGGGTAAGGGTTATACATATTAGTTGGGCTTGTTCATGTAAATGTTTTTTTGGCTTGAATGGGAGGTTGAGAATGCCTCATGTTCGATGAGGTTGACATACCAAGTGGAGCGATTAGTTTGTGGGAGTGAGTGGTTGGTCTTAGCTCTAGTGACATATGTTTCATGGGATCTTAAGTCATGGTTAGTGGGTGTCTTCATGGAAGTGTACGACCTAAAGGGTTTTTATGAGGGTCAATTCTTTGGAACATACTATATAACAATGATTTTGTGGAGATATGTACAAAGGTGGTTCAAATATAGGTTCATTTTATTTACCATGGAACCAAAGATGGGAAGAACTAGTTATGAAAGACACCAATATAGTTGGATCAATTTTTTTAGTAATTGTTTTAAGACATTTTTGGGGGAAATGAAGGGGTGTGATGGTAGTTTTTCCTTGGGATGCATTGGTTCATGGATATTTGGTAGTGATTCAGAAATATGTGGTGAGTTCATGTGGAAAACCCAGTTGATTTGTAGTGGTTGGGCGTTGATGAGGTGTTAATGTTTAGGGAATCATGAGAATTTCAATAGGTTAAATTATCTGAGTTGTGGGAGGAAATATCAGTGAGGGATAGTCATTACAGTGTACATTACTAACTTCTTATCTACTTATAGCTAATGATGACCATGAATAATATCTTGACATCATCATGGTTATGCTAAGAGAGACAAGGCTTTACTCCTCAATACATGGATGTTTTTTGGTTAGATGTGTGTCGTATTTGAGGTTATGCTCATTGGGAGGTGTATATTGAGCTGAATTTTGGTAAGTTCACCATCGACCATCTATCAGTGATTTCCTTGGGATGGGAAAAAGGATGACTAATGTGATGATATCCATTATTTGAATCATGGAATATTGATCTATTAATTATGAATTTTTGGTTCATATAGAATCTAGATGTCTATGTCTTTTTTTGTGGTTCATTTTATGTTTGAAGCATGAGATTTAGTGGTTAGAATTAGTTTTGGAGTTTCATGGAAATGATTCACCTAATGTATGAATTGGTTACTCAATGATATAGATGTTGATACAAACATGGAGTGGATGTGGTGGCATCATGATACCAATGAGAAAACTATAAGGTTAATTTTTGGTTTCCACGAGATGGTCTAGGTGTACTGTAGATGTGGTGGTTAGTTGATCTAGGAATTGGATTTGGGATCTTAGTGGTTCTTGTAAGAATCCAAGATTCCACTGTTAAAATCATTGATGGGTGTCAAAATAGTGGATTGGTGTTAATACTTCATCAGAAATTTATAATGGATTTGAGTAGGAGTTTCTGGGTGACCTTGGTATTCTTTTAGGATGAAGGGAACTTATTCATGTGGTGTGGTCATGTTCCAACCATGATGTTTGGCATTTTTAGCAGGATCCAGCTGAGGATGGATAAAATTGACTAGGAAAAGTAATGAAGGTGATGGGTTTTTAAACCAACATTGGTGTACATTTTAGAATGATAAGTGTGTTTGAAAAGTGGAAATGTGTTTTTGGGTAAAACCATGTTATTCTTAATCGATGCATAAGAGGCATAGGTTCTTGTGTTGGGAACATTCATTGGTGCAATGGAGAATGAATATGGCTATAGGGCATTGGATTCATTGATAGTGGAATTTTATCCAAAATCCAAGATCGACTCCATTTGTTGCCATAGATAATAGTGGTATTCATTAATTGAAAGCAAGTCATATAAAGGGGAAGGGGGTAACAAGTAGATAGTACATAATGGTGTTTTGTTAGAATCCACACAAGGGTGGTATGTGATGAACTTTTAAAAGTAATAGACATGGTATGTTTTGAGCTAAATATGTTTAGGTGTTCATAATATAAAGTGTATTTTGATTAAAAATTCAAACATGGGAGAGTGGAAGTTGTTATTAGTTCAAAAATATATATTCTAGGTTTATCCTTTTTGGTTTCCTTGGACAGAAAGCCTAGATTCCAAAGATGGCTTGATTTTATAGTGACCCTCACTTTTTATACCTTAACATTATATCACACTTTTTGAATATTTAATACATTAACTGAAATAAGTCCCAATGAACATATTATTATAGTGCCTTTAGAATCATGGAAACATAAACACTCATACATAAGTTAGATACATTAACTCCCACTAGGTTCTACATGTCTACACCCTTATTATACACAACAGACATAATAAATATCTTCATAACATTGCGGAAAAGAAACATAAAAAGAGATGATACCAGAATATCATTAAGGGTAAAAAAGAAGACACATAAGCATAAACATGAACATATGCGTATGAGAATGTGATCCTAATAATATTGGATCATTCCATTTATATCAAATATTGTAAAAATAAATCATGGCATAATGATCAAAAGTTAATTTAATATTAATCATAATGGATTCAAGAGAATAATCCATAAAATCGCTACATATGAGCAAGACATCGAATTATGGCATACGAATAAACATGAAATTTCTTTCCTTTGAAGTCTAGATGTATTTTTAGATCATATCCTGCAATATCATGGGGTCTACATATACTTTCTAGGACACACCATAATCCCTATTTTCATTCATTTCCTTTTAAGGTATCTAATTTCCTAATCTTCCCATAGTAGATTGTGTTTCCCCATATTCTATAGTGGATCTATTTTCCCTATCTTCCCATAGTGAATTGGGTTTTCTTATATTCCCATTATTGATAGAGTTTCCACATTATCCTAGTTGATCAATTTGGTTGACTTTATTCCTATCATTATCTTTTGAGATATAAATATTTACCCAATGAATTAGAGGGAGATATAAGTCCTACCTATATAAACATTAAATCATACATTCATGTTCAACAAGATAATAAATAACGAATCATATCATAAAAAATAAAAAGAGATGGTTTCATAAATATAATATCATATCCCCAGAAATGAAGTGGGTATCCTAAAAATTTCATCATACCATTACCTATAGAATATATATAGGTACAATAGTTATTTTATCAAAGTGTAACCTATTAAAAGAAGAGATATTAATAATCATATAACCCATGATAAAGAAAAATATTTCATAAAAATATAACCCATGAAGGAGAAACTATTTTTATAAAAAATATTCCATAAATACATAAACCATTAAGTTAAAGTATACTAATGGATAATTTCCCCAATAAACCATGAGTAACTCAAACGAATGTAATCTTAGGTGGAAAATAATTTTAAATTTTTTTTCATTTTTTTAGGAAAAATATCAATTCAACGTTGAAAAATTATATTTAAAATATTATTCCTTTTGAAAACCATTTTATGTAAAATAAAAATGAAAACATATAAAGGAATCATTAAAAATATTTTGAAAACCATTTCATTTGAATTGTTTTTGAAAAATCATATAGAAATCCTGAAAACCTTTTTAAAACCATTTCATTGAAAACCCATTAAAAACATATAATACATTATTTTAAAACTATAAAAAAATTAAAATAAATTTTCCATAAAATGTGATTAAGATATTATCATGAAAAATATGTTAGTTTTTTTTCTTTTGAGAACATGGTTTTTAAATTCATGGCAGGAGTCTCAAGGAATGAAAATTGATAAAAAAAAGTACTCTACTGATTTGGTATCTTTTTAAACAAAAAACCCAGGAAGGAGAGATCATAAAATTGATATATAAATACAGATAAATTAAAGTATAAAAATAGTCGAATATATTCAGGGATATAATATAAACCACCAAAAATAAATTACTGTTTAATAAGACAAAAATATCATAGAAATAAAATTGAGACTACAAATCCAATTACTTTATGCCTTGACTCTCATTGTACTCACAAAAAATGCATGTATAATAAATATTTTTTTATTATAAATATTTTTAAAAAATATCTCTATGTCTAATACCTTATATTGTTTTATAATGCCTTTAAATTTCCCTCTATTTGACAATTCCATGTTAAGGTTATGCTTTATTTAATATTCACTTAGTTTTTCAAAGGATATTGATGGTGGATGTTACCTCTTACTCAAGTATGTCCTTTTGGTTTGGACCAAAATGCTTCCTGGGTTTAATTTTTTCACAAAATGATGATAATAGGTTGATGGAATGGATTTTTAGGATCTATTTTTTAAGATAATGTTAGATATAAAGTGACTTTATATGGGTGAGTATGTGGGAGGGTGAGTTCCTTTTTTTAGATGAGGAGGAGTGGCATCTTGTAAATTATTCAAATTGGAATTCCAACAACATTTTTCCTATTACATGTTCACAAATAATGTGTACAAACTATAAAAATGGAAAATAAAATAGAAATACTTGTATAAATTTTATGTTCACTTTTTTTGGGACGTTTTGGGATATAGGATTAAGGTTTAGTACATTGTTAAGCTAATTTTTCTCTTAATTAATACAATTAACTTTAATCACATTAATTAACATTTTTGGCCAAAAACTACATAGAATATATTAATAATTAAAAATTATTATGATTAAAAATTTAGAATCCATTATTACAAATTCTAAAAATATTAGTGGAATAAAATAATTTAAAATTAATCTTGTAGATGTGTCAGAACATCAGGTTTTTTGGAAATAGAAAGTATAATGGTTTGGAATGTTTTGGTATCAAATTTCAATGTGAAATTGGTTCCAATGATATTAATATTACTATTTGATTTATAATTTATATAATTACATTGTAAAAAAAAATTAAAATATAATTTAACTATATAAATAACATAAAAAGAAAATAGTTCTAAATTAAAATTCCATATATTTTATTATTCATAAAAAAATAATGTTTTTAGAAAAAAATCACCCTACTATAATTTTTACATTTAGAATTAAAATTTTATTTTTACTTTATAAAATTTATTTTTTAAAAGTTTCAAAAATTAATTTAATTATTGTTCATACATGGACATTATAAGAAATTCATTTTAGAAAAAAGTATTTTCAAGAATATAAAGTCTTTACCAATATATCATGTTTTATTATCAATATAATTAACTCAAACAATATTGTTATAAATTATTTTTGTTGAAAATAGTTATTAGTATTCATATTTCTATGTTTAATGTCTTGGTTATAATTCTTTCATTTTAATAATTATAAAAAATAAAATGATGTTTCGTACCAACTTGATGTTGTATCTAACACAAGGAAAGTCAGTATCTCGTGATGAAAACGATTAAATTAATGTAGTAAAAATGAATGTCCAACTAAGTATATAATGAACCTTTTAACACAAAATAAAATTAATTTATTTTTAAAAAAATTTCACAAAAAATTGTGGAGTTACATTCTACCCCACCTAAAACGAATTTCTTCCTAAAACTTCACCATTATGATATAATAAATCTGGATATTTATACCTCATCATATCCTCATGTACTCACGTAGAATACTATAAATTGTGATTTCTCCACTCAACATTACCCTGGTTAGTGTCTGTGTTTCATTGATGTTTTTCTATATGATCCTATATTTCATCATAGTATTTCTTATAAAAAAGATCCTTCTCCAATGGTATGACAACTGATTTCAGTACATTTGAATGATAAATAATATACATCCTTAAGATAGAAACAAGGAACAAATAATGGAGTTAATAGAGATTTTGAGGACGTTCCTATAGATATGCTACAATCTCGATATGTTCAAGAATTACAAACTTACTAATATACCTTGGTATTAGTTTCCCTTTCTTCCAAAATCTCCTGAACTTATTCTACTAAGATATTCAAAGAAACACCATACCACCAACATGAAATTCAAGATTACTTCAATAGTTATCAGTATAAATTATCTATTGATAATGTTATTACATGATATTTTGTTGAATGGTTTTATCCTTCTTAGAAATTTATTCAACAATATCAAGTCCCAATCACTTTATTTATCTAACATCATCTAAGAACGTTGGAAACTAAAATTGTTCCAATATAGGTATTCATAAAAATTTATCTTAATAGTTTGTTGAAATATCTTTTTTTATGAAAAACCAACAAGAGGAAGGTGTTGATACCAACCATCATTGAAATCCAAAGAACAAGATCAAAACAAATCCTCTAGTGTCTGAATTTTTCATTTGGATTTACCATCCATCTTTTGGTGATAAAAAGTGTTGAAAGTCTACTATGTATCATGTTATTATTGAAGAATTATCTAGAGAATTGTGGTACAACTCCAATCATGATCATATAAAATGGATTGTGGAACTCCATGAAACCTTAAAACATACTTAATGTATATACTGGAAAGATGAACTTGATAGAAGTCTTCTCAAATAGAGATGAAGAGTGCTGACTTAGAAAGGGGATGAATTACCACACATATAGAATTATACCATCAAGAGGTTTTGGGGAGTCCAAATACAAAATATATAGTGATGTTCTCCCATTCCCATTATAGTATGGGTAATGGGTACAACATCCCTTTAGAATGTTCTCATTAATCATTCAATTTATTGCATACCAAGAACTGAGATTCAAACTCTGTGATATCCATCTTAATACCATCCCAACAAAAGTATTATTTCATGTCTCTATACACCTTCATACTTTGAGGATGAATAGGAAATGAATATATATGATCTTCCTATAATAAATCCTTCTTTAAATTATATATTTACATAATACATTCATAGTTCATAAACCTTATCATACCATCCAGATCAAAGATAAACTATGGATCATTTCTAACATTCTTCTTCAGCTCTACATCTCTTTAATAATTACTTGGATAGAGTGTTGGATATTAAATTTAGAAAGATAATAATTTCACCCTTATTTAAGGATTTATAGATCCATCCTATTAAAATGAAAGAATATTGGAATTTTTTTTGAACCATATAAATGATAGTTTATCATAATCATTTTGACTCAATCCTTTGACTTCCATGTCTGCTTTCTTATGGTGGTCATGCATTGTGAATTGGTATTTTTTTGACCTATAATTGTCTTCTATGGTGAATGTTCAGCTCCTTCTATGTGAATAAATTTTTTAAACATTTGTGATCGGTATATATATGACACTTTTCTCCATAAATATTATACCTCCAAATATTTAATGAAACATTACTACAAAAAACTCTAAATCAATAGTTGGGTAATTTTTCTCATAAATATTTAGTTTTCCCAAGGAATATGTGACAAAAATATTATTATGAATAATAAGACATCCTAATCCATTATAGGATACATCACTATATTTTAAAACCCCTTATCCACTACAAGGTAATGTAATCACAGGTGTGCTAACCAACCTTCTGCATAGTTCCTTGAAACTTTCCTCACATTCTTCTGTCCAGAGGAACTTAGAACCCTTCCAGGTTAACCTAGTCATATGATTAGATATTCATGATATGTTATCAAAGAACTATTGATAATATCCATCTAAATTATTTAATCAACAGATCATTGTCATAATAGATGATATATACTAACAGTAAATAGACTCTATAATTTATATATCCACTACTATATGATATCTTGAGATTATATCCCCAAAAATGAAATCTTTTGCAGAAGAAATTTATAGCTTTTAAATTTTCTATTCTTTTTCTCCTTTATTATGGTTATTAATAAAATTTTAATGTTGTATTCATGCATTTCTCTTAAATTTTAATAGATAAAAATATCATGTATAAAGACTATAAAAAACTAATCGATATAATATCTGAAGACTCTATTTATCAAATTCATGATGATATGATGGGGATTATTAAGGCCAAAGGCATAACAATTTTTTCGTAGAGTCCATACCATGTATGAAATTACCACTTGGTTGTATCCCTTTTCATGAATCTTAATTGATGATATCGACAAGGATTCTCAATCCTAGAAAAGTATTGAGCTATGCATAGTTTATCAAACAAGAAATCTATAGTGGGAAGCAAAATTTTGTTATTGATTATGAGATAGTTCCACTCTAGATAATCAATGTTGGGTTTCATTGATTTATCTTTTCTTCATAAAGAGTATTGATTAACTCTAAGGTGACACAATTGGTCGAATTATTACCTTTTTCATGTTTCTCATGAAGTTTCTTCTTCAATTCCTCAAATCAACTAGTTCTATTATATAAGGAGTCTTTGAAATTTTTATGGAACTGGGGATTACTTCTATTGAGAACTCATATTCACATTTTGGTGGAAGCCTAGGAAATTCATCAAAGAATACATCCTAAAATTCTTGAACATTAGTAATATCATCAATACTGATTTTCTCCCCAACTATTTGTGAAAAAACCTTCTAAATGATAATTAAGATGCATTTATAGGATGTAATCTCTATAGGATGTATGTATATGTCATCAACTTGATATAAAGTCATAGTTTGGTTTGAAATGTCAAACATAAATTATTTTCCTCTACATATGGTTTGGGATTTGTTATGGGAAATTCATTCCATCTATAAGATGACATCAATTTCAACAAGGGGAATAACGAAAAGATCTATAGGAATTACATTCACACAAACATTAATATGAGATGAGTCATATAATTAAGATGAAATCATCTTACCATTATGGGTTTTTACTGATAATTCCATATCTAATAATTTTTATGGAATAATAATTCACTTATAAAATTACATAGATATGATAGTGTGGGTAGATCTTGAATCAAATAAAACATTAGTAGTTCTCAAGTTGATGGTAAGTCTAACATTCATCAACTAATAATTACACCACTCATCATAAACAAGGATCACATTAGATTTCACCTTGTCCTTGTCTTAAGTGGTTATTGATACTGATCATCATAACCTACCATTGGGTTTGGGAAGTTGTTATCATAGTTCCCATCATCCTTAAACATGAATAACAAAAATATAGTGTAACAACCTGAATCTATAGCCAATCAAATGGTGACCTATACACGGTTTTCCACATGACCTCAACTGAGTTTCCCCAAACACCAGAGGCTGACGACTAGTATCTAGGGCCTTAGTGACTCATTGGAGAAACTATTCCATCATTTGGTAAAGTATGAAGCAGAAGGAAAATAATAAACAATTGCGGAAGTAGTTAATAGCATAAAACAACTGAAACTAATAGTAGAAGCAATGTGTAATATAAAAATGATGCAGCATGGTACATGTATCTGTGGAAAGAAGTAAACAAAGAAACATGCTGAAGTACAACTGAAATCCCATTAGTAAATGAAAACAGTAAACTCCAGCAGCATCGCAAGCCTAAGCGCAGTCCCATGCTCTCCAGCTCTAACCAAAAATCAAGCACTAGAGGTAGAAGGGCCACAATCCCTATCCACACCTGCAACCATATAACCTGTTTGGGATGAAAATCAGGACCCAAATAGGGTGTACGACTAATATTAGTAGGCAACCACCACAAGATCTGTGTCCTACTGTCAGTGAGCGATATAACAAAAGTGATGGAAAAAAATGTAGCATAGAAATAGGAGTACACTAAAGTAAACAATCCTAAAAACCACCATTCACATTTATTTATTAATTTAATTCAATCATTTAATCATCTACAAAAGAATCTAGAAAAAAGCTCTATAATCCAAAGGCATAGCAGGTAACACAATAGGTATCTCAACAGACTACCTAACAACAAGTCGTACAATAACCAAGCTTGTTCTTTAGTTTCGTGGACTCATCACAACCAACCAACATTAATTTATCAAGATGACACTATGGGTGGCTCACGCGGGCAGACCCCAATGGTCACGTATTCAACAAAGGAAAATACACTCTAAGGAAGCACCCATCATCAATTCCCCCTATGGTCTTGCTGCGATACTACAGACTCTCTGAGGAAGAACTTATGTATAATTCCCCCTTTATTCCAGATTCAATAATTATCAGACCCTCTAAGAGAGCACAAAGTCAATCTCCCTTATAGTCTTCTAGTTTTAATAATTAAATAGGCCCTCTGAGGAAGAACTCAATGTCAATTCCCTATATGGTCTTGCTATGCCAGGTTCCCGCATCCATGAGTAAAAGAAATCGTACGTAACTGATTCATAGAATCCCTAAGTATGTTAAAAAAGTACTTGGATAACAGATACAATGCGTCAATAACATTTAAAATGCTGGAAACACATGTAATTTTTCATATCAAGGCAGGCAATCAGTGTAACCAGGTTTTCCTCATAGGAAACCTAATCCAAATGGTGATAGACAACCAAAACAAGGAAAACACCCATGGGGTGATCCTTAGACATGATAAAAAGAAATCATTATTCATCTAACAACCTCACGCACACAAGCAATATAAGGCAGATAATATTACAGGATCAAACCCTAACCTGAGATACCTGGTACATGGGTATCCGGCACTTTTGCACCAAAATTGAACGATATTTAATGTAAGGCCTCAAACCACCTACCTCTAAGGTTTTGACGAAAACCCCATCAATGAATAATGCACAAGAAACTCGGGTTGATTCTCCAAGAACCCGCCTTAGATCCCTTCTCCTAACAAGACCAAGACCCAAACACATCAAATTTTGCATCTGCACACTTAGATCTACCCATAACGGGCATAGATATAAGAAACCAAGGGAAGAGGAGAAGTATATCTAAGTAGATATAAGAAAACAATCAATAACAAAGGAGAACAATCATATACATCAAGAATCCAGCTTCGATATTCCAAGAGAAGCCTTCAGATCGCCTCCGGAACACTTGGGAGATGTTTTACAACCATCAAGGGAGAGTAATCCCGATTTATGGCCACATAGGGGCTTAAACGAGCCTAATTAGTGGCAAAAAGATTAATATCCACAATTTAAGGATCTAATTTAAGTGCCCGCATGGTTTTCTCTCACGGTTTAACAAACCGTGTGCTAACTGTGCGGTCTGTATTGCCTTGTAAACACTCTACACATGGTCTCTTCACATAGTTTCCCTTAACCGTGTGACAACCATGCGGTCACCACTGCCTTGACTGCCAGCTACGCACGGTCTGCCGCACGGTTAGACAAACCGTGTGCCACCCGTGTAGCTCCTAGTTTTTCCTCAAAACATCATTTCAAGTTTCCTCGACTCTCCCAAGCATCACCCTTAACATTAAAACCAAGAAAAACAACAACCAAGGGTTCAAATAACAGAAAATAAGATCCAGGTTCTTACAAACTTCCCCCTTAAATAAATCCGTCCCCGAATTTCCTAACATGACATAAAAGAAGATGCCTCGAACAACTCTGGCCACTGTGATCGTACATCGACCTCCCTCGACCCAGTCTCGTCATGTACTCTCCCGTGATTCCGTAGCACCTGTACTAGAGGAACAAAACGACCACAGAGAAACATGGAACTACGATCAATATTCCTAATAGGATGCTCCTCGAAAGATGAATCCTACTCCAACTCAACCTCCTCGGGTTGAAAAACATGAGGCGGTTCTGAGAAATACTGTTGAAGCTGAGAAACATGGAAGACATCGTGCGTAGCTTAGTACATCTAAGGTAACTGAAACCTGTAAGGAACCATCCCGACTCTACAGAACCTCAAACGGCCCAACGTATCTCGGTGAAAGCTTTCCATGTATCCTAATCCTCTTATGTCCCAACCTCGGGGTAACACATAAGAAAACCTAATCTCTGACCTTGAACTCTAAAGGTCATTTCCGCTGATCATCATAATATTTCTACCGAGACTGTGTGGTATCCATCCTCTTCCAAATCAACTCCACCTGCTTGGTGGTCTCCTGAATAAGACGAGGTCCCAACATAGCTACCTCTCCTACCTCCAGCCGACAGAAGGGTGATCGACACGACCTACCATATAAAGCCTCATAAGGTGCCATCTGAATAGTTGCTTGAAAACTATTATTATAGGAAAACTCCACTAAGGATATTGGTTTCTCCCAAGAACCTCCAAAATCAAGGACGCATGCTCACAACATATCCTCCAGCACTTGAATCATGCATTATGACTGGCCATCTGTCTGGGGATGGTAAGCCATACTCAGAAGTACCTGTGTACCCAAAGCCCTCTGTAGCCCCTGCCAGAAATGTGAAGAAAAGCGGGAATCCCTATCTGAAATGATAGTGTTCGGAACCCCATGAATTCGTACCACCTCATTAATGTACAACCTCCCAATCTCATCCACATCGAGGGTTTCCTTGATCGGAAAGAAATTATCAACCTTCGTGATCCGGTCAACAAAAACCCAAACCACATCATTCCCTTGAGAAGACCTCAGTAACCCTTTCATTAAGTCCATCGTCACATCATTCCATTAAAACTCAGGAATGGGTAACTGCTACAAAATCCCTTCTGGTCGTTGATGCTTTGCCTTCACCTGATGACATGTGGAACACCGCATAACAAAACTAGACACATACTTCTTCATACCTGGCCACCAATATTGACATTGTATGTCTCAATACATCTTTATGACACCAGGATGAACTTACCAAGCCGAAGCATGAAACTCCCGCATCAGCTCCTCACATATGTCTACTAGAACCCATACGCGACCATGAAAATGTAACACCTCATCATCTCCCCACTGTCCACCCAAGAGTAGTGTCTCCACCTAACTCACCCTCTAGTAGGGCTAGGCCTTCTGAGTCTGATAGCTATCTCATTAGAACTTGATCCATAAGAGTAGAGGTAACAACTATAGAAGAAATAACTATCTTTCCTTGGTTGTCATGCACCTCTAAATGCATCTCAGAGAATAGATCCATAAGCTTTCACTTGCTATTGGCCTCCTGAAATGACTGTAACTGAGTCCTCCTACTTAGTGCGTCTACTACAGCATTGCCTTTCCCAGGCGTATAAGAAAGCTTGATGTCAAAAGACTGTAGGTTCTTGACCCACATCCATTGTCTCAGATTTATGTCACACTATGTGAAGATAAACCTGATGATCTTGTGGTCAGTATATGCCACAAAATTATCTCCTAGAAGATAATATCTCCAACAACACAAAGCATGAACAACTGCGGCCAACTCTTGGTCATGCGTAGGATAGTTCTTCTCATGTGGCCTCGACTGTCAAGATCCATATGCAAAAAAATGATCCTCCTGCATAAGCACTTCTCCAAGCCCGATACCAGATGCATCACAAAAAACTATATAACTCTTTCCCGTATCTGAAAAAACTAGGATCGGTGATGAAGTCAATCTCCCCTTCAACTATTGAAAGGATAAATCACAGGCTTTTGACCAAATGTACTTCAACCCCTTATTAGTCAAGCTCGTCAATGGCATTTCTAAGCATGAGAAGTCTTGTGTAAACCACCTATAGTAACCAGCCAGCCCCAAGAAACTCCACACCTCGAAGACATTCTTCAGTTGTTCCCTGTTAACTACTGGTCTCAACTTCTCTGGGTCTACTGATACTCCTGTCTCTGAGATTACATGACCCATGAAGTGAATCTCGTCAATCCAAAAGTGGAAATTTGAGAGTTTATCATATAACTGATGCTCTCTCAGTGTACTCAATAACATATCAATATGGGTAGCATGGTCGTGTCGATTGTGAGAATACACCAAGATATCATCCACGAAAACCACCACGAAGGAATCTAAGTAAGGATGGAAAACTCTGTTCATCAACACCATGAAAACCACTAATGTGTTTGTGAGACCGAATGACATCACCAAATACTTATATAGACCATACCTGCTCCAGAAGGCTGTAATAGGTATATCTGATGGTCTGATGCACAACTAATGGTAGTCAGATATCAAGTCATTCTATAAGAACACCCTGGATCCTCAAAGCTGGTCATAAAGATCATAAATCCTTGGCAAGGGATATCTGCTCTTGACCGTCAACTGGTTTAGCTTCCGATAATCCACACAAGGCCGCAAAGTACCATCCTCATTTTTCGTAAACAAAACAGGCGAACCCCAAGGGGAAGTACTGGGTCGGATAAAAACCTTTTCCTGGAACTCCTCCAACTGCTTCATGAGATTTTGTATCTCAGGCATAGCCATTCTATAAGGAGGTATGGATACCAGTGCTTCTCCTGGCACAAGATGAAAAGATAAGTCTACCTCTCGCTCCAAAGGAAACCCTGAAAAGTCTTCTGGAAATACATCCAAAAAACAATCAACCACTAGAGGATAATCCATCTGAGAAGTCCCTTGATCGTTCAGATATAAACTAGAAATCTAGGCTGTAACACCACCCAACCCACGACGCTCTGGTCAACCTCTTCTCACCAGGACATCCCATTTTCCCTTATGAAGAAAATACCTGCCCTCTAGTGATGTGAAATTCACCCTGTGATGATAATAGTTTACAAAGGCTTGAAAAGGAACTAGCCAGTCAATTCCGAGAATGGCATCATAACCTGTCATTTCAAGGGCATAAAGATCCCATAAGAATTGACACACACCAACCTCAAAGGGGCACTCCTTGCACTGACACACACTAATAGTTCTATGTCCCAAGGGAGTATCTAGTGTCATCATATCCTCAGACATAAAGATAGTAAGTCTTAGGCTCTCCATAGTGTGAAATGAAATAAATATATGAGAAGCTCTTGTATCGAAAAGTGATGAAGATAAAACCGAGGCTACTAAAATCATACCTCACACTGTGGAAGGTCCATGATCCTGCTCCTGATGAATCTGCTCCACCGCAAATGTCTGGATAGTACTACGGCACTATGCAGCAGCCTGAGATCCCTGAGATGATCCTCTCTGAGCCTAACCACCACATCCATAGCCTCTACATAGGCCTAAACTACTCAAAGAACTCCATCCCCCAGTCTACTACGGAACTGGTAATCATGCGCCTGTATGTGGAGTCGAAATAGATCCTCCTTCACTAGCTCTTCAAAGAAGAACCTTGCAAAACCACTGCAGGTGACCCATCTTGCCCCAAGCTCGGAACTCCACTGGGTCCCACGGGATTTGTGGATTCTTATGCCCGTCTTTACCACATTGGTAGCACACAACCTTGCAACCCGAAGGAACATCTCACTTCCTTGAGTCACCTTGTGTAGACTCTCGGTGGTGCTTCCTACTATCAGTAGAAAGAGTACTGACTCTGTATGCTGAACCGCCATGGCTCACTACTCCATTATCCCTCAGATTACTCTCTGTTATCAATTCCTGGTTGACTATCAAAGAAATAGAATCCAACTGGAAGACTTTCACCTACGATCTGATGTCTAGTCTGAGTCCCACCTCAAACTTCTTTGTTAAGAAAATATCATCATTCCCCATAACGGGAGTGAATCACTGCAGTTCAATGAAGCGGGAGGAATACTCCATAACTGAAAGAGCCCCCAGCTTCATGTTCATGAACTCTCTGGCTCTGTCAACCCTCAGCGTCGCTAGGTAGAATTAGTTGTAGAACGTACGCTAAAACTCCTCCCAAGAAACTATCTGCTGACACCATGCCTGAGAAACTACATCCCACTATCTCTTGGCGGAATCTTGCAGAATATAAGTCACGAGATTCAACTTTTTGTCTGGTGGTGTCTTGGGATGATCAAAGATAGAAACCATAGCTTTGAATTAGGATTCATCTGCCTGAGGTCCTCAATCTCTAGAGAACGTGGGAGGATGCTGTTACTGGAAGCCTCGCATAAGATCTGCCATAGACTGGGAAGGTTGTTAAGCTCCCTGAAAGGTCTGTATGAACCTCTTGAATGCCTCACGGAACTATGTGTCTGCACCAGTATCCGGGATAACTTTTGGTGCCATATCTGGCGTACGATCATTGTAAGACCCCTAACGTGAAACAGGAGGGCATCTTGGCGGAATGATTCTACTAGGTCAAGCACACCTTTATCTACGACGAGCGTAGTTGCAAACATAAAATAGTGAAAATGGAAAAGTACTGGAAAAAATATTAAGACTGAAAAAACATGGTTACACGACATGTTCCAGAAATATTTACTTGGGCGTGTACACCGGCCAAACTGGTTGTGTAAACCCAATCTACAAAGCGTGTTCTTAAAGATTCTTCCCATCCACGTTGTTAGTCACACGAGATGGTACACGGCCACAACTACACGGCATGTAAAAAATGTGCACGACGTGTTGTCCATATGATTTTCCAACCCATGTATTCAATTACACAGCTGGATCACCCGGAAGGAAATTACATGGCATGTAACCGCGAAAAGTAGTTCTTCTAGAACAGAAAAATACATGGCATGTGTTCATAAGGCCACACACTATGTTATTTGGGTTCCTGGGTAGTAGGCATACAAAACTTCACAAAACCACTGAATAACACTGAAAACCAGCACCTGTGTGTTGAATTTCGATCTATGGGGCCCATACTCCCCGCGAATCAAAGCACGGCATCATAACGATGCATATAAAAAGTAAAATGTAAGATAATACCATGATAAACCAAATTCTGATCCTCGTGGTCCCATAAAACCTCTAAGACCAATGCTTGGCATCCATGCTAAATAACCTGTAAAATAAACAATACGCTATCTGCATAGAAGGTATCTTTATCACAGCAACTATCACAACATTATGCATAATCTATCACGACCTATATCAAAACAGCATGCAATTTCTAATGCACCCTAGATGGCATGGTAAAATGCATGACATGTGATTTTCTAACCAGTACCTATATGATGCATGATATGGAATGCCCTCATCTCATTGGGTTGCAACCAAATAGAACCAAAATCATATAAACTGTAACAACACAAAACAAGTGCATCACCCAACGGTGAAATATAATCAACTGTAACAATTGAAAAAACTAAAAATTGAAATTACGAGGTAATATATGTTTTCCCTGTACATGGTTTAATTACTCCCGAGCATAATTAATTACCAACTACCCATTCCTTCCTATCCCTTTCTATTGTGGCCAAACAGTAACGAAATAGAAAATAAAGAAAACTCTTATGATACCACTTTGTAACGACCCGAATCCGGAACCACTCAATTGGTGCCCCGTACCCGGTTCACCACATGACCTCAAGAACATTTCAGCTAATGCCAAAGGCTGCCGACTAGCAGCGAGGGCCTTGGTGAGTCAGTGGGGAAACTATGACCTCATTTGGTAAACTATGTAATGGAAGAAAAATAATAAACAATAGTGGAAGCAGTTAACATCATACAACAACTGAAACTAATAGTAGAAGTAATGTGTAATATAAAAATGATGTAGCATGGTACATGTATATGTGGAAATCAGTAAACAAAGAAACATGCTGAAATACAACTAAAATCAAAGTACTAAAAGTAAGCAGTAAACTCCAGCAACATCACAAGCCTAAGATCAGTCCCTTTCTCTCCAGCTATAACTAGCAATCAACCACCTGAGGTAGAAGGGCCACAATCCCTATCCATACCTGCAACCATATAACCTGTTTGGGTGGAAAAGAAGGACCCAAACCGGGTGTGATACTAATCCCAGTAGGCAACCACCACAAGATTTGTGCCCTACTGTCAGTGAGTGATATAGAAAAAGTGATGGAAAAATAAATGAAGCATTGAAACAGGAGTATACTAAAGTAAACAATCCTAAAAACCTCCATTAACATTTATTTATTAATTTAATTAAATCATCTAATCATCAACCAAATAATCTTGCAAAAATCTCTATAATCTAAAGGCATAATAGGTAACACAACGGGTATCTCAACAGACTACCTAACAACAAGCAGTACAAGACCCACGCTTCTTCTTTGTCTTGGTGGACTAATCACAACCAACCAAAATTAATTTATCAGGCTGACCCTCTGGGTGGCTCACGAGGGCAGACCCGTATGGTCACATATTCAAAAAAAGGCAAAGACACTATGAGGAAGCACTCATCGTCAATTCCACCTATGGCCTTTCAACGAAACTACAAACTCTCTGAGGAAGCACTTACGTCTAATTCCCCCTTTAGTCTCGATTTGATAATTATCAGAACCTCTAAGAGAGCACAAAGGCAATCTCCCTTATGGTATCGTAGTGGTAATAATTAAACATGCCCTGTGAGGAAGCACTCAACATTAATTCTCCTTATGGTCTTGCAACGCCAGGATCCCATAGCACTGAGTAAAAGCAATAGTACGTAATCGATTCATAGAAGCCCTAAGTATGTTCAACAAACTACTTAGCTAATAGCTACAATGCATCAAAAACATTTGAACTATAGGCAACACATTCAATTATTCATATCAAGGAAGACAATTAGTGTAACAAGGTTTGCCTCATGGGCAACCTAAGCCAAATGGGGATAAATAGCCAAAACAATGAAAACACCCATGGTGTGATCCTCAGACATGCTAACAAGAAATCATTATTCATATAACAACCTCAAGAGCACAAGAAATATAAGGCGGATAATATTACAGGATCAAACCCTAACCCGAGATACCCGGTAGATGGGTATCCGACACTTTTGCACAAAAACTCAAAGACATTTAACATAAGGCATCGAACCACCTACCTCTATGGTTTTGATGAAAACCCCAACAATGAAGAATGCACAAGAAACTCAGGATGATTATCCAAGAACCCGCCTTATATCCATTCTTTTAACAAGACCATGACCTAAACTCATCAAATTTGTCATCCACACACTTAGATCTACCCATAATAGGAATAGATCTAAGGAACCGAGGGAAGAGGAGAAGTATATCTAATAAAACGATCAAGAGTGATCACATAACTCAAGAATCTGGCTTCAATTTTCCATGAGAAGCCTTCAGATCACCTCCGGAACTCTTGAGAGAAGTTTTCCAACCAGTAAGGGAGAGTAATCCCGAGTTATGGCCACTTAGGGGCTTAAACAAGGAAATTAGAGGCAAAAATATTTTGATCCACAATTTAAGGATCTAATTTAAGTGCTCGCACAGTTTTCTCGCACAGTTTAACAAACCGTGCAATAACCGTGTGGTCTATAGTGCCTTGTCAACCCTCTTCGTACGATCTCTTCGCACAGTTTCCCTTAACTGTGTGACAACCGTGTGGTCTCCACTGCCTTGAGTGCCAGCTACGCACGGTCTGGCTGTACGGTTAGACAAACTGTGAGCCGCCCGTGAAGCTTCCTGTTTTGCCTCAAAACCTCATTTCAAGTTTCCCCGAATCTCCCAAGCATCACCCTTAACTTTAAAACCAAGAAAAACATCAACCAAGGGGTCACATACCTAAAAAGAAGATCAGGGTTCTTACATATAGAAGGTGCATTAGAAGTATCTTTTCCCCTATTTTTATCTTTTCCAACTTGAACCATTAGATCAATAATAATTTGACAAATATCCCTACCTAACACACTTAAAAAACATTTTATATAGAATAATACAATTACCCCATGTTTTTAAGCATTTGGACCATTAAGGAAGGCTTATATTCTTTTTTCAATGATTTTTAGATTTTCCTTAAAACTCAATATTCAATTTTTTATTAAATCAATGATATTGATACATACCTATAACCTCTATTTAAATATTTATTTCACAGTTGAAAACCTCTTCGGAACTAATAATTTATTTTATATAAAATTTAATTCATTGAAATGGAGTTAATGAACTGAAGAACCGCTCAATTTTACATTTTGGTTGTATTATAATACTAGAAGTGTACTTTAAAATTATTATTAAATTAGCCTCATGGGTATTGATGGGTTCATCATCCCTTTGATTCAACTCAATAAACTCCTTTTCCATCTTCTTATGAAGAAAACCAAAAATGTACTTATTGGAGAATAATTTCTAAAACTCATCCTAATATATAGATTCAATTTCATCTTACATCCTCATTTTTAGGATTATAGTCCTACACTTGTATACTTCACCTTATAAATGTTAAATAAAGATAATGATATTATCATGTTCCAAAAATTAAATAATGATGAATATTTTTTGAGTTTCACTTATCCAGTGTTTAGAAATAAGTGGATTAGAAGAACCACTGAAAAAGGTGGACATTTCCTCATGAAGGACTTAATAGAATGTTGTTCCATTATTTTCTGATTTCGAAAATCAGAACGATTTGTAGTTTGAAAAAGCTATTTGAGAATGGGAATAAAGTTTTTAATTCCATAACCCACAACATTCAGATTCCCAAAAGAACAATCATTACAGTTAACATCACTGTCACCATTAATAGGGTTCTTTGGTTTCCAACCATTCACTAAAAATAAAATAATTGTGAATGAAAAAATTATCCTATAGAGGAACCAACTAATAATGACAACTAACTTATAGGTTCAATAAGTTATGACACCCTTATTATGATATGACTCCCTAAGTTTATCATATGTTATTCATATAATTCATCTTTTTAAATTCATCATGTTAGTTCATGATGAGTTTAGAAATTCCATAATGATATCTCTCTAGAGTGACAAACTAGGTGCGTAGTAAGTCCCATGATCACATAACAAGTTATGCTTGAGTTCATCCAGACAAACCTCGTATGATTTTTTATTCATAGGTAAATTACGTGAGAACCATGTCCTTTTTTAGTATCCAAATAAGGTTGTATTTATAGAAAAAAAACTCACTCTCTCATTTAATAAAATCCCTCGACATTATCTTATACTTTTCATTATCCTTTAGTGTATCCTCAGACATGTCCTTAAAGTTTTCACTATGTTTTTCTCTTCATATTTTTGAAAAGATAACTATAATTTTTCTTTAATATCAACTATAGAGACTCTAACGATTTATAAATTAACATTACACCAAATTTTAGGGGTACTTAATAAATTAATCAAGTAGAATCTCAAGGAAAATATTAAAATAGTGCCTTTGGAAACATGGAAACATTAAAAAAGGTACATAATTGAGCTATGCTATCCCCAACAAGGTTCTCCATGACTAGAAGCCTTCTTGGAAACATCACAAATAGTACATATATTCATAACATGGGGGAAGTGAAACATAAAAATTAGTGAGCTCAGAATCTCAGTAAGGGTAATAAAGGGAGATATTTTAGCATAAACATTAGCATAAGGGTATGATAATGTGATCATAACCATAGAAGGTCCTACCCTCCAAATCAATGATCATAAAATTAAATGATGGAAAAATATTGGTAGTTTATATAACATGAATCATAAGGGGTTATAGAGAATAATCCATGAATTACTAACATTAGAGTAATTCATGGATATGTGGAATATAAATGAACATGTAATATCATTCCATATATGCCAAGACCCATTTCTATAACTTATCAGGGAACTTTATGGGGACTACACCTACTAGGAGGGACACACTACCATCACCATTCGCAGTCCCTACTATATATGGGATCAGGTTGCCCAATATTTCCATGGTGGACCAGGTTCCCCATATTACCATAGTGGATTGGGTTTCCACATTTTGCTACAGTGGATCATGTTTCTCCATCTTCCCTTAGTAGATCTAGTTTTTTCATCTTCCCATTGTGGATTGGGTTTCCCCAATATTCCAAAGAAGATTAGGTTACCCCATCTTCCCAAATTGGATCTTGTCTATCAAATAAATTCCCACAACCTTCTCCCAAGATATAAATCTTCACCCAATGCATTGAAGGGGGACATAGGCCAGCCCATATCATTATAAAATCATACATATTTGTTCCTCAAGATAATTATAGTTTCATCACATCATGACTGATTAAAAGAGACAGGTTTCATAAAAATAACATCATAACCAATGAAATGGAATGGGTATCATAAAAAATTCATCATATCATTACCTATGAAAAATAGATAGGTCTCACAATCATTTAACCAAATATGTACCCATGAAAAGAACTGTGTTTCATAAGAATATAACATGTGAAAGAGTAACATTCTTTCTAACATTATAACCCATGATAGAGAATATTGTTTTATAAACATGAAACAAAAAATACACTCGCCATTCATATTAAATATATTAATGAAACATTTTTCTATAATGGAATCATTAACTCTAATGGTTTTTATCTTAGATAGAAAATAACATTGATATTTCATTTAAAAATGTTTCTTTCGGAAAATATTCATTATTTTTGGGAAAATTTATTAAATTAATAAATATTATTGAAAACCATTTTCTTTCAAGTTAATATGAAAAAATATTAAAAAAATCATTGAAATCATTTTTGTAAAATAATTAATTCGACATCATATAATTAAATCTAGAAAACATTTTGAGAAACAATTATTTTAAAATAGTTTAGAAATAGATAATGGATTCCTGAGAAAAACCAAACATTTTTTTAAATAATTTATCAATGAAAATTTTATTAAAATTTAATTTTAAAAAACTTATTATAAAATATTTTATAAAATAAGTATTTTGAAATTCATTTCATGTGTCTCGAAGTATGTAAATTGAGACAAAACTATATTTCTGATTTGTTAACTTTTGAAATATAAATCCTATGAATGAGAGATCAAAAAATGGATTTGAAAATTACCATAAATTAATTTTTGATAACAAAGGTTCATATTCAGTGGATGTATATAGATCATTCAAAATAAGTTAGTGGTTAATGAGACATAAATACAATTGAAAAAGTGATACTGTGAATCACATTACCTTATTCCTTGATTATCATCGTACTTGTATAATACTCATGTATAATTTATATATGTTTATTATGAATATTTTAAAAAACTATATTAATATATATAATACAATATTTGGATTTATTATGACATTATATTATCCTTTAGTCAACAATTCCATGTTAAGCTCATACATTAGGAAATATATGCTTTGTTTTTCTTACTTGTTTCATAATTTGTTTTATTTTTGGTCCTTATAGTTATATAATGATTGAAATAATGTAAAATATAATATGAAAATAATATATATTTATTATATATTTATTCATAATAATATATAAAATATATTAATATTAAATGGAATACACGGTTCATGGAGACTGCAAACAGTACATACAAATGAACAATGTTTTTGTTTCATTATCTTATTTAATGAATAGAAATAATAGAAATAAATGTATATATATATCATAATTAAAGTAACAAATTTAAATAATATATATCATATAATTTCACTATATACATCCTTAATACATTACATGTATAGTGTGAACGAATTACAATACTTTTAGGAGGCGGTAATCCACATTTCCCCAAACGAAATTATCATATTTACCCAAAATATAAAGCATTTATGTATATGTTATATAATAATAATACAAGAATAAATAAATCATAAATATCATATATCTCATAGAAAATATATGTTTTCATCATAATTTCTTACCATGCCAGTTGTTAATGAAAAACCAAACAACATCGTCTCACGAGGGGGTAGTGCGCAGTACACAAGTGCAGAATGTTCGTGACCCATTAGATGGAAGTGTGTGTAAGTGTAGGTAAAAAAATTATAAAAAAAATATTTATTATAATAATTTTATAATATAATCATGGAATAAAAATATTTTATATGCTAGATAATTATAATAGAGTAAATGATCTTGTGGGAGGATGTTACCTCTTATTATAGTAATTGGTTTTCGATCTCACCAAAGGGATTCCTTGGATCAATTTATACACAAGGTTACTCTTCACGAATGATGGGAGGTATTTTAGAATATATAGGTCCAAATATTGGTCAAGATAACGTGAATTGAGATATTTGAAGAAGTTTTTGGGGTGAGTGCATTTTATTGTGGAGGAGGAGTGGCATTCTTGTTAAATTTTCAAAAAAGAATTCCAATATCTTTTTTTTCTATGAAATGTGGCTCAAATAATTTTCCAAATCTATGAAAAGTTAGGATAGTGTCTCTATATGTCCATTAAAGCAATTTTTGACATTCTTATTGGTCATTTAGGGATTTATGATTAATGCTTAGTCCTTTGTTAATCTAATTTCCCTCTTAATCACATTAAATAATTTTAATCAAATTAACTAATATTTTTGGTCAAAAATATGTTGAACATATTAAAAATTTATTAATGTTTATGATTCCAAAAATTTAATCAATAATTCAAAATTCAAAACATATATTTGGCATAAATTAATTTAAAATCAATCACATATATATGTCTCAACAATGAGTATTATAAGAAAAAAAATGTTTTGAATATTTTGATATACTATGTCAATGTGAATGTGGTTCCAATGACTAATGTTGGAATAATTTATTTAAAATTTATATAATAAAACATTATAACTAAATTAAAATAAAATTTTACTATATAAATAACTTATAATAAAAATAATTTATGAAGAAAAATTCAATATTTTTACTTTTCATCAAAACTCGATGTTTTTTTTTTTGAAAAATGACAATAAATCACCTGAAGATAATTTTAAAATTAGGAATTATAAAATTAAGATTATTAAATAAAATTAAATTTATTATTTTTTCTAAACTTAATTTTATTATATTTCTCATAAGAACATAATAAGTAGTTTATTTTAGAATATTGTATTTTTAAACATATGAAGAAATTACTAATATTAATGTTTCTATTATCAATATTTAAAAAAACATTAAAAATAATGTACTAAAATAATATTTATTACTAATCATATTAATATGTTTTATAGATAGTGTATAATTATATCATTTAAATAATTTATAGAAAAAAATGATGTTTTTTATATATTCAATGTTTCATGTAACGTAGCTAAGTCAATGTTGCGTATAGAAAAAAATTATAATGAGGCAACATAAAATGAATTTTTTAATTATTGTATCATGTAATGAACAAAATGAAGCAAAAATAATTTATTCAAAAAAAAGTTTTATAAAAACTCATGGTGTTACAAACATATCATATTTTTATTTTGCACAATGAGTTAGGGAACACATTGGGAATATTGTGAAAGATGATATGAGGTTCTGGTGGTCTTATACAATAGTGGATGTTTCAAATACCGAAATAAGGTGGTGGTGAGATAAAATTTAGTGTGGGGAGAAATATAGATGGAAATTTTTTGGTTTTTGTTGTGATTAGTGTGCTGGGTTAGATTCACTAATGTTAGTACAACTCTAGTGTTTTGGACATTATGATGAGCATTGGCTTGAATTTTTCCGGTTGAGTGCCTTGAGTGATTTGGTTGTGATTTGGATGTTCGATTATGGAATGAGGCTATTGGGCCTCCATTTTCATACCAACATATATTGGGACATGTGTTGGAAAAGCATGTGTTTTTCATTAGGCGATTCCGATCTTAGCTCACCATTAATGCTTAAAAAATAGGGTAAGATGGTGTTAAGCGATTTTGGCCATGACATTAAAATAGGATAGGGATGATAGAGTGTCGATGGAATATTACATGGTGAAATGATGTTATGTAATTTTTTTTGTGTCATAAGTTGTGTAGTGTTTTTGAACTTCCTTTTGAGGATGATGTAGTTTATATAGAGATTGTGTCTAATGCGTCATTTTAGAGGCATCCAATTTATATAGTGGATATTATTGAGAAATTATTGTGGGTAAAGAATAGGAAATTAGTTCTAGTGTTATGGAAATATATTAATATTTAGGAATAAAATTTGAAGAGTGAGATGGATATGTAGTCCTAGTGTCTTAATCTATTTTCCTTGGAATATTTGTAATTCTTGGGAGGTGTGGCTTGAGGAATATCCATTATAATGTTAGTGGTTATAGTATGCCATTATTTTAATGACTTGATTCCTTGTTTATTTTTTGGTTTAAATCATTAAATGTTGGTCATTAAATGTTTTTTGAGTTTATGTGAAGTCTCTAGGGGATTTTTTGTTGATTTAGGACACAAAAGAGATGTAAAATGGCCATATAATAAAAGTCACAGAGAAAGTGTAGGGTAAGTAGTAACCGTGTGACCAAACTATGATTTATTGTATTGGTGTGACATGGATACTAAAACACTTAAAGAGGGAAACATGAACTACATTGGCTTGGAAAAATCCAATCAACACTATTACTGCATGGTTTGTCAATACTTGTGGGATCCCGATGAAGCTGTGTGACCTAGCCACCTCATGAATAGAGGTTAGCACATTGTTGTTGCATGGTTTGACTAGTCGTGTGCCCAAAATCACGATCCTTATTAAAACTACGGTTATACCTATTTTACCTCTTGTGACTTATGTGTTTTAAATCAAGATTCTCATCAATTATTCCTCTATCTTCCCTAGTGATGAGCCAAACCCACATAATCTTCCCAAGGGTTATCTCCCTCATTTTTAAGCAGTTTGGAGCAATTTTTTGTGAAGATATATTATCCAGGTGTGTCTAAAATTATTCTATGATAATTAATTTGTATTTGGTTTTGTGGAATTGTTATCTTCCTTATGAATCCTAGGAACCCTATTTTTCTTGAAAATTTTAGGTTGGGGTTTTAAAGGGTGTTTGAGTTAGAATTAATGGATATGGTTATGTAATCATTAATATTATAAATAAATATAGGTTTTATTAAATTCATATCCCATATTTTGTTGATTATTTATGTGTATGTATTTATTCACTGGTTTCATTTTGTTTGACACTTAATTTACATGGTAGAGCAGATAAAATTGTTAGGTAAATGATTAATTTAATCCTTCATAAACCTCATTGGATGCATTGGGGTCAATTTGATCGGGTTATGGGCCAATCATGGGTTGTGATGCACCTTGAACATGTAAATTGAAATCTTAAATTAAATTTAAAATTTTTTGGACATAGAACCCATGATAATTGTGTTGAAATGTTATCTTGGGTTTTGAAATTAAAATGTTGGTAATTGTTTCTAGTTGTTAATAATGATTAAGGGGTAATTGTTTATATTGTTAATGGAATAAATGATTATGGATTATAATTGGTAATTTTTTATATTATAAAATACATTTAAATGATAAATGCCTTAATTTCGTTATGGTATGTAAATGAGAATGTGTTAATTGGCTAAGAGTTAATAATGGAATATTTATTGAATGATTTTTTTGTAAATAATGAATGTCTTAAATGGTTATGGTGTAGGTTTGGTAAATGTGTTATGCTTAAAGAATCATGTGAACATGGATTGGTGGTATGTGAGGTATTGAATTAAGGTTCTACTACCATAGTTCTAGTTGGAATGAGTCTCCAAACACCACCACTAGAATTCATTGGTTAGGGGGTCAGGTTGAGGCTCTATTCCCCTAAAGGTTTCATTTGATGAGAATTACTTAACGGAGGCTATATGGCATGTTTGATGTAATTATTTGTATAATGGTTTCCCATGTAAGATGGGGAAAATGGATTATCCCTCTATACATAGTATTTCATCGGTATAGTCCATAGTTTAGTTGATGAAAATACCTAAACCTTGGTGAAAATAATTAAATTGGTTTAGTTGAATATTATTAGATAATAAAACCTGATTTATCTTTTTATTATCTTGTCGTTCATTTAGTATATTCATGTACTATATGTTTTGGAAATATATTTTGTAAACACCACTAGTTGCGGCCTACCATGTTATATGAAAACCATAATTGGGCCCCCATTGAGTAGTAGAGTAGATTTCATGCTTGCAGGTCAAGACAAGGGAATGTGCCCTATGTTATAAGGTTGATATGCATGGGTTTTACATGTATTAGGGATACAGACATGGTTACAAGACATTTTTTTTGGGATTATTCCATTTTTATTCATTTTGGGGTTTCCTTACAGTTCGCAATGTATGAAAATACATAACATATTTACTATTTACATGTGGTCTTATAACCAGTTTTGGGAACTGATTGGTAATTAATGTTCATTGGTTATATGGATTCATATATTTATTAATATTATATATCATGGATTACACTAATTTATACTATAAATTCACCCTGTATAATTCATTTGAACCTCTCGTATAGTCATTAGCCTTTGGCATGTAGTGAGGCACTCTTGAGGTCAAGTTGAAACATGACTTGGGGCACCATTCATAGTGGCTATTAGTATGGGGAATTTAAACCATATATCATTATAATCAGGGGGATAACTGGCCAGTTCGAATATCAAACTATATCTTAGTCACATTAGGATAAATGGTCCAAATGGATTCCACTATATACCATAGACATTAGGGTGTTAAATACCCACCCAAATATCACAATATATCACAATACTTTTGGGGAAATGTAGCCCACCTAGATATCATGATATATCATAGTCATCAATGGGTTTTAGTCCCACATGGATGTCGCAACATATCATTATCACTAATTGGATAAATATATTTACCACATGTCAATATATATAATCATGATTAGGGAAATAAGTATATTTGTTACATATAACAACATATCATAAATATTGGTGGGATATGTTTCCCACTAGGATATCTCTATGTAACATAATTATATCTGTCAAAAATTAACCCAAACCCAATATACCATACCGAGGTAGGAATATGTTCCATACAACCTATTCCACTCATAACATCTATATTAGGGTAAAACCATCATAGAATCATTATTCTAATTTTCTTCAGTGTAAACACAAAAATGGGAATCCCTCTGTACTTATCTACACCACATCAATGATTGAACAACCCTTATATGTTATTTATCTCATTCTTATATCTATTTTTATAGACCATAGATTAATGATTATTGTAATACCAAATATATCAACGGTCATAATGTGGATTACCTATCCACATAAGTAATATAATGTATGAAAAAAACTATGAGATGAAATATTGTCCATCAAACCATTTTAATCTAATCTGGTCATGAAACACCCAATATGCCCATATTTTTTCTCAATGGTATACCAATAAGTGAATTAGGCAAAATCCATCACCCTCAGCTACTTGAAGGTAACTAAATGTTCATTTTAGAATACCCACAAAATTCATTCAATGAATTTATACCCCTCAAGAGTTCATATATCGTATTATACATATGTTTTGTAAATCCCTTGACCATCGAAAACCGATGAATCAAGATTTATGTTTAAGGGTCCAGAATGGATGAATAACATCCAATTATACAAAGGATGGTATTAAGGAAACAATTCATTTACAATCCATGGTCAATCACGCAAAAGTGGAATGATGAAATATCAAATCCAATATATCAAAATTCATAAAAAAATATTGGAAAATGATTAAGGAAAACCCACCATAATTGTAGTAATTTTCATCAAGAGATTATCAACTCTCAATTCCAACCATAAAGGATGACCAATATTGAACCACCTATATTTGTAATTATCTAACCACATAAGATCATGTATCCATTAATAAATTATCTACTAATTTATAAAATGATTATACTAAATATACATATTTTACCTGTAACAAATTGTTTTTTAGGATGAAAAAAATATAAACCTCAGTGAATGACAAATTGATATCAAAACCTCAACCAATGTGGTTCCATCCACCACCCAGTATCTACCCATAATAATATCATAAAAAATAATCAAATTATCAAATTATCATATCCTTCATTTCACCAAAATAGGTGGATATTTTTAAATTGTCGAATGTATCATCATAAAATGATTACTCTATATAAAAAAGGGTGATATCATCATCTTATGACCTCATCTCGACATGAATCAACATATATCTATAACATATATATGATTATAAAATGTATGTATAGAATTTTCACTCCAACCCTAGCCCAGTCATACAATGGTTAGCAGGGAACAAAGGATGGGATGAACTGAGGAATAAGAAAAAAAATAATACCAAATATGAAGAAATAAACCACATTTTATCACCATTGAGTAAGGGGGATGAAAGTGATAAGTGGAAGGGTAGAACATCTGATCCAATTGTCCATAAATCCAAAAAAATGATATTTCATAAGGGGGAGTCCAATTCAAAACCATTAAAACAACTAAGTTACCTATGAAAAAAGTAACTAGAAAAACAATATTTTTGTGTGAACAATAACATTACCCACAAATTTTTCATGAAGACCATGATTTTCCCTTTCTTATCAGAGTTACCCTTACGTATCACATTATTACCATTTTTTCTGTCCATTAAATTTTAGCAGAAAAATTATGTATTATCCATACCAACCCTTATAGATTGAGGACATACAACATTTATTTACTATTATATATTAACATAAACCATGTGTATCATATATATAAACACTTATTAATATGAAATTATATGTTTATAGAATCTCATATATTAGGGTAACCCTTACATGTATTAGGGAAATGTCAAGTTACACATACATACCAAATACTTCATTATTTTTCAAACACATATAAAATGTAGGGAAAAATTTTATATTATTTGGTGGCTCTTTCATATAATAATAAAACTCAATACTTTTCAAAATATAAATCTTTAACTATAAGTAAACCCTTATGTATTATGTAGTATAAACATTATTTTCTTTGTCAAAGGAAAACCACTATGTATTGTGTTTTATACCATTACACAAGTAATGGGGAACTCTTACGTATCCCAAACCATACATATCAAAGAAATTACATATCAAAACCCATACACATTTCACACCAAAAAATCATGAACAATAAATATCACGTATAATGAAAAGATAATCTTATTTAACACACATCATGATGAAATCCTTTGGTAGTTGGACAATAGTTCACAAACCAGCATTTCACTCCCTGCTGTGTAATGACTCTTTTTTTGTGTGATGCCTCCCAATATATAGAAAATAAATCTCGTTCAATTGTCCAATGAGTGGAAAACTTCAGGATTTGCCCATCCTTTATCCTATAAAATTCAAAATACCCACAAAATATGCCACAATATAATACCCATTGTTTAGGGAAATACTTACATTATACAACCATGATTTATTGAAAGAATACCATGAAAATGATTCAAACCCAACTTGTTTTCCCAATATACATTTCAACATTTAATAACCTTTAATAAACATCCCATAGAAGTTCTATACTCAAAATTATGATCTAAAGGAAATTATCAAAACAACCCTTGCTATAGAAAAAACTCTAGAAACCTACAATTATTGCCAACCCATAATGACTTGGATCATTATAATAATATAATTTATATATGGTTATATAATAGAATTAATTTTTAGGTTAAATTTTATTATAATAAAACAATTTCAAATAGGAAATGAATATGGAGAAATAAGAGCCCTAACATTCATATAATAATGATATAAGAGAAGGGTCAAAATGAGAGTAAAAGAGTAATATATCCCTTCCAACATATATATGGGGTTATAATATCCTAGAATAAAATTAATACTATCATATTATATGAATTTTCAAAAGATATTTATATAAAAGAATTATAATTTCAAATAAATCGTAAAACATAGTAACTCTTACCTAATGTAAGCTTCTTTTCATAGAAGCAGACCATCTAACCCCACAACACCTAATTTTTAAAGTGATAGATAAGGATAAATATCACCATGTGAGATATTAAGAGATAAAATAATATTTATCTTAGAAGAAAATAGAATAGGGGTGGGTATTTATAGGTATGGTGTGTGAAATTTAACGGGTTAATAATTGATTATTTTATTTTTATGTCACCTAAGGTGTTAAAATACACCTATAGTACCCAAAATATATCTTAATCGTACACTATAATGTTTAGTTCCAATGTTACTCCAAGAATTATTAATTGTTCTATGTTTTTAGCTTTTTATATATATAAAGTCACATTTTCTTTGTGTTACTATATTTATCATTTTCATTCTATAATTTAAATTTTAACAAAAACTTATCAAATTTCACCCATTTATTTCAAAAAAATAACTTTAAATATGAAATACATTTTATCAAATTCATTTTCTAGTTATGGGAACTTTCTCATTTTAATAAATACTTATGAAAATCGTTTTAATGTGTTGGATTTTAATTAAATAATATACATTACTATTACAATGACCATATTATTACAATAATAAATATCTTAATTAGATTTTATATTAATTTCACTATAATAAGACTTTAAATATGAAAAAATAATTTCAAATCAAAATAAAAAAGCATTATAATATATTTTTTTTGGGAAAATATATATTTTATAACATTATAAAGAAATGTATTAGTTTATTAAAACAAGAATATGAAATGTTTTCTTATTTTTGTAAATATGTAAAAAATAATGTAAAAAACAAATGAATTATTAATGAATCTGAAAATATTTTTTAAAAATCATTTTTTATCTATTTATTTATTTTTGATTCACATGAAATTCCATGTGAAAATATAGTTCTTATAATAATTTATTACGTCATTTTCAATGGTACATGATGATATTATATTATTATAATAGAATATTAAATAATATATAAAAAATTTATTTTATAATGATTAAAGTACTAATATAATAAAAAATCTATAAATTTGATATGTTTATTTATCAATGAATCATGAATTCTATAAAAGATATTTTATAAATAATTTTTTGATATTATCAATATTCTTAAAAATATTATTACATTACTTTTAAAGGGTTAATAATTTTAATTTTTAAATTATCATTTACCAATATATAAATTATAACTATATAATGTTGAAAAATGAAAACATTATTTCACTATAAAATCCTGATTTAAATGTTGGAGATATTTTCTTTCCAATGAAATGATGAATAAATGTTTCACTAACTTGTACTACCACCTTTTTGTTAATAAATATGTTTTTATAATAAGTATCTTGTTTATAATATTTAATTAATATGTATGTTGATCACATCCAATAGTTATATACTAAAATTTGATAAATACACACACAATATATATAACATTATATAATAGTTTTTTTTCTAACATAAAATAATGATTCTCATATGTACTTCATATAACAATTATATTAATTCTATGTTCTATATTTCTGATATTATAAATTATGTGGGAATAATGATATATTTTCACCCCATGTTTATATATGAATTTAGGGTAATTTTTATATTTTATTTGTTTATTACCTAAAAATAATAATGAATTAATTTCTTCTTCTCAAATTCATTTATTTATTAATTATATTTCATTATAGGTCCATTCACGTCAATTATAATAGAAAAATAAATATAATTTAAATATATAAAGAAAATATAAAGATGATATTTGAGATGCTATTGGCTATAACCATAATAAGCATCATCTAGATTATTAAAAAAATTTCCACAAGGAATTTGTATAATATAATAAAAAATCACAAAAAATGACCATTCGTTATTGTTGATTTCACCATTCTATAGTTAATATAGTCCATATATTTATTTTAAATATTTTATTAAACTAATTATTTTTATTAATTATCACTATTAAGCCTCTCTTTTTTTATATTTTCCTAAAATAGACTAAAACAATGATAGTCTATGATCGGGTAAATTATTCTAGCATCAAATAATTTTATTACTTATTTTATAACTTACTATTATAGGGGGAATATATATATATATATATATATATATAATGAAGGATTTATCCATTTTATATGGGTCATGGACAAGGAAGTGCTTCTAAAAAACTATGGTAATTCTTCCATAAGCCTCCCTTCATAAATATTCCATGTTTAGTCAAAATTATAACTGGTAAAGTATCATTATCTCCTAAAAGTGCATATTAAAGGTGGGATTAAATATTTTTTATCTCAATGTTTTAATTATATTGAGTAGAAATATGGCTCTTTGTCTTGGGTGTATCAAAGTACTAAATATTTTCCCTACAATACCTCTAAGAAACACTTTATTCACTATATTTTGCAGTTGAAAACTAACTAAACTATGAGTTAAATTATTTCTCAAGAAAACAAGTCCAATTAATCTTATATATGAATTTAAAAACGTTTTCCTTAATAAAATCAAATGATAAATACTCAATTGAATCTACCTTCAAATTATCCTAATCTAATGAGAGTTATTTTCAATATATTAAATTCAAATTTCCCCTTAACAACATTAATAATTCATTTTCCTCGAGAAACATAAATAACATCCCCTATTAATATAAAAATGATCATATTAATATTATATCTACTTCCTTGTACGAATCAACATCATTTACATTTTTTTGAAATAATAACTTTTCATCCTTAATTAAATGATCATAAAACATCCCCATATAATAGATTATTAATCTATCATAAATATGATGTTCTTCCATGATTTCATTTATCTCTCAAATTTCAAATTATTTATACAATTATATTTGAATGAAATTAATTCGTACAATAATCTCATGATTTTTTTAATATTTAATAATACTTAGTTGATGATAAATAGTAAAACCACAATGGTTACAAAATTCATAAAGTATTGCATTTAGAAAATTAACATTACATTCCCCCATGTGAGATATTATATCAAATTTATTATACTTTTTCATGTATTTTTTAAATATTTTATGAAATTTATAATATGGAATGAAATTTTCTGGAGATAAATTAAGAAAATATTTGCATGAATATTTTTATACCTCTGAAGAAATTATCAGAATAGTTTTTATTATTCCTTTCATGTATCTTTGAGGATATCTCACATTCATCCTTATAAATTTACTTCAAAATTTTTATTTATTTTTTGTTTATTTTTTTCTTGGTTCCATGTATGGAGTCTAATATCTTTTGAGGAAGTTTATTTATATAAAATGTTTCCAACATAGTATTTTATACGAATATCCTCAATAGTTTTTTATTCTAAATGTTTGTTCATCTACATCGCATTATTATATGTTTATAGAACATATGGTCATGAAAAAATAACATTTTTCTTTGGATTATCTTTCTATGTACTTAGTAAATTCTCATTATCTCTTATATTTATTTTTTATGAGAATTTTTATTTTTTCATTAAGGATTATTGATATTTAATTGATAATATTTAATTAATTCCTAAATTTTTTCATTTATTTTTAACATGTATTATTTTATATGTTATTACAAACATCCATAAATATAGAATTATTTTCCCTATTTTGAAATTGATTTCATGGATAACATGAGATTACAAGTATTGTGCATTATTTAATGACAAATTAAACATTTTATAAAACATCTGTTTTATTTTTTAGAATGAATTGTACTTAGTACAAAAAGTGTTGAAAATTATTTTATTACATACGACCAAATCCAACATAGTAACATTTTATTTTAGGTGTATAAATATATCAGTGTTTGGAAAAAAATAATAAATTTCCTCATACATTTCATGATGAATACATTGTGTTGAATGGGACTGGTCCCTTTATTATATTTTTACGTGATTGAGATTATGTGTAATAAAGAAATTTGGGAATTTTATAGCTTAATCTAATGGAGAGTTAAAGTATTGACCACAAGTTACTTCATTTATATTAATCCTAATTCAATTATTATTATTTTTATTCTAGTCTACTAAATTGTGAATTTCATTTATTTCATCATCTATTATATCAATATAATTACCACCAATAGTTTGTTCCACTATTTTTCAACAAGACCGAGTGAGACCCTTATAAAGAGTCTCCATTAACTAGGGTGATTGAAATTAAATATGTAGAACCTACATAATAAATTCCTTAATACTACCCCAAGCCACATTAAAAGATATTTATCTTTATTTTTTATGAATTTGGTGATTTTATGTCTGGACAAGTATGCCATAATGTATAGGTAATATTTTATCTCAAAAGGGTTGAAAATATATTACCAAGTATCAAATATATTTTCATCAAGCTATAATAATTATTTTCAAGTGTTAAATTTAATATAAAAAACATAGAGTCTAATTTTATGTTCATCATCAATTAAACATGGAAAAATTAATTTGTTTGATATTAATTTATAAATCCATAATTAAAAATAAATAAAACTCAATATTAATCCAATTAAATGATGGAATAAAGGACACATATAACCATTTTATTTTATAATTATGATCCCATTGTGATTAATTAACACGTGAACGATTTATAGAATGAATATAATGTCGAAACACCATCTGACATGGTCATTAAAAATTTACCATCAAAATATTTGGTTTTAACTTTATATATGATTTTTAATTAAAAGTTCACCTAACACATTAATAATAACCTTATGTTTTTTCCTATAATCATAATAAATAAAATAAAATTAATATTATAGTAGTTTTTATACATTAGAATATTTCTTCCATGTTTATGAAAAATAAGAAAAATAATAATATTAATGAAAGAAAAATCAAATCAAAAAGTTTATTTATTTAAAAAAATAAAAAAAATAAAAGATAATAATAAATATAATTAATACATTGATTCCCATACCTGAAAAGAATAATTTTTTTTATTTAGTATCTAATAAAAAATAAAATATTTTATTTTTAAACCATCACTACAACATTAATTATTATAATAGAGAAGGGTAAACACATAGGGAAGTGTTAAATATTCATTATATTTAATATAAACATAAAATCAAAATAAATAAATTAAAATCACAAGTAGTTTTGTGTTTTCATAACATGAATGTGAATAAAATTAAATATTTAATTATAAACATAAAAAAATTAAAATAACAAGTAAATGATCCAGAAAATTATAACCATATAATATTAAAACAAGAGTTTGAGGAAATTAAAGAAGGATAAAGGAGCATTGATATTGATGCAATTAAATAATATAATTCACCATTCAAAAAAATTATTCCAACCTAATTAAAAAAATTTAAAGTAAAATATTAATGATGTAACACCCCAGGTAAATAAATAATATGACATTTTTATATTTATCCTTTTTTTGAATAAAATGTTAATATTAATTTAAAGGGAACGCTATGCTTGATGGCTTACCCAATACGCAACAACGAGTTCCTTTGAAATCTTACGTTGCACTCTAATAATAAAATAGTATTATTTTAAATAGTAGTTAACGCCTAGTTGTTGTGATGGCAGGAATGAATAGAACTAACTAAAAAATGATTATATATGTTTGTCAAATATTTTTACTTTTTACAATAAATTTTAGAGGATTAAAAATGCGAATTAATCCAATTTTAAGCATAAACATTCTAATATTCTTTAAAAGGTCGATTAACCGCCTTTTGATGGAGAACCTCTTTTAAATACACTTTTTAACAATTTTATGTGTTATATTTGACTAAATAAAATTCTTTTTTAGAATCGGGACATCAAAATTCACTTTGTGTAAATTTTTGATATTTTTCCGATAAAGTTAATTTTTTAATGAATAGTGAAAAATGTTGTATTTTAATTCAAAACCTATTTTTAATGTAATTTATTTATATGATTAGATTATCTTTTGAATTGGTTTTAAAGTTAAATTAGAATATATTCTTACCATTTAATCAAATAGTGGCCATTGGAATTAATTTCACTTTGAAATTTGACTTAAACTAGTGTCAATCTTTTGATATATATTGTTTCATAAAAACACTCTATTTGTTCTGACAGTGGGAATTAATTAATAAATTAATTAATTTAACATATATGTTATGAATTTTTTAAAATAGACATCATTTTTTAATTTGGAATATCAAATATAGCTTAGTGTGAATTTTTGGTAATTTTCTGAAAAACTTCAATTTTTGATGAATAGTGAAACCACTAAGTGGTACTTATAAAAACTGATTTTCCGTTTAAATGAAAATTTTCCATCTTTGTGTTTTGAATTTCAAAAATCCGACATAAATGGTTGTCATTAAGAAGTAAAATTTGGGTCAATGATATTAAAATAATTTTTTGGTGAATAGTAACTTATTAAGTTTTTAATCGCGATTAGAGGTAATTAGTGTAGTTTAAGGTATGAATAATGTTTTAATAAAATTAAATGACCTAGACACTTGTCATACCCTCATTTTATGAGTCATGTCCGACCAAGACAATCCATGGGTCAACTTGGGGACCCCATGGAGCCACTTTGGTTGGAAAATGACATAAATACCTTTTTATTTAATGTTAAAATTAAAATGACACAAACATGAGTTGTTTTACTAAAACAATTTTTAAATGGGGTTATAGAAGTCATATTTTTGACTATAAATAGTCATTAAAAATATAAAAATATTTCCTACATAATAGTATTTTTTTTATAATTTTTAGACATTAAATAAATTAAATTATTTATGACATCATGATGATGCAGCGATGACCTCATTATTTAACGATTTAAATAAAATTGAAATATAATGTAAAATCTATGACCTAAACATGTCCAAAACCTATTTGATGAGTGGATTTATAACCCTTATCACCTTATCCTAGAAACACATCAATTTGGGACCTTTAAAATCCGAAAATCATTCTAAAATAAAGTAACATTTCCTTAATTTCCAAGAGTGCCCCTCCTCTCCACTTATAAAAGGCCCCCAACTCTACCCCCTTACCCACACCTCTCAAGCCTTTGGATCGGCCAATCCCTGACAATTTTGTCTCTCCACATACCTATCTTACTCCTAGAAGCCTCACTTTGGGGAGAAGTCTTCCCAAGGAAGCCTTTGAGCTCAAATCAAAAAGAGTTACCCGATTTAAAGGTAGTGTCTTCTCTTGTGTTCTTTTGTTTTATTTTGCCTCTCTAACCCCCTAAACTCTTTTTATTACTTTATTTTGTAACAAATCCAGTATCTTCAATATACTAGGATTTTTTTATAATAATAATTATAGATACACTTACACACACCTACATCTAATGGTTAAAGAACATACTGTTTCTGTAGATGGAGAATTTCTGCCTCACGAAACGATGATTGCTCAACAGTCATATAACACCTTCAAAGGTGGCCATTAATATGTCACTATATTTATATATTTTATATAATATGTTTACGTTTTACTTAATCTTCTGTATTTTTCTTTTGTGGCATACCTTTATGGTTTCCATTGTGGGTAAAATACGATAATTTCATTTTAGGAAGTGCGGACTACCGCCCCCTCAAACTGATTTGATTCGTTAATGCCATATGTGGGACGTATAAAGGATGGATTTAAAGTTATTATATATGATGTTATACTGAAATTATAATATACCTCTTTATCATTATTTCTTTTCTTTCCATTAAATAATGTGATAGAAATGAAAGTAGCGTTCATGCGTACGTACGGCTTACCGTCTCCATGGACGGTGCATTTCATTTCTTATCACCAAATGTAATGTACTATTATAAGTACATATATAATATATATATATATATGATTTATGTTACATATAAATTATTAATATAATTCTAGAATTAAAATATACATATCTCTCATTTAGTTTTAATTTCATTAATATGACATAGAAATGAAAGTAGCGTTCATGCGTACGTACGGCTTATCGTCTCCATGAACAGTGCATTTCATTTCTTACCTCTAAATGATTGTGTAATATTATAAATACATGTATATTAATTATATATATGATATATATGATATCCAAATCATGAATATCATTCTGGATATTATGAACCTTTGACCACACGAATAACATGTAATTGTAAGAAGTCCACTTTCGACTTAAGAACCAAATATCGACAAAACAAACATTATTAACTTAAATGATTACATAATGTTTATAACATGGAAATAAGTGATATAAAAGGAATAATTAACTTGAAAAAGGTTCTTAAGCAAATATAAATAAACTCAAGTTTATTATTCGGGACGTTAAAGAACGATCGAGTCAAGTCGGACTCGAGGTAAGGGATCCTACCCCTCTCTTTCTTTTTAAGTACACTCTTTTATGTCATTCCTTTTAAGCTCATATTTATTATGATTGGGATGTTATTTTATATTACTCCTACTGTACATTTTATGTTCATATGGTTAGAGAACCTATTTTCTCTCATCAATCCATTTTGGATGTTTTGAGGGGCGCCGTTAGGCTGCCGAATTATTGTATGGGATCCAACCTCTTTCTTTCTTTTTAAGTAGACTCTTTTATGTAATTTCTTTTAAGCTCATCTTTCTTATGTTTGGGGATGTTATTTTATATTCATCATACTTTAATTTTATGGTCATATTATGAGAGACCCTATTTTATCTCATAAATCCATTTTTGGAAGTTTTAAGTGGCGTCGTTAGGCTGCCGAGTTTTCGTAAGGGATTTTTCATCTCACTTTTATTCCCGTGACATTTATGCTTTGTTTGCCACTATTTCCTTTGAGTGGTGTATGTACTGCCCATTATTATAAACTTTTTGTAGTATAATATCATTTATGGGTATTTACATATTCATTGTATGACCCTTCTTCCATGGGGTGTACATTTTGAATGTTACCCAACTCGGTAAGGGGACCTTTCACCCTCGTCTTTTTAAAAGACTTATTCTGTTATGTCTTTTAATTTACATCTTATTATGTTGGGATATGTTATTCTATACCCTTATTGATGTAAAGTTTATGTCCATGTGATGAGATACCATTCACTCTCTCATCGACTAATTTTCTTAATTTTTAAGTGATGTCGTTAGGCTGTCGAATTTTTACAAGGGAACGTCTTAACCCAATTTCGATTTCTTTGGGTTCAACTTGTACTTCTTGAACATGACATCCTATGAATATGTGTGAATGACCTCTGATTGTTTCACACTTAATATCCACTTATATTTGGTGTATTTATATTTCTCACACATAATTATTTGATAGATTTATCCTTAATTTAAGGATACCATCTTTATAATGGATTTCATCTCAATTTACATTTCCATTGAGACTTCATTGTAGTTATGCACTAATTAACTATTATATGGTGTGTATACTGTCCTTTGACATATTATATCATGAATCCCTTTATTCTCGTGATATTATAAAGTTAGGATTAAATGTTATTCCGAAATTATTTGTATTCAAGAGTCTCTCATTTTGTTAAAAACTCTTGAACAAAAATATCATTTTAAATGTTTTAAAGATTTATTATTATAAACCCTTATCTTTAATGTCTATGTTTTCAAAGTGCTTTTCAGTATTTATTTATATGGACATTAATGTTTTAAAATTATAATTCCAATAAAATCTTCAAAGTTGTATGGGACACTTTGATTCAAAAATCTCTTTTAAATGGATTGATTAATTAAATATCGTGGAATTACTTATTTTGATTTAAAAATGAAATTTTGTTATTGAAATGTTTATATTTTAAATATTTTATGTGTAATGATGGTACTTGGACATTTTACGGGTGGTTACGTGATAAACCATATGACGGGTGGTGCCGTGAATATCAGGACGGGTGGTTACGTTATAACCTCCAATGCATTGGGTATGGAAGTCGACCGTATGGATATTCCATTAAGTATGTGTGGAAGTAGACCGTATGGTTATTCCATTTAAGTATGTTTATGTCCCAAGTTACCTTTATATTTTATGTGTTCTTTATATGGGTTTTATGGTAATCTTTTGGTTACAAATGGGTAAGTAATTATATTTTATTCAGTGAAGAGTTTTTTCTACTTCCAAAAGGTGAAAGGTATTACTTTGATAAAGTATACATGGTTTACTTGTTGTTTTGAAAAACTAATAGTTTTCATTCTTTATGTATCCCTTGCTGAGCTTTTTATGCTCACCCCAAGTTTTTTTGAAATGTTTTTCACAGGACTTAATGTGGAATAGGATCAAGGATGGGATCAAGGGAAAGTCATGCTATCTAATACCTGGAACTAGACATGTTTCTTTTTAAGAGTTTTTATTTTATGGAAATTTAGTAGAAGTGACTACTTTGTAATCTTTTGAGATGTAATAGTTATGTCCTAATTCTCTAAAACTCTAAACCTGAAAAGATCCTCAATGTTAATTATTCATTTAATTAAATATTGAGTAAGTTTTAAGGTCGGGGCCTTATAGTTGGTATCAAAGGTCGGTTTAGATAACTATAGAGGTTAGGGTATTATCTAGGCATAAGTGACATTACCATAATGGTTAGGATTTCAGAAGGAGTCCTAGTTTTAGATAAAGTGAATGAGTAAGTATATCTTAGTGTTTATATTTTTCATTAGTACATGATGGTTTTGTTGATATACTCACACTGACATTTCTGTTTTAAGGTAATGGATGGATCTAGCAGGCACCAAGCTGACAATAGGTTTGAAGGAAACTGTGGTGGTTCTCTGATTAAGAGACTGGATGAAATGGGAGATTCAATGAGGAAACTCGTGGTTGTTCGAAACCAACTATCAAGGAGTCATGATCAAACAATTGAACCTTGGTATGTTCTATAATGCATCATGTACGAGATGACCAATCGATGTGGAAGTTCAGGTAATAATTATAAAGGTAACCATTAGGGTTTATATGATCCTTACTTTTGAGGTAATTATGGGTTATTATATATTATGATGGAAAATGAAAGGCATGAGATAAAATTGAGGTTAAAATATGTTATGATTATTTTTGAATATTTTGTCTCATCTTGGGGAATATTTTAAGAATTATATAGTTTTGGAAAAAGGACAACACGCAGACCGTGTGACAACCTGTCACGTCGGACAAAAATGCGGGAATCGAACCCACAACCAAAGTGCAACTGTTATTTATCACCTACCATTATACTACGTGAAGTCCCTGGTTAGTTTGACGGATTATTTTTAGTTAGATGATTTTATGAATTAAGAGTAAGTTGATTTTGGGTTATCTATGGAAATTTATTAACCTATCATGGAGGATATGTGATTAGGTTAATTACTTTTTAATACGAGACATTAAGAGCAACTGATGTTGTTTGGAGATTAATGTTACGATTTAACTTGGAAGACTATGTGACTAAATCCTTCAAATATTTGGGTTTCAATCCTAGTTTGGTTTACTTTGAATAATTTTATGGACAAATTATTTATCGAATGGTCCTCGTTGAACTTTGGGTTTTGTTGGACAAATTTTGGAGATTAAGAATAAATTTTCTTTTTATAAAGGTTTATCCTTTTCTGGATTATCTGATCTTGTACTAACCTTTTTGGTTTTGGTTTTGGTTAAAGTCTAAAGACATGGGAAGTATATAGTTCTCTTTTGTGGATTAGGTGATTCTCTAGAAGTTGATTATAGTACTATTAATGTGAACATGTCTTCCTAAATACTCGTCTTTTGGAGAAAATATGAGTTTGTGTAAGGAATCTAATAAAAGTTGAAAGTCGACATGATAAGTGATTGTGTTTCCTTATGAATAAATTACTCAATAAAAATTAACTTAAAACAAAAATGTTGTCCATTAACTTTTCCTACTGGGGAATCAAATACTGTTTAACCCATCACAAGTTTGTGATTTTCTTATGGTTAACTTTCTCCTAAACATGTTTTCTATCACTCTCCATCAGAACATGACCCTTTGTTTTTTCCTCCATGTCCATATTTTCATACGTAGAATCCTAGTATGGGTTAACTCGGGTGACCTTTGTACTTATCTTTCATTATTTTAAAGTGATTGTTTTACTGACTCTTGTTCTGATGTGGGATTTTCAATAAAGTTTCCAAGTCCAATTTTAAAATTGCGAGGATGCAATTCCCAAAAGGGGGGAAGGATGTAACACCCTAGGTAAATAAAGAATATGACATTTTTATATTTATCCTTTTTTTGAATAAAATGTTAATATTAATTTAAAGGGAACGCTATGCTTGATGGCATACCCAATACGCAACAACGAGTTCCTTTGAAATCTTACGTTGTACTCTAATAATAAAATAGTATTATTTTAAATGGTAGTTAACGCCTAGCTGTTGTGATGGCGGGAATGAATATAACTAACTACAAAATGATTATATATGTTTGTCAAATATTTTTACTTTTTACAATAAATGTTAGAGGATTAAAAATGCGAATGAATCCAATTTTAAGCGTAAACATTCTAATATTCTTTAAAAGGTCGATTAACCACCTTTTGATGGAGAACCTCTTTTAAATCCACTTTTTGACAATTTTATGTGATATATTTGACTAAATAAAATTCTTTTTTAGTATCGGGACATCAAAATTTACTTTGTGTAAATTTTTGATAATTTTCTGATAAAGTTCATTTTTTTAATGAATAGTGAAAAATGTTGTATTTTAATTCAGAACCTCTTTTTAATATAATCTATTTATATGATTAGATTATCTTTTGAGTTGGTTTTAAAGTGAAATTAGAATATATTATTACCATTTAATCAAATATTGGTCATTGGAATTAATTTCACTTTGAAATTTGACTTAAACTAGTGTCAATCTATTGATATATATTGTTTCATAAAAACACGCTATTTGTTCTCACAGCGGGAATTAATTATTAAATTAATTAATTTAACATATATGTTATTAATTTTGTAAAATAGACATCATTTTTGAATTTGGAATATCAAATATAGCTTAGGGTGAATTTTTGGTAATTTTCTGAAAAAACATCAATTTTTGATGAATAGTGAAACCACTAAGTGGTACTTATAAAAACTGATTTTCCGTTTAAATGAAAATTTTCCATCTTTGTGTTTTGAATTTCAAAAATCCGACATACATGGTTGTCATTAAGAAGAAAAATGTGGTTCAATGGGATTAAAATAATTTTTTGGTGAATAGTAACTTATTAGGTTTTTAATCGTGATTAGAGGTAATTAGTGTAGTTTAAGGTAAGAATAATGTTTTATTAAACTTAAATGACCTAGAAACATTTACAACCCTCATTGGATGAGTCATGGCCGACCAAGACAATCCATGGGTCAACTTGGGGACCCCATGGAGCCACTTTGGTTGGAAAATGACATAAATACCTTTCTATTTAAGGTTAAAATTAAAATGACACAAACATGAGTTGTTTTATTAAAACAATTTTTAAATGGGGTTGTACAAGTCATATTTTTTACTATAAATAGTAATTGGAAAGCTACAAATATTTCCTACATCATAGTATTTTTTTTATAATTTTTAGACATTAAATAAATTAAATTATTTATGACATCATGATGATGTAGTGATGACCTCATTATTTAACGATTTAAACAAAATGGAAAGATAATGTAAAATCTATGACCTAAACATGTCCAAAACCTATTGGATGAGTGGACTTCGAACCCTTATCACCTTATCCTCAAAACAAATCAATTTGGGACCTTTAAAATCCGAAACTCATTCTAAAATAAAGTAACATTGTTTTTACTTTCCAATAGTGCCCCTCCTCTCCTCTTATAAAAGGCCCCCACCTCTACCCCCTTACCCACACCTCTCAAGCCTTTGGATCGGCCAACCCCTACCAATTTTGTCTCTCCACATCCGTCTCTTACTCCTAGAAGCCTCACTTTGGGCAGAAGTATTCTCAAGGAAGCCTTTGATCTCAAATCAAAAAGAGTTACCCGATTTAAAGGTAGTGTCTTCTCTTGTGTTCTTTTGTTTTATTTTGCTTCTCCAACCCCCTAAACTCTTTTTATTATTTTACTTTGTAACAACTCCAGTATATTCAATATACTAGGATGTTGTTATAAGAATAATTCTAGCTACACTTACACACACCTACATCTAATGGTTAAAGAACATATTGTTTCTGTGGATGGAGAATTTCTGCCTCACGAAACGATGATTGTTCAACACTCATATAACACCTTAAAAGGTGGCCAGTAAGATGTCCCTATATTTATATATGATATATAATATTTTTATGTTTTACTTAAGCTTATGTATTTTTATTTTGTGGCATACCTTTATGATTTCCATTGTGGGGAAAACACGATAATTTCATTTTAGGAAGTGCAGACTACCGCCCTCTCAATGTGATTTGATTCGTTAATGCCATATGTGGGACGTATAAAGGATGGATTTAAAGTTATTATATATGATGTTATACTGAAATTATAATATACCTCTATATCATTATTTTTTTTCTTTCCATTAAAGTATGAGATAGAAATGAAAGTAGCGTTCATGCATACGTACGGCTTACCGTCTCCATGGACGGAGCATTTCATTTCTTATCACCAAATGTAATGTACTATTATAAGTACATATATATAATAAATATATATGATTTATTTTACATCTAATTGATTAATATAATTATGGAATTAAAATATACATATCTCTCATTTAGTTTCAATTCCATTAATATGACATAGAAATGAAAGTAGCATTCATACGTACGTACGGCTTACCATCTCCATGAACGGTGCATTTCATTTATTACCTCTAAATGATTGTGTAATATTATAAATACATGTATATTATGTATATATATGATATATATGATATCCAAATCATGAATATCATTCTGGATATAATGAACCTTTGACCACACGAACAACATGTAATTGTAAGAAGTCTACTTTCGACTTAAGAACCAAATATCGACAAAACAAACATTATTAACTTAAATGATTACATAATGTTTATAACATGGAAATAAGTGATATAAAAGGAATAATGAACTTGAAAAAGGTTCTTAATAAAGTATAAATTAACTCAAGTTTATTATTCAGGACGTTAAAGAATGATCGAGTCAAGTCAGACACGAGGTAAGGGATCTTACCCCTCTCTTTCTTTTTAAGTACACTCTTTTATGTCATTCCTTTTAAGCTCATATTTCTTATGATTGGGAAGTTATTTTATATTACTCCTACTCTAAGTTTTATGTTCATATGGTGATAGATCCTATTTTCTCTCATCAATCCATTTTGGAAGTTTTGAGTGGCGCCGTTAGGCTGCCGAATTTTCGTAAGGGATCCAACCTCTTTCTTTCTTTTTAAGTACTCTCTTTTATGTAATTTCTTTTAAGCTCATCTCTATTATGTTTGGGGATGTTCTTTTATATTCATCATACTGTAATTTTATGGTCATATTATTAGAGACCCTATTTGATCTCATAAATCCATTTTTGGAAGTTTTAAGTGGCGTCGTTAGGCTGCCGAGTTTTCGTAAGGGATTTTTCATCTCACTTTTATTCCCGTGACATTTTTGCTACGTTTGCCACTATTTCCTTTGAGTGGTGTATGTACTGCCCATTATTATACACTTTTTGTAGTATAATATCACTTATAGGTATATGCATATTCATTGTATGACCTTTCTTCCATGGGGTGTACGTTTCGAAAGTTACCCAACTCGGTAAGGGGACCTTTCACCCTCCTCTTTTTAAAAGACTTCTTTTGTTATGTCTTTTAATTTACATCTTATTATGTTGGGATATGTTCTTCTATATCCTTATTGATGTCAAGTTAATTTCCATGTGATTAGATACCATTCACTCTCTCATCGACAAATTTTCTGAATTTTTAAGTGACGTCGTTAGGCTGTCGAATTTTTACAAGGGAACGTCTTAACCCAATTTAGATTTCTTTGGGTTCAACTTGTACTTCTTGAACATGTCATCCTATGAATATGTGTGAATGACCTCTGATTGTTTCACACTTAATGTCCAATTATATTGGGTGTATTTATATTTCTCACACGTAATTATTTGATAGATTTATCCTTAATTTAAGGATACCATCTTTATAATGGATTTCATCTCAATTTACATTTCCACGGAGACTTCATTGTTGTTATGCACTAATTCACTCTTATATGGTGTGTATAATGTCCTTTGACATATTATATCATGAATCCCTTTATTCTCGTGATATTATAAAGTTCGGATTAAATGTTATTCCGCAATTATTTGTATTCAAGAGTCTCTCATTTTGTTAAAAACTCTTTAACAAAAATATCGTTTTAAATGTTTTAATGATTTATTATTCTAAACCCTTATCTTTAATGTCCATGTTTTCAAAGTGTTTTTCAGTATTTATTTATATGGACATTAATGTTTTAAAATTATAATTCCAATAAAATCTTCAAAGTGGTATGGGACACTTTGATTCAAAAATCTCTTTTAAATGATTTTTGAAAATGGATTGATTAATTCAATATCTTGGAATTACTTATTTTGATTTAAAAATGAAATGTTGTTATTGAAATGTTTATATTTTAAATATTTTATGTGTAATGATGGTACTTGGACATTTTATGGGTGGTTACGTGATAAACCATATGATGGGTGGTGCCGTGAATACCAGGACGGGTGGTTACGTTATAACCTCCAATGCATTGGGTATGGAAGTCGTCCGTATGGATATTCCATTAAGTATGTGTGGAAGTCGACCATATGGTTATTCCATTTAAGTATGTTTATGTCCCAAGATACCTTTATATTTTATGTGTTCTTTATATGGGTTTTATGGTAATCTTTTGGTTATAAAAGGGTAAGTAATGATATTTTATTTAGTGAAGAGTTTTTACTACTTCCTAAAGGTGAAAGGTATTACTTTGATAATGTATACATGGTTTACTTGTTGTTTTGAAAAACTGACAGTTTTAATTCTTTATGTATCCCTTGTTGAGCTTTTTACGCTCACCCCAAGTTTTTTTGAAATGTTTTTCACAGGACTTGATGTGGAATAGGGTCAAGGATGGGATCAAGGGAAATTCATGATATCTAATACATGGAACTAGACATGTTTCTTTTTAAGAGTTTTTATTTTATGGAAATTTAGTAGAAGTGACTACTTTGTAATCTTTTGAGATGTAATTGTTATGTCCTAATTCTCTAACACTCTAAACCTAACAAGATCCTCAATGTGAATTATTCATTTAATTCAATATTAAGTAAGGTTTAAGGTCGGGGCCTTATAAATAACCGTTATTGAGGATTATTAAATAGTTATGTAAATACATTTATTCTCTATAAACATTGAAAATAAAATCAATAGTTTACAAAACATATTACGAGTTATATATAAAATCAATCTATCAATAAATATTTACATGTACATATTCCTAATATCATTAAGCATATTTTTGTATGCATTTGATTGATGTTTTTCTTATATAAATAATGAAATTGAATTCCAAACTTCCTTTTTCTGCTCATCAACTAATATCCTAAAATATCAATTCCAACTAAAATTTATATAAAAAAATTACTAAAAATTTAATTTATTTTCATCCATTAATGTTATTAATGATATTTAGAAATGGGACACAACAAAGAAATAAAATTGTAAGAAAATTAATTAGAAATCAACGAATTAAAAACAAAATAATAAAGAAAATTATTTTACATGAATCAACACATATCATTGATATATATTAATCTATAATGAATATTACATATTTATTAATGAAATTTTATGTTTATGTTGTTAGGATAGAATAATAGGGAAAGAAGGAATTAAAAGTAATGAAGATAAACAGTCTATATTTTAAGACTACATAAGTCTTCTTTTAGTTTATCCTTTTTTATTTGTTATTGAATATGTTTCAATTAAAAGTTTATATTATGATATATATCTATAATTAGGGAAAATAATCACTAAAACCTCATACATCCTTTATTTAATTTTCCTCTCCCATATATCTTTATTATTTCATTGAATAAAATCCATCGATAATGTATGTATCCCATCATTTTTCTTGAACATCCACTATTATATCATTAAATGATTCTCATTTATTAAACCATTACTCTAATATAGTTATGAATGTCTATTCATTTAACTATTCTTATATTAGTAATCTAACATCAAAATTTTTATATTTAGACCATACATAAGCTCTCACTAACCTCCCATTAGATCCTTATTCTAAACCATTTTATATATACAATTGAACAAAAATTACTAGATAAATGCTCAATTTTATCATCAAATACAAGATGGTACTAATAATTTTTTTAGTCTAATCACTATCTACCAAATCATCAATTCACATAATATTCTACCAGTATTGGTCATTGTTAATTAATATTTACAAACTGAAATAATTGATTATCACTTGTCAGGATTCAATTTATTTGATCTATCCCAATTGATGTTCCAACAAACCTAATGTTTCCCATCGATGACTAAATTTTTTTTATAGATCTAAATCCCTTCCATAATTAGTAAAAGTGTGTTCACAATATTTTTCTAGACTTTCATCTTATGTAGGATTTTCAATCCATCTGTGTCCGCAAATAATAGTTTTATAGTCAACCTCTAACTCACAATTCAGCGTTTTTTGTAAACTAATAATATTAAATTTTTAATCATATATATGGATTGAAATCATTCTAAATGATTGGTTTAATTGATTATTTTATAAAAATGTCTCAAATGGATCATGTATATGAAACATTTATAAAACTATTCATTATTTTTTTAAGTAATAGTGATGATTAAAAAATCATACCAATGATAAAAATGTTTTAAATAAAATGTATCATTCAAAGATTAAATTTTATGTGGAATTTGATTTTATAGGTTTCTGATGAAATGTTCATTTTGAAAATCGAGAGTCAGATCATAATTATGAATGTAATAAAATATTAATGGGTTGTATTTATTTTGATCAAGGTTTGTGTTGTGTAACAAGTACTTTGGTGAGTAATGAGGAAATAACATTAGGGCCTAGACAAAATACATCACTTGTATCTGATCATGTTGTTATTGAATCATATGAAGGGTGTACTGTGTTGTGGATAATTGATTCACAACATAGAGAGTTTTGTTTGCTATTGAAAAATGATGGGACTCTTATGTTGTTTTCTCATCATGAAGTGTGGTTCGGGTCCATGATGATGACAGTCATGAAGTTTTCACATTGCAAAGTTATGTGTCATACTGAGAATTTGAATCATAAAAAGTGGTAAGAAAAATTTTAATGTTTTTAATTTAGTTTGTATTGATGAAAATCTAGTCCTTCCATGATAGAGTTTGGAAAAGGGTTGAGACAGATGCTTGGGGAAATTTTGTTTTATCCTATAGGTGTCATGACACAACTGATACTAGTTGGTGTTTCAGTCGCTTTTCATGTGATATGGTCACACCATAACCCCTATGGTTATTCCAAACCTATAAAAAAGAACATTTTTCATAGATATGAATACATTTATTTGAAAACCCTCTAGGTTTTGGAGAATATAGGCATTGGAGGAGGGTTATTCAGCTTTCTCCTCCCCCACCTATTCCTCCTTTGACCCCCTCCAATGTGGGTGTTCATTGACAAATCATGTTGGTTATTATAGGTATGTTATTCTCCCCTTTCACTTATTATTACTCTATTAAACTTTCCTTTATTTTAGTGTGTTATGGAGAGGTTCTTGCATCTATTTCCAATATTGTGGTGAAATGTTTATTTAATAATTGAGAATTTTCATATAATGGTTGTGGAAATATCAAGATTATTGTTTCATTTAATTTTTCAATTCATTGTCATATGTATGTTTCCATATGTTTTTTATAGGAATTCCAATGAAATTGGATGAAATTACATATTTATAGGGTATTGGAGAACATGGATTTTTCTTGTGGTGATGTTTGGAGTATGGTACAAAACATTTGGGTGTGGTTCGGAATAATTTTAGTATGGCATGATGGATTTGTAATTTTAAATAAATAATGAATATTTGAATTAATTTTCAAAAAAAAAATTAATTTTTATATTATTAACTAAATTTAGTGTTGGGAATTTGGTGTTGTGGTTTGGTATAATTCAATACTAATATTTGGTGAGGGTATCTTCACTATGTCAATGAGAATAAATTTTTATGTGGTGATTAGTCCCAGGAGAATACCCTATGGTTTTTGAATTTTAATTGTAGCACGTGATACGTGGTCTCTCCACTATGGGAAAATGATATTTTAAATAAAATATTTTTTAATAAAATTTAATTTCTTTTGTATTGACACATGTACCCAGACCATAATAGATCCTTGATAATTGGATAGATTACTTTGTTGCTGATAAACGAGGGATTGATCATAGAATGTGTTCCAAGAGATATATTACAGATAGGGGAATAAATAAAATAAAATTAATTAATACACATGACTGTGTATAGGTTCCTTTAGATACCTTGTTTTAGTAGAGAGTGAGGGAGTAATAGTTTTGTGCTGAATATTATATGGATGAACTATGTAATTACTTTTATCCCATAATATATATTATTAGATTGTGTGGTGGTAGATCTTCCCCCACTAATATTTGAGTACCCTATTTGGTGCTCCCTATATAGATTCATGATAGGTTGGGTGAGTGGACATAATTATTATGTCTTGGAAATTTAGTTACAATTTATACAATCTCTCCATAATTGAGCCTTTATGGACCACCTTATGAGACATGAAGGGGAAAAATATTTTTTTCGTGATGTTAAGGGATGTTATTCCTAATGAGAATGGGCTTACAAGGTTATATTGAGATCTAGGGACCCATGTTGGTATCCAGATTATGTTGTAACAAAGGGGAACATATTGTGTTCCCAATCCATATATTTAAACTTGATATGCATAATAAAAAATAGAGTGTATTTGAAAATATAAGTGGATCCTTTGAACATAGGATTTGTTGGTCATGATCTTGTCTATAGACTTTAGAGTCCAAACTAGGATTTTTAAGATCTTATAGATGTATAGCCATCCCTTTTTATTATTATTGGTATCATTATGGGATATAATACATGAGGATTTTTTATTATAAGAGTTTTTACAAGAGATATAATGGGATTGACACATTTCCATTGAGTTTTTAAGATTGAGATATCTACGAGACTAGTTAGGATCTAATGTTAATAACTTCTAAAACATGGGATTAAATGGTTATTAATTGGGAACTGATGATTATTATATTATGATATAGATATGAAGGACCATCCATACGATATGACCATTGAGTATAATGAAATATAGATTCATGGGAAGCTCCCTAGGATCTGTTTATAATCCATCTAATATAAGGATTCCAATGATATTTTAATGAATCTAGTGATGAGACTGGTGACATAAGGATTCATGGGACACTCCATATGATCTTGTGATATGGATGATACTATATGGATTCATATGATAGTTGTAACACCCCAAGATTTCACGATATGCTTCTCTTTCAATAATGCAATAGCTTGCATTGTACGCAAGTTCGAGATTCTAACACACCGTGACCAATCAAAGTAGCAGTTATGAATAGTAATACCAACTTTTTGAAATTTTATAAATTTTATCTTTAAAAATGTACTTCATTTTTGGATTCATAATATCAAAATTAGCCTATGTTGAATTTTTGGTATTTTTCTGAAAAACATCAATTTTTGATGAATAGTAAAACCACTAAGTGGTAGTTTAAAAACAAATTTTTCGGGTATATGAAACATTACCACTTCTATGATTTGATTTTAAAAAATCTGACATACATGGTTGTCATTAGAAAGTAAAATGAGGTTAAATGGGATTAAAATAATTTTTTGTGAATAGTAACTTTTAAGTTTAATTAATCGCGATTAAAGGCAATTAGTGTAATTTAAGGTAAATATAATATTTTAATAATATGAAAATAACCTTACACTTGTCCTAAACTTATTGTATGAGTCATTTAAGACCGAAAAAAACCATGGGTCAACTTGGGGACCCCATGGAGCCACTTGGGTAAGAAAATGACATTAATACCTTTTTATTTAAAGTAAAAATAAAATTGTCACAAACATGTGTTGTTTTACTAAAACAATTATTACATGGGGTTATATAAGTTAAAATTTTGACTATAAATATTCATTGGAAATATAAAACTATTTCCTAAATCATGGTAATTTATTTATAATTTTTATAAATTAAATAAATTAAATTTTTTATGACACCATGATGATGCATCGATTATCTCATTAATTAACGATTTAAATAAAATGAAAAGATAATGTAAAATTTAAGACATACACTTATCCAAAACCTATTGTATGGGTATATTTGGAACCCTTATCACCTTATCCTTGAAATATATTATTTTGGGACCTTTGAAATCCGAAAATCACTTCATAATAATGTAACATCTCATGACTTTCCAAGAGTGCCCCTCCTCTCCTCTTATAAAAGGCCCCCAACTCTACCACCTTATTCACACCTTCAAGACATTTGGATCGACCAAAATCTTCCCAAATACTCTCTAAACTTCCATCTCTTACTCCTAGAAGCCTCACATTGGGCACAATTCTTCCCAAGGAAGCCTTTGGCTCAAATCAAAAAAAGAGTTACCCGATTTTAAAGTAATGTCTTCTCTTATGTTATTTTGTTTTATTTTGATTATCCTACCCCGTAACTCTTTTTATTACTTTATTTTGTAAAAAAACCTGTATATTAAATATACTAGGATGTTTTTAGGAGAAGTATTTTATTTACACTTACACACACCTTCGTCTAATGGTTAAAGAACATACTATTTCTGTGGTTGGCGAATTTCTGCCTCACGAAACGATGATTGTTCAATCTTCTTTTAACACCTCTCATGGTGGCCATTAATATGTCACTATATTTATATATTATATATATTATGTTTATGTTTTTCTTATTCTTCTGTATTTCTCATATATGTCATACCTTTATGATTTCCATTATGGGTAAACGCGATAATTTCATTTTAGGAAGTGCGGATTATCGCCCCCTTAAAGGATTTGAATCGTTAATGCCATATGTGGGATGTATAAAGGATAGAGTAAATGATATTATATATGATATTATACTGGAATTATAATATACATTTATACCATTATGATTCCATTCCACTAAATATGAAATAGAAATGAAAGTAGCGTTCATGCGTACGTACGGCTTACCGTCTCCATGAACGGTGCATTTCATTTCTTTTCTCTAAATGTTATGTAATATTATAAATGAATGTATATACTGGATATATATGATATATATGATACCTAAATAATGAATATAATTCTGTATATAATGGATATTTTACCACATGAGCAACTTGTAATTATAAGAAGTTTATTTTTAACTCAAGTACCAAAGATCGACAAAACGACCGTTATTAACTTAAATAATTACATAATGTTCATAACATGGTAATAAGTAATATAAAAAGAATAATGAACTTGAAAAGGTTCTTATACAAGTATAAATTAACTCTAGTTTATTATTCAGGAAGTTAAATAATGATCGAGTCAAGTCAGACACGAGGTAAGGGACCTTCTTAACCCAATTTCCATTCTTTGGGTTAATCTCCAACTTTCAAATTATGTCATGATATTATTATGTCCTATCTTGTATTTGTACTTTATTTATGTGTAATTATAGTAAATACACATAATAGATCTATTTTAGTTAAAAAATTATCTTTTTAAGGACTTCGTCTCAATATCCTTTCATTGAGGCATCTTTTATTTTATACACAAATTTCTTTTATACTATGTATAAACCCCTTTGACTTTTACGTTTATTCAAAAGAAATATTTTTATACGAAGCGTTTTACTAAGAGACAAAAAGGAATGTTTTTTTGTCATACGTATACGGCGACAAATACTTCTCCACCATCGTGACCATTATTTGAGTTTCGTCTTCCTCTATAAGCCATAAATTTTTTTAAATGAAAAATATATACCAAGTTTTAATTTTCTTTTATTTTGGTATTGAAAATGGTTTTGAAAGTGTTTTTATTACATCAATTTGTTTTATTTATATCTTGTGATTGAAATGTGGAAATGTTATGTTTCCTTTATGCATGTTTTATGTGATACGATTATGTAATGGTTTATGATATGTTTAAACCTATTAATATGAGGAATGCATTGGACTTAATAAGTGACGGGTGGAGCCCGCTATAGCTCCTCGATACATCAGAAGGTCTCATGAGACAAACTAGTGTCTTGGCACGAGGCCTTGACAAAATATTATTTGTAGTCTTGGCACGAGGCCTTGACAACGTGGTTATGATAGTCTGACATTACGCATTCCATCATTATGAAAGTGGTCATTGATATTGCATGTGATTATTCGACCAGTAGAATATCCATGTGAATAAGTAAATGGAATTATTTCATTTTATTTTTGCCATATTATTCTGAAGTTCAAGTTTAAAAGGATTTTGTTTTAGATATGCATTGCCTTAAATGTTAATGTTTATTTATGAAAGCTTCTGATATATTGTTATCCTTAATGAGAATCTGAGCTCACCCCTTTCAATGTTTTAATTTTTCCAGGATGTGAAGAAGTATTTTAGGAATGGCCTGCAGGGATAGTCTGAAGGGGATATGAGTGTGGAAAATGGAGACTATGTAATTGTAGTTTTTCACTTTATGATGTAATGTAACATTTAAGAATGTATATAGTGTTTCCAAGGCTACTAAACTAATCGGTCTTTCGAGAGTTGATCTTTTGTGATCATGACAATGTTACGTAATAATGCACCCACTCTGGGTAACTGGGGTCGGGGCGTTACAGTTGGTATCAGAGGCCTTTTATTACTAATCTTGGAAGCTAGATTTAGATAAACCTTGATTAGACCACATAGACCTAAGATAAAATTTGAGGATTAGTATAGAATAACTTCCTAGAATTTTGGTATTATAGAGATTTTTTGAGTTTTCTGAGAAACACATCCCTGTCTGGATACAAGCAGGTAGAGGCGGCTCTGGAACAGATGTACCTAGGGGTAAAACCCTAAAACACCACTTTGAGCTAAACTCTAATGGGAACTGGTGCACAACAACGGGCCTTACTGCACTCTTGGTTACGACACTCCTGGGGGATATGCTTAGGATAATTATAATTTTCTTTACAAACCATTATTAAGGGTTTATGAGTATATACTTCTCAAAGAAAACATTTTCATGATTATGGATTGTATCCATAAACTGTCAAATTTATGTTAAGTGTTTTACACGTATGGAATTACATATTTTGATTCATAAACCAATATAGTTTATGCCATTATTTAGAAATGGCGCCTAGTGGGAGGAATGGAAACCGTATCAATGCACAAACTCCTTATAAGGATTTCCCTCCTGCTCAAGATAATTATTGTGGAGTTGGAGATACAACTGGTGCTGATCAACTTATCACCGTACTGGGACAACTCACTCAGGTTATGAATAATAACCTCACTCGTATGGAGCACCCTGATCTGCAACGTGGAGGATCAATGTTAGACTGCTTCATGAGGCAACAACCACCATCATTCAATGTAATTACAAATCCCTTATTAGCTGAGGAATGGATAAATTCCATAGAGAAAATATTCCATGCCTTGGGGAGTAGTGAAAGGGAAAAGGTTATCATGAAAGTTTACCGCCTTACTGGAGATGATGATTACTGGTGGTCATTGATTCCAAATACAAAGGAAGATGAAGAAGTATCAAGTATGGAATGGAGAGTGTTCAAAGATCTTTTCTTAGAAAGATACTTTCCTCGTGACCATCGAGCAGATATGGAAAGACAATTTCTGAGTCTGAGACAAAAGGAGGATGATAATGTCGCAAAGTATGAGTCCAACTTTACAAGGTTAGCGAGGTATGCTACAGATTATATACGTAACCCAAGAAGTAAGATTCATCGTTTCTTTGATGGGTTAAAACCATTTCTCCGTCTAGCATTAGTATCACAATCTTTCTCAACATATGAAGATATAGTCTCGTGTGCTATCAAGACAGAAAAGGAATTCACTAAGTCTTATGAAAACAAATTAAAGTAAGAGAAGAAGATAACGGTGGAACAAGAGAAAGATAAAGGGAAAAAGGGAATGAAGGATTTTCTATTATGTGATAATTGTGGGAAGAATCAACCCGGTACATGCCTAAAAGGAATGGGAGTTTATTATAAATGTGGAGAAAAAGGTCACCAGGCTCGTGATTGCAAGGGAATGAAAGAGGCTATCAATGTTGAATGCTATAATTGTAGAGAAAAGGGGCATTATGCAAATGAATGTCCTACGCTTCAGAGAAACTTACCCCAGAAAAGGCCAAGTGATCAAGGCCAAGCTTATGTTGTTACTATAGTTGAAGTGGAATAATTAATGTATTGGTTCTTTTGGACTCAAAGATTATATTTTGGTTATAAAAATAAATGTGATATATATAAGGATTGTACTGAAGTACTTGTTGTTTTCATTAAGGTTTTAATATGATAAAGGTAATCATATTTTTAGTATGTGACAATAAGAGAAACTTTACCTTGTTTGGGGAATCTGATGTTACAAATGATTTTAGAATTTAGAGACCTTTTAAAGAAAGTCTGGACAGAGGTATTTTGGATAACTATAAGGTTGGAATGGATTATGTTTGACCTTTGATAGCATTTTTTAAGGTTAAAACATTTCTGAAGATTATTTTTGGAATATTATAATACTATAGTTTTAGGAAAAGGATAACCTGCAGGTTGGGGGATAACTCGTCGCGTCGGACAAAGCTGCAGGAATTGAACCCACAACCATAGTGCGACTGGCCTTTATTACCTACCACTAGCCTACATAAAGTCCCTGGTTATTACAAATAGTTTTCCAAATCTAAATGGTATGTGTTAATATTTGGAACCTTAAACAATTAGGATAAATATAATATTTTTGAGTTCTTTTACCATTTGGAGTGAAAGATGGGTTTGTGGTAAAAATTTATTAAAGAATGAAAGTATACATGACAAGTAAGTATATTTCCTTACGTTCTTAGTAAATCTCCTAAATAAATTCCTCAACTTTATGAAAGTTAACTTAAAACAAAAATGTTTTTGGTTAACTTTTCCAACTGGGGAATCAATGATCGTTTAACCAATCCCAAGTTTGGGATTTTCTTGTAGTTAAATTTATCCTAACCTTGTTTTCTGCAACTCTCCATCAGACCTTGATGGTTTTTTCCCTCCATATCCATATTTTCATAGAATCCTAGTATGGGCTATCTCAGGTGACCTTTTTACATCTCTTTCTTTCTTTTAATGTTATATTTTTATTAACCCTATTTCCGATGTGGGTTTTCCACAAAGGTATTTTCTATTTTCAACCTTTTATTTTCGAAGAACGTTTTCAAATTGCGAGGATGCAATTTATTGAAGGAGGGGATAATGTAACACCCCAAGCTTTCATGATACACTTCTCTTTCAATAATGCAATAGCTTGCAGTGTATGCAAGTTCGAGATTCTAACACACCACGACCAATCAAAGTAGCAGTTATGAATAGTAATACCTACTTTTTGAAATTTTATAAATTTAATCTTTCAAAGTGGTCTTCATTTTTGGATTCGTAATATCAAAATTAGACTATGTTGAATTTTTGGAATTTTTCTGAAAAACTTCAATTTATGATGAATAGTGAAACCACTAAGTGATAGTTTGAAAACCAATTTTTTGTGTAAATGAAACATTACCGCATCTGTAATTTGATTTTCAAAAATCCGACATACATGGTTGTTATTAGGAAACAATATTTGGTTCAATGGGATTAAAATAATTTTTTGGTGAATAGTAACTTTTAAGTTTAATTAATCGCGATTAAAGGTAATTAGTGTAATTTAAGGGAAATATAATGTTTTAATAATATGAAAATAACCTTACACTTATCCTAACCTTATTTAATTAGTAATTTCCTACCAAGAAAATCCATGGGTCAACTTGGGGACCCCATGAAGCCACTTGGGTAAGAAAATGACATTAATAACTTTTTATTTAAAGTAAAAATAAAATTGTCACAAACATGTGTTGTTTTAATAAAACAATTATTACATGGGGTTATATAAGTTAAATTTTTCACTATAAATATTCATTGTAAAGATAAAAATATTTCATACATCATGGTAATTTTTTTATAATTTTTAGACAATAAATAAATTAAATTTTTTATGACACCATGATGATGCAGCGATTACCTCATTAATTAACAATTTAAGTAAAATGAAAAGATAATGTAAAATCTAAGACATACACTTGTCTAAAACCTATTGGATGGGTATATATAGAACACTTATCACCTTATCCTCGAAATATATAATTTTGGGACCTTTGAAATCCGAAAATCACTTCATAATAATGTAACATTTCATGACTTTCCAAGAGTGCCCCTCCTCTCTCTTATAAAAGGACCTCACCTCTACCACCTTATTCACACCTTCAAGCCATTTGTCTCGACCAAATTCTGCCCAATTACTCTCTCAACTTCTCTATCTTACTCCTAGAAGCCTCACTTTGGGCATAATTCTTCCCAAGGAAGCCTTTGGCTCAAATCAAAAAAAGAGTTACCCGATTTTAAGGTAATGTCTTCTCTTATGTTATTTTGTTTTATTTTGCTTCACCAACCCCTTAAACTCTTTTTATTACTTTATTTTGTAACAAAACCAGTATCCTAAATATACTAGGATTTTTTTATGAGAATTATTTGATTTACACTTACACACACCATCGTCTAATGGTTAAATAACATATTGTTTCTGTGGTTGGCGAATTTCTGCCTCACGAAATGATGATTGTTTAATATACTTTTAACACCTCTAATGGTGGACATTATGATTTAACTATATTTATATATGATATATATTATGTTTATGTTTTCCTTATGCTTCTGTATTTCTCATTTATGGCATACCTTTATGATTTCCATTATGGGTAAACATGATAATTTCATTTTAGGAAGTGCGCACTACTACCCCCTCAAAGTGATTTGAATCGTTAGTGCCATATGTGGGATGTATAAAGGATGGAGTAAATGATATTATATATTATATTATACTGGAATTATAATATACCTTTATATCATTATGATTCCATTCCATTAAATATGAAATATAAATGAAAGTAGCATTCATGCGTACGTACGGCTTACCGTCTCCATGAATGGTGTATTTCATTTCTTACCTCTAAATGTTATGTAATATTATAAATGAATTTATATACTGGATATATATGATATAGATTATATCTAAATCATGAATATAATTCTGGATATAATTGATATTTTACCACATGAACAACTTGTAATTATAAGAAGTTTATTTTTAACTCCAGTACCAAAGATCGACAAAACGACCGTTATTAACATAAATAATTACATAATGTTCATAACATGGTAATAAGTGATATAAAAGGAATAATGAACTCGAAAAAGTTTCTTAAGAAAGTAGAAATTAACTCTATTTTATTATTCAGGAGGTTAAATAATGATCGAGTCAAGTCGGACACGAGGTAAGGGAACTTCTTAACCCAATTTCCGTTCTTTGGGTTAATCTCCTACTTTCAAATTATGTCATGATATTATTATGACCTATCTTGTATTTGTACTTTATTTATGTGTACTTATAGTGAATACACATAATAGATCTATTTTATTTAAAAAATTATCTTTGTAAGGACTTCATCTTAATCTCCTTTCATTGAGGCATATTTTGTTTTATACACAACTTTATTTTATACTGTGTATAAACCCCTTTTGATTTTATGTTTATTCAAAAGGAATGTTTTTATACGAAGCGTTTTACTAAACGATAAAAAGGAATGTTTTTTTGTTGTACATATGTGGTGACAACGACTTCTCCATCGCCGTGACCATTATTTGAGTTTCGGCTTCCTCTACAAGCCATAAATTTTTTTAAGTGAAAAATAGATACCAAGTTTTATTTTTCTTTTATTTTGGTATTGAAAATGGTTTTGAAAGTGTTTTTATTACATCAATGTGTTTTATTGATATCTTGTGATTGAAATGTGGAAATGTTATGTTTCCTTTATGCATGTTTTATGTGATATGATTATGTAATGGTTTATGATATGTTTAAACCTATTCATATGAGGAATGCATTTGACTTAATAAGTGACGGGTGGAGCCTGCTATAGCTCCTCGATGCATCAGCAGGTCTCATGAGACAAACTAGTGTATTAGCACGAGGCCTTGAAAAAATCTTATTTTTAGTCTTGGTAGAAGGCCTTGGCTACGTGGTTATGACAGTCTGGCATATTGCATTCCATCATTGTGATAGTGGTTATTGATATTGCATGTGATTATTCGACTAGTGGAATATCCATGTGAATAAGTAAATAGCATTATTTCATTTTATTTTTTCCATATTATGCTGAAGTTAAAGTGTAAAAGGCTTTTGTTTTAGTTATAAATTTCCTTAAATGTTAATTTTTATTTATAAAAGCTTCTGCTATAATGTTATCCTTACCTAGCATCTGAGCTCACCCCTTTCAATGTTTTAATTTTCCTAGGATGTGAAGAAGTATTTTAGGAATGACCTGCAGGGATAGTCTGAAAGGGATATGAGTGTGGAAAATAGAGACTATGTTATTGTATTTTTTCACTTTATGATGTAATGTAACATTTATGAATGTATCTAGCATTTCTAAGGCTACTAAACTAATCGGTCTTTCGAGACTTGATCTTTTTTTATCATGCCAATGTTACGTAATAATGTACCGACTTTGGGTAACTGGGTTCGGGGCGTTACAATAGTACTAATGATTTAGTGTTTATTCAAAATAATATATTGTATTCCTAAGTAAATTCCTAGGATTGGTTGATTACAATTATATTATCCTTTTATTTTAATAGACACTCTATGATTTCTAGTGTTCAAAATACACAACATCGATCTTAATGAAAATATAAAATGTTTTTATTTAACTATGATTTAGATAATCTATATATTATATTATTGGTTATGAATTATAATAAAATTATTGTGAAATATATTTTTATTTTTTTACTCAATTTAAACATATTTATAAATTGTCATATAATAAATAATAAAATTTTCATAAATCTATTTTTTCTTCAATGATGTGTGTTATTAAAAAATTATTTATATTTATTTATTGGATAAAATAGTATAAATATTTTCAATAAATTTTATAAATTAAATTTATTAAATAAAAATCATTTTCTAAATCATCATAGAAAAATAAACCAATGATGAAATTTAAAATTTTTTAAAATTTTATTTTTCAATGAATATTCAAAATACTAATTTTTATTGAAAAATGAAATTAAATTTATAATGTATTTAGAGAATTAAATTACAATTCGTATTACTTTAATAATTTCATTATTTTCTTTTAATTTAAAATAATGTAATTATGGTTTCGTAAATGAATTTTATAGATGAAATTAGTATAAAACATTTTATATAGAAAAAGGCAATTTTTCGGAAAAATCGTTTTCACCACATTTTCTAATCAAATTTTATAAAAATTTATTCCATGTATATATTTTGAAATTTGAATAATTGATTCCATAATATTAATTAGGAGTTATAAATTTAGAAAATAGATCCATTTTATTTTTATTAATCAGTAATAGTAACCATAGTACTTTATATTACCTCAGTAAATGGTTAATCAAGAAATAAAGGGTTGAAAATCATATTATTTGTACTAAAATTACCATAAAACTAGAATTAATCTTATTATATTTCTAAATAGATACCATAATCATCCTAAATAAAAATATATGGCATTTTTTCATTTTTATATGATTTTATCTTTATAATATTTAAGATAATATAAAGAAAAAAATATCATACTCTTGCATTGAAAAACTGTTATATTTTTCAAAAAGGGATTAATATAAGAAATTCTTTTTTATAAATATTCATTCTAAATATAATTTTTTATTTTTATCATGGTTATATATTTTTAATTTTTATGGTATAAATATTTAATTTGAAATCTAACTCAACATTGATGAAATAATTATCCAATTAATTGAAAAATTTAATAAATGATATTAAAAACATTAAAAATACAATGATTTTACAGAATATATGTGTTCCATAGTATATTTAGTTAAAAATTATATATTAGAGATTTTTGGGGATTATCAAAGAAAATGATATTTTCCAAAAAAGGTATACCATTTAACTGAATGTTTTTGTTTAAATTATTCTACCAATTCCTTCTTATAAGGCCCCAACCTTAAACATTAAATAGTCTTGACTTAAATAAGGAATTTGCATTGAAGATCTTTTCAGGTTTAGAGTTTTAGATAAATAGGTCATAACTATTACATAACATCCCAACATTTAAAAGGTATAATCTTCTTCTCAATACCAATTATTTCACTTTAATAAAACAATTTAAATGAAAAAGAAATTGTTTTATTGATAAATATCTTATTGAAATTTTATTTTCTCTAAACCTTCGTTATAAACTCATAAAATCATCTCCAAAACATTGTATAAGAATAAAAAGATCAGTAATTGATATAAAATATGGAATGAAAAAATTACTCCATGAATAGAAAAAAATCAATGAAATCATTCTTTTCACTCATAAAATATATGGTCTTTAACATACCTCATGAAATAAAAATTATTATAAATACATAGAAATCATAAATCATAAAGGTAACATGTGGCATACCTAACATACTTACATTGTGGATTTCAATGATCGCTAGGGTGTTACATTTGGAATAAACATCACAGTTTATTCCATCAATCTGTTAAGATAAACATTTACATTTACCAATGTCATGTTACCCAATGTATTAGTGATCCATCTATAGCTCAACCTCCCTAGGATTATCACAGAACAAGCCATTTTTGGTTTAACACGTAACCACTTGTAAAATGTGTATATACCCTTACATAATCATAACACATGAAATATTAAAATCATCAAAATTTCACTCATCAACCACAATGAATTAATTCAGGATATTGAAATATTCAATCCATTTCAAAACCCATTAAAATCATTAAATAAAGATATTTTTGAATCAAAGTATCTAATACCGCTGTGAAAATTTTATAAGATGTAACATTTTATAACACTAATGACCATATAAATAGATCCTAAAAATAATTTTGAAATCTTGGAAATTAATGTGAATTATTTTGAATAATAAATCTTTAAAACATTTAAAACAATGTTTTTGTTAATCAGTACCTTACAAATTGAGAAAATACATGAATAAAAATAATTATAGAATAACATTAAACAAAGATTATATTATCATGAGAATAATGATATTCATGATGTTATATTTCAAGGTGTATTATATACACCATATAAAGTGATTTGGTGTATAATAATAAATAAGTCTCAATGGAATGTAAATTTAGGCAAAATCCCTTACAATGATCATATATTTAAATTAAGAATAAATCAATGAAATAATTATGTGTGAAAATTTTAAATACATAAAATTGAGTGGATATTAACTATAAAAAATTAGAGGTCATTTAGATATATTCTTGGAAAAACAAAACCAATGACGTGGATATTTAACTCAATGAATGTATATTTAGCTATGATTTTTTTTACAATGTTCGTATAAATGATGTAAGAATTTATAAATGGGGTGATTATGTGTTAAAAAGTATATCAACCCAAAGGGAATTAGAAATAACAACATAAATAAACAAATAGTGGTTCCACAAAAAATCATTTCATAAAATAATCAATGAAGTATGCATAAAACCCAAAGAGTAGAAATTGAGTTTAGAAATTCCATTACAAAAATTTGTTAGCCTAACAACGTCATTTAAAAATTTAGAAGATGATTTGATGAGAGGTAAAATGGTATCTAGTCACTTGGAAACACAATATAAATCAATAATTATATATAAGAACAAATCCCAACATATGAAAATGGAAATTAAAATATATAACATGAAAGTTATTTTTGACTAAATGTGGAGGGTGAAAGGTTCCTTTACATTGAGCCTGACTCATCATGAATGATCCCTGTTCATCCAAAATGATAAACATAAGTTAATTTATAATTTCTTAAAATCATTTTTAAATTTTATTATTTCTTTTATATAACAAATTACCATGTTATAAAAATTACATAATTAATTAATTTAACATCAGTTGTTTTATTGATATTTGGTACTTGACACAAAAATGAACTTGTTTTGATATAAATTTTACATATAGTAAAAATTAAATCATATCTAGAATGATATTAAATATTTAAAAATCATATATTACCATTATATATGTATTTATAATATTTCATAACATTTTGAGATAAGAAATGAGATGCGTTGTTTATGGAGACGGTGGGTCGTACGTAGGCATTAAAGATGCATTCATTTCATTGTTATATTAAATGAGTGAAAAAAATGATAATTAGTTATATTATAATTATATTATAATATATTTGTTATATATGTTATATAATTTCATTAACTCTATCATTTATATGTTCCATGTATGGCATGAATGAGTCAAATCACTTTGTGGGGGCGGTGGTCTGCACTTCGTCAAATTAAATTATCATAATTATATGTTATTGAAAGCATAAAGGTATGATAAAAATAAAAAATACATAATAATATAGACAATATAATTATAATATATATCATATATAAATATAGTGACATCATAATGGACACAATGAGAGGTTACATGGAAAAATTGAACAATCATCGTTTCATGAGGTAGTAGTTTTCCGTCCATTGAAACAATATGTTCATATCCATTAGATGGAGGTTTGGGTTAGCGTAGGTTGAATAATTCTCATAAAAACATTCCAGTATATTTAAGATACTTTTTTTGATATGTAATAAAATAATAATAATATAATATGGAGTTAATAAGTAAAATAATGGAAATGAACTTTAAAGAAGATGATGCCTCTAAAAATGTGTAACTCCCTTTCGATTTGAGACAAAAGGATTTCTTGAGTTTACTTTTTACCATGTAAAGGATTATAAGATTAAGGTATAGATGTTGGGATATTATTTGGGTATAATGGGGATGATCCAAGGGGCTTGAGATGTGTGAGTTATGTGGATAGAGGCGGTGGCCTTTTATAAGAGGGAGGAGAGATAATTTAAAAATGTCTAGAAGCATTAATTTATAAAAAAATTATATTTATATTAAAAATGAGTCCAAATTAAGTTATTTATATGATAATATAAATATAATTGTAAAAAAAATCATCCATGAAGAATTAGACAGTTTTTTCTGTTTTTTTAATTCTTATCTTTTTTATTTAACCCTTTATTACTCTTACCGTTTTATCGATCATTCAACATATTGAGAATCAAAATAGTTACCAAAATATTCAAAATGTACAATGAAAAGGTCATTAATAAAATTATAGACTTTTAATGCCCATTTGGATGAATAATATATTTTTATGAATTTAATATCATTTAAGAAACTATTTTACGTTTTCAGTTTTGAATTATGTCAATTGAAGAACTATTCATAATTGACTTTTTTACAAATTCATTACAACATGTTTATTTCGAAGAAATATCATTAATACAAATAAAACATGTCAATAAAATCCATAAAATTAATTTATGGAATCAAAATATTCAACTTAAATTTAATTTTATTATTTATAATATCATTTATTTGAATAAATTTTTAACGAAGAAATCAATTCATCCTTATTGTGTCAGAATTAAATTTACTTATTTAAAGTATAAAATTTATAAAAAAACATCATGATATAGAAAATGTTTTTATATTTTTTTGAATATTTATTGTTTAAGTTATCAATTACATAACCCCATATAAAAATATTCTTAGTAAAAGATACATGTTGATGATATATTTATCATTACTTTAAAATAATTCTTTTAAAATGCCATTTTCACACCCAAGTGGATACATGGGGTCCCAAAATAGACCCTAGGATTCCAATGGTCATAAATATTTCATCCAATAGATTTAATACATGTTTTAGTGTAGTTTAATATTATTATAATATTATTTTTTACCCTTATTTACCATATTTACCATTTAAACATGGTAAATAAAATAACTACGAAGTTACTATCCATACTATCTAAAAATGAAATGTAAATATTCCCAAAATTTAGGCCTTATTTTTCCCAATATAGAATCCATTTTTACAAATTTAAAACCCAAAATTTTCACTAATTAATTTAAAATTAATTCTCATTGTCAAAATGAAGTACTGTTTTTAAGAAGTATTAACTATCAAAAGATTGATATGTGTTTATGTAAAATTTAAAAGTTAAATTACTTATAATGACCAAAATTAGACTAAGGGATAAAAAATAATCTGATTAAAATTTAAAACCAATTAAAAGTATAGTCTAACAATATACATAAATTATATGAAAAGGCAGTATTGACATATAATGCAGTATTTTTCACTATTCGTTAAAAACTGATCTTTATTAGAGAATTACCAAAAATTTATAAAAATTATATTTTGATATTCCTATTCAAAAAAAGAATTTTATATTGTCAAATATAACATATTAAGGTTTCACAACTAGATTTAAAAAGTGTTTACCCTCAAAAGGTGGTAAAATAACCTTTTAAAAATATTGGTGTATTTCATGATTAAAATTTGAATCACTCTTATTTTAAGCCTTTAAAATTTGTTGGATAAATTTAAATATAAATCCATAACATGTACAATCATAATGTAGTAAGATTTTTTTTCCTTCTCGCCAATATGAAGACTAGGTTTTAACTACCATTTAAAATAATAATAATATTATAGTATTATTTTTTATGTATAATTCAACATTGTGTGCAACAAAAGATTTTGGTGATACCAGTTGTTGTGTGTTGAGTATTCTATTTGAAAAAAATACTATTTAATTTAATAATAATAATATATTATTCATAAATATTAATAGAAATAAAAAATTAATATTCTATATATAATTGAATTGTTACAGTTCCCATATTCATCAACAATTCATATATGGTAACATCAATATTTTATTGAAATGTAATATCCTATATAAATTGCAGTAATCCATAACCTAAGAAATGAAACCATTATTCGTGTGTGTTGAACTACTTCCTTGTGAACCACTATAATTTTTTCCATCAAAGCCTCTGATGGTTGGTTAAAGTGATATAATTAGTATTTACATATGTTAATAATGAAATATTTATCAATTTCAATAGATAATATATCATTTAAATTCTTTCTATTTTATTCACTAAAATATTATAATGTCGTTCATGCTAACATATGGACAACGACATCCATGAAGATATTTGATATTTTTTCATCTCCATATGACATGGATGATATATATAAGTATTTTTAAAGAAATATAAATTGATAACTATATAAGGATAACATAATACAAAAATTCTTTCTATAATAAAAGTTTAATAATTAAAACAATACTCATGGAGAGATATGACCACCCATCTTAATGATTGGAACATAGTACATTTTAAATAAATATCTCTCATGATTAGTTCTAAAAGTATTGTTGGTTTTTAAAAATGATAATTTTTCATAACTATTATTATTGATATTTTTGATAAATTTACCCTTTTACAATGATCAACATTACCATGTAATATTGAAATTATGAACTGATCATCCGGGAATCACTTGTTGTGGACTTAATAGATTATGAAATTCATATGCAATTATAATAAATAAAACAAATGTATTATTGATAAATTAATAAACCTAGAAATGTATCTCAAATAATTATATTATTGATATATGTTTATTATTATAGGGTTCAAAGACATAAATGGAATGTATGTACTCTTGGTAAGGAATTTCATCTCAATTTCCCTACATTAAGGATTATTTAAATGATATGCTCCTAATTTATTTTATATGGTGTATATAATTCCACATTTACAAGTTATAATATGAATCCATAATAATTGAAAATTATTTAGGTTTCAATTTTAATTATTTTACCATATGTGAATTGACAGAAATATTACTAAGCATCAATTAGATTATTATGTAAATTTTTTTTATTTGTGTTACAACCCTTATTCATTGATATTTTTATTCCTTTATTATGTGTGAATATATATCTCAGTTATTTTATTATATATTTAAAAATATTTTTTTGGTATCTATTTGTTACACCTAATCACTCCATTTATTAATTCTCAATTCAATAATATGTTCATTGTAAGGTACTTTATTTTATAACTCCACTTTTTAAAATTTCCCATCCACATATTTTTCATCCTAGTTATAGCATCCCACCTTTTTATCACATAAACTTTCATATCATTTTACAAAACCGAGGATCTTTAAGGTTTAATGTCTTTGAAACCAGGAACTTAAAACATGAAAACATAAAACATTATTCTTAAACACTTGAAAGGATTCCCCTCATGTTCATCCTAGGTTCATTACTACATCTCATAACCTGGGGAAATACATCAAATGAAAGGGTGAGCAGAAGGCCCAGTAAGGGAAACAAGTAAAACATTTAACATGTGAACATGAGATACATCAATAATGTCATGAAAAGAACTTTAAGGAATGAGAAAGAAATCATGAGGAATATCATAATAAAAATAGTGTTTTCATAACTTGAAAATGTGGCTACAACATTTAATATTGACAATCATATCGTTTCACCAAGGTCCATCCCCAAGGTGTCATTAAAAATTACAAAGGTTATTCACCAAGGTATCAGTCTAAAAAGTCATCTATAGAGATTAAGTATTTACCCAATGCATTGGAGAACTATCTGGGTGCACCCTTGACATGTTTTTATTATCATGTGAGCCACATATATCATCATCAATAATTTCATAAACAACCCATATATCATTAAAGAAATGGGTTTTATTTCATAATCATAACATTTTAAAAACTGCTTTAAAGACCTGATCTTTATGTCACTTTAAACCCACGGAAAGGGAAAGCGGGTTTCATGTATGTAAACCCCAGAATTTAAAATAGAACATTTTGATATATATGTGAATACCCCTATAGAAATAAGAGCTTTTAGTATTCACTTAATAACATAAAATAATTTTGAGAAAAAGACAGAGGCATTTTGAGACGAAAATTCTGCAGCATAACGGCTACGTTACAGGGGTTTAGGAAACGTTGAAAAGAGAGGGGACATGGGTCACTCACTCATAAATTATCTATAAAAATAGTATAGGGAAATAATATAAATGATATGAATCATGGTAATGAAATTTTAAGGTCATACCATTTTAAATGAAAAACATGGAAGTAAGACAAAAATAAGATTTCTCTTATAATAATTCGGCAGCCTAACGACGTCACTTAAACTTCAATAAAAATGAATTGCCAAGATCAAATAGGGTCTCTAATCATAAGAAAATAATATTTCAGTATGATAGATATAGAGATAATACCCCGACATAATAAAAAGGAACTTGAATGACTTGACATGAAAGTAGAACTTCAAAACGAGAAGGGTGAAAAAACCACTTAAAAATTCGGCAGCCTAACGACGCCACTTAAAACTTCAAAATACTGAATTGAGGAGATAAAATAGATTCTATCATCATATGAACATAAGAGTTCAGTATGATAGATATAGATATCATAACCCAACATAATAAAAAGGAACTTGAAAGATTTGACAAGAAAATAGAACTTGAAAATGAGAAGGGTGAAAGGATCCGTTACAAATATTTCGGCAGCTTAACGGTGCCACTTAAAACATCAAAATACTGAATTGAAGAGATCAAATGAGGTATCTCATCATATGATCATAAAATATCAGTATGATAGATATAGAGATCATACCCCAACATAATAAAAAGGAAGTTGAAAGACTTTACAAAAAATAGAACTTGAAAATGAGAAGGGTGAAAGAATCTGTTACAAATATTTCGATAGCCTAACGACGGCACTTAAAACATCAAAATATGGAAATGAAGAGATCAAATGGGGTATATTATCATATTATTATAAAATATCAGTATTATAGATATATAGATCATACCCCAACATAATAAAAAGGATCTTGAAATACTTGATAAGAAAATAGAACTTGAAAATGAGAAGGGTGAAAGAATCTGTTACAAATATTTCGGCAGCATAAGAGCGCCACTTAAACTTTCATAAAATGAAATGATGAGAGTAAGAGGGGGTCTCTCATCACATGAAAATAAAAAGGACAGTATAATGAATATAAAATAACATCCTCCAACATAATAACATGGAGAATAAAAGAAATGACATAAAAGAGAGTACTTGGAAAGAAAGAGGGAGGTAGGATCCCTTACCTTAAAATGTAACACTTGAAACTCAAAGGTTGGGACCTTGAGGGATTGGGGGCACCTTGGGGGGACTCCTTGGGAGGTAATGAGACCAGAGCTTCATTGGGGGAGAGTTGGGAGCCGAATGGATGAGAGGATGGCTTGGTATTTATAGGGAAAGTGAGGGGACAAGGCATTAATGGCCAAGGGACACCTCATTAGTGGTTTTGGGAAAACCATGGGCTTGCCCATGGTATTTGCCCATGGTATTGAAAACTTGGTACACCTCATACCTTATCTTACTATTCATAAGTCTACCATATTTATTACATACTTAATACACCATTTAATGATGTCATTAAACACTAGTAACTTAAAAACTGTATTTTCACTATTCATCGAAAATTCAACTTTCTCATAAAAATCCCAAAATTTCACCTCAACCAAATATCAATGCACTGATTTTAAAAATGAACTCCATTTTATAAAAATAATTTTCTAAATATTTTTAAGTTATTTTTTAAATAAATAAACTATTCACCAAAAATTCATTTTTTTCAGAAAAATCTCTAAAAATTACCATAACATAATATCGATGCTCGGAGTTCAAAAATGAAATCCATTTTATAAAAATAATTTTCTAAATATTTTTAATTTAATTTTTAATTAAAAAACACTATTCACCCGAAAAAACTAATACTTGAATAATAATTTATGAAATCGTTATTTAACCATTTTATTGAATAACATTACTTAATCAAGATGCCTAGATTATATTAATACTTTCTCTAAGCGAGATTACTAATCCATTTGGTCACATTACTAATCCTAAGCATAAAATCACTATTCATAATTTATTATTCATCAAAAATTAAGTTGATCTTATTAGACATTAAATTTCTTACTGAACATAATTGTAGAGGACCATTTTTTGAAAATCATAACACATTTTTAATTATTTAAGGTTTACATAAACATTTTTAAAATATCATTTCTCTAAAATTCATAAAAAAAATATGCATACTATATTTATCCGGACATTTGAAAATTCATAAACTTCAACATAAGAAGAAATCAAAATTTTTATTTAAAACAAAGGATTATACAAGGCAGTTACGGTCTCCTTACATAGCCCCTTATCACACCCACATAGGACCTAAGTGTAAGGTGTGCTAAGGTGAGAGAATCCGAGGGAGGCTTGGCCAACATCACACGAGTAGTAATTTCTATCAATTTAAACATCTTGCGAAGGCGATTCCATTATAGCTTCAAACGATGAAGTTCATCTTGGGTTTGGTCCAGAGCAAAGCCCAGTGGTGCTACCTCCTTCCCAAGTTCTATTAGATGGGCTTCGATCGGTCCAAGACTACTAGGTGAGGCCATCAAATCTTCTTTCTATATTAACCAAGATCACTTGTATTTAGAGAAAATAATCGAAACATTTAGTTTCCAGTGATCATATTGACCAATGGTCATATGACAGTCAAAACCCAACGGTCTCATTTTAATTATACTCATGTTATCAAATGAAACAGTTTTGTCGAGTATAAAAGAAAATAAAATAACACAAAAAATTAGGAAACAAGATTTATTCAAAATTTCGGGTCGTTACAATCTTCTCCCTTAAGAAATTGCGTCCTCGCAATTTTTAAAATTGGGTTTTGAAATTTCATTGAAAGCCCCACACCAGAAAAGGAGTCAGTAAAACTATTACTTTAAAAGAAAGGAAGGGAAGTAAAATGGTCACCCGAGTTAACCCATACTAGGATTCCATGTAGGAAAACATGGACATGGAGGAAAAAAACAAAGGGTCACGTTCTAAGGGAGAGTGATAGAAAACATGATTAGGATAAAGTTAAGAACAAGAAAATCACAAACTTATGATGGGTTAAACTGTATTTGATTTCCCAGTAGGAAACTTTAACAGACAACATTTTTGTTCTACGTTCATTTTCATAGTTTTGAGGAATTCATTTACTACATAGAATAAAAACAGAAGGAAATATATTTACCTTCAAGTAGAGTTTCATCCTTTAAAAAGTTGGTCTCATCGAAACACAAGAATCATCTTCTAGAGAATCACATAATCTACAAAAGATTAACTATAAATTTCTTCTATCTTTAAGCATTATCCCAAAAACACAAGGGGTAAGATAAAACAACTCTTCAAAAATAAAGAATCCCATAGGAAGGGAAACTACTTTTAAATCTTCAAAATTCCACGTTACTACCCAAAGTTCATCATAGGCCATTCCATAAATAACTGTGCTTAAAAATTCCTCAAAATAAACCAAACTAAGATTGAAACCCAAATACAAGAAGGATTTGATAACATAGTCTTCCAAAATAAACTTCATCATTCATCTCCAAAAAACATCAACCACTCCTAACATCTTATAACAAAAGTAGCTAACCTAAACATATTTTCCCCAATATAGGTTAATCATTTCCATAAGTAACCTATATTACCATAAGTTCACCATAAATTCATTGATTCTTTAAAATATAAGTCAAACTTTATTCCTCAAAGAAATTACCGTAGTAATCTATTTACCTCGATCAAATAGGGTTCCCAAAATAGTGAATGTCTTCCAAAATAATAATCATATTTTAATCCCCTAATCATCTCTATCATATAAATATGGGAATCGTCACATTTCCTATCACATTGGTTGTTGGGACATGTTCTTCAATTTCCCGCCATTAACTACGAAATGAAAGTACAATTAGGGGCTTGAATACTTAGCCAATAATCATTAAAAGGAAACATTATGCATAGAAGGATAAACTTGTAGAAGGAATGTATACCCTAATTTGTGATCCCCTAGGTTCCAATCTAGGTTATCCATGATCATATATTCTTATTTGAATCTTTATTTTATTTTATCTTCATTCCTTTTATAATGGGTCATACTAAGCTTATGAATTTACCAAAGCATATCCCCCAGGAGTGTCGTAACCAAGAGTGCAGCAAGGCCCATTGTCGTGTATCAGTTCCCATTCGAGACTCGCTCAATGCGGTGTTTTTGGGATTTACCCCTATGTACATCTGTGCCAGAGCCACCTCTACCTGCTCGTATCCAGACAGGGATGTATTTTTTGGAAATCCCTTACTCAATACTCACCAAAATACCAGGATGATTTCCAATATTAAAAATTTTCTATAGGGTTATTCCTGGAGTTCTCGTATCCTAATTTCCACAAATAACTAAACAATCCTTTGATACCAACTATAGCATCCCACCTTTTTATCACATAAGCATTCATTTCATTTTACAAAACCGAGGATCTTTAAGTTTTAGTGTCTTTGAAACCAGGAACTTAAAACATGAAAACATAAAACATTCTTCTTAAACACTTGAAAGGATTCTCCTCATATTCATCCTAGGTTCATTACTGCATCTCATAACCTGGGGACATACATCAAAATAAAGGGTGAGAAGAAGACCCAGTAATGGAAACAAGGGGAACATTTAACATGTGAAATTCAGATACATCATTAAAGTCATGAAAAGAACTTTAAGGAATGAGAAAGAAATCATGAGGCATATCATAATAAAAATAATGCTTTTCATAACTTGAAGTTGTGGCTAGAAAATTTAATATTTACAATCATTTCGTTTCACCAAGGTCCATCCCCATGGTGTCATTAAAAATTACCAAGGTTATTCACCAAGGTATCAGTCTAAAAAGTCATCTCTAGAGATTAAGTCTTTACCCAATGCATCAGAGTGCTATCTGGGCATACCCTTGACATGTATTTATTATCGTGTGAGCCACATATATATTAATCAATAATTTCATAAAAAACCCATATAGCATAAAAGAAATGGGTTTCATTTCATAATCATAAAGTTTTAAAAACTGCTTTAAAGAAATGATCTTTATGTCACTTTAAACCCACAGAAAGGGAAAGCGGGTTTCATGTATGTAAATCCCATAATTTAAAATAGAAAATTTTGATATATATATGAATAACCCTGTATAAATAAGATCTTTGAGTATTCACTTAATAACATAAAATAATTTTGAAAAAAGATAGAGGCATTTTGAGACGAAAATTCTGCAGCATAACGACTACGTTACAGGGTTTTAGAAAACGTTGAAAAGAGAGGGGACATGGGTCACTCACTCATAAATGATCTATAAAAATAGTATAGGGACAGAATATAATGGATATGAATCATGGTAATGAAATTTGAAGGGCATACCATTTGAAATGAAAAACATGGATGTAAGACAAAAATAAGATTTCTCTTATAAAAACTCAGCAGCCTAACGACATCACTAAAACATCAATAAAAATGAATTGACAAGATAAAATTGGGCCTCTCATCATATGAACATAAGAGTTCAGTATGATAGATATAGCGATCATACCCCAACATAATAAAAAGGAAATTTAATGACTTGACATGAAAGTAGAACTTCAAAACGAGAAGGGTGAAACAACCACTTAAAAATTCGGCAGCCTAACAACGCCACTTAAAACAACAAAATACTAAATTGAAGAGATCAAATAGGGTCTCTAATCATATGAAAATAAGAGTTCAGTATGATATATATTGAGATCATACCCCAACATAATAAATAGGAACTTTAAAGACTTGACAAGATAATAGAACTTGAAAATGAGAAGGGTTAAAGAATCCGTTACAAATATTTCGGCAGCCTAACGGCGCCACTTAAAACATCAAAATACAGAATTGAAGAGATAAAATGGGCTCTCTCATCATATTATCGTAAAATATCAGTATTATAGATTTAGAGATCATACCCCAAAAAAATATAAAGGAACTTGAAAGACTTGACAAGAAAATAGAATTTGAAAATGAGAAGGGTGAAAGAATCCGTTACAAATATTTCGGCAGCCTAACGGCGCCACTTAATACTTCAAAATACTGAATTGAAGAGATAAAATGGGGTCTCTCATCATATGATCATAAAATATCAGTATGATAGATATAGATATCATACCCCAACATAATAAAAAGGATCTTGAAATACTTGACCAGAAAATAGAACTTAAAAATGAGAAGGGTGAAAGAATCTGTTACAAATATTTCGGCAGCCTAACGGCACCACTTAAACTTTCATAAAATGAAATAATGAGAGAAAGAGGGGGTATCTCATCACATGAACATAAAAAGGACAGTATAATGAATATAAAATAACATCCTCCAACATAAGAACATGGAGCATAAAATAAATGACATAAAAGAGAGTACCTGGAAAGAAAGAGGGAGGTATGATCCCTTACCTTAAAACATAACTCTTGAAACTCAAAGGTTGGGACCTTGAGGGCTTGGGGGAACCTTGGGAGTACTCCTTGGGAGGTAATAAGACCACAACTTCGTTGGGGGAGAGTTGGGAGTCTAATTGATGAGAGGATGGCTTGGTATTGATAGGGAAAGTGAGGGGACAAGGCATTAATGGCCAAGGGACACCTCATTAGTGGTTTTGGAAAAACCATGGGCATGCCCATGGTATTTTCCCATGGTATTGGATACTTGGTACACCTCATACCTTATATTACTATTCATAAGTCGACCATATTTATTACATACTTAATACATCATTTAATGATGTCATTAAACACTCGTAACTTAAAAACTGTATTTTCACTATTCATCGAAAATTCAACTTTCTCAGAAAAATACCAAAATTTCACCTTAACCAAATATAAATGCTATGATTTCAAAAATTAACTCCATTTTATAAAAATAATTTTCTAAATATTTTTAATTTATTTTTTAAGTAAATACACTATTCACCAAAAAATCATTTTTTTCAGAAAAATCCCCAAAAATTACCATAACATAATATCGATGCTCTGAGTTCAAAAATGAAATCCATTTTATAAAAATAATTTTCTAAATATTTTTAATTAAAAACACTGTTCACTTGAAAAAAAAATAATTGAATAATAATTTATGAAACCGTTATTTAACCATTTTATTGAATCACATTACTTAATCAAGGTGCCTATCTTATATTAATACTTTCTTTAAGTGAGATTACTAATCCATTTGTTCACATTACTAATACTAAGCATAAAATCACTATTCATACTTTACTATTCATCAAAAATTAAGTTGATCTTAGACTCTAAATTTCATTCTGAACATAATTTTTGAAGACAATTTTTTGAAAATCAGAACACATTTTTAATTATTTAAGGTTTAAATAAACATTTTTAAAATATCCTTTCTCTAAAATTCATCAAAAATATGCATACTATATTTATCCAAACATTTGAAAATTCATAAACTTCAACATAAGATGAAATCAACATTTTTATTTAAAACAAAGGATTATACAAGGAAGTTGCGGTCTATTTACATAGCCCCTTATCACACCCTCATAGGACCTAAGTGTAAGGTGTTCTAAGGTGAGAGAATCCGAGGGAGGCTTGGCCAACATCTCATGAGTAGTAATTTCTATCAATTTGAATTTCTCGTGAAGGCGATTTCGTTCTAGCTTCCCACGATGAAGTTCATCTTGGGTTTGGTCCAGAGAAAAGCCCATTGGTGCTACCTCCTTCCCATGTTCTGTTAGATGAGCTTCAATTGGTCCAAGACTACTGGGTGAGGCCATCATATCTTCTTTCTATATTAACCAAGATCACTTGTATTTAGAGACAATAATCGAAACGTTTTGTTTCAAGCGATCATATTGAACAATGGTCATATAACAATCAAAACCCAACGGTCTCATTTTAATTATACTCATGTTATCAAATGAAACAGTTTTGTTGAGTATAAAAAAAATAAAATAACACAAAAAATTAAGAAACAAGATTTATTCAAAATTTCAGGTCGTTACACTAGTCCATATTCTTAAAATTATATTTATTTTCTTTATATGGACATAGAATAAATATAATGGACATTTTATTTATCTTTTTTTACTTTATTTAAATTTTATAAAAAAAGAATTTATTCATGTAATATTTTGATATTCTTTTAAAAGACAAAAGGTATGTACTATTTTAACATAAATGAAAAGAAAAAAATTTCCTTCTTCCATAATTATTATTTGATGTTTAGTTTCCTTTAAAATTGTCCCTATATTATTGATAAAAAACAAATACTTCCTCATGTTTTGTTTTTTTCATAAAGGGTTTTAAAATGTAATTGATATTTTAGTATCTATAAATGTTTTCATATAATTGAAAATATTATTTTAAAAACCAAAAAACATTATGCTCTATGATTATGTTGAGGTTCGTAAAAAATTTATATGGTAAACGGTGGTTTCATTATAATCCTATGATAGTTGGGTTTGTTCTCTCCCTCCAACACATTAGGAAATATTTTTTTTAGAATTTGAATGTGATTCTTATTTCATGTATAACCTTGATGTCTATTTCATACAGATCTATGATAGTTACTCTTTTTGTAATCATTATGGTTATAACATGTGTAAAAATAACTGTTACTCCACTTATTACCATGAATATTATTAGATATTTAATAGTTATAGGAAAACAGTCTATGATACTAACACATAATAATAATGTTTGTTAAGGTTTTCTAACTATTACTTTGATAAATATTTACATCACATGGATGAAGATTATTGATTCCACTGAAAATTTAATTTGTCAAATCCTTATTCATTTTTCCGGATTGATGATCTAGGTATTGGGGGGAATAAAATAACATAATTTATTTTCATAAACTATAATTATCTTATCCTTCCATAATTCTCATATTACTCAAATTGATGAAATTTAATTTTCAATTCTTATGATAACCCTTAATGTGAATTTGATATGACCATTCTTATTTTTCATTTTCCCCATTTTATTAGTATTTATGATAATTTGTTTTAGTATATAAAAATTTCATAAGTGAATAATTTTTATGGAGATATTTAAATACTAATATGGAAGATGAAAATATGGGTATAGTGGAAATAATACTCCCTTTATGTCCATAGATTTTTTATTTACGAGTTTTTCATAATTTTATAAAAAAGTAAGATAAAAATAGAATGAGGAATGTATGTAATCTAATATTTCATTTCTATTTTGTTATGGTTTAGAGAAAAAATCCTTCAAATTTGTTGGTATGAAATCTAGAAATGTAAATTTTATTTTCTTAACACCTTATCAAAGAGTGTGGGTTAAAGGGATATTGAAGTTTCCATCAGAGAAAGAATAATATTACATTTTCCTTTAATAATTTTTCTTGTAATTTTATACTAAGAGTTAGGAATATATTCATAGATTTTATATTTTGTATGTGATATTATGATAAAAAACATAGACAACCCTTTGAGGTTTCATGTGATGAAATTTGAAGAAGAATAATGATATTTTGGGAGACATTTTATTAGGTTGAGGTATATGTAAAAAAAAATTTAAAAAATTTATTATTTTAGGAAGAATATAATTACATTTTTTGGTTGTTATTTAAAAAGTTATTTATAACATCTGAAGTTTATATCATCTTTGTTTTTGAGGTAATCATGGGTTATTAAAATTTGGGAACATATATTATATCGTATAGTTAACAATGAATTTGTAGAGTGATTTTGTAGAATAGTGGTTAATATAAAGACCTAGAAAATTCCATGTAATTTTTTTTAATTGTATTGGAATTTTACGTGTCTGTGAAAAATGACGGCGCGTGATTCCGATGATCAGTGTGCCTAGAATTAATTTCTTAATTTTTTTACGTATGTTCAGTAAATGTGCGAGCTGGTTTTTGTAACTTTTGAACCGGTGCTCGAAATTGAAATCTGAGGATATCGTTGAACTTGAAGTGCCAGTATTTTCTTAAGGAGACTTTCACCTCAACCGTAGTAGGATAATGGTGAAAGTAATTTTTTTTGGTTTTTGTGGAAATAAAAATAAATTAAAGAAAAACATGTATTTTATTTTTAACCTTCCATTTGAATGCTCAGTGCTAGGGACCACCCGACCCTTGAACTCCATCATTAATAAGGGAGGTTACTCCTGGTTCTCTCTTAATTAATTGTGCCACCTTCCATTAATTTATTATGCCAAAATATACTTAATTACTAGCCATATCTATTTATATTAATAAAAATTATTTTAATAAGTTGTCTATTTCATTTTGGTGGAATTGGGGGGAAGTGTTGGAAAAAGGGGGGAACTTTGGAGAAACACCTTTCTCCAATGATGAACGCTTTCTCCAAGGAAGAATGCCATCTCCAACGAAGAATGCCCTCTCCAATGAGGAATGTCTTCAATGAAAATGAACTGAAATCTATCCCTCCCTCCTCACGGACGTCAACGAACTATCGAGGAAGGGGTGTGTTTTTTATTAATCTTCGTTAATTTTGTTTACATTGAATATTCTCCCTTTAGTCGAGTTCTTACTATCAAACATGAAGGGTACGGGCCAAAAAAACATGGCATGATCTCTCCACATCATCCTTGTTGACGCGTTCTTAACAATGGATAAGGATGAAGATCAGGGCTAGTGATTGGCACTGGTAGGGCTGAAGAGAGGCAGCCAAAACTTTGGTTGGACGTGAAGACGGTGGCGACGCAACAGCCCCGCCAGAGGATGGTGGCAGCCCGTCGGCCGTGGCGGAGTAGGGGCGGTGGTCAGCGCACAACCAACCATGTGAAGGGGGTGGCAGCACGTGTCTGCACTGACCAACATGCATGGGCCGTGACATGAGGCCGCGGCGATGAAGGAGGGTGGATGGCTCGCCGCTGCCCATCGGTGGTGGCGCAGCGTGCGACAACACCAAGTGGGTGGGCAGGTTGTCCATCTAGCTGTGGATTCAAGCGGGACTGAGGATCTTGTGTGCCAACTATCGGTGCCACGTGGTTCCTGTCATTATGGTACCCAAGGGGAGCCTCCCCCATGGGTGGAGGCTAAGGCGGACCCCACCGTGAGGACACCCAATTGCGGGCCAGCACGGGCCAGCAGGCCACCCAGCATGGGCCACCCAGTAGGCCGGGTCAAACCCAGGGCCAGACTCAGGTCGGACCGGGTGGAATCGAACTAGGTCGGGTCGGCCCAGGTCGGGCCGGACCCAAACCGGCTTTTCCCCTTTCCACTCATTCAGCCATAAAATGAGCTACGGGCATCCGTTTGATGAACCATTGTGGCGCTAAAAACCATGGATTGTGAAAGTTATTTTGGTATATCCCATTTGAGTTTGGATAATTTTGGGGTACAACTGGGTTGGATCGAACATGAATCCAACCAGGCCCTCAGGACTAAAAGGCCAATAACTTGCAGACCAGACACCCTATTTATGCACTGTCTATTGCATTGAGACACATATTATGTGGCGGTCCTTTGGGATACTTCTTCATGGGACTATGTGGTAGTTTGAGTATCTACCTATGTATTGAGGAGAAAATCCTCCCGTAATCAAGCGAGCTTAGTGCAGGAGCCCTGTAGCTAGCTGTAAGATGAGAAAGGGATCCTATGTGGGTCTGTGCCTTAGGATCCTTCATGGGTCTATGCTTTGGAATAATACATGGGACTGTGTTCCAGTATCCCACTTGGATCTGCTCTAGGAATCCAGGTGGGATTACTCTAGGATCCTACATGGGTCTGCTGTACAAGGATCATATGTGGATCTGATGATTTAGGATCTTATCTGGGTCTTTCTTTTAACAGAGTAAAATGATTCAGTTTTTACGTCTAATCATCTTTACTTCTATACCAAAGTTATACCTGATGTGAGATGAGTCTTTACCTATGTGGTAATCATCTCAGTGGCGTACCATTGTGATGGATACCTTCATGGTGATACCTTTGTTGTATTCTTCTGTGTGGCATTACCATTGTTGTAATTACCTTCATGGTGATATATTTGTGGTATTCTTATGTGTGGTGTTACCTTTGTGGTACTTATCTTCATGGTGTTACCTTTGTGATACTGTATCCTTTGTGGGATAGTTGAGCTTTGGGCTTTTGAGTTGGGCCTTATGTTTCCTCATGATTGAGATGGGTTTACTCGACAACTTAGGTATATGTATGGGAATATAACTAAGTTGGGTTTTCATATGTTTTAATGCTTTTTGGTTTATCCATTTGTTGATTTTGTGATACCTTCAAGGGTCTCGGGGTCCCTACTGAGTATCGTTATACTCACCCCAGCACGGGCTACGCCCGCACCTTGTTGTGTTCGGTGCAGATGACGAACATCGTTGATCAAGGTTGAGGATACTGGGACTAGAGGTAGCTCGATGGTGGACATTAGACGAGACATACCGTAGTGATGAAAATTCGAGATTTGTACCTACAATTCAGTTGAGATCTTAGCATGCTTCCATAGGAGCTATTCCAGTTAACTTGTACATTTAGTTTTCTTGTACATTTTAGATGGGCTTGTATTCTGGCACCTTTTACTTACGATACACACTCTTTTTTACATTACATACTACTTGTGTTCATATCTTTCTTTTGTCTTGGTTGAGTGTGTTTACAAAATATAAAGGCAATGCGTTCCCAGTTTTAGAGAACACACCTTTCGGTGCTAGTCGTCATCCCCTATCTTATGGAAGGCGGGCTTGGGGTAGTCAAAACATGGGCCTCGGGTGACGGGTCTTGAAAAATTGGTATCATATGAGTCGGTTCTACTGTATAATGTAGGACTCAGATCTTTTAACGGCAATATTGTTAAGTGTTATGAGTGTGGTTTTCAATTTTGGGAATCCAGGGTAGGTGCGACGGCCGACGTATCCATACATCAGGACCCTAACTTCCGATTTCTAACTCAGGGCACAAAAACACAGATTGCATGTTTGTTTCAAAAAAGTTTTCTTTGTGATCTATTTGAGTCAACTCACCGTGTATAGCTCATTAATTGTGGCACACCTATTTCTTTTATGGGTGATTCCAGGAAGACAACTAGCTAGGGTTCCGGGTATTGTACATGATGATAATCCACCGAACGACGAGGCCTCGGTGCATGGACCTTTATCAATAGGAGCACCAGGGGAGGCACAAACGGTACCATTACCCATTGGGACACTGTTTCCACCAACCCCATTAGCAGAGGGTGCACGACACTTGAGCGCATTGCACGAGTTCCAATGCCAGAGGTCACCCATGTTCTGCGGTGAGATGGATCCACAGGCGGATGAGGATTAGCGGGAGGTTGTGGCGAGATTCTTCCGACTCGTAGGGACACTATCTTATCTCACGGCGATCATTTCCGCTAGTCTTCTACAGGAAGAAAAAATCATATGGTGGATCCTAATGCTACCGGTTTAGGATGAGGTAACATTTCTCTAGGTAGAATTTGAGAGCCAGTTTCAGGAAGAGTTCGTCCCAACGACCCTTCGACTAGTGAACATACAAGAGCTTATTCATCTGCAGTAGGGCAGCATGACTTTGGCTCAGTACTCAGTGAGGTTCACCGACCTCTCACGATACTCCACTGATATGGTGTGTGGCCCTTTTTTTAGGGCTCGGACCTTCGATTAGGGACTCTAGTAGGAGATCAGGGCTTCGATGATTTCTCTAAGCATCCTGACGCATCCAGGGGTGATAGAGAGAGGCCTCTTAGTGGTGAGTTTTCTTTCTAGATAGTCACCAGTGGTGAGACCCACCACTGAGCATCACATATAGGACTCTTCTGTGGCTAGAAATAGATAGATTTCAAAGAGGTCCAAGAGGACCAGACCTACAGGTGTACGACAATATGATTCAGGTTCGGTTGTGCGGGGAAGACGAGACATGGCCAGTCATGCGAGGGGAAACCAGTGTTACGCATGTGACATGCAGGTTTCCATGGCTCATGTCTAACCGACCCACTGTATGGATGATTAGAGGATAGTCAAACGACCACCTAGGTAGAGAAAGAGTTTTGACCAAGGATGTCCACAGAGAGCAGGTAGATGTGGCAGAGGAGTTCGTCATGCAGCTGGCGGTGGGAAAAAATTTGAGATGTTAACGCACCACCACAGGTGGTCCACCCCAACAACAGGGAGCAGGTGGACGTGGGAGAGATCACCTCTAGGCAGTAGAGTCCTATGACCATTGCACTTTGAAGATGATATGAGATATTATATGTGTCTACTCCATATTATCTATAGTACATATAGACAGAGGTGACATTCATTATTTTGTTACCACATCCCTCGTTCGGAGCTCGATGTTTCTGAATGAGCCATTGGCTTGATCCTTACGGCTAGAGACTCCTATAGGAGAGGATTAGATGATTAAACACTGGCTTCGGAAGTGCAATCTTACTTTATGGGCAAGAGATTCAGTTCTGATCTCTAAGTAGTGGCGTCGGGGCCTTACAAAGTCATATTGGGTATGGACTTGTTATCTACAATCCATGCTCAGATTGACTGTATTCGGCTCAAAGTGTGGTGTTTCTACACTGCTGGGACTAGGTTTACCTTCACCAGCATGAGGGGATGCTTTTTAGCACAGGATGGACTTACCTAGAAGAGATTGAATCCGATCACTCATTAGTTGGCTATCCTTACCCTCAGAGTGGTTGATGTGGAGAGTCTGAGCTATCCTGTATTGGTGGACCAGTATGAGGATGTCTTCTCTGATGATGTTCCAGGTCTAACTTCTTGTAGAGAGGAAAACTTTTACATTGACTTGTACCCCGGGACAACATTGATATCTACACCAGTGTATCAGATGTCTCCCATGGAGCTTCGTGTGCTGTGGGTACAGTTGGAGGACTTACAGGGGAAGGGGTTCATTCGAAATAGTGTTTCTCCTTGGGAAGCCCCGATTTGGTTCACCAAGAAGACGTATGGGAGTGTGAGAATTTTTTTTGACTATCGACTTCTGAACCAGGTTACCGTGAAGAACAGGTACCCACATATGAGTATTGATGACCTCTTTGATCAGCTAAAGGGAGCACAATGGTTCTCTAAGATAAACCTCAGATAAGGCTATCACCAGCTCAGAGTACAGAAGAGGATGTGAAGAAGATGGCTTTCAAATGTTGGTACGGCCATTATGAGTTTTTAGTCATGTCGTTTGGCATGACCAACAATCCAACAGTGCTCGTTGGACTCACGAACATGATCATTTTGCCATACCTTTATTGCTTTGTAGTAGTCTTCATGGATGACATTCTGATCTACTCAACTACCGAGGAGAAGCAAGCCTATCATTTACATATAGTTCTAGACACCCTCCGAGAGAAACAGATTTATGGTAAGCTCTCGAATTTACATTTCTAGATTTGAGAGGTTCAATTTATGGGACATGTCATCTCCAAGGCTGGAGTTGCAGTGGATCTAGTAATGATTGAGGTAGTACTTGCTTGGGATTCACCCAGGAGTGTGACAGAGGTACAAAGTTTCTAGGGTTTGTCTGGATACTACTAGAGGTTTGTTCCATATTTCTCTAAAGTTGCATAACCTTTATCAGCTTTGAAAAAGAAGGGGAAACCCTTCTTGTGGTTGGAGAGATTATAGCATAGTTTTTAGGAGACTAGGTAGAGGCTAACTAGTGCCTCCATCTTGAGGATTATGGAGGATGGCATTGGATGCATATTCTACTGCGACACATCAGGGACTGGTCTCGGATGTGTCATGATGCATGAGCGAGTGGTTATCACATATGGTTCTCGACAACTGAGACAACACAAGAAGAACAACGCTACCCATGATGTAGAGTTAGCAGCAGTGGTCTTCTCTTTGATGATGTGGCGACATTACTTGGTGGGAAAACATTTTATAGTCTACTCTGATCACAAGAGTCTTAGGTATATCTTCAATCAGAAGGACCTGAACCTGAGACAACAGAGATGGTTTGAGTTCCTCTAGGTCTATGAATTCGAGATAGTATATACTCATAGAGAGGGAAATGTTGAAGCAAATGACCTCAGGAGGAGATCTATTATACAGCTACTGGGGTAGGCGACGAAGAAACTGGCCACTTTGCATGTATCCTTCATGGATCGAGATTGATCGGCTTTCTTCAGCCTCTTACAGTCACTCCCCCACTTCATCAGCGAGTCAGGGAGGCGCAGCATGGGGACACTGACTACAAGGCTCAATGTGTTCAGATATCCACAGGGGAGGCATCTGATGGATTTTATGAAGGTTGGGAGCATGTCATCCTCTTAAGAGGCCACACCATGGTACTTGTGTGGCTTTTAGAGGATGTTTTGAGGGAGTTCCACACTTCCCCTTTAGCATTACATCCAAGAGTGGCAAAGATGTACTAGGATCACTGATGACAGTACTGGCGGCAAGGAATGAAGAAAGAAGTAGCATAGTTTGTCTCTCGGTGCCTCACCTGTTAGCAAGTAAAGGAAGAGCATTAGGTACCAGCAGACTTAGTTCAGATATCAGAGGTCCCAGAGTGGAAGTGGGATGGGTTATCCATGGACTTCTTGAGAGGACTTCCATGTACATAAAGAAGAAATTATTATATCTGGGTGATCGTCGGCTGAGTCACCAAGTCAGACTACTTCCTACCGATTAGAGATCAGGGTTCAGTAGAGAGCTTTGGACGCCTCTAAGTACGACAGATTATGCAGGAGGCTAAGATTCCTGCTCTATACCCCCACTAGTTTTCCTAGTTTGTGTTTGGGATTTTGGGGACACAGAGCCCTGATGTGTGGAGAATGTAAAGACTCGGAAAATTCCATGTAATTTTTTTTAATTATATGATAATTTTATGAGTTCGTGAAAATTGATGGCGTGTGATTCTTAGGTATGGTGTTCCTGAAATGAATTTCATAAATTTTTAGGTACGATCAATAAACATGAAAGTGGGTTCTTGTAACTTTTGAACTAGTGCTTGGAATTGAAATTCGAGGAAACCGTTGAACTAATAGAACCAATATTCTCATAAGGAGACTTTAACCTCGACTGTAGTAGGATGAGGGTGAAAGTTAGTTTTCATGTTTTTTGTGGAAATAAAAATAAATTAAAGAACAAACTTTATTTTTATTTTTAACCTCCCATTTGTATACTCGGTGGTGAGGACAACCTGAGCTGGAAAACCTCCCAATTTTGAAAATAATAGAGGGGGGAAACCAACCCATGGAATCCCTCTTTGATGAGGGAGGTGACTCTTGGTTCTCTCCTAATTAATTGTGCCTCCTTCCATTAATTTATTATTCCAATATCAACTTAATTAAGGGAAAACTATAATTAATTTAATAAAACATAATTTAATATGTTGGATATTTCATTTTGGTGGAATTGGGGGGAAGTTCTAGAAAAAGGAGAGAACATTATAGAAACACCTTTCTCCAATGAAGAATGCATTATCCAATGAATAATTCCATCTACAAGAAAGAACACCCTCTCCAACGAGGAACGTCTTCAACGACAACGAAAAGACATCCGTCATTCCCTCCTCATCAACGTCAGCGAACCTTCGTTGAAGGGGTGTGTTTTTTTATTAATCTTAGTTAATTTTTTTTACGTTGAATCTTTCCCCATTATCTAAGTGTTACCAATCTAACGCAGAGGGTATGTGCCAAAAAAACATGTTCTGATCCCTCTACATCATCCTTTTTGACACATTCTTCGTAATGGATGAGGATGGAGAATAGTGCCGGCGATTGGTGCCGGTGGAGATCGGGAGTGGTGGCCAACACTCCGGCTAGTAGTGCAGATGGAAGTGGAAAAAACACACCTCTAGAAGAGGGCCAAAAACCATCAACAATAGTAGAGAAGGGGCGGCAGCCAACACACTGTCAGCAGTATGAAGGGGGGTCGTGGTGCACGTATGTGCCGCCCGACGTCCAGGGGATACGACATGAGGCCGTGGCGGAGAAGGAGGGCGGTTGGCTCACCGATGGATTCCGATCATGGCATGGTGCATGACCACGCCGTGCGGTTTGGCTGGCCGTATAGACAGGCAGGGATCTGAGTGGGACCAGGAGTCCCGCGTGCCAACTGTCAGCGCCATGTGGCGCCGACTGATCGACCACCCAACCCGAACGGCCCAACCGTTCTGGTACCCAAGGGGTGCCTCCCCCTTGGGTGGTAGGTTGGTCGGACCCCACCACTGGGCCACCTAGCCACAGGCCAGCGCGGGCCAGCAGGCTGCTCGGTGCGGGCCGGGTCGAACCGCACCCGGACCAGCTTCGACCCTTTTCAACTCATTCATCCATAACATGAGCTATGGGCGTCCGTTTGATAAAACGTTTATCGTTCCAAGAACCTCGGATCGAGATAGTCCTTCTGGTAAATCACTTTTTAGTTTTGGATAATGTTGGGGTACAGCCGGTTTGGATCGTACATGAATCCAACCGGGCCCTTGGGACTAAAATGCCAATAATTTATAGACCGGACGTCTAATTGACACACTGTCTATTGATTTGAGACCCCAATTACATGGTGGTCCTTTGGGATACTTCTTAGTGGGACTAAGTGGATGTTGGAGTATCGAACTATGGCTTGAGAAGCAGACCCTCTCAAAATCAAGAGTGCATTGTACAGGAACTTAGTAACTGGCTGTAAGAAGAGAAAGGGATCCTATGGGGGTCTGTTCAATAGGATCCTACGTGGGTCCATGGTTTGGGATCCTATGTGGGTCAGTGTTCCAGTATCCCACTTGGATCTTCCCTATAAATCCACATGGGATTACTCTAGGATCCTACGTTTGCCTACTATACTAGGATCCTATGTGGATCTGATGATTTAAGATCTTATGTGGGTTTTCCTCTTAATAGATTAAGATGATTCAGTAGTTATATATAATCATCTTTACATCCACACCAATGTTATAACTAATTTGATCAGAGTCTCTACCTATTTGGTATTTATCTAAGTGTCTTACTTTTGTGATGCATACCTTCATGGTGATATATTCATGGTATCATTTTGTTTTGTGTTTCCTTTGTGGTGTTAACTTTGTGGTGATACCTTTGAGGTATTCTTTCATATGGATTTACCTCTGTGGTACTTACCTTCATGGTGTTACCTTCTTGGAATTCATTCCATCATGGGATAGTTGAGCTTTGGGATTTTGATTTGGGCCTTGTGTTTCCTCATGATTGAGATAGGTTTACTCAACAACTTAGGTATATGTATGGGAATATACCTATGTAGGGTTTCCAGTTGAATTCATGCTTTGTGGTTTATCCTTTTTGGATTTTTTGAGACCTTCAAGGGTCTCTAGGTCCTTACTGAGTATCGTTATACTCACCTCTACATAGGCTACGCCCACACCTTGTTGTGTTTGGTGCAGATGACATACATCATTGGTGAAGGATGAGGGTACTAGGACTGGTTGTAGCTTGGGGGTTGACATAGGCGAGGTGTACCGTAGTGACGACCGTTTAGAAGATGTACCCACTCTTCAAGTAGGATCCTTGGAGGGTGTCCACCGGAGCTGTTTGAGTTTACTTGTACTTTCAGTTTTCTTGTACTTTCTAGTTGGGCTTGTATTCTATCCCCATTCACTTACTGTACACACTCTTTTTTTGCTTTATAGTTTACATGTGTTACTATCTTGTTGTGTTCTTGGTTGCGTGTGTTTACAGGATATAAAAGAAATGTCTTCCAGGTTTTAGGGAATATGCCTTTCGGTGATTCTCACCAGCCCCTGGCCTACGAAAGGTGGGCTTGGGGTAGTAACAGCACATGCCCCATGGGACGGGTCATGACAGTTAATGTTATTTTTGATGAAGATCAGAGAAATATTGGGGAACATTATGTGATATTATTTGAGGACTCAATTTTGATTTTTCATTTGAAAGAATATATGGCTCCATATTGATTCACTTTTTTATGGAAATAAATAGAAAATACTAGAGATTATTTATTAAGGTATATACATGTTTTTTATGATAATTTTAGAGTGACTGATGTTAGTTATATATAAATATAAAATTCATCTTTGATAAATTTTCCATCAAATCATTCCAATCATTGGGTATTAAAATTTTATTTCAGAGATTCAGGTATTTTTTTTCTTATGAATGTTTAATCATTGTGGGAATTATCTTAAATTTTTAAAATTGGTTTTGTTTTTTTAAATATATATAGATTGGAAGAACAACATTTCATTGTCTTATGGATTATGTCATTCATTAGAAGTTGATTTTAGTTTTATAGAAATAAAATATTCATCATGAATACTCATCATTCGGAGTAAATGGTAGGATTGTGGTAGAAATTGATTAAAAGATGAAATTATAAATGTGAAGTAAGTATATATCAATTTTTTCATAATCTAGTTGGTCAATAAATTCTTTTAAAATAGGGAAAATAGTCATAAAACAAAATCATAATTGATTACCTTCTTTTTTGAGGAATTTATTATCTTTTCATGCGGCATATATGTATTGTTTTGTGATCATTTACTTTCTCATGATCATTTAAATTATTTTTATAAATGATCTCTATCACTCTCCGTCATCATTTGAATATTATAATTATCTTCAATTTCTTTATTTTCCCTTCCCACTATTATTTCAATTTTTTAAACCTAGTTATGTAGTATTTTAGATTGATTTTATATTTCCCTTTTCTTATTTTTAGGATCTATTTTATGTTTGTAGACAATCAATTACAATAGGTGGTGAATTGTAAGTTCAAAAACATTTGTTTTTAACCTTAAAGAAATATATGATAAACAATGTTAAACAATTAAAATTCACAATCCCTAAAATAGTTCTATGAGACAAACTTGCATAGATTATGGAAATATGGTTCAAGAAATAAAACAGAAGAAAATTTTACTAAGGAAAAAATGCTACCTTAAAGCATATAGAATCTTACTTATTAGAACAAAATAAGTATAAGAATAAATAAGAAGGTTATAAATTCTTTATTTATCAAAATAAAACAAAAATAAATTAATACATAAAACAAGTAACAACTAGTAAATCGTTTAAACCATAGAATAGTGTATACAACAACCTGGGATAAAGGTCCCCTGATTTATAATTTCAAGAATGTCTATCTTACCCACCATTTAGTAATCCCTCGATAGGAATGTCAGAATTCGACTTGTTATCCCTATAAGACCTTGATCTTTAAGGTAGTTGAAACCTATGTCTTCCTATCTCCACAACTCCTTGAACATTAAGGTAGTCATCACCTCGGTCTTCTTATCCCTAAAATCCCTCTACTGTACTCAGGAACTATCAGAGTCACACAATACAAGATGAAAAAGATGTTTAGGTCTACACAAATCATATGATTCTCTCTCTCTCTCCAGAAATCATTTCATAGCATGTAATCTCTTGATTGATATAATTGTTGTGAACTCATTCAAATGAGATCCTATTTATAGGGAAAACGCCAACGGTAAGCTCCCTCCTCTAACAATAATTTTTTTACTTGAATCTCAGAGGGACCTCTACACGTGTCACTCAACCAACAGTTAGTTAGAAAATGATTACACACTATCATTTCATAATAATATGTGTAACAGAAATTAAATAGCTTAATAAATTTATTAATTTCTAGAGTCTAAGAAATAAAAATGTAATTTAGAGTCAAATAATATAAACAATCAGAATATATAAGTCATGGATATTCAGATTTGGTTTTTCAACAAGTTTGGAATCTGAATTCTAATGATTTTGGAGTCAAGATTCCAATGAATTTAGAGTTGGAATTATGAAGAAATAGAAATCTGAATTATGAAGAATTAAGGGTCTAATTTTAGAGGATTTTTGTGTCGGAATTTGAAATAATTAAGTTTCCAAATTATGTGGAATTTAGAGTCTTAATTTTGAATAATTTGGACTCTGGATTATAATGAAATGGGAGTCTGAATTCTGAGGAATTTGGAGTCTGAATTCTGAAATATTCAGAGTCCGAATTTTAGAGATTTCAAAGTTGGAATTTCATATATTTCAGAGTCCAAATATTATAGAATTAAGAGTTTTAATTTTATAGAATTATAAGTACTAATTTCAGAGAATTTAGAGTCTGAATTTCTTGAAATTCAGTGTCTAAATTTTAGAGAATTCAGAGTCTAGATTTTAGAGAATCTGGTGTATGAATTTCCAAGAATCTGGGGTCTGAATTTGAAATATTTCGGCCTCTGAATTTATGGTAATTCATATTCTTAATTTCAGATAATTCGGTGTCTAAAAACATAAGACCCTATATCCATGATATTATATGATTATGAGTTTTTAGAAACAAATCGTAATTTTGATGTAGAAATCAAATGAGTTTGATTTAGAAATATTATAAAATGGGATAATGAGAAATGGTAAAGATAAAATTTTCTTAGAGAGTGGAAACATTCCTTATGAAAATAATACTTTGGAAAATATTATCTTCCTTATGATAGAGTGTTTTTCATTTTCCAAACATAGAGAAGTGAAATATTTTATAAGAAAACTTTATTGACTCAACAATATCCCCCTTTCTGAAAAGTAAAAATAACTTTATGAAAAAGAATATAAGGACTAATAATTTTCATTATTAAATTTAAAATAAAGACATATCTCACTTATCTTATGAAATATGATGTATATGACTAACTCCCCATTATGTTTTGAAATCCCTAATGATCATATTGTTGACTACCTTAGAGAGATTTTACTTTTTCAAGCATACAAGAGTCTTTTTTATACAATCCCCCCGTAGTTAAACTCCCCCTTACATAGGGAATTCACTTCTTTATACATAGTATTATTTTTATAATTATTTTCTCCCCCTTTTTTATTTTAAATATAGAATATAGAGAATGAAAGAAAATAATATCTAAAAATTAGACCAATACACAAAAAAATGACAACAATATTTTTCAATAAGATTTGAAAAAACTAATACAGAAACCTAAAAAAAGATCATAATTGAAAGGAAAAAATTTTCATCCATCATTTTTATTGGGAATGATATTCTTCACAATAATATTCAGCATCTTAAGATCCTTATGATCTTTCTCAAAGCACTCGATCAATTGTTCTTGATCCCAATTTGTCTTCTACAAAGCCTTGATATTTTCATCCTGAGACTTAAGAATTTATTCATGAGACATCAAAACTCTTTTTTCTAACTAAACTTTCCCACAAAATCCCTTTTGATATCCCTTTCCCTCTTCAAATTCCATGTGACTGAGTTTAGTTTCCCATTAAGATCATTTTCATCATGCTTTAGGGATACTTGTTCTTGGTTCATCTTATCATTAAAACTTTTAATAAGATACTTCATCCTATCGTCTAATCTATCAAAACAATCCATTATTGAATCATGAAACTCATCAAGAATTCTCAGATATTCAATTAATTTCTTGGTTGACTTTATAATCTACTTATAAGATCCTATGTGTGCATCATACACAATACAAAATGTTTTGAAATAGGCCTCAAGGATGATGAATTTTTATATGAGCATTCTTACGGACTCTGTATTCTGATTAAAATAGTGTTGAAGAAGCTGAAACCACAAGTCAATACTCAGAAACAAGGTAATAGTGTCGACAAATTTCTTCAACGACTGTACAACAATGTCCATAACCTAGGATAATGATACTGAATCTGATTCCTTTGTAGGAGATGATTGAATTTATATCTCAACATCCATCCTCTTTCATGATCCACCAACATCCTTCTTGGCCATGATAAATTTATCAGGTGTGTCAACTATCACATGCATTCCATTGTCAACTCTAGAAATGGTCTGTGCATCCTTTGGGGATTCATGATCACTATCTGAGAATTGATTAGATTTATCCTAATCAATCTTTTCCTTCTCAGCAACTACCTTAATATCATCAGGTTGAAAGAAGTCATTATTGAAACATTCATCACTATAAGGTTTATTAAGATATTTCGGACCATCTAACTATTTTCCATTTGAATCAGGATTCATTTATTTACATTGAGAAGTTTAGAACAAAAGATTTTTAGAATGGATTTCATTCTCATGATATTCTTTGACTTTCCTTGTCACATCATCACTCTCAACTCCTCCTTCCTCTTCTTATTCTTCTACATACTCTTCCTAAACTATCTTATCCTTGACTTCAGGTTTCAGAATTATTATATTATTTCCAAGAGTCACTGCTACTGATTCTTGTAGAATTTTTTCCAGTACATGTATTTGTTCACACACATTCATATTATCCTTGAGAAGAGCATGAATGATTTCAGCCTCAGACATTTTTTTCTATTTCTTCTTCTATTTTTATTGATTCTTTATTTCTTCAAGAGGCTTAATTTTCAATTCCATTACCTCAGTAGGATCTAGGCCAAATCAAGGATATCCTTCTTTCTTATTCTTCTTCTCTTCCTTCCATTTTTATATATCATCATTAGGGAATGTTTTTCATCTTCGATTTTGGGGGTGCGGACTGAGTTTCTAGAATTGAATTTTCTCTTTGATTGTTGGTTCCATCTTATTTCTATTATTTGGTTCATTCTTTGACATCTATGCTACATACACTTTCATTCCTAATGCTTTAATATCATTTTCTAATAGATCATAAAATTCTTTAGATTTACTATTGACACAACTTTAATCCTCCTCAAGGTATAATCACTCAACAACAAAATCTTTAAAGTTTATGGCATAGAACTGCATAGGAATTTGAAGGACTCAAAGCATAAGACTATGATATTGAATTGAATTTCTAGATAGATGATAATTATTTATTTTATATTTCCATTCTTTATATTGTAAATATTTTTCATGATGTACTACATAAGATTTATCTTCCTTAGGTTCAACCGAAAATAAATAACATAGATTTCACTCTTCTTAAAGGAGTCATTGTATCCTTTTCTCAGAATTAGAAAACCTTATAACCATAACTATATTATCCTAATATTTGTTGAGAGATGGTTTCTAATTGTTGTTTACACTTCTTTGAGTCCAAGTAACTCTATTTCATTCCCCTTCTCAAAGCTTCATAACTAATCTGGTAGCTTGTGGGAGCAGAATATAGCTTCCCCTTGATACTGAACTCCAATAATACTTGAAGCCATATTGAAGGAAAGGGAATTGGTTTTCTAATAACTATTGAATGAAAACATATCTCTCCCTCCTTCATTAAAAAATATTACTATCCTACAGAGCTCAATAAGTAAATAAGGTTAAACCAGATCCTAAGTTTTTGGTTTGGCTACGCAATGCCTCTCCCATCCATTGAGCTTAATATTTTGTGTAATGAGAGAATTATACATCACAAAAAACCTTAGATATACTAACCTTTCTATATAAATTATCGATACTGATATTTCCTTAACTAAAGACATTTTCCTCTATGAAGAGGTTTCCAAAGTCATATGTAATTTATGAAAACATAAAAAATCTAGAACGGACCTTTTGAAGAGAGGCAATTCTACATGGATGAAAACTACGAAGACTAACATGGGAGGGGAAATAGGGGGCCTTTATATAAGTGTTGAAATGATGGTTCAAATTCTCATATTGGTCAAACAGGTGAAACAAGAATGATTTGATCTGATAGTTGAGATGAAAGTCGAAGAAGGATTTTTTAGGTTTCAATCCTTTGAGTGTTTTTTACGGTAAAAAGTTGGATTTAAGGAAAATCAATCAGAAATTTTTTTCTTCAAACAAGACAAAGATACCAAAAAAGTAAAATATTCAATTAAAAAAATTAATGGAAGGAAACAGAACTTCTAGAAATTTTGGAAAAGCATCAGTAAATAATAAAATTATTTTTAAAAAATTTAAGATTTTGGAAAATTTTATTAAGGAAAAATTTAGAATCGAGATTTTTGGGTTCCAAAATTAAATTGACTATGAAAAATATTATTACGAATGAATTTGATTATGGAAAAAATTTTGATTACAAAAAAAATAACGAAAAAACAATGATTATAAAAAAAAATTATTAAGGAAGAGAAACAAAATTTGATTTTGAAAAAAATTTGATTATGGAAAAAAATTTGATTATGAAAAAAATATATTAAGGAAAGAAATAAATAGATTAAGAAAAAAAATTATTATTGAAGGAAATAATATTTTATTACGAAACAATTTTATTATGAAATGGAAAAAAATTTGATTATAAAAAAATTTTGTTAAAGAAGGAAACAAAATTTGATTATGAAAAAATGTACTCCCTCTATGAAAAAGATTTTCTTAATATAAGGAGATAGGTTTCCACAGAAAGTTAATATAGAAGATTAACTTATGGTTATCATCCCTAACATTTGTTTAATGAATTCAAATCTATGGGAGGATAAATATTTTCTAAAAATAAATGCAAGTTAATCTTGTATTCCAATAAATTGATGAATGATATCTTCTTTCAGTGTGTGATACCTAAGAAAGTGATGCATAATAGCAATGTGTTTTCTAGGATAGTGATTTTCATGGTTTTTTACTTGGGGAAATATAACAAGTATAATCATACAAATATATGTGTTTTGGAAAAATGTTTTCCATAGTCGGTGAGTGTGTGTTTCATCCACAACACTTCAGCAAACAGACTTCTAGCTGCTACATATTCAGCTTCAACAGTGGAAAGGGATTATGAGTGTTGAATTTTACATGACCAAGAAACTAGTGAATCACCTAAGAAGTTAAAAGAACCATTTGTACATTCCCTATCCATTCTACATCCACCAAAATTAGTTTCCGAAAAACATTTTAAAAAAAATCATTTTCATAAGTATAGAAAAGTCTTAAATCCATGGATCCATTTAAATATCAGAAAATAATTTTCACTAATTTTAAATGAGATTTGTTTCGATTAGATTGATACCTTTTACATAAGCATACTGAAAACATTATTTCCGGATGACTATATTTCAAGTATAGTAAACTTCCTATCATACTTCTAAATGATGTTTGATCTACTTGTTTCTCAACATCATCAAGATCATGAGAGTATGAGGTACCGATTGGAGTGCTTATACTTTTAGTGTTTTCATATCCATAATTTTTTATATGAACTTAAATATACATAAGTTTTGATATATAAGTTCCTTATAGTTTATGAGAAACTTGAAAACCTGGAAAATATGTTAAATCACACATCATACTCATTTCAAACTCATATATTATTAGATTTGAAAATGAATCGGTTAAGTATTACTGAGTTGAACCAAATATAATTTCATCACCATAAATTTGAACAATCAATTTTTTTATATTTCTTTATATAAAGATATAGATCAGAAGTTCCCCTAACATAATTGTTTTGTAACAAAAATATTTTATGTATATCATACCAGGCTCTAGGATATTGTTTAAGTCCATATTATGATTTCTTAAGTTTGAAAACATGTTCAGGATGTTTTTAGTTTTAAAAACTAGGAGGTTTTTTTAACATAAACAGCCTTTGGATTGTATCCATTATGGAAAGAAGACTTTACATCCATATGAAAAAAATTTAAATGAAAGAATGTGGAAAAGGCAACTAAAATGTGAATAGATTCATGTCCTGCTACTATAGCATAGGTTTCTTCATAGTCAATTCCTTCTAATTGATTATATCTTGTAGAAACTAATATATGTTTATATCTTAATATGATTCCATTATCATCACATTTATTTCTTAACACCCATTTTACCCCAATTTAAAATGATTCCTTAGGTCTTTCAACCAATGTCCAGACTTTGTTAATTTCAAATTCATTTAGCTCATCTTGCATGGATTTAATCCAATCCTCATCACTTAAAGCTTCATCAGTGATTTTTTTGATCGAATTGGGAGATAAATTCTAGATTTTCAACTTCATTTCTTAAGGAACCTCTACTCTTTACATATTGATTTACATCACCAATGAGACTATCACTGTGATGATACTTAAGAGAAAATTGATTTGTCTTTTATAACCATGTTCATCAACATATGGTTGGAAATATTCTGGTGTAAATGATTTATAAATATTTTATTTATTATTTTAGTAATTAAACGTATCTTCTATAAAGGGTTGATACTTATTTTTTGAAAAGTCACCTGAAGATATAAGTTGGGTTTCATTAAATACAAATATATTTGTTTCAGAAAATTTAACATGAACTATTACATCAAGAGTAGAAGTAGTTTTATTAAAAAAAAATATAATCTTTAGAAGTTATAAAGTATCATATAAATATTCCTTCAACATATATGGGTGAAAATTTATGTGTGTTATCTTTATTATTCTAGATGAATACATTGGAACCAAAAACTTTAAAGTAAAAATGTCTAGGTTTTCAACCCTTACACAGTTCACAAGGTGTTTTGTGTAGAAAAGGTCAGATTAAAACATGATTTATAGTATAACAAGAAGTACTAATAGATTTATCTTAATATATTTTAGCTATCGAATATTCACACAACATGGTTCAATTTATCTCTTGAAGAACTTGATCTCTTCTTTCAACAACACCATTTTTAAGGAGTTCTTGGAGCTGCGAAGTTATGAGTAATGCCTTTTATAATAAATAATCTTTTAAAATTAAAATTTTTAAATTCAACTCCATGACCACTATGATTAGTAATCAATATAAAGTTTTTATCATTTTTATCTTCGCCTCTGAATGTTTTGAAATAAGAAAAACCATCAGAATTTTTTATTACAAAATAGACCCACATAAATCCAGGGTAATCGTAAACTAAATAAAATAAAAAATATTTTCCTCCAATACATCTAGATTTTGTTTGACTAAAAATATCTATATGAACTAATTTTAATTCATCAGAAGTTGAGACTTAAATAATTTATTTAAAACTTGAATTATGTTTCTCTCCATATTTACAAGGATCACAAACTTTTGAAGAATCAAATATAAGCTCCAGTAGAACCATAATAAGTCTTTTCTTTGAGAGTTTTCATTGGTTCCTAAGGTTACAAGGTAATAAACTTATATTCCATTTCCATGATTGATATTTCATTTCACTATAGCAATGTATATCTTGGCTCATATGGGCTTCTATGTTTAGTGTGTATACATTCTCTTGCCTATGGCCAGAAAAAATAAATTCTTCTATGAAATTGGGTACTAGGCATTTATCATTAATAAAACTCACAAGGTAAACTTTATCACATAATTAATTAAGGATAATAATGTTGTTCATAAGACTTTTAACAAATAAAACATTTGAAATTAATGTTTTTTCAAGAAGAACAACGTTACCTATACAAAAAATTTCTCCCTGAGAATTATATCTGAATGTTACTCATCTTCCATTAATCTTGATAATATTTTTAAAGAAGATTTTGTAACCATTCATATGATGGGAACATCCACTATCCATGTACTATGTATTTCTGTTGGTACTTTCTGTATTTTCCTGAAAATAAAAGAGTTATAATTTCTGAATCCAAACATTTAGGGATCTAGAATTTTCTAAAAGTAAGATTTTAGGAATTTAAATTTTTTTAGAAAAATAAGATTTATGAAAACCTAAATATTGGTTTTTATTTAATGAACCATTTATTTCTCAAATTCCACCACAAGGACACTTAGCACAAAATAGAGCACTTTGTTGAACAAAATAATTAGTACTCAAAACTGGGGTTGAATGAGTATACCCAAATATAGAACAATTCTTTTGAGGAAGAATTTAGGAAGACATATTTCTAATGTTTTCCTTACCAATGGTATATTTTGACAAGAATTTACTTGAATAAAATTTTTATATCTTTAGTTTAATAACAAAGTTCTTATCCTCAATGGAATTTGAGTTAGAACTAGAGTTAGCCTCTAAAAAACTTTTCATGGAAATAAAATCATAAAAATTCATAAAACCTTTTTCCTTCTCGGAATTAACTTACTTAAGGTTTTTTAAATAATTTGAAAATAAATTTTTTTGGATAAAGATCTTTATAAATATACGACACTTATTTAGTTAAAATAGAAATTATGAAATTTCCTTCCCAATATTTTTTCTTGAATTTAGATTTCTCATTTTCAATATGTTTGTCTAACATAGAAACTTATTCAAATGAAATAAAATAGTTATATTTATCAAAAAAAGATTCTTTATCTAATTGTTGATAATATTTATCATCATAAAAAGTTTCTTTTAATGATACATTGGCAATAGATTCGGCATTGTGTACCTTGTCCATTAGACAATGATTTTCAATGGGTATTTTGGCTTGTATACCATGATTCTTCTGACTAGAAGTTTTATACTATGTATATTCCTTTAATGAGTCACCACCACTAGTAATCCATGTAAAATTAGCCTTGAAGACTTTCTTAGCCTTATATTTATGATACATCATTCTATTCATCTCTGAATGAATTTCTTTTCTATCTTTTATTATAAGAACAAGACAATCTTCCCTAATTTGTCAAACTCTCTTTCATTCATTAAAAGTTACTTTGTAATCATTCTTCCACATTCTTTATTTTTTATTATATCGATACTTATTGTCTTTCTTTCCCACTATCATGTTTGTCCTTCGAGCATGATTAGATAAATCTTTTTTAGAATTTTCACTTTCACTTTACTCAGATAAAATAATTAATTTCTTAAGAATAGATATTTTAACCATTTCAGGTGTCTTGACTTTAGTAGTAGTAAAGGCTACACTTCCATATTCATTATTCATATTATTCATATCGATATCTCTATTCAATGTTATCTCATATTGAATATGTGTTTCAAAAATTTCATCATGAGTAATTTGAGAAACATTCCTATTCTCATCAATAGTTTTCCTTTTTTATTCCCACTCATTTGGAATGATGTGAATTATCTAGTACACACGAGCTTCATTATCTAAACCTTTATCTCCTATAGATTGTAAACTATGGGAAATAGTCCTCAATCCTTGTTAAACATTTCAAATAGGTTCTTCATAAGGAAATAAAAATCTATGATATTCTTCTCTTAACATAGATCCTCTAGTCTCTATCACTTTAGAAGTCCCAAAATGGGTAACTTCATGTTTCATCCAATTTCAATTAATAGCTTCACAAGAAGATATTTGACTATAAATATTCTTGGTCATAGAACCAAAAAATTATTGAGTACCTTGTAATTTAGTTGATGTTCTAATTTTTCATTCTTAGTGAGGGTTTTGACTTCCTTTTCTGGAATTTTTTAATCCCTAGTAAGAATAAAAAATTATCTTCTCCAATATTGATAAAAATATTCTTCATTATATTTCTCTAATACTCATAATCATTACCATAAAAAATAGGTGGTCTGGTAAGATTATGGTTATCAATGGAACAGATATTCATATACGCCATTCTAAAAAATATATATTTCTAAAAAAACATGTCAGTAGTAAAAGTTTATAAACAAATATAAAAATCTCTATGAAAATCATGAATAAGAAAAGTTGAAAAATAAGATAATAGTTGAGAATGAATACTTATAGATGAGTATATGTATTTCAGAGGCCTCCTCCGATACCAATTGTAGGATCAAAATAATGTATTTAAAAGCACAATTACACGAGGAGTTAATTGTCAGTTTAGAAGATTTATTTTTAACACTAAGGAAAACAATGTTTAATAAAGTTAAACAGGGTAAATTCACAATCCATAAAATAGTTTTATGATAAAAACATTCTTATATTCCAAATAATGGTTCAATAAAGAAAACATATGAAAATTTTACACAGGAAATTATTCTACCTTAAATCATATAGAATCATACATATCAATGTAAATAAAAGTATAAGAAATTATAATATTGTTATATTTTCTTTTATTATCAAAATACAACCAAAATAAAACATGAAACAAAAAAAGTAACACATATGAAATTTTTTAACCCAGAGAGTTGGGTACCCCTCAACCTTGGATAAAGGTACCATGATTTATAATTTCATGAAAGTCCACCTTACCAATAGCAGGGTAATCCCTAGATAAGAATATTGAAATCTATCTTTATATACCCTCAAGACCTCGATCTTTAATGTAGTCAACACCTATGCCTCCCTATCACTGAATGTACTCCATCTTTAAGGTAGTAAGAACTTTTATCTTCTTATCCCCAGAAGACCTTGATCTTATGGTAGTTAGAACCTATTTCTTTCTATACCTAGATGCCCTCAATTGTACTTAGAATCAATCAGAGTCGCACAAAGAAAGATGTCAAGATGTTCATATACACACCAAGCATGAGAGTCTCTCTCTAAAAATCATTTCGTAGTATGTAATCTATAGAATGAAGGAATAGTTCTGAGATCGTTCAAATGAGATCCTATTTATAGGAAAACTCCAACGATCAACTCCATCCTCCTACAGTCATATTTTTCATTGAATCTCAGAAGGACCATTACACATATCACTCAACCAACGGTTAGTTAGAAACAGATTTCAAAACATTGTATCATAATAATATGTGTAAGGGAAATGAAATAGAAAAATCAATTTATGAATTTCTGGAGTCTAAGAAAAAATGGAATTAAGAGTATAATCATATAAAAAATAAGAATATATAAGACATGGATATTCAGATTTTTTTTTTCAAAAAGGTTAGAATTTTAATTCTAAAGATTTAAGATTCATAATTCAAATAAATTCAAAATCATAATTATGAGGAATTCAAAGTCTTAATTCCAAGGAATTCGGAGTCTGAATTTGAAAAAATGTAGAGTCTGAATTCTAAGGAATTCAAAGGACGAATTCTGAGGAATTCGATGTAAGAATTGTGATTAATTTAGAGTTTGAAATCTGAGGCATTCAAAGTCTCAATTCGGAGGAATTTTGAGTCTAAATTCTGAGAAATTTTCAGTCTGAATTCTGATGAATCTAGAATCTGAATTCTGAAGAATTCAGAGATTTAATTATAAGGAATTCAGAGCCTGGATTTTGAGAATTTTGGAGACTATATTATTTTTAATTCAGAGTTTGAATTTTATGGAATTAAGAGTCTGAATTTTAGAGAATTTAGAGACTGAATTTTTGATAATTCAGTGTCTATATTTAATACAATTTTGAGTCTAAATTTTAAAGAATTATGAGTCTGAATTATAGATAATTTTGGGCCCAAATTTCATAAAATTAAGAGTAGGAATTTCATGTAATTCGGTGTCAGGATTTCAAATAATTCGGAGTTTGAATTTCAGAGAATTCAGAGTCTAAAAACAAGAACACTCTATATCCAAGGAATTATAATATTCTATTTTTTTAGATACAAATACGAAATTTTTACATTGAAGTAAAATGATTTTGATTTTTAATGATTATAAAATGAGATAATAAAATTAAACATAAGTTTAAAACTTTCTAAGAGAAGGGAAACATTTTTTGAGAAAATAATCCTTAGTTAAATATGATTTTCTTTAAGATAAATTGTTTGTGATTCATAAAACATGGAGAAATGGAAAATTCATAAGGAAAAATTATTGACATAATGCTATTTTAAAGATGATGTTTTATTAACCCTTTTTATGATATATAATTTCGAAAAAGGTTTGTTTTGGGAATACTTTTATTATCAAGATCATGTTAAAATTTTAAGATGTAATTTATTAAATGGGAGAATGTAATATAATAATATTTTGATATAAATTCTATGATTGATTGTGAACAATATAAGTAATAGTGAGTTTAAATGACCCCTAGAAAATAATTATTTAAATTTGATCATTATAACATTGTCATTAGATTATAGGGTATGGAAATGAATAAATGAATTATGAAATAAATATTGAGGTTCTATTATGTATAACTGTATTGATTAATGATTATAAAATAAGAACTCATTTTTTAGTATTGTTGTTTTACTCTTTAATGATATGTTTTTTTTAGAAATGGGTTTTTATGGAATGTTTGTATAAAAAATAAATTTCATTTTTTCATATTCATATATCAAATTTATCCAATTGTGAAATAGGAATTTTTTTTAAAATTTTATCTTTTCAATGAATAATAAAAATACTTAATTTTAGTGAATTTTTTGGATTAAAATTATTTTCAAAGAAATATATTATTTTAGGATAGTTTTCAAATTGAATTAGTTAATTTTTTTTAAATAATCCAATTAGGGGGTTTTAAATTAATTTTTTGTTGGAATTTATTATAAAATAATTTTATATTTATAAAGTTTATTTTTCTAACAAACCATTTTTATTTATTTATTTCAGGTTTGATTTTAAATTCATTTATACCACCTTTGAGTTTATAATATTCAAAAAAATTGGTGTTATGATGTCCAAATTTAATAAAAAATCCTCATTTTTATTCATTATGAATAATCACTATAATAATTTTTTTCCTACAGAAAAGGGAAAATTATGTAACTACAGTTTGAAAATAATATATTAAAGACAAAAAATGTCCCAAAAAATGTCCTTATATTTATTAGATTACTATATATCACTAATAATCATAAAAAATTATAAAATATTTCACTTTCATCTTCCTGAACAAGATATTATCCTTTATAATATTTAGGTAAATAGAAAGTAAACACAGTCACACACATTTTCTTATTAAATATAATATTATAAAAATTGTGAAAAATAGAGGATCTGACTAGTTATAAATAATAATTAAAAAATAAATGAATTTTTATCTTAGTAATTTATTTTTAGTTTTTAGAGAATAAATAATTACCTAAAAATCATATGCAATAGAGAGGTAGTGATTGTTCAATTAAATGAAAAATTAGATAAATTATTTTAAAATGTTAAAAATAATTTTATTATAATGTATATTATGGTTGCCTTATTTTGTAAATAAACATGACATATTATAGTAGTGTTTACGATTTTTTCTCAAATTACTCTATTGTCTAGATGTTAATAAATTCAAAATAATTTAACAGTTTGAAAATTTACATTAATTATATTTAATAATAAATAATATTATTTTAAATGATTTAAAATTCCCAAAACTATGGTCTTCAGACAAGTGAATTAGATATAGTTAATGAAATTTTACTTGTTTTATTTAGGGGATGTTTTTCCTCTTATAGTTTCAATGATTACCCACGTAATGTAATAAACATTAAAATCACCATTACTACCAAAAATGGTTAATGGAGGGTTAAAAAAGACAAGAGAAAAAATGTGACAGAACTATTTCAAAATTATTTTGTATGAGATTATTTTGATAAAGTATGATATTATAATAAAAAATTAACATTTTTGATTCATTGGGACCTTAAAATTAATTTATATAAATTTAATATTTTAAGAAATTCTTTGAGTGACCCTCCCCTCCCTTATGAAAGGCCACATATCCTTATCATTTATTCAGAATTGAAAAAAATCATAAAACCACATACCGAAATACCATCCTAACATCACATTACACATTTTAGAGGCCATATTTTCTGCATAATATCAATTTTAAAGGTCCTTTGGTTTAAAGAAAATGAAATTTCAAGATGAAAATTTATATTGTTTAATCGAGTTTTTTTTGTTCTAATTCTTCTAACACATCTTAAAAACCCTAATTAACCATTAATATATGATAAAAATAGTATATTCTATTTATTGAGATGATATTTTGTTAATATAATAACATACCACCTTCTTTATTCTCTATCAAATTGGAAACGAATCCATCATCTTAGTGTAAAATGTACTACTACCTCATGAATTGATGTAATTCATCTTCTATCTCTAACACAATGGATGCCTATAATGATGGAAGTAATTTTTTTGTATGTTATGAATAAAATATTTATCATTGTGAAAGAATAATATATCAATTACTATCATAATAATCCATTCACTCAAAAGTGATAATGTCATTCATGCTAACTTGTGGAATACCACCACCATGAAGTGATGTGATTTTTTGGATCACCACATTACAAAAATAATGAATATAAGTATATTTTATGAAATATTATTTTATATAAAATATTATTATAAATTCATTCAGATAAAATAGTAGTAACCTTATTTTAAAAATAATTATTGAAAAATTAATATTTTACTCATGTGTACATACAACATATCATCATCCTGACTGCAACATCGTTACTTTTTAATAAATATCTTTCATAATTAGTGTATAAAAATTATAATTATGTTATGATTATTATTATAGATAAGGTGTAATAATGACCACTTTGTCCATGGTCAACATGCTGAAGTCATTTCGAAATTATGAACCTAACATCCTCAAAACACGTAATGTGGAATTAACTTATTATGAAATTAAACATTTCGTTTTAATAAATAAAAAATATGGTTTAATAATAAATTTTTAAACCTATAAAAGTTTCTTAAAAAACTAAATAACTAATATAGATCTATTTTACAGGAGTTAAATGGTATACATGGAAATCATGGACTCGAGGTATGTGATTTCATTTCAATTTACATTCATTAAGTAATATTTCAATATTAAACGCCCAATTTATTTTAAATGGTGAATGTAATGAACCTTATATATTTTATATTATGAATTCTTCATTTATCAATATATTTTATTTTTTAATTTGAATTGTTTTGTTCATGTCGATTTTAATTGAATGTTACCAAGTGTTAAAAGGTTTCTTAACTCCATTTCCTATCATTAATATATTACTCTTATTTATTTATAATTTTATGAGATGATTATGTGATATTATAATATATATGTTGATTGTTTTATTCTATATTTCAACTTTATTTTTTATTTTTATTTGTTACACATAATATCTATATTCATTAATTATTAATAGAATGATATGATACATATAATGTATATTCTTTTGATAATTCCCTTTAAATGTTTCTATTATGTCTATTTTTCTTCCAAGTAAATGTTTAAAAAATTAATTTACGGATGAATTTACATAGACATAAAATACACATAACAGAAATATTATTTTAATTTTTTCCTTTTCTTAATTGGTTTCAAAATTAATATTTTTTCATAATGTAGTGAATTTTATTACCAATGAAAAAAAGCAACGTTTTATTTCAACGTAGATAGTGAGGAATACATTACCCACCACCATAACCATTATTTTATGTTTTGGATAATTTAAAAGTATCGATTTTTTATTGAAAGAAAAATTACCTTCCATTTTTTCTAGTTATTTTAAAAAATTGTTTTAAACTCGAATTGATAATTTCATATCTATAAATGATTTCTTATGGGTGAAACATAAATTTTAAAAATAATAATATTTTCTATGTTATGATTATGTTATGGTTTATGGACATTATTTATGACTAAAGGTAGTATTAGTATAAAATAAGAATAGTTGAGTTTGTGAAATACATAAAATTCATTGGATATAATATATTTCAGATGTTTACTAAAATGGTAATTAAATATATAACTATTATGGTTATTTGATATGTAACTTGGAAGGTTACTCTTTTTATAATAATGAGAGTTATTCCATGTATAAAAATGATGGTTACTCTACTTATAACTATGTAAGATATTATATATTTTAGAGTGATTTAAAAATTTTCAAAGATGCCAACACATATTTTTTATGCTTGTTATCATTTTTAATTGTTTATTTATTCAATATTATCCTCATATGGGTCATGAATATTTATTCCAGTGACTCTTTCATAGTTTAACTATTTTTACCAATTTTCAAGATTTATGATCTAAGTATTTATGGTTATGATCTCCCTTATCATTTTCTCATTCACTTTGATTATGTAATCATAACCATATTCCCATCATACTCTCAATGATGACATTTAATTGTTATCACTTATGTTTACCCCTATTGAGAATTTGAGCTCACCATTATTATTTTTCCATTTTTTAGGTTATAAAAAACTGGTATAATTTTTTTATTATAGAATGGTTTTATATGTGAAGAAATGTTTTGGATACATTAAATACATAATATGGAATATTAAAAGCAGGGTATAGTGCGAACAATACGCTCATGAAGTCATGGTTGTTATCTATGTAATAGTTTGTTCTCAGTCTCTAAAACTCTAAAGCAATAAGGTACATGGGCATGTATGAAATTGAATATTTCCTTTTTATATTGTAATTTTTTGATGAAAAAAATTGACACATTTATCGATTGAAAATACAGAAATGTCATGTTTAGGTTGTTTGTAGAAGATTTGGGTTTGTGGGTTTAGGGATATTACAATATCTTATATGACATACATTGTTATAATCAATCTATTCCTATAGGATGTAGGTATATTTGATCTAAGGAAAATACATAGAGATCAAGGATCTATAGTGATTATTTATTAGACAATCCATGTTGACTAATCAATTAGAGCATATCACATGCATGTAGAATGCTTTATTGGTAATATTTGGTACACATGTGGTTGTTCCTATTTATATTTTTCTTACACCCTACATTCGTTTCAATTACACATTGGTACCCAACTGGACCTCATAATTAATTGGTTCATATATAAATGTATCCTAGTATTATATGATAAAAAAAGATAAATCAGATTGATTTTTCATACTGTGATTTGATGAGGCTCAAAGATATCTATAGAGAAAGATATATTTTATTATTTTAATTATTTTTTATATGTGATTGACCCAATGGGTGTCCAATCGCATTGTATGATTGTATGCTTTTATATTGAATTTTTTGTCTTTTATTTTAATCGATTATGAATACTCACATAATTATTGAGGATTCTTCTTAGTTTTTTTTAGTTTTCTCTAATATGATCAAATAATTACCGAACAGTAACACTGTAAACCACACTACTAGTCTATTACATATGGAATATGGGGGAGGGGTTCCTGAATATATATATAATCCACAGTATAGGAAACAATGAGTTGTCAAAGGATGAGGATGGTATTAAGTGGTATCAGAGTCTCTTTTTGCGGTTATAACTATTTATGGTATTTTAGATACCGAATATGGTCATGTTAGACCTTGTGATAGACCTCAAACAAGTGTATTTATAACACAGTTTTTTATTTTCTGACCATGTTTTGAAAAATATGTTATTTGTTTATTTGATTACACTTTAAAAAAATGGATATTTATTGTAATATGATGTGTTTATGTGAGATTGTCATTGTGGTTTTACCATTATCACATTGGAAATAGGTCTATGTATATGCATGTTTTTTGGAATATAAGATTAATATAAAATTAATGTGTTTTATACAATTGATATCACTGATTGTAGGGTTTTTTTTCAACTAAATCACCACATAATAATCCTTTAATTATGTTATTTTCATTTTTTGGTTGGTTTGACCATCAAGTTGAACAGTGATATGAAATGATATCATTGTAAATTATGGAGAATTAACCACTTATATAATATTATATAAGTATGTAAATAGTGATTTTTTTTCTCAAAAAAATATACATTAATATTTAACTCATTAATTTAGAAAACACTTTACATATTTTAAAAATAGTCAAAAAATGTACGTTTTCAGTTTCATCTTCTAGGATATGGAATAAATAACGGAAAACACATTTCAAAGTTTGAATATTTCTTTTCTATATAGAAAATGTCATGATTGTGATTCCTTATGCTTATTTGAAAAATAATCAATGAGATTTTTGTTTTAATATATTGATATTAATGATTATAATGGTTTTTGATAATGGCATGTGATACTAGGTTCAATGATATGTTATCCATGGGAGAATATAATGTCATAGAAGAAATCATATGTTAATTATATTTCATAAAAAATATATCAATACAAAATATTTCGAAGACCTTTTATGTTTAGATTTTTATATAATTAGGATAAACAACAAAATAATAAATCTCCTGGTGTTTTCATCCAATGTGAATTTTGAAATCTATAATGGTAGGACCAACCTAATCCATAACTATTCTTTAACATATCCAAAAAAAACTATTCTCAAGAAATACAATTTTAATAAGGTATTACTTATTAAATTTTATCATAACATGGGGAAACAGAAGCATAAGAAAAGTGTGAGTTTATATACTCAGTAAGTGTAAATATAAGTGACCACAATCAATGATTTTAATTGAGCATATGATTAAAATATGATTAATATCAAGAAATATAATAATATAAAAAACAAATATTTATTAGGTAATAAATCAAAGAATAATTACTGATATAAAATAATATACTAATAAAAAGAGTGATTTAATAAACATGATTTATGAGAACAAAAAATAATCTTCAGATCAAGCATAAAACATTGAAACAACTATCAAATATGGAAAATAATTTATTATTGAACATATAATAATCATTTCCCACACCAGCAGTTCCGATTAATATGAGAAACTAAAATTTAATGATGAATACTTGTGTCATGATATATAAACTCTTAACCAATGCATTGGAGGGAAATATAGGTCCCCTCCTATCATCATCCATACCATGGAGTACCACATTAAATTAATCAATTTATCCATTATAACATCCCTAAAGAAAAATTGGTTTTTATAAAACATTAGAAATGAAAAAAAACACATTTTTTTAATAAATACCACATGGAAAGGAAATGGTTTTTATTCAAAACATAATAAATTACCCCTTGAAATAAAATGGGTTACATATGCATTTATATTACGAAATAATTAATAATTTCACCAATAATAATATCATTATAAACCCATAGAAAATAAATGGATATCTAGTGAAATCAATTAATGTTCAAGGTATATACATTGGCATAATGATAATAATGGAATTATGTTTAAAATATATAGATAAATGTTGTATATTTAAGTTAAAAAATAACAAAAATTGATTGTTGCACAAAATCTTAGTGAAAAACATCAATAAAATGAAACAATTGTGTATTTCTATAGTAGTTTTACTAGGTGAAATGTTCAAATGTTGTATAGTAGATTATTAAGCAATAAAAAGATAGTGATGGATCATTCTAGTAAAAGAAAAGGAAATTACATAGGCTATCAAGAGAAAATAAATTTGATGGTTTATTAGAAAATACCTATGTTGAAGCATTATTTATGCCAAAATATGTGGATTTAGATGAAACCCATTTTTAGGAGTATTAGGAAACAATTATTTTTAAATAATAAACATCATTTATTTTTTCAAAAAAATGCTAGATAAAAATATCTCATAAATATAAAATAAAAAGGGTATATTTTATAGAACTATTAAACCATATAAATTAAGTACTATAAAAAACATTAATGATGGAGAAAATAGGTTCTATAATAAAAAAATAAATTGATAGGACTTTTACACTTGGATGAAAATTACACTTGAATAAAATATTAAAAATGTCATTAAATATTTCTAATGAAGATAATGTTGTGTAAGATAAAATCAATATTTTTTCCAGGTATTGAAAAAGAAAATTTATAATTCATATGATGAATTCGGATAATTAAAAAATGAAGTTCCCAAATGAATTGTAGAGATGAGTTTGGTTTCACTTACAATAAACACTTCAAGTGAAATATGAGTCATGGGGAAATAAAATATCTTGGGATCATAAAAAACCATGAATATATGACGATAATAATTATAATTTTTTTAAAAAATAATGATTACCTAGATGGATTATTTTTCAAAACAACATTTATTTTAAAATCAGATAGGAAAAAAACCATTGTGTTTTGAGTGACATTTTCTTCAATACCTCTTTCATATTGGATAACATTCAATTTGATGTCTACATAAAGAAAGTGCTTGATATGGATTTATCATTACCATTAATATGGACAAAGGAATTAATTATTCCATGATCACTATATTTTAATTTTTTCATGGTGCACATTAAATAAAATAAGTCTGAAGATAATAAAAATTTGAAAAAGAACCCCATACCATGTTTCCATGCATAGTCAAATGTACTATGACATCCTTTATAAAATAAATAAATATATTAATCAAATATTTAAGTAATTTTTTAATATTCATAATACCTATTGAAAATTATTAATAATTATTCTCTATAATTATATTGGCAATTCATTAACTATTTTAGACGTCCATTGTGGGTAGTATTGATTACTCTTAACTAGTTTCTTAATAGTTCTGATGTAATTCATTATTATCAAAAATATCATAATTAAAATTACTATAATGGATTATATGTCATTACTTATGGTGTTTAAATTTAATTTTATTTGTAACTTATTCCGTATCCAAGATGAAATTGACAACATACATTTTTTGATGAATTTAAACATCAAAATTTGTTTTCTTAATTAATGATGTAAATATTAATGTATCTTTTTTGAGTAAAAAATAATCACTATATTCCTATTTATATAATATTATACTAGGGGTTAATATTTCATAATCACCAAGGATATAATTTTATATCATTGTTCAACTCAGTGGTTAAACAATCCCAAACATGAACATACCATACTTAATGGATGAATATGTGATGATTTAGTCAAAAAATCCATTCAAAATTAACACAATAAAATAATTTATTATTTATTAGTGTAATATATTATAATTATAAAAAATTTATATGAATAATTAATTTGTATTAAAATATAACATAATTTTAATTAAATATTTTCTTCATAATATGGTTGTTTTAAATAATTGAATTCAAGATAATCATTTTTTGGCCATATCATTAATAAGATATCAAATTTTTCATAACAATCCCGACCTATTTCCTAAAAATAATATTTATAAATTAACCCATCATTATGATCATCCATTTAATCCAATGATAAAAATAAAAATGGGAATCTATTGACCTATGTGGGTGTTAGTCCATAAGTATGCATGTTTGATGGTTTTGATTTCCGTAGAACATGAGAAATGAATAATATGAATAATAATTTGACAATATTATATATTTTCTAAAAATAAAAAATATTTACTAAATTAATAATTATTAAAATCCATGTAGGGTGTTCACGAAAATGAATCATGATGTTTTGTGGAGGCAGTAGTTAGAGTAGACACAAATTCCTTTTAATATTTATTAAGGAATGGAGGAAGTGTGGATAAGGCTTGAACCACTATTATAATAATATATAGTATAATAATGATACTTTATAACCATTTTTAGATGTTGAAATGAAATTTTTATTATAGTAATTCAATATAATGAAAAATAAAAGGGTAAAAATTTGTTAAAAATCTATACATTACTACATCGGTTATCTACATTACGAAGTGGGATAAATTTTTAGTTGATATTATTTTGAGAAGACTAAAACAAACTTAATATGTCTAAGAGTTTTTTGGATTTCATTGGGTAGATTTTTGTTTGAAATAAATGGGGTTTTAGTGGACGTGAGGAGTGGAGAGCCGCATTTATTAGTGAAAAAGACCAGTATTTTTGTAAATACCCAAAACACTTCAATAATGTAAAGTCACTTTCATTGAAAACAGATACATAATTATGATATAATAGAGATAATAATATATAAGGATGAGAAACACCTAAAAAACTGAGTTAATATTTTTTAAAATTTTTATCTCTTTACCACTTAGGGTACTAAATTTTTAACATTTTCATTTTAACCATGGAAACTTGTTCTATATAGGAAATTATATTATTTTTACCTAAAAATAAAGTCATTATTATAAAAAAAATTGGGACAAATTTTTACAGATTTTATGTGAAATTTTTACTCAAATTTGCAACTGATAAAGATAATATTTAAAATCTAAAATGTTTAATGAATTTAAAATATGTTTTTTTTTTGAAAAATATGAAATTAATTCTAAAATGTAAACTATGTGTTTATAAAAATCAACAGTTTTTAATTATAAAGTAAATTAAAAAATAAATATTTTTTTTCTTATATAATGGTTTCATGAAATTTTAATTCATTTTTTATATTAATAATTTCATACATGTAATGTTATTTGTCAAAACATTATTTTTCATTATTCATCAAAAAATTAATATTTTTACAAAAATGTAAAAAATTAATCATTATTTTATATTTTCTGGATAAATGAAAAAAAATATTTATATTTAAATAATTATAATTATGAAATTTTAAAAAAAAAATTGTAAATAAATATACAAAATAATAAGGGAAATTTATTTGGAAAATGAATATTTAATCATTAAGTGTTGTTAATATTTTTTTATATCTATATATTATTTAAAATATATAAATTTTTTAATTTATAAATTATATTTTAATTGTTTTCAGTTTAATAGGTTAGAAAAAATATGCAATACTTGAAAAAATGGTTCTTTGTAATAAAATTTTGTGTTTATAGTAATTATACTTTACTAAATATTATTATTTAATTATATTCTAAAATTTAATTTCATTTATCCATTGATATTAAATTAATTATCTAAATTTTATATATACACCATATAATATTTTAATAATAATGAAATTAATATTTATAAGTAATTAAGAAATATATATAATATTTGAATATAATGTTATTATTTTATTTTGAGTTATATTACTTTATATTTACTTGTAAAAAATGAAAAAAAATCAGTAAACCTATTGAATACATGACCAATTACCATATTTGGAATGATAATATTTTTAAGGAAAATATTTAATTCCTATTTATTGATTTACTAAACCATTTATTTCTTCCACTCTAATTTCATAAGTTACTATTCTTATTTCAAATTACAGATACATCATAATGAATTATCAATTTATTGTGCTCTTCTTCATTAGTGTTTTTTCTAGATATTGGTGATATTCTAGGTCAAATATGACAATAAGGATCTATTAGTAATGAATATTTATTTATATATTTTTATATATTTATTAATGTCTTTTAAATGGATGTGTTTTACCCAGGTCGAGTAATAGTCAATGTTGTGCAATGTTTAGTTTTGTGAGGTTTTCCAGTAAAATTCCAAAAAAATAAATAAATTGTTGTTATTTAATTTAAATCCCATATGAATTATATGATAATAATTTTAAAATAATTTAAAATTAGAAAAAATATTAGAGTTATAAAAAAATGGTTTTGGAAATAAAATTCATTTTAAAAACATGGCATTCCATGTTGTCCCCACAATAAATACATGGAATCCCCAAAATTTTTATTAATCATAATTAATGAAAATGGGGGTGGGTATTATTAACATATTCATCACTTTTTATATAACTTATAATATTTATTTTATTCCCAATTGATTGGTAATAAATAATTAGTTATCTTTCACAAAACAACATTGATCATCCATACAATCATTTACCCATGTTTGTGTAAAACCTAATAATATATTTTGGAAAACATATCTCCTCCACAACAATTTTAATATCTAAAACATCAATAATTATGAGATTATCTATTCCTGAAAACATTCTCCACATTTATTACCATCAAATATATCAATAACTAGTTTATAAGTTCACAAGATTATCTATAAATACCATAATCCAAAAAATGGTTAAAAATAACTAAAAAATCATGGATTACAATTTATTTAAATAATCAATAATATAAATTACTATTTAAATCCCTTTTCACAAAATTTAATCAACCTTTAACTACCTCAACATCATACTTACATTAACATTAAGATTTATCCATACCTAATTCTTGTGTCCACCAATAGTTATCCCCAAAAACATAACACTATCGAAATTTAATTTTCAAAGTTATTGATTCCATTCAATATATTTTTCGAAAAAATTGAAATTTTTAAGGTAAAATCATTGGATGATTCACATATCCATTATTTCATTAAGAATATACCAAAATACCATTGATATAACTTGACTACTAATCATAATAATAATTATTAAACAAATTTAATTTCTATTATGGTATAAACCACCCTATAATAGGAATGACTAAGAAATTATCATTTTAATCATAATAGGATTATACTAAGATTCTCAACCATTTAAAAAATATCCATTTTTGGCAATAATTAATAATTTTTTTTATAAATACATTTTATAGTTTCATTTCGGGATGTTGGTTATATCAATTACCAATACAAAAATTAATATAATTAAAAATAATAATTAGTGTATATAAATACTAAATATTAATCTAATTATTTATTCAAAAATGACAACATAATTTTAATAAATAATATTTTCATTTCAGTTATGTCATGGTTGGTTAATAATATAAATTTACTATTCAAACATTGGGTTATTATAGTTTTTTTCTTACATAGTTCTTAAAATAATATCTTAAACTAATTTGGTTATAAATCTTTCATAATGGTCCATAAAAAGAAAGTGATTGACCAATCCATTTCCCATAAGAGTGTATAGTTAGTTGTGTAGTTGTCCCTATTTTTCTAGAACAAGGTCATGATTTAGTTAATACCCAACATTCTCTCTTCGATGTTGTCACCACTTGGTACAATTGTAAAAAATCCAATATCAACATTCTAGTATCTAAACATGGAATTATTTGATATAAAATACACACAACCTCTACTTTAAAAAATTAAAAATGTTATTCTAAACATAAACACATCATTTATAATTTTTTATAGGATTTTCACTATTATTTACTTCTCATAATAATAAAACACATGATATTAAATTATCTAACCTAAAAGGTTATTTAATGCAATTTATTTGAACAAACAATAATGTGTCAAACATTTATTCTATATAAATACCCTATTTATCCACATTTGACAAGATACCATTCCCAAGAGTTATTTAAAACAAACTCTAATTACAACTATAATGAATTACACCAAATCATACAATAATTACCTTAATTAATGTTAATAATTCACTACAACACATGAATAATAAAAATGTTCTTAGTGTTATAGAGAATTATGAAAAAACATAAACTAACAAAACTCATTTGTTTTCTTGTAATTAAATATTTTCATTCCCTAATATTTTAATTTTCTTAATAATTCATAATTCCTTAACATATCTAGGAAATTATTATTATAAGAGACCTCTATAAACACATATTATTTATTCTTATTCATCCAAACCTATGAAAATAGAAAAATAACAATGGGGGATCATAGATGATTATTAAGGATATACTTAAATGATAGTAATAGAAGACTATAATTGGGAATAAGTTGGGAATATGGTTATAATAATTTTAATACATAAAATAATGATCAACTAATCATAAGTCATATATTATTTCATAAATTTTAACATAAAATAATAAATGGCTCAGAAGAGTGAGTTAATAAACATGATCTCTAAATTCATAACAAATTATTATGAACAAAAATTATATTATGAAATATCTATCAAATATAGAACATACATTAGTATAAGAAACATTAATTTCACATTAAAAACTATCGTTACCGTGCCTATATAAAAATAATACATAATCATTAATAGTTATCTCATGAGATATAAACTCATAACAAATGAATTTGATGATGGTTTAGTACCCCCCATCATCATCAATACAGATATGTTCCACCTGAAATAAACCACTGATAACATCATAATGATCCCATGGAAATAAATGGGGTTTTATAAAACATTTAAAATTAAAATAATTTAATTTATTAAATAAATAACCCTTGCATAGAAAATGGATTTCATTAAACTCACCATAAATAAAAAATAATCAGGATATTTGTTTTATATGGACTCACATAAGGAAATATTTAATAATATCATAAAAAAACAATAACATGTTAAACCCATATAAAATAAATGGTTATCTAATGGAATCATGTAACATTCTAGGTAAATACCATTCAATTAAAATAATAATGTAAACAATATTTACAATGTACTAATAAAAGGGTATAGGGTTGAAATAATAAATCCCCCAAATCAATTAATTTATGAAATATAGGAGAAAAAATTCAATAAAATGTGTCAAAAAATATGGTATTCAAAAAGTACTAACATTCTGAGAAAATTTAGGATCTTACATAGTGCATTATCAGGAAGGACAAAGGTAATGATTGATAATTCTACCAAAATATAAGGAAAATACATAGGATATCTTGAGGAATTAGGTTATATTATAAGAATATCCTTTATTATGAATAATTTATGTCAAATAAGGGGGATTTATAAGAAATATATATTTAGGAGAATTAGGGAAAATTATTTTATAAATAAAAAACATACATGATATTAAAAAAATAATTTAGATATAAATATCATAAAAATAAAGGAAACTTGATATTCTATAATAAACCCATTAAATATTATAAATAATGTATCATAGTAAATGAAAATGTTGATGGAAATAGTTCTTCACCTATTAAACATGAAAAGATATTTTTTTACACTTTGATGAAAATGACAAATATGGAATGTGATAAAAAATTATTTAAAACAATTTTAGGAAGAAAAATTATTAAAAAAATTACCAAAAATAATTATTTATGCACATATATGGGAATTTTACAATGCCTACAATTAATTAAAAAATGAAAAAAGGAAGTTGTTGATTGAAACAAACAGACATGGTCAATTCCACATAGAGGAAACAATTCGGTTATAAAGAAAGTCAAGGCTGTGTGAAATATCAAATGAAAATATAAAAAACCATGAATATAAAATGTATTTTTTTAATTTTAAAATAAATTAAAAATTACCTGGATAGATTATATTCCCAATAAAATACAAAAATTCAGAATATTATTAACAGTTAAACCCTTACAGTTAATGTAACATTTACATCAAAACCAAATTCATGTTGGGTAACTTCTTAATTTATTCTTATTTATATAATTAAAAATATATATATCTTTAAAATCCATGAATATGGTAAAACACCTTCATTTTAACTAGTCAGACTATATTAAATGTATCATGATGTACATTAAGAAACATTTCTTAAGAAATTAAATTTGAGACAAGGAACCCCTTATTTTTTCTCGCTATGTCAAATGAACTCTTAGAACCTATATAAAAAATCTCAGTATACTATTTAAAAACTTTTACATATTACTAATCATTAAATAACCTTATTTATAATTATTCTCAATATTTATTTATGTTATTTATTACCTATATTTTATTGTAGGTGTGTAATCTAGATTTTTTTGAACTAGTTTTATAATATAATGGTTGTTAGTTATTATTATCTAAAATAAATTCATAAAATAAAATATAATAGATGAATTTTAATTATTTATGAAGTTCAAATTTCATTTAATTATTACATTAGTTGTTATCATTAAGGATAAAATCAAAAACAGACATATTATTTGTGATTTTTAATCAATAATGGGTGTTTTCTATGTTAATGACTAAAATATTAATATATCTTTCAAAGAACAAAAATTATTTATTTAATAGTTTATATGATTGTATAAATTTATTTAATTTTTCATAATCATCTATTATATAATTTTATTTGATTATTCATATCGGTGGTTAAACTGACCCAGACATGAATATACCATGCTTAGTGGATTATTATCAGACAATTTAGATTCAATATAATTACATTGACAAACAAATTAAATCATTTGTTTCATATTTTTATGGAATATTATAATTATAAAGAAAATAAATAATAACTAACATTTATTAAAATATTACATAATTTGATTTAAATATTTTTCTCTTAGTGTTCTTATTCTTAATAAATTAATTGGTGACAATAATTTCTTTTCATATAATTAATAGGTTATTCAATTTTTTCATGACATAAAAATAATTATATAATAAAAATTATATATATCCAAATAATCTATTCCCATGACCACTAATAATATCTATAGAGAAAAATTGAAAATGAAAATAATCTGTACCATGGAAGAGATAGTCCACAAACATACATAGTCAACAATATCATTTTCCATATAATAAGAGAAATGAATTGTATTTTTTATTATTTTAGTATCTAAAATATGTTACAAATATATAAAATATTTTTTTTAATTCAATAGCTATTTGATCTTGGCATGGTGGATATGGAAAAAAACAAGACGTTTTGTGGAGGTAGTAATCCATTCACACAAAAATGCCATTTTTTCTTTTCATACAGAAAAATTAATAGTGGTTATTACTTGTACCATTATTATAATAACATAAATACATAATAATTATAATTATTTTATGAATTTGAAAATAAGTAATGAAATTTTATATAGAATAAGTGAAAATAATAAAAAAGGAAAGGGTAAGAATCAGTTGTATTTCTAGAACTCACTAATTGGGTTATCTCCACTACGATTGTGGTTTAACTATTTAATGATGATCTTTCAAGAATTACATAAAAAATAATATTTATATGAATTTTTAGGATAGTAATTTTAAATTTCAGATCAATCTAAGGGGTTTTCATTATGAGTGCATGTGAGGAGTGAAGATCGCCATTTATAAGGGGAAATGATTGAATTTTTTGTAAATAAAGAAAGGTTTCCTAAAATGGAAAGTACCACTCAAGAAAAATGGATTAAAAATTGGGATTTAAAAGAGATAAGAATATATAAGTGTTATATAATCCTAAAAAACATAATTAAAATAGTTTTATAAAAATATTTCATCATTTACCTCCAATGTTTCAAAGTTTTTTTGAAGTTTTTCCCCACATTAACTAGTTTTTACCAAGGTAATTAATTCTTTATACTCATAAATAAAATATTCCTTATTTTAAAAATAGAGCCTAATTATTCCATGTTTGATATTAATATTTATAATTCAATTTTTAATCATATTAAATTAACTTTAAAATATTAATGTATATAGTATTAAAATATTTTGATTGAAAAACTTAAAATAAATTATAAAATTTAAATACATGTTTGTAAAATAAATTTTTTTAATAAAATTATAAATAAATATATGAATCATATATTTGGTCTTTGTAAAATGTTTCATTAATTTACTATTTATTCTTTTATAATAATAATTTCATATAATTCATATTATTTGTATTGTTGTACTTACATTGTTCACCTAAAAATAATCCTTTTATAATAATACAAAAAACCAATATTATTATTTTTAATTTATATGTTAAATTGAAAATTTATATTATATTTTTATAAGTATGATTATATAAATTACAAATTTATTTTTTAAATTAATATATAATATATAAAGAAAACACATTTTATAAAAAATGATGCTTTAAAACATTTACTATTCATAATATTATTTATATAAAATTATAATTTAAAATAAGATTCTATTTTTGTTCATATATAATGTTTTGGTAGTCTTTAATTAAATATATTAGTATAAAATAGAAAATTCATATCAAAAGGGTTCATAAACAAATAACTTTTATACTAAATACACTTTAAAAAATAAAATTAATTATTAGTACTTTCAAAATTAGTTTTAATAATCCATTAATATTAAATTAATTATTAGAATTTTATATATACATCATATCATATTTTAATAATATATATATTGATATTTCTATGTATTTGATGAATAAATATTAATATTTATAATACTTAAATATCTCATTATTATTTCATAGTGAGTTATCTAATTTTTAGTTCACTAAATAACAATACATGTAATTAGTATAAATATTGAATAAATTAAACATGTTAATATTTTGAAAAACCATATTTTTAATGACCTTATTCAAAGTGGCCATACTTATAATTTCTAGATTTCATTTTTATATATAGACCTAATAAATAAATCATTCATTCTACTCTAACTTCAAAGGGTATTATTCTTATTTAATATTATAGATATTGAATAATGATTTATCCATTCATAGTTCTCATCCCCATTTTAGTTTTTGTGTTGATATTGGTAATCCTCTTGGGAAAAGATAATTCTATAGATTTCCTATTCATGAAGATTTTATTTTTATTGATATGTTCTCAACTAATGATTAATTCACATTTAATAGAAGTATTTCTTATTTTTTGAGTAATAATTATTGTTTTCAAATTTATTTATGATTTTTACAGTAACGTTCCACTTATGAATGACCTCTATTATGTTAGATTTATTCTTATATCATATTTTTTATTTTCTAAACAATGTTAATTCCTTTATAATCATTGAAAGATGATGTTCAAAATTATATAAATATGATTTATAAAATAATATTCTTCCACAAAAATCTGGGTTCAACATTCTCTCTATCATCATCTTAAATATGTTCTGTCCCTAAAATTCTATATAAACCTACCAAATTAAAGATGGTGAGGGTATTCGTATCAAATTAATTATATTGTATATAACATCTAATATGATATCTACCATTCTTTCTTAGTCAATACCTTGTTACTTATATTTCATTTAATAACACTGATCATTCATACAATCATGCACCCAAGTAATGTATATAACATAATCATATATTCTCAATAACATATCTCTTCCAAATCCATTTGAATATCCAGAAAATTAAATCACTGTGAGATCATATATTATTTAAATAGTAACATTATTTTTAACCCTAAAAATTAATAATCTCTTATTCATAAGGTCATAAATTATTCAATATATGTCTTAATCCCAAAAATGAAATAAATATTAGAAAAAAAATTCCATGTATTATTTTTATTTAAGTGAACAATAAATTCGCAAACTTTCAAACTCAATTTTCTCAAAATCACTCAACCCTTTATTAAATAAAAACCAATAATTTATTAATCCAATGTGATATCAAAACTTCAATCACATGTTCTTAATAGTTATCCTCCTACATATTGCATTATAAGAAAATTACATTAGGTTATCAATTCCATTTAATATATGTTTTACAACCATTAATGAAAAACTAATGAAGAATTATCCTTTGATGTTTCCCATAAATATCATTACATTAATAATATACTAAAATAACATCGATAAATATATCTCACTAGTGAAAATATATATCATTATAAAAAATTAGATTATAATTTCTGTCAACTTCAAAAAATTATTAAGAACTAGGAAACTCTCAATTTGATTCGTAGTAAGGATATTATATGACTATAAACTATTTATGTATAGATACTTATATTTTTATATTATGTAGTGGTCTTTTGATACATATGTTTCCCAGATTCAGCTTTGTAATTGTATTTTGGAAAAAAATAATTACACCAAAATGGTTTTGGTAATATTTAAAATAATTATATTATATGAATATGAAATATAAATCCTCTTATGTAATATCCAATGATCATTTCATTTCAACATATATTATTTTCATTTCAATTGAAATCATCCTAATTAAAAATGTATTCTTATTTAGAAAGTGCATCACACACCTCCGGTGATTAAATTTTTTGGACCATTTCTCACCTCCCCCCATCACATAGTCAACGTCACCTCATGCTACAATCCCCATACATCTCAGCTTATCTAATTCACCCACAAAAACCCATGTATATTCTCCCTTTAGGTTTCCACGGGCCCCAACTATAGTAAAGGATCTTGGGACACTGCCTCTAAAAGAGTTCCTCCACCAGATATCTCCACATTGTTTTGGTAGGATGATCCCATTCATGGAGATCCATTATGATCCTCCAACTATCAGTATGGTCTAATGTTCTCTAGTGATTTATTTTTTAGTTTAATCCATTAACTCTACTGTAAACTCCAAAAATGGACTCTAATCACTGGATTCGATCCAGATTGGCCACAACACCATTACTCTCATAACATAGTGACCTATTTGGTGTTAGTTGTACCAATGAAAGTCTACATTCCCAAAATAAAATCAATTTATGTGGTTCTATCTCATTCATAGAAGACTATGTGGTGGTTTGGTCTCCATCACCCATATCATTTGGTAAACACTGTATTAACATATATAGGTTTTCATTAGGGGTTCTCTCTGGTTGGGATCCCATGCAGGCTACAATGTGGATTTCATTTCCATTACATCCTCAACACTTCCACAAAATTTCCATCCTCCACTATATATTTATGTTTTGGGTTTGTTCTTATCATTTATGTTTTAATATCAAGATTTTATGATGTTTCTTTGGACCACATTTTCATTAACATTGACCAATCCAATTCTATATAAGATTGAACAATCCAAAGAGAGGGTTATTTTATATGGTGTAAGAGTCTAATATTTTGTATTCATTGCGGTGTTACTCACATTACTGATATCATGGCCACTTAACCCATGCCTAGATGAAATTATCCTATGCTCACCAGGTCCCTTAGAATAATGCTTATTTCCTATCCACTCTCTGTTCTTATCCCTGTGCCACAAAAACGACCACATGATTTTCCATATTTTTCTTTTCTTCCCATATATCTTCATGTCCTATCCCCTTTCCCTTTCATGCCCCTCTAGACTTTTCTTTATCCCCTATAGATTATTTCCTAATTTTGTCTCCCCTACCACTTCCCTCTCCTCCTCCCTTCCATCTCTTCTCCTTACATAGATCTCATGGATTTTAAGAATATGAGGGTAGAGAGGCCTCATCAAACTCAATGGATTTATCTCTATAACATAAAGACAAAGAGATGATGAAATCCCCTTCACGGTCTCACTAAAGATATGATCCTATCTCATAATGTTAGGCTTCAATCCTTCTCTATAATATCTTTTCATCTCTCCATGTATCCAACCAGTTTCTTTCTCCCTAAGATCTAAAGGTCGGTCCACCTCCATTATCCCCACCCCTACTAGTAGAATCTAGAATAGATCCCAATCCAATCTAATACACACACTTGGTTTCAAATATTAATAATCCTCAATTGATGTGGAAAATTATCTTCCAAAAATTATTTAATGTCTTACGTAATGATCTATTATGATCATGGATTAGGCGCCCATTAAAAAATGGAATTTCTAGCCCAAGAAATTCATCAAAAAAACTCATCAATTGGGGTGTTTTTTAGATGATTCAAAATCCTTAAATGATAACCAATTATTCATCTTGGATGAGAGTCTGATTCTCCGTACATGAAGACCCCCAGAACTAGCACATTTTGATTTTATCGAATCCAAACCTCTCATTTTATCTTATGGATACCTCATATTAGTTCATCACCAAAGATTTCATAATAGTTGGGTCTCATTTGTTTGTCACCTTTGATTATTCCAAGTATAACCCTCATGAAATATAAGATCTCTAGGATGACCATTAGATTCTTGATCCGAGGTATGTTCTATGGAATGTTAGAGGTAAAATCAATATCATATTTCATCCATCAGAAAATAAAGGAGATAGATCCTTCCCAGTAAGGGTATCCAAAAGTTACCCTCATTTTTTTCTAGCAGAGGTCTCATGGATCATCGACCTGATGGATACATATTAACCTAGGGAATGACATAGAATGGAAGTTAGCACATATGGTGTATACTCGATCATTTATTGGATAATCTCCATGATATATTTCCTTCCCTGATGCAAAAGTCACTCATATAACATATATTCTTTCTAACCAATCCCTTATTCAGGGGGAATTTTATCCCCATAATATCTCACTAGATAGATTCATCTTCTCTAAAATTTGTATCTCCACCCCTATATACTATCATGTTATTTTTGAGTCTTACACTAATATTATTCAAGGATAACTCTGGGTGGGCCTTCACAACAGGCCCAGATATCTGATAAAATAACTTCAACACTGGAGAAAGAACCTACCCCACTTAGTCACTAACATAGACTGTATAAATAATGAAGTAGAGAATAGTTAGTTAAATATAAACAAATTTATGGGAATATTTTCTAATTTGTAACCTAATTTCAAATAAGAAACCCCTTGGAGAATATATCCTCAAAATAGAATGCCTAAACAGTGGGAAATCAAGGAAAAAATGGATTTTTTAAGGGGAAAAGAACACCAAAACCTTTAATTATTTTATTAAAGAGATGTAATTTATCCCTACGAAAAAAATTATTTCGAAGGATAAATCCTTCATCAATGATCATGACGAGGTAGATGTATAACTCTATGCTTTTTCAAGTCAATTCTTAGAGGTCCAAACTCACACATGGTAGAAGGATACATGGTGGGAAATGAACCCCTTTTTATTTTATCCCAATCATTGTCTAGGCCTATGATAACAGAATAATGTAAGTGGTCCATGATTCCTTAGATATTAATAAAGATATTCTCACCCTCAAACCTGGAAGCACACCCAAGAATGATTAATTACTAGGTTCATTTTACATATCTTTTTGGGATCTTCTTAAGAACTTTATAAAATGTGTTGTGAAAGAATTATTCCACGGAAGAAGATTTACATGAGTGGATAGACCTACATCCCTGGAGCGCATCCCTATGACCAATAAACTATATTCATTGAAGCACTATAGGCTGATCAAGGTGAATGATTTTACCTTAAAAAATAACATCCAATGTGATAAATATGTGGTTATCACCTTATCTACATGAATGGATATCCAAATATCAGCAAAATATTGTTTAATTTAAAACTATCCAAGGATCCATAGGCGTAGCGCACTAATTGACCATGGATTTATATCAAATGGTTATTGGCTCAAACATTTTCATGAACCATAACATGAAAAATGACTTTAATCATATGGAATGTCATTCATCATATATTTACATTTTTTCATGGGTTTCAATGTTCTAATGGTTAATATTATATTCTGGTGTTTTTCCTCACCATGAATGTCTATATCCTTTATTGGAAAAAATATCACTTCCTTAAATCGGTTAGGAGACTTTTCTAAGGGGACCCCATGTATCCCACTCTATTCACTTTGATGTAAGACTCTCTTAATAGACACATCAAAAATAGCCTTCGAGAAAATAGTCTCATACCATTTCACTGTAGAAATGCTATCCAATGTATTTACCACTTTATGTTTACTTATGACACTATAATCATCATTAATAGAATAAAATTTCTGATGTGTAGCATAAACAGAATCACTGGTTAATTTTGAAAATGGACTGGGTAATGTGAAAATATTGAGAAGAGAAGCTTATTTCTTCTCAACTAGTGCCTGGAGGAAATAATGAGATCCATGGAATCAAGCATTTGTATAAATCATAAGATATCCCCCTAGGATTGTATCTATGTCCCAATTTCTTCTGATGGGATTTAGGTGCATAATTTCGACAAGTGCATGGTAAAACCCACTAGACAGATCAATAAATTAATGTATCCCTTCCTATCCTTTGGTATAAGTACATCCTTGGTTAATAGTTTTCTTTTATCTACTCACATGAACGTGCCTTATTATCTCAAATTTACTCAATCAACTATTTACAGACTATATTAAATCATGAGAGGTTTCATTTGTGATGATTATGTCGAGGGTAAAAATCATTGCGCCTCCTGGGTTAGGATAGTGAGACCAAAGAAGGCGGGGGAATATGTTTTTGGAGAATCTTATAATCAATGCATGGAATACATTCCATATATGAATGTTAAAATATTAATTGATGAACCCTTTAGGGTATATTTACATAAAAGAAATACTGTTTAGATTAATTTCTATAAAAGGAAGATCATCTGTGATCTGGTTTTCTTTTTTTCCTAATATCATAGAGATCATATCAAAATATCATTTGATCATTGGTAGTGGTAGAATTAGCTTATTATACAATAACTGAAGAAGAACCAATATCAATATTCTAGGTTTCCCCACTACCAATATACTATTTATACATGATAGAAATTGCCCTTTCTTTTTTGAGGAAATTATTGATAGAGGGCATAATAAAATATTTAATTTAATTGATATCTCCTTTTCCTCAGTAGATGTATTTTTTCGAGCTCAGTCTCTGGTTCCTTATCATTTATAGTCTATTATAGTCTAGGTTTATCAATATAATACTGAGATTAGCGGGGGGAGAAGCTATGGTGAATTGATATCCCTTAAAAAACCAACTTTTTTGTTAGGAGATTCAGGAAAAAATTTCTACCCACAGATGGAAATATGTTGAATACTTGTATTATCCTAACATTGAGATGTAACTGGAGTATTATTCCCACTAAAGAAGCCATACAACTCTTATTATTTGAAGTCCAATGGGATATAAATATGACACTCAACTTTAGTTCCCTCACTAGTGTTGATTAATATGATTATAAGGGGTCCAACTTCCTAAAGTTGTGGTTCCAAGGATTGTGGAGTAGTAGTTTTGAATATGGAAGACTGGGGAATCATCTTCATAGAAGGATGTTGGATCATATGGATAGTATGGAATTAGTAGTTCTTTAAGGGTCTCCAAAGTTATATGATTTCCATTTACTTCTAAACCAAAATCTTGTTGATCGACCTAGTTCGTTAGTTCATGAACTAGGAGCAATCCCCATTTCTTTGATCACCCTTTTCTCTAAGTATGTTCAGTGGGTCATTTAAAAATTTCCCTCCTTGCTAGTGGATTCAGTGTCTCACTCATAGATTGTGGATGAGGATAAAAATGGTTTCATCCCCTCAAGAAATTATTCATAGTGAAGGTCTAGTGTTTGATATCAATAGATCTATTTTAATCATCTTTATGGACTCTTCGATTAAGGTGACTATCTTTTAGACAAATCCAATGTTATTTTAACAGGACATGAACAATTAATAATGAAAACATAATGATCAACATGATACTGATAAACTCCAAGATATTAGTTAATATTCTACATGGTCACGGTTCCACCCCTTGCTCTGTCATATATTATGTCTAGAAATTCATCAACCTGAGTTGTGAAAGAATGAAAATAACTCAAACCTCGCCTGAGGGGACGAAATGTAATGATTATTTATCTTTCAAGGCTCATCAAGATGATTTTTTCCCACCATCTATAGTTTTTTGTATTTCCCTTAGAGAGGTACTAATATTTTCATTAGTGAGGCTCTTAGGCTCCAAAACTACATACCCCCATAACAATATTTTCCTTCCCATGCACCACATTGTTGTTCTAGTATGTATCGTAATTGAAATTATATTTTTTTCAAGTTTTTTTATATTTTAATTTCAATTATTTCATTCTTTGAATGTTTTATAACATTTATTTTTCTATGTACGATAGTTTATGTTGTGATCTATTATAATTCACAACCTAATTCCTTACAATAATTTGGAAACAGTTCACTCATTATGGTTAGAAAATATAAATTGATCAACAAAATCAAATCCCCATGTAGTTTCTATAACACCCCAATATTTTTAGGTATATCTATTTTAAAAATTAACTTCTTTGATAGTTTATTCTTCATGTAACACCATGATTAAAACTGTAATATACTATTAAATATTACTATTGAAAAAGTAATGTGACCATTAGGAATAATAATATGAAAAACAAGATAGTAACATCCCCTATGAAATTAAAAATAAAAATTAGATATCTTATAAATAAAAATATAACATAATTATATCAATGAATAACTATTTTTTCTTAAAAAAATGATAAATTATGTGTTTTTATTTTTGTAAAACATAAGTTATTATTTCAAATTTTATATTTTAAATTATTATTAGAAGTAAACTTTTTTCCATAAATTATATTCATACAATAATATATTTATTTATTATTATTATATGATAATTTTAGGTTACATTAATTAATTTTTTAATGTGTCATTAAATCAGTTATAATATTTACATAGGTATTTTTTGAGGAAATAGTGATTAATTTACAAAATTAAATTTCACACATTTACTAAATTATTATATAAATTGGAGTTCATTTTTTAATTCTACACATAAAAAAAATTATGGTGATTTTTTGGGTTTTTTCTAAAATTATTGAGTTTATTTGTTGAATAATGATATTCAGTAATTTATATTATTAGCTAAATACATGAATTATTGAGTAATGGGAGGTAGGATGGGCCCGTAAGGGGCACGATGCTCGGTTAGGGTTTCTCGCATGCCGCCTCCCTCTTCCCGAATCTCGTTCCTTCTTCCCTGGATTCGGCGGTTTGAGGTGGGTTTCTATTCTGTCGCGGCCTTGTTTTGGCTCGCCCTGCGCGCACCGGGGTCTTCGCGACTCGGTGTTGATTCTGCGCCAGAGTCCCTGGCCCGATGGATCGAGATCTGCACTTTGCCTACCGATCCGGGTGTTTGGAGGTCGAGCGTGGTCTTCTTGGATGGCGGCGTTGGGAGATTATTTCGTTTCGAGATGATGTGGTCAACGCCGGGAGGTTTGTCGGTCGAACTCTGGTTCTCGGAGTTTGAGGTGTGTTTGTTTAAGGATGGTTTTTCTTGAATTTGATGACTCTCGGTGATGTTGGTTCGTTTTGATTTTCTCCTTGGGTGAATTCTGGTTTTTTGGTGATGGTCTTCCTCTCGCAATCTCTTTGCGAGTGTTTATTGGTTTCACGGTTGTAAAGGGATGGGTTTTTTGGTTTGTGAATGTGGCTGTTTTCTAGTTTTTCTTGTTTTCTCTTCATCGGAGGCGGTGATGGTGGTTTGTGATGGCGGTGGTGGGGTCGGGTATCTCTCCGGCGACCACGATGAACCTTCTCGCGGGGTCTACCGGCACCGGCTCCTCCGCCTCCTTGTGAACGGTGGCACGTGTTGCTCCGTTTGCACACGGCGTGTTGATGGCGGTTCGGCGCTTGAGGCGGTGCAGGCTCTCGACTCGAGGATTTGGTGATGATGGTGAATAGTTTGATGGGGCTGACGGTCCAGCAGACGAGGTGCACGGGAATGCGTGATGTTGGATGGGTGATGTTCGAGGCTTTTTTGTTGAATTTGAATTTTGAATGTTGATTTTGGGTGCGGCTGTATCGGGAACCGGATAACCCTCAATCCGGCTTTTTATAAAAAATCCAAAAAAAGTGATTTGCAGCAGTATTGAGTAATTGATGATGTATGGATGAAGTAGGAACCATTATTTGGAACTCACATTACTTAGTTACTTAATTTATTCAAATTAATCAATGCTATTTATATTCATAGGCTAGAATAATAAACTAAAGATTAAAATAATCAAAAGTCACCCCTCTCATATACTATAAATACCACCCTAACAAGCAATTATTCTCAAACATAAAAGCCCTGAATAACATCCAATTATTCCCAATAACTCTCCAAAACATTTTCCCCTAGTTATGTCTTTCTGGCCTCACCCAAAAGTTCATTTCAATTTTTTTGGGTGTTCTCAAGGGGTTAATTCAGTAGGTAAAATCCTCTTTTACTCTTTTAATATATTTCATTTTCATTTCTTTTCTAATCTTTTACATACCTCTTATATAGAAAAAATAATGATAAATTTAGTATGTTATATATAATATAAATTTATTATTATAATTGGATATCCACCATGAATTATTTTCCCTTAATCTTTTTTTCAAAAAATGATAACACTGTCCATGAGGTGCTGATTTACCAGCTTTGTGGATGAAGCATTTTCATTTTTCAATTTCTCCTTCATAGATGGTGATAAAACCTTCTTAATGGTTAAAATAGACCCTAATATATGTAATAATATTTATTTATTGTTTTTAACCAGTATAAATACGTAATATTAATTCATAAAACAAAACTACCACGGGATGATCAAAAAAATGCCAAAATATTAAAACCATAATCATTAACCTTTTATCTAATGAATCATCCTAATATCTAAAAAATGATATATAAAACAATTAAATAATATTTAATTTCATTAATAACTTGTAATTTAAATTTTTTATAGCTATTTCCATTTTACTGATCTTTCTTACATGTATACAATTGATCCAATCAGGGAAACCAAGGGAACGAACACCCCCCAAACGATGAATTTAAATATTATAACTCATATAAAAGACCATAAATGAATGTAACAAAAATATAATAAATAAATAAACTGTTTAAAAGTTTCTTAATTATATTAATTATTAATCTAATTTCATTATCCAAGACATTATGTGCATGTGCAAACACTTTCAGACACAGGGCAAGGGTTTTCTCATCTAAATTTTATTTCTATGAGATATAACTTATTCACCACTATTTTTTGTTGGTTCTATATGTATAATTCCCAATATAAATTATATTAATTCTATTTAGTTCCTTATTTAAAGATAATTAATTTTATGGGAAATGTGGTTTTATTTTTTTCAATATCTTACGTTTTTCTTCCCGAACCTCCATTTTTCATTAGGGTTACATTTTATAAATATTTATGCCAATTTAATTATTATTTACTTTTATATTCATAATATGGGTTATTCCATATTTTATATGTTTACCTTTTTAATTCCAACTGATAAACAATCACAATAAAAGGGTACATTCAAATTGCGTACTAATTTTCCGGTACAACCCATAACCTAATTTATGAAAATATTATTTTTATAAAATCACAAATTTTATAAAAAATATATCATATATCATTATGTATTTTAAGAAACTAATTATTCATTTCCATTTTAGGATAATTTAATATTTTCTCTAAGAATGAATCTAAGTGGATTGTTTTTAATGTTTCATAAAAACAATTTTTTCATGTTTCACTTCAATTGTAAATCATTTATTACTCAAATATAATTTCATTGTACATAAATTTTTTTTATTGGATATACAATTTCACAATATTATTTTATAGAAAATAAAAAATATTTTTCCAAAAAAAACTTCTTTCCAAAGTAAAAGGGTATTTATCATAAGAATTTTTCAATGTTTCTGTTCAAGTAATTATATCTTTTTCAACACCCTCTATTGAATAGTGTTTTATATAGAATTTTAAATTTTATGCTACTATATACCATATTTTATTTAATGGTTTATGATTATTTACGTGGATTTTCTATCATAATACTATTCACCACATTACTCTAGCTAGTTTAGGATTATGTTTATTATTTAGGGAATATTATTAACATTTTATATGCTAGTTTCAAAATGTATTTATATGTCGATTATGTTTCAAACATTTAAAATGTGGAATTAATTGTACATAGTATGTGATGTGAAGGGATCACTATATCCCTTTGATGAATCATTAGCTATCATGAGATAAACTAGACTAGGTTTCTACCCTTATATGAATGGTGTTTTGGACAAATCCTTGATAATCTATTCATAATTTATGGAATCATGAATTCCCACATTATGATATTATTAATTGATACACCATGTTATTATTTGAAAATTATAATATCAATTTTTATGTTTCAATCTCATGTGGTAATTTATATGGAATTATTTATTCATCTTTAATTAATTCCATATTTTTCTCAAGAGTATGTTTAATTGCATGTGTTTTAGTTTCACCTTGACATATTGTTTATGTTTTTGATATCCTCCAATGTATTTCTTACCATTATGAAGAATCTAATATCACCCCATTATTATGTTTTATTTTTCCAAATGATGAAAAGATGTATATTATGAATGAATTTTTGGGATACTCTAGGAATTTTTAGGTGTTTCTAGTGGAGTTTCTTTGTTGTATTTTTTTAAAGTGGTAATGAAAAACATATGTATGTATATGGTTTTATAAATATACTAAAATATTGAGTCATATTGTATGTTATCTATTGTTCTTAATAAAAATGAAATAATTCATCGCATAGGCTCCAGGTTACTGGGGTTAGGAACCTTAAAATAATTATCAAGATATGCAGTAAGGCCTCATTCTCATGACCCGAGTCACATTTTGGTTAATATACATAATTACCTATTTGTGGTAATTACCCCTAAGTAAAATAGATCTAGATCCTACATCTACCTTCAATTATTTACTCAATGATTTATTTTCGTGGAATGTAACACATCCTCTACTTTACAGAATTGTTGTGATTTTATACTACAAATAGGTATTAGCCATAGACATTTCCCTAAGGTATTCATTATTGTTATCTTATCCCAATCCCAAAAAAATTTCAACATTATATCAAATAACTTAATAGATTATCTAAACCATTGAAATTATTAAAAACCTTAACTTAATAAACTTATATGACATATCAAACTCCAATATTTTCCCAAATTAATAACTTACTAATATTAAATGTCATCTAAAAAATGTTCTGATTCCAATTATGATAGGTCAGACCTAATCATCTAATAATTATATGACTTGAATAAAATACTTCTTTAATAAACATTCAAATAACCTTTAGGTTTGGAGTTCTATACAACTTAGACAAACAATTATCAAATAAAACTCATTCCTTTTTAAATGAATGGAAAATATTTTATACTATGTGAGTAATTACCTAATCAATAAAAATATTTCAATATCTAACCCATTGTATTATCATAAAATACACATATAATAACATCATATGTATTTCATTTTTTCAAAAACTAGGGAAAATATAATGTAAAATGTAGTGGGGTTCAAATTCTCATTAATGTAAAACATAAGCAATGATATTAAAATATCATAATTTAGAATAAGAAGAGAACATTTTTATAACTGTGATACAAAGTAATATTATATGAAAAAGATCATATTTCATAAATCATGTCATAAATATTGAGACAAACCAATACATAAATCTAAATAGTGAATCAATAAACATGTTCCATGATAGAATAACATAGTTATGAGAATATGAATAAAACTATGATAGATATATCAAATATAAAACATACATTAGGATAGGGAACATGAAATTCATGAGCCACACATTTAGTGATCATGATTATGAAAAGATAAAACTCATTAATACCAGTATCATTAAATAAAAATTGTTAACCATTTCACTAGAGGGAGATATAGGAACCCAAAATTAATAATCCCTTATTATGAGTCCTAATTAATATCAATAACATATCACATTATAAATGGTCTAAGTAAAAATGTGTTTCATAAAACATTCAGAATTAAAATAATTTACAGTAATACTATAAGAAACCCATGTAAAGAAATCCTTTCCATTCAAAATATCATAAAAAACAAATTTAAAGAAACTGGGTTTCATATGTATTAACTTACATATATTAGCTATAATACAATCAATATTCATAACATGAACAACAATTGAAAAATAAATGGATATCCAATAACATGAATTAACAATCTAGGTTAATACCATTAAATTAAAATTATAAAGTGAATGTTATTTACATCATATCAATAAATATTATAATATTTTCCCATAATTTCTAAAAATAAATTGATGAATGGAATATAGGTTAACACCATATAGTTAAATGAATAAAAAAATTGTTTTCACAAAGTAAATACAATGTGGGGAAATTCAGAACCATTCATAGTGGATGACTAGGAATAAAAAAGGATGTTATTGATAATTAATCAAAATGATAAGGACATTAGAGAGGTCATCTTGAGAAGGAACATGTGATGTTACATTAAAATAATATCATTTATTAAGATACTTTTATGTCAATGGATTTGGATTTAGATGTAAACCATTTTCAGAAGAAGTAATAAAAGACCCCTTAGAAATAAGGAACATCCATGATAGTTTAGAAATCATTTTGGGTAAAAATATTTTATAAATAAAATTGAATAAGATTAAAATTTATAAAACCATTAAATCTTACAAATGGAGTATCATAGAAAATGAAAAATATAGTGGAAAAAGGTGTTCACATGGAAAATAGTAAAAGCTTATTTTTTCCCTTTGATGAAAAAGAACAACATATTGTTTAAACAAAATTCATTAAAAATTTGTCTAAAATATACTTTATTATAAAATGAACTCAATAAATTTTTAAGGAATTTATAATGAAAATTTTAAAGGCATAAAAATAATTTGGACCTGGAAAAAAGGATGTTGATGAATGAAAGGAAGATACCATGCCAATTTCACTTTCCTGAAAAAACAACAGGTACAATATGATTATAATAAAAATTAAATATCAAGGGGTCATATCAAACTTCAGGAATATATAATGGAAATTATTATAATATTAATAATAAATAGATATTTCCCAGTTCGATTATCTTTTATAAAAAATTCATTGTTAGTGAAACCCATAGGGTAAGGAATCATTTTGATCAAAACCACATTCATGTCTGGAAAATTTTGAATCAATGCACATATAAATAAATTAAAAGATATTTATTTTCAAACCTAGTGAATATTTTCAAATTGATTCATTATATATTAGTCAAACTATAATAACGGTTTCATGGTTCATATTATGAAATAAGTCTTAAGATATTAAATTTCAGATAAAGAACCTCTAATCTTGTTTTCCTACTTATTTGAATGAACTGCATGATTCTGTGTAAAAAAATATCTTAATAACATAATTGATATAATTTTCATATTAATAACCATTTTGATGCTATTTTAAAATGATTTATTCATTTATATTTGTTAGTTATTACCTACATCTGATGCTAGGTGTGGGTGATCATGATAAGGTTTTAATTAGTTTCATAATATACGTGTTGTTATTCCTTATTATCCCAAATTTAATATTCAATATTACCATAATATATTATATATAATGACTTATGATGTTTACAATTTCTTTGAAGAGAACTTTTGTCTTTATCCTAGAAGAGAAACTCCACAACGTGTATTTTTCAGTCAATTTTAACCTATGATACTTTTTTAACACTACTGGAAATCAGATCTTTCCCAACACTTATATACACCCTTTCCCAATGGTTTGGGAGAACCGTTGGGAAAGACCCCCTCAAAACACCCCTTTCCCAACGGTTCTCCCAAACCGTTGGGAAAGACCCCCTCAAAACACCCCTTTCCCAACGGTTTGGGAGAACCATTGGGAAAGACCCCCCATTTCCCAACGGTTTGGGAGAACCGTTGGGAAAACTCAGCCCAAAATCCAGCGTTCGCCCCTAGAAATTATCACCTATCCCAACGGTTTCGAGAACGGTTGGGATAGATTCTTTGATTTCTTCTAGGTCTACTACCTGAGAACATTATATAAATATAAATTTTAAATAATTACGATAATACATATATATATTTATGAAGTTATGTTTATAAAAGTTATGTTAGGTTAGTGGTTAAGGCGTTTAATTATAAACGGGGGGTTGTGGGATCAAATCCCACCACATGTATTTTTTTGAAATACATATACCAACGGTTTTATAACCGTTGGAATAGATTTTCATATTACTTATACCAACGGTTTTGAAAACCGTTGGGATAGGTCTATACCAACGGTTTTCCCAAAACCGTTGGTATAGACCTATCCCAACGGCTTACTTCGCAACGGTTCTCCAAACCGTTGGTATAGGCTATACCAACGGTTTGGAGGCCTATACCAACGGTTTGGAACCGTTGGTATAGGTTAGTATTCTACTAGTGTAAAATAATGACATAAATATTAATATATATATTTTTTAGAATAAAAAAAATTATTGAAAAAATTAATATCATATTATAAAATATTTTATATATTTATAATCATCTATGTTATAATTTCATATCATTGTTTGTGTAGGTGGTTAAATGAACTCTAACATAAACATACCATGCTTAATAATGGATTTTGAGATGATTTTGTTGAAATATTTTCAGAGAAGTAGAATAATGATATAATTTAGTGTTTATTACTGTGATATATCATAATAATAAAATTATTATAAAAATAATTAATATAATTTAAATATTATATAATTCGATAAAATATTATATTTTTTCTACGGTTGTTCTAAAAAATTTAATTAACGATAATCATTTGTTTGTCATATCATTAACTTGTCATCAAATATGTCATATCAAAACTATAATGGAATCATAAAAATAATATTTATCCATTAAACTTATTATCATTACCATCCATATACTCTAGTGATAAAAGAAAAATGGAAGTGAATTATCTTTGGGAGGCTATAGTCCACACATATTCATCGTTGACGATATCCTTTTCCATAAAATAATATAAATTAATAAATTGTTTTCACATTTTTGGAATATATAATATTTTATAAATTCTATAATAATTTATTTAATTAATTCTTACACAAAATATGGTATGATAGTAAAAAAATTGAAACATGATGTTTTGTGGAGGCGGTAGTCTGTGAATACACAAATTTCATTTTTTGTTTTATTAAGAAAATAGGGAGGGGTGGTTAAATATATTACCATCATTATAATAAAATAATATTATAATAGTCATACATAAAAAACCATTATAATATTCTTAATATAATTTTTATTTAAAATCAATTCATATTATGTAAAAAAATAAAGGAATAATTTGTGAGAAATATATACCAAACTACTCATGTTATCAATTTTATGAAGGGTGTTTAAACCTTGGAATTATGGTATTTGGAGGAAGAAATAAATAATTAATGTATATAATAGATTTAAATAGTGGATTGGGTAGTTTTTTCATAATATAGTGGGTTTTGTTGTGAGGTTATGTGAAGAGAGGAGTGCCCCTTTTACAAATGAAAAAGAGTGAAATTATAATAAATACCAAAAACAATTCAATAAATCGAATTAACCAAAACATAAAATGACTAAAAAAATGTTAATTAATAGAGTTTAGAATATTAATGGGTCATAAACACATCAAATAATCAATTATAACTAGGTTTTAAAATTTTTTTCCCTTTATCTTTTAGGTTACTCATTTTTCTTACCTTTTTTTCAACAAGGTACCTAGTACTTACCTAGGTATATAATTTTTCATACACAAAAATAAAGTGGTGTTTATTATATAATTATTTAATAATGATTAAAATGTTTAAATACATTGTTATTCATGTTTAATAATATAAAATTAATTTAAAAATAATAATTCTGTAATAATGTTTTTAAAAAATATAACAAAAATTAAAAAATATCCAATATTGGTTTATAAATTAAAACAAATTTTTTAAAAAAATTATAAAATTCACATAAAAATACATATTTGGTCTTATAAAAGTGTTTCATGAATTTTCAATTCATTCTCTTCTACTAATAATATCAAAAAATTCATTATATTTCTAACTAAAAAGTATTTTCCGTACTCACCTAAAAACAACCACTTTAGAGAAATATTAGAAATTCATAATTGTTTTAAATTTCCATGATAAATATAAAAAATGAAGTTATACACGTATAATATTATTTCAAAACATTATAATTTTTGTTTTTAAATAAAGATACATGATACATATAAAAACTGATTTTATTGTAAATTGACATTTTTAAAAATTATATGTTCTTAAATATTATCGTATATAATTTTATAATTTTTTTAATATATTTGTTAATATATAATATTTTAAAAGTTTATAATTTATTATAATAGGATATAATATAAAATAACAAACCAAATGAATCATTGATAAAATATTACTTCCATAAAAAATACAATTTAACCCATAAAATTAATTATTTATATTGTATAATATTTATTTGAATTTTATATATTCGATATATCATATCATAGAAATTATTATATTAATATTTATACATATTTCACAACTATAAATTATATATATATATATAATATTTAAAAATCACATTTTGATTCATTACAAGTTATATTATATTAAATTTACTACATGACAATATAGTACATTAGCATACCTATTGAATATATAAAAATGACCATATTAGAAATGACTGTATTTGAAATGACCATATTTTAAATATTCATATTAACAATAAAATGATTTTATTGTTATATATAGACTTTCTAATTTATTCATTCATTAAACTATCACTTCCCAAGGAACAATTATGATATAAAATTATAGACAGTGTATAATGATTTATCATTCCTCAGTGCTCTTCCCCATTATTTGGATTTTTTAGTTTTGGGGGGTACCCAAGGTTTAAGATGCTCCATGGGATTTCTAGGTCCGGAATATTTTAATCCTTTTTATATATTTCTCCTAATTAATGAAAAACATTTAATGGATGTATTTTATCCAGGGACTGTAATAATGAAGGGTTTTCAATACATATTTTTATCCAATTTTGTTTTAACTCTCCATATATGAATGAATAAAGTGTTGTTACATAAATTCATTTTTCATATGACATATATCATAATAAATTTTAATTCATTTAAAAAAAATAAGAAAAAAATTATATTTATAATTATTTTAATAAATGAACAGTTTTCATGAAAATGTAGAACACTAGAGAGAATAATTTAGATTATGAGATCCAATGTCATAGAAGAATGCACTCATATAGTATGGATGTTATTGAGTTTTTATGTTCAAGTTATTTAAATAACCATTTGATCTATTTATTGGTAAATAGCCATGTTGATGCTAAATGTTTTTTTATGAAATTCCTAATTACATTGCTTCCTTGTGTTTTTCTATGATTTGGAGGTGTCCCTTTTTGATGATGTTTTCACTATTGATGGATGTTGTCAGGGTTTGATAGTTTTCGAGTGTGTCTTGGGATGAAAACACGCATGTGATGGTGTAATCCATTAAGGCTTCAAATGGGGAAATTTTGAATTAATATGTATGGAAAGCTATGATCCATTGGAAAATTGTGGTTTTGACCCAAATTATGGAATAAAGATTATTTGAAATGTAGGGTGACATTAATAGTCTGATAGGAACACACAACAATTGATGATTGCACTGACGACTATGTATCAGGTAGATGACAACATATAGTCATTAATCTTGGTAATTGAATGATCATGGGTCATAATAATCAATATCTTTATTCATTATTGTGATTATAAGGACACATGAATGGTGGGGAGTATCTTACCAACCATGAATGTGTGACAACTATATTGATTGGTTCACTGGTGTGATCAAAATGGTCATCAAATGGTTTTGATAAATTTGATATAATAGTGTATGTATAAATTCCACATCAATTTTTTATATAATAATCCAAACACTTATATCTAAGATTCCATATCAAATAGATTCCATGATTTGGCATTAGGCTCCAGATGGATTAGATGTAATTTGAGTCAGTTTTGTATCAACTGTGTTCCAGTTCTCCGGTGGAATGCATGAAATATGGTAGGGTTGGATAAAGATACAACCATTTCTATTCTCTTAGTGTTGTGTTAGTTATTATTTTCAGTTTTTTGATGATCACATGAAGCCTAATAAGATTCCATCATCGTGATCAGGTAATGTAACAACATATCAGTAATGGCAACCAAGTATTTTAAAGAGTGGTTTACAAAAGGATGATCGACCAGTGTGTTTCCCTGAAATTGGATATGGTGAGATGAAAACTACATGAAGAATTTTAATAAACAATTTTTAATCCATTTTATAAGATGATTATAATTATAGGGTGCACCATGTCTCGATATCATCCTTTTATTAGTAGAGTCTTATGGTAGGGAGAAACAAAAACCTGAAGATGAATTTATAGAGAATATTATAGAATCAAGGATTAGTTGGGTGTCATTAAGAATAATATAATTATTAGAAATTATTATTAGTGGGTGGATAAGGTTTTTATGAATAGACAAATTATTTTTTTGAGTTGTAATGTTTTTGATTATTCAAAATTATAGGTTAAGACATAATGTTTTTTTTAATCAATAAATGTGGTTGGTAAGTATTGATATGTGATAGACCACTAATACTAGTCATTGATGAAATGTTATATTTTTGGGGATTTTTTTATGAATCCCATTATTAAGTGCATCATATTTTAGGTGGAATTATAATTTTTTTATTTTTATAGTAAGGTTAATTTTGGTAAATGGGATTCAAATTGGAATTTCAATAGTTATTATATCACAAGTAGATGGGTTTTGATATTTATTGAGGCCCAAGAAATGCAATAGGACCTCTGGTGAATTGTGAGGCTAGGTCAGGTTTCCATGATAATTTTTTGAGCCTTCATGTATTCACACTATGATGACCTAATAAGAGGATTGATATTTTATCTAGTTGAGCCCTTCATGGAATGATGGGTCTTCTTTTGGATTAAAAATGTTTAATACTCTTATGAAGCTGTCTCGCGATTAGTTATTATGTCAAAAAATAATGAAAAATCTTCTAAATTGGTCACATCCATGAGGGAGGTTTCACCATATAATGAACAATATTATGAAATTGTGTAAGGTTTATTATTGAATTTATTTTTTTCTATGTATATTTTTTTTCTATTCTAAGACACATAGGTCAACCCTTGATAGATTTTAGTTGAGAGCCAAGCCTACTATCTAGGGAAATTTGGCAATGAACCATAAGGTTCATTAAAATATGGATACTTTATATGGAGTGAGAAATTCTTCGAGGGGTTATTTAACTTATGAAACCCATGGTTAAGACAATATCAAACTACAGACCCATTTTTTAAAGTGAATGACTGGTAATTTTTAATGACCCAAACTTCTATTAATGAAAATTACTCATGATATAAGTAAATGTATTAGTATGTAAAATGGTTATAAAAAATATGAACTTCCTTGGTTTTAAGTTTTTTGATTTAAAAATACTGTTATGAATTGTTATCGTTTCTCATATAGTTGTTTAACAGTGATCACATGATTAGTAGAAATATAGGTCTTTAACAAATCAAATTTACTCAGAAAAAGTGATGGAGTCATCCGGTAGAATTTCTCTGTATGAAGACCATTTTTCAAAACACAAAATAGAGGTGGCATCAATGGGATTCACTCTTGACCAAGCCCAAGCCGAGCTTCAACACATTAATCTTTAATAAAACCACCTATGAGAGAAATTGATGTTGATAAACATTACCACCCCAGCGATGTTGTCTGAGCAACCCCAAGAGTCAGACACCATCGCACACATTACCCTTAGGCCTTATAAGGGTGATATAAGGGGTTATGTAACAAGACTATATCACTATTATTATGTTTATTAATTTTTTATGTATTAAATAATATACATTCATTTTATTATTGTAACTTTTTAATTGGATTTTAGAGACCAAATAGTATTTCTAGTTAATATTAAATTAATAAATATATCTTGATAAATCAATAGATTTTTTAATTAAATAATATTTTAATTAAATAATGCTAATAAATTTCTTTTTATTATATAAAAATGATCATATAGTTTTTTAGAATACAATTGTAATTTTTATTAAGGTTTGAATGTTGTTTTTGTCAAAACCCATGAATTTTTTATAAATGCCAGTTTTTTTTAAAATAAAAATTTGTAATACATAACTTTTTTTAGATAATATGAATATAATTTTTGGAATCATGTTGTCAAATTTATCTAATGGTAAATTTCTCATTATTTTCTAAGAGAGTGAATTTTTTGGGTAAAAATTAAATACAGTTTAAATATATAATGTGATATATGACATCATAATGACCCAATAGTTTTATAATAAAATAGTATAAATGAGATTTTCGGAAAATATTTGTTTTATCCTAAAAAAATGTAATTTTATATTTTTTGATTAATTTTATGATGCCTTAGTGGACCCTTAAAGACATATAAAACATTTTAACTTTTTAAATTTATTTCCTTGAGTGTGGGACTCACCTCCACATAAGAAAGCCTAATATTTTAAGAAGTTCAGTCTTTGGACATATAAAATAATTTGTTCCGACTCCATTTGGAAAAAACCATTGGAAAAACCACAGGTTAGTTTGTGGTATGAATTAGTTTAATGTGTTGTGTCTAAAACCTAAATTATAAAGAGTCCCTCTCCTTTCCTATAAAAATACACCTTGGCTCCCACTTCATCTTCACTCAAAACATTTGAATCTCACCAACCGCTACCTTCCTCTCTCTAGAATCCCCTTACGGTGCCCCAAGATCCCAATTAGCCTCTCTCAACCCTCTCTCAAGCCTTTGGGATCAAAATTCCATCTAAAGGATTTCTTCCTTTCTGGTTTTTGTCTAAGTACCTTTATGTTGTTATACCATTGTATTTTCATTTTCAAATGTTGTTGTGTGATTTTTATCCTCCCCTATACATTCCTCTTTATGTTTTAATGATGAGAAACCCCTTTATCTCTCATTAATATCCACCATGTAAACCTGTTACCATACTGAAATTCCATAAGGGATTTCTCTCTCCTCATTTACATTCAAGCAATTATTTTGTATAATGAATCTCAATTCAATTACATATGATAAAACATGTATCTATATTATCCCATTATGTTACATTTCATGTTAATATTATAGGACACCCATTTATCACACATCAACCATTTTTATGAATTCTAATGTCACGTTGTTATGCTGTACAAATTGCACTGCGATTCTCTAAGACAAAGTCATTATGTAGTGAATACTATTCCCATTTCTCAACAAAGGGTATTCACTATTATGAACATTTACAAATTGATTAAAGAAATTTATTAATAATTTACACATTTGTTTATTGTGTAATAAATTATAATGTTTAATGAATCATTGTTATATGATCCATGGGGAACACTTATACATGAAATGAAATGATTTAGAAGGGTGCTCCCTGATAGTGCACTAATGCATTGGGTGAAGATCAGTATCATGATACGTTAAGTGAAATGAGGGTTTACCCAGGCTAATTCATGTGCAATGAGGGTTTACTCATGATTCATGTGTAATGAGCTTTGACCCTTTCTAATATCATGTTAAATACTATTTCCACATTTCTATGTTATGATAATCATGGTATATCAGGCCCTTTTGTTTATGTTTGTCTTGTTCTCCATTGATATGCCTACTACCTAAAAATTACTATATTCTTCATGTTATGTCTTGTTGACTCCTTTAATGGGCTTTATAGATGACCCATTTTTCATGAATTTTCTTAGGTTATCACATGTAATACTAATTATAAAGGAATGTTGAGGTCATGTAAAAGAATTTTTCTATAAAGATGATGTCTTTTGTGGTCTATGTTGTTATGTATTGTTTCTAATTTCACAATACCCCAAATCTCTCGATCATCTATGTAGTATCAACTGAATATTCTATGTAATAAAATATGTTTAAGAGTGAACTAAAAAGGATGGTTCTTATAGTTGGTACTAGATGATAGGTTTAGTAATATTTGGTATTCGGATTAGAAAACCCTAGTGAAAGACTTTTGGATATGACTATGTATAATAAAAACAACCTTAAATTTTGGGGATTAATGAGTATGTGGTCTATCAAGATAATACATACCTATCTGGATATGAGAAAGTAGACTCAACTAGGGCACATATGTATCTATGGGTAAAACCTAAAATCATAGATTTGTGTTTGACTCAAATTGGAACTGGTGCATTACAATGGGCCTCGTTGCACTGTAGGTTACAAAAATATTGACGAATATTCTTTGGGAAATTCATAAGCTTATTATGAACCATTATTAAAGAAATTATAAAATTTCCCCTAATAAAATATGTTGGGATGTTGATCATGGATAACATAGATTAAAGCCTCTAAATTCATATGTTACGGAAATAAATTTAATTTATAAGTTATCCATTTTTCATCTTTGGATTAAACTTTATGTGTTACATGTAAATTTCCTTTTATTCATGCCCATGGCTGGTAATATGAGGACTCAAGCTAACAACTGATGTGATGGTCAATGTGATGACTGTTCTAATGAGATTCCCAATCTAATGGGAGCAAGAATCACAAACATTGTAATGATTCTATCTCAGTTAACACATGTTTTGAGTAGAAACATGGGTCAAGACTTACATTCACCCCCACCCCACAGAAAGAACAAGTCACAATCGATTGCTTCATGAGACAAATGCCTTATAATTTTAATGGATTATTATATCCCTCAATTTTTGGACAATGGATCAACTCCATTGAAAAGATCTTCCTCATCCTTCAATGTTCTGAACAAGAGAAGGTTCTTCAGGTTGCTTATTGTATGGAGGGTGAAGTTGATCAATGGTATACATTGATCAAAAATACAAATCCTGAGGAGGAGATCGAGGTGATCAAATATAAATATTTCTAGAAAATGTTTCTCAATAAATATTTTCCTCACAACATCCATCTTAATATGGAAAGAAACTTCCCTTGCCTCATGAAAAAAGAAGACAAATATATCAGAGCATATGAGGAAAACATCACAAGGCTAGTACGATATGCATCATCCTTTGTTGTTACCCCCAAATTCAAGATTTACTACATCATTGGTGGGATAAAACATAGCCTAAAAAAAGCCCTTGTGATTCATGACTTCGAGAGATATGAGAAAATTGTCAGATGTTCCCTCAAAGATTAAATGGAGATGATAGAATCTCAGGGTTATCATTGGGATAATAAGAATAAATTGGATTTTTATTCTAGTGATTCGATGGATAAATCTAATGGTGATAAGAAAATCCAGCACCCCCCTTGCCAAAGGTGAATAAAGTAGAACCCCAGAAACTACATGAACGGGACAAGGAAATGAATTAGTTGTGGAAGAGAAGAGACATGACCATTAACTATAGAAAATAAAACTCCATAGATGCGATAGAGGAGAGGAATGCTCCATTCGACCCTCAACGTGTTGTTCATTTCATCAATTATAAATAACCAGGACACTTTGAAAACTAGTTCCCTAAGCCAATGGTTTTCAAAGGCAACCCACAACCTACAAGGTTGCAAGGGAGATATTATTCAATTACTAGTAATAAAGTGATCCCTGACAATAAAGTGGTGAAAGGTACATTAGTTATACATTCATGAATAGAAAATGTAAATTTTTATTCTGGTTCTACGTCTTATTTTATATACAGAAAGTATAGTAGAACAATTTTAACACCACCAAAAATGAAAGATGTAATGATTTAAGTGAGAATTAAAAATGAATAAATCATTTTATCCCATGTATATACATCTACCCTTTTCATAATTTGTGGATTGTACTTCTCGGAGGACCTCATATAACTCCATTTGGTGGAATTTTATGCAATTTTTTGCATGGATTGGATTTCCTTATATATATCCAACATAAATTTTTGTGAGAGGGAAATCAGTCTCTAGATGTCGATTCGACCCCCAATTCTGTACTAGTGCAACGAGGATAATGAATCTTCTCTAGCACCATCATCTCATGAATTGATATTACTGCCCTATGAGCATGTGTATCTTGCTTAGATGATTGATTCAAAAGAAGAAACCATCCATGAGGACATTCCTATTATTAGGGAATTCACAAAAGTGTTTCTTGAGGAATTTATTAGTCTTCCTCCTATAATAGATTTTTAATTATAAATTGATATTTATCTTGGGAATTTCCAATATCCAAGAATCCATTTATAATGGATATTGTATATCTTGAGGATCTGAAGAAAAAACTACAAGAGAATCTGGATAATGGGTTTTTATGCTCAAGTACCTCACCATAGGGTGCACCAATCCTCTTTGTCAAGAAGAAGGATGGTTCAATGCACATTTTCATTGACTATCGTGAGCTCAAAAAATCATGATAACGAAAAATTATCCTCTTCCATTAATTGATGACTTGTTAGATTAGATGCATGGAGCACAATATTTCTCAAATGTGTTTTTGTAGTCGAGATATTACCATGTAAAGGTGAAGGGGGATATCCCCAAGACTACTTTTCGTATAAGATACAGGCACTATGAATTCATAGTAATTCCTTTCGAGATCACTAATCCTCTATAAATATGCATGGTCATGATTAATAGATTTTTTTAGAGATTACATCAACATGTTTTTGGTAGTATTTAAAGATGATATTCGAATATACTCCAAAATAATGGAGGAGCATGAGGAGAAACTAAACACTGTACTAGAGATCATGCGAAAGGGGAAGCTATATGAAAAGTACAACTAGTGTGAGTTCTGGTTGAAGGATGTCTCATTATTTGGGCATATCATCATAAGAAATGTGATTTTTTTGGATCCCACCAAGACTTCTACAATTGAGGGATGACCGTAACCAACATTGGTGATGATTATCTATAGATTCCTAGAATTATCTAGATATTATCACTGATTTTTGAGTAATTTATCACGATTTTACAACCCTCTTACAAGGATAAATTGGAAGGGAGTAAAGTTTGTATTGATTGATGAATGTGAAGAGTGCTTCAAGGATTTAAAAAAATGGATTATTACTACGCCTGTTCTAACACTACCCATAAGTGGATAAAATTTTGTGGTATTTAGTGATGCTTTAAAGAAGGGATTGGGCAGTGTGTTGATGAAAAATGAGTATGTCATTTTCTATGCTTTAAGTAAATTGAAAGTTCATGAGGAAAATTATAAAACACATTAACTAGAGTTGGCTGCAGTGATCTTCGCCTTAAAAGTTTTTATGACATTACCTATTGGGGGAGAAGTGTGAAATATACATGGATCACAAAATCATCATGTATATACTCACATATAATTAGTTGAACGTGAACCGACATTGATGGTTAGAGCATATTAATGACTTATCAATCCATTACCACCATGGGATTGCTAACAAGGTGGCAGAAGCTCTATGTAGTAAGGACCCAAAAATTCTATCATGGATTAGAATTGAAAAGGATACAGTATTCATATATTGGACAATGATGGGAATGAGAATCATAAACAAGGGAATATCATCAATCCTTCCAAAAATTATTGCTCAACCATATCTTTTTGAAAGGATCAAGGATGATGAAAAGGATGATGCAGGAATTTAAAACAATGTGGAATATATCAGAGAAGGGAAATACTTAGAGTTCAATGTTAATAAATAAGTAATTGTGATATTTTGGGCAAGACTATGTGTTCCATCAAATTCAGAGTTAATAAACGATCTTTTGGATGATGTACTTAGTTCAAATTTCTCTATTCACCATGGAAACAGAAAATATGTATCAAGATATCCAAGAGAATTATTGGTGGGATGACCTGAAGAAGGAGATCGTGGAACATATATCAAAGTTCCCGGTATGTTAGCAAGTGAATTCTAAGAGGAAAAAGTATAAGGGGGTGATGAAACCATTACCCATACTAGCAAAGAATGGGAGTACATCACCATGGACTTTTTCAGAGGACATCTGAATACATCCAAAGTAAACAATTCTATCTGTGTTGCTGTGGTTTTTCTTACAAATATTTCACACTTCATTGAAATTATAGAGGATTTATCATTAGATCAAATGGAATAGATATAAATTAGAGATGTGTTAAGGCATAATGGAGTAAAACTATCCATTTTATCTGATCAATATCTAATATTTACATCACTATTTTGGAATAGTCTTCAGCATGCTCCAAATTCTGAGATAAACTTAAGTACTGCTTCTCATCATCTAACTGATGGTCATTCTGAGTGGAATATCCAAACACTTGAGGACATGTTGAGAGAATTCTCAATGGACTTCCAAGGGAGATGGGATCAACATCATAATATAGTTGAGTTCTCTTACAATAATAGTTTCCACTGAAGCAACCAAATGGACCCTTATGAAGCACTGTATGGGATGAGGTGTAGAACACCGACATGTTGGGATAAAATTGGGGATTGAAAACACCTAGGTATAGAAATGGTCGATGAAATTGTGGAGAATGTTAAGACCATCCAATATCACATTTATGATCTTCAGAGTCGACAAAAGAGCTATGATTATAATCATTGACAAGACCTAGAGTTTGGTGTCATAGACATGGACTTCTTCTACATATCACTATGGAAGAGACTTATGAGATTTGGGAAGAAGCAAAATCTTAGTCCAATGTACATCTTCCCTTTTAAGATTCTTGATCTCATTACAGAAGTTTCCAATCGACTAGCACTCCCACCGAACCTATCTCATGTACATTATTTATTCCATGTATCACTCTTGAGGATGCACATACCTGAACCATCACATATACTCAATCCAGAGGTGGTACCATTTGAGAATGACCTCTCATTTTAGGAGAATCCAGTGAAGATCTTAGATCATAAGGAAAAGTTCTAAAAAATAAAACATTTCCCCTTGTAAAGGTGTTGTAAGGAAACACCATGTTTTAAGATACAACGTGGGAATCCGAGGAAGTGGTGAAGCAGAGTTACCCACATTTTTTTAAGTGTGGGAAATGGAAATTTAAAGGGAAAAATTTCATAATGGTGAAATATTGTAATGACCCAAAATGTAATTAATGAAAATTCTACTTGATCTAATTAAATTTCTTTGTATGTAAAATGGTTTTATAAAATAGACACTTCCTTGGTTTTATGTTTTTGGATTTCTAAATACCATTAAGAATTGATACCATTTCTGATATAGTCATTGAACAATGATAACATGATTTGTATAAATATAGGGATTTTACAAGTCCAATTTACTCAAATAAAGGAAGATATAGCCTCATCCAGTAGAATATCTCTATATGAAGCCCATTTTTCAGAGCTCGGAAAGGAGGTGGCGTCACTAGGTACCACTCTTGACCAAGCCCAAGTTGAGATTCAAGACGTTAAGCTTGAATGGAACCTCCTATGATAAAATTTGATGTGGATTTAGATTACCTCCCGAACGATGTTATCCGAGCCACCCCAAGAGTGGGTCACCATCACACACCTTACCCGTAGATATTATATGGGTGCTAGAAGGGGTTATGTAACAAGACTGTAACTATGATTATGTGAATTATTTTTGTATATATTAAAGAATATACATTCATTTTATTATTGTTAGATTGTAAATATTTTTTAAAGAACAAATAGTATTTTTAGTTAATATTCAATTAATAAGCCTATTTTGATGAATTAATGGATTTTTTAATTAAATAATATTTTAATAAAATATTATTAATAATTTAATTTTTATTAAATATAAATGATCGTATAATTTTTTTGAATATAATTGTAAATATTATTAAGGTTTGAAAGACATTTTTTTCATAACCCATGAATTTTATATACATGTCAGTTTTATTTCAAAAGTAAAAATTCACATATTTAGAAAATTATATAGATAAAATTAATATTATTTTTGGAATTCGGACATCCAAATTATGCAATATTACATTTGTTATAATTTTTTGAGATGGTCAAATTTTTGGGTAAAAATTATATTATCATTTAAATAAATAATATGTTTTATGACATAATAATTACACTAGAGTGATATAATAAAATATTATAAATTATAATTTCGTCCAATATATGTTTTATATTAAAAATAATGTTATTTTATAATTTTTTTTTGATTAATTTTATGGGGCCATAGTGGACCCTTCCCGACATAAAAAACATTTTAACCTTTTGAATTCATTTCCATGAAAGTGTGACACATTGTAACATAAGCAAGCCTAATATACAAATATTTTCTTCCATAGTCCTTATAAAATATCATTTTCCACTCCCCTTTGGAAAACCCCATTTTAAAAAACCATGGTTTGGATTTTTATTTTTTATTAGTTTAATGTGTGGTGTCCAAAACCTAAATAATAAAAAATTTCCTCTTTTTTCCAATATAAACCCACCCAAGATCCAACTTCCTCTTTTCTCAAAACCATTAGAGCTCGACCGACCTCTTCACTCCTCTCTATAGAATCCTCTGAAGGCATTCCATGCTCCCAATAAGCCTCTCCCATGCATTTGGGGTCACACTTCCTAGTTAAGGATTTAATCCTTTTTCATTTTTGTCCATGTTTCATTATAATTCTGTACCTTTGTCTTTTAAATTAAAAATGTTGGGGTTTGATTTTGCACCTCCCCTATACTACCCTCCATATTTTTAATATTCATATACCCCTTTATCTCTCATTAATTATTCTAATGTACACCTGTTACCATGCCAAAATTCCATAAGTGATTTCTCTCTTATCATTTAAATTCAAGTAATTATTTTGAATTATGAATATAAAATCCATTACATATATTGGTACATGTATCTATATGACCCCTATAATTTTATTTTAATGTAATTATGATGAAAAAGAATTTTATCTCTCATTATCCTTTTTTATAAATTCTTATGTCATGTTGCTATGCTGCCAAAATTGCATAGAGATTTTCCGAGCCAAAGTCATTGTGTAGTGAATACCATGCACATTTTTCTATCAAGGGTATTCATCTTTATGCACATTTACTAATTGATTAGATAGTTTCATGTATTAATTACTCATTCATTTATCATGTAATAAATGATGATGTTTAATGAATCAATGTTATATGATCAATGTGGCATCTTATGCATGAAATTAAATGATTAAAAAGAGTGAGCCCTGATAACACTCCAATGAATTGGATAAAGAGTAGTATAATGATATTTCAAGAGTAATTATTGTTTACTCATGATAATTCAAACTCAATGAAAGTTTAATCATGATTCATGTTAAATGACCCGTGGTTCATGACAATATCATGTTAGGAGGATGAGGGGGAGTATCCAAGGGATGCACCACCTCAAACATATTTTTTTTCTCAAAATAAATAATTTTCCATGATATAAATTTCCATTACTCCCCTTTTAAAAAAGATATTTAGTTTTATATTTTCTTACCCAAGGGTTTCATGAGTCAAAACCCCTAGAAAAATATCTCTCACCCTATAATGTCTCCATCATGGCATGACCACTATGGTTCATAGAAATATTTCCCATTTTTTTGGAAAACACCACCAAAACATAGAAAGATCACACAAAAATTATAGGCGATCGAAGGGAGGAAAAAAATAATGAAGAGGAGAACATAAATAAAGACGAAAACAAAACATCGAAGGAATTTCTATATATAATGGGAGTTGGAGGAGGAGGAATAGGGGGAGGATCTGGGAGGTTGTTCCACCATATGGGTCTTTGTTTTCACAAAATAAATAAGTTTCTATCATATAAATTCTATAACAAACCTACTCTTTATTTCACACATAAACATAATTTATGAAATAAAATATTCACTTTATACAACATAGATGATTTATATGTCTAGTGTCTTGGGAAATTAGGAACATGACATAACAACTTATAACATAAAACAAAACATATTTATTGAAAATTTTTTACATGACCACAACATTTAATCATACATAGAATTTCATGGGATAACATTAGGAAATACATATGAAAAGGGTGAGATATAAATCCTAGTAAGGGAGTAAAAAAATAATAACATGAATAATACAGTACTTTTTTGGAAACTATCATGAAGTGTGGGAAAACACTACCTTCTATGACATTAGAACACAACCAAGTTCTGTCCCTGATGCATTTTAGAATACAACATAAAGAATTCCCTCCTATAGAAGTCTCATAATGGGGAAACTTGTTAGTATCTACTTCAGCTCCAGGAACTCTATTGTAACTTCTCTGTCCACATGAAGGGTTAACATTTCCATGTAAAAGATGATAAGGGTGATTTTACCTTGGAAATGTTTGGGATGGACCTCTTATAGTATCCAGCCAAACCCAACAAACTCTTCACATCAGTCACACTCTTGGGTGGCTCCCATGCAAGAATTGCCTCTATTATTGCTGGATCTAATATAACTCCAGCCTCCTAAATGATGTGTCCCATAAAGTGGATTCTCAAATAAATTTATAACAGATTGATTGATTCTAAAAAATATAGTTCTTTTTGAGTGTATAAAAGACTACAAAATCCACATATCGTAGATATAATCATTTATGGAGTGTTGTAGTCATAGGGATCCATCGCCTGAAGTTGGTCTCACCCCAGTCCATCGGCTCATGGAGCTCGTAGTGGGCCTCATGTGGGTGGTGGTGTCAGCACCTAAAACCTCCACCCTCCAACTCATGCTATGAAAGTTCCCTTGCCACATTTACAGCCCCGGGGACCGCCCCACTAGAAACTATGCCTCTTCCTCAACAGTCCCTCAACTATTTAACGGTTGACTGCATGGTGAGTCAGGAAATCACGAGCCATGTTACCCTACCCACCATATGAGTAGAACAACCTACCCCTAGGATGACTCCTTCTTCCCCGGGGGTCGGATGCCATCGATCTGGAATCCTGGGGTCATTACCCTAAATTCATATTCTTCTTAGTCCTTAGTGTCAGATATATTTTACGCATAAAGGAAACCTCTACCTTCAGAACTCATGTGTGTCACTCAGCCTACGTGTGTCACTCATCCTATGTGTGTCCTCTACCGGTAACACCAAAAAAACTGATGAACAATTGGCGGTGGAAACACTGGTGAAAATTCTAATAGGTTCATCTTCAGTATTGGTCCTTATAATGATGCCTCATCACTGGGCATACCATTCTTGTTGTCATGTACTGGAATCCTAACTGGCTGTTTGCATGGTGGCATCCTATAACAGATCAAGGTGATCTATGGTCAATAGATTATACATGATGAGCTAACTCAATAAGGAAATGAGGAAACACTCAAAATACTATATAATTCATGAAACTAGTCATTTTAGGTACTAAGTCAATAAATAGAATTTCAGGTCCAAGTGTATGAATATTTCTATCGACGCACCAACATTCGACTCCCCATGCCTAAAAATCGTACCAAAAACATTCAACACTATTTCCTAAAAAAAACCATATAATATCAGTCTTTAAGGTAGAATTGACAACCTCTAATTTATATTCTTCATGATCCATCCTCTAGGGCCCATTCCACGAATACCCCACGTTTTCCACCCAATGTCTGTGGGATGGAGAAAAACATTGAAGGCATTATACTTCCAGCAGGATGTATTTTCCGAGTACATACACAAAACACACACTCACAAACACATCCCAAAATGGTGAAAAAGAATACATGAATACCACTAAAACAACCATTGAGAGTATTAGTACAAAATGTAAGTATAATGTGCCAGAATAGAAACCCAGCAAAAGAAAAGATGAAAAAATTAGTATAAGGTGTCTCATAATCTATCTATAGAAAAAACTATCTAAATGGTAGGTGTTGAGTAGCTTCTAGAATATGCAAGATTATTCCATGCCCATCTAATTTCATAGGGTACCACCTGGTCTTGGACCACCAAGGTCTCAGTTAAATATTTGGCCATATGCACAAGACACTGTACATGCTGATCAATCCCATGTAGTGGTGAGTAACACAACACTCAGTAGGGACCCCAAACCACAATAAAAGACCACAAAGGAAGATTAAACACTATATTTGACAACTCAAAGAGGAATAACATAAAGTGCATAATGAAAGATTAGTTCTCCAAAAGATAAACCTATTTTACTCCTAAGTGACTCATCCTTGATGAGTGAGTGAGGTCTATTGGGCCATTGAGTTCCTCTCATCTCCCATGCTACTATGTTATGCTCAGCTACCGGGCCACTCAAGTCCACTCAGATACTAGACCAAAGAGGTCTGCTTGTCTATCGGGTCACTGATGTCTACTAGGCTATGATGCTGAGGTCTGCTGGTATGTTGGGAAATTGAAGTCCACTCTACTACTGATCTACTGAGGTCTATATTTTTTCAGGCCACTAAGGTCCCCTCAGCTACAAGGCCACTGAGTTATTCATATCACATCCTTCATGTCACATCCAGTCATAGTATTCCTGCAAGTAGCACACTTGATTTTATAAGAATATTCTTTTAAATACATTGGATATATACCAACCTCCATAAAAACTAATATGGAGTATGTAAAAATGGATTTTCATGTCATGAGGGTCCCTATTCTGCAAACATATCATCAATTGGATACATGGTTTGGATTTTATGGACATTTTAGTAAAAATGGGATAGTTGGGTCAGGATACAGTGGGTGCCACAAGTTTTTCCCCCTCCGACCATTCCCAATTGACCAATCTCCTTCCCAAAGTGTATGTTGTGTGCCCTCTTTTTACGCCACCAGATCTGGTTGATGTTGGAAGACACCGATCACTGCCCATAGAGGGTGTTGTGGGCCCTGACCTCAACTATCAAAGTGTGTCGCTGGCATGTTCCGCCCCATCCCCATCACAGATGTCATGTCCAGGCCTCCTATTATGGGAATCCTCTACCTCTGTGCTGTTAGATTAGAGTGAACAACCTTCTTCTCTATCGTGACCATCAATCCAAGACATCATTTTACCACTATGGTCTCCACATGGACTGTGGATCACCTTTACCATGATCCTTGACTTCCTTCCGGGTTGTTGATGTGGTGAAGTTAGACGATTCCTATGAATTGGGATGTGAGAAACTCCCATGAAACCCAATGGTCGACAGATTACACAGTATTATTATTGTCCTTGATCTATCCACATTTGAAATTATGGGTAGCTAGATGAAAAATTAAATCAAATCACATGTTCGACATGGATCTACTTATATAATGAATATCCGAAAAATTATACCCATCCCACATTTAGCATGAATGATATGTGAATCATTCATTTCATTGAATGATTCACGCTCATCGTGGGTACTTAAAAATGGGGAAATAAATTAAATTAAACATACACAATACCTTATGGTTGGATTGTTCCTCAAAAAAGATCATATCACTACATTTTTCATTCCAAAATCAGTCATTGTTGGTCGTTCGTCATTCATCACTCACCAACACCAAATCCCCATTATTAGATAAATCCCCAATCATGCCAATAATCGGTCATCAGTTAAACCATTAAATGAAGATTACCTATTTCATAATTTCTATTATGATGTGTTGTAGTGCCATTACACTGTTTCATTTATGAAACAATGTTTATTTTAAAATGTAATGAAATTAAAAATTTAAATAAAATTAAGAAAAATGTTTATTTTATTTTTCATTAAGAAAATTAATTTATTAATTTTTCATAAAAAGTCCCAAAATCATGTCCTTCCCTCTTCCCATGCCAGACGAGTTTAGGTCCTTCCATAGGTATGGTCGTCGTTTCAGATGAAACAGTGCCCTCATATTTTTAATCTGAGCACCCATTTAGATGTTTCTAAAACTGCTCAAGTGTCCTATTTTAAATAAACATAAAAAAGTTAAAATATATATTCTAGTCTCATTAGGATTCAGATTCAAGTGTCGTATGAGTGGCTTGTCTCAAAATAATCCCAAATAGTTATTAAAAAAATTATATGGAATTTATAGGACATTAAATATGAGAACACTACTATATAGATGCCCAGGATACTCATTATGATCCTATAATGAGCCTAATAACTTATAAATTCTTGGTATAATCCCAAGGATCATGTTATATAATAATATTGTATAGAATACTAGGGTATTAGAAAATAATTAACGATGAGACTAATGAAATATGGGTTCCTGAGATACATCCTTGGATCCACTGATGAGTCTTCTACTATAGGGATTCCCATGAGAATATTTAATGTCCAGTGTTTATACCTAATACCAGATTGTTTTCAGAACCTGTTTCAAGAATCAAGTATTTTTCACCTTATATGGCATCTATTTTCAGATATTATCTAGATCTGGCCAATATAGGTATGTTTTATTGAAATTATCACCTGAAAACCTAATGATTAATGATTTTTAATACTTAATTTATATTTATTGACTAAGATGATCATATAACATTTGTAAACAATGCTTTATTAGTTATGTTTCTGGCCTAGTTGATAGTGACCAACAGAGTTTTACTCACACACAACTTGGAATCCATGACTATATGTTACCCGAAGGGACCTTGTTTTCAGCATGTTCATGTTGGGTAAAGTCCCACTGTTCCATAACCAAGATAGACTATTCAAATATATTATTGATCCTGGGATACGATGAGGCTCATGAATAGTGGTAGGGAGCATTATATATTATATATATATTTATTTTTTATATCTAGTTTTCCAGGTAAATGACTAACCATAATGTAATGTTGTATACTTCAGAATTTCATTTGTTATTTTATTATTTTTATCAATTATGTACACTTTTATAATTATTATGGATATTTATTGGATTTTTTTCACTATTATTTACTCTTATGTGATTTTATAGAGTTCCCATTCCATCAGCAAAGGCTATCATTGATAGTCAAAATCCTATGACTTTTTGGAAGGAATTCCTAGGGTTATGTAGCAACAATGTTTTGGGAAATAATGTGTTATTGTAGGAAAGGGATGTTACAAAAACCATAAAACAACACTTATATATTATAGAAACATATCTATATAAATCATATTCTGACTAATATTATACTTCATCACATTTTCATTAATGTGATTATTCTTATGTAGCATGGCCATTTTAAAACATACATGGTTAACTAGTTGATTCTTATTCTAGTGGGTTAAAATATAGACCAACATCACACAATTATTTGTTCAATATATAGGTATTAAAAATATTTTTTTCGTTAAATAAATATAAAAATGGATAATAAAAATAAATAGTAAAATATTTTATAATAAAAAATTCATTTTAATTTGTAATTATATGAAATAAGAATTTTTATTTAAATATTTTATTATTTCAATCAAAAATACATATTTTAATATTTTTATTCAATAATGTCAAACTGAAAATATATTTTTAGGAAATTTAATTCAATTATTGGTTAAATTAAACTAATAAAATATTATAATTAATTACAATAAAATAATATCCAATACATTTCCTTTAAAAAATTTAAACTAAATATAGAGAAAATATCATTTTAAGCACATACAATTTATTTTCATATAAAAATATATATTTTTACAATTTAAATAAAAATCTATAAATTCATGAAATTAATCATATGAAATATAATTTGATTTTAAAAATTATCAAATGGTGCACAAAATATTGTGTAGAACACATGTAAAATAGATACACATCATATAGATTCATATGTGGACAAAGAGGATGTAGAAAGATTCACATTTATCATAGATATTAGTAGTATACCGTATAGTGGATACCATATTATATAATTTTATTATAATACTACAATATTTACACATTCAAAGAAACATTGGCCATATTATAGAGCGAAATGTCTATACTTATATTTTCATCCCTTGAAAGATTTTATTATAAGATGTTTAGTTTTTTTAATAGAGTAACTATATTGGACAACTTAGTGATCCCACTAACTTTAACAATATATTAGAAAAAGTATGATTTTCTTGTGAGAGGTAGTGAATTGAGAATATAAATAAGTACACTCTAGACCTTGTGAGAGTGTTGTGAGAGTGGGTTCTATATACCCAACTCAAGATTATAAATTTAAATTACCCTCAATTGTGTATTATTTGATATATAAATTTATTTCTCCTAACATAATAAATTTTTTACGTTTTTATATACTATATTCTAAATGAAAAGAAAATATATTTTTGTAGTTATAATGAGAACCTGATGATACTATAATAAAAATTCTATAATATTCTTTATATTATACATACATCAATATATCACGATACAAAGGATTTTTAATATAAGATTTTTGAAGCTATTAATAATTGAATATTATCCTCATAAAATTGATATTCTATAGTATCTAATTATTGGAGTTTGATTGTACTGCCTTGTTAATAATCAAACTATATTTTAAAGATTCCATTGGTTATTTCCATTAGATATTTCATTTATTCATCTCTTGGTTTGAGATAACTATTACTATATTCCCCGAATAATGTACTTTTATGTTTGATGAAAACTATTTCATTTTTTAATTATTATGAGTCAACATTCATCAAGTATCTCATTAATTTGTTTTGACTTTAATGAAATTGCCAGTTAATTATTTTTTATTATTGATTATTTGATGTTGATATATTTGGAATTTTGACATGAATAGAAGTGCCATAATTAAATCCATTTCCATTATAGGTGAGAGAATTTATCTCAATTACAACACAAGAAATAAAAAATAACATTTTAAATATGTTGGGAAAATTTATGTATCCGACATTATGAGATAACTTTGGAAAAAGAGGTTTTATTACACTATATATGTTTGTAGAAAAAGTTTTCATTTATTTGAATTATACCAATTTAGTTAATGGTCCATAAGTGTTGTTAGAAATTTCTCTTTGATTATGATTAAGACACACTATTATCAAGATAAATTCAAAAAAGGTCATAAATATGTATACCCAGAATTTTAATTAATTTTTCTAAATTTGAGTTTAATACAGTGTGATCCAAATTTAAATATTCTGAAAAACATTTGAGTTTGAGAGATCACAAATGAATATAAAATCTATTATATTTTATTCAATTTTTAAATAATGCGATCTAAATTTAGAAATTTATTTTTTAGGATCATCAAAAGAACATCATAGTGGAAGAAACCATTTTTTTCTAAATATATCATAACTAAATAATCATACAATGAATAAAATTAGATATAAACAATAATATCACTTTTACAGTTCGTTCCATATTTTATCAACTTGATGAAGTATTATTGAACATGACTGACAAGTGATATCTAAAGGAATCTCACCTCTATTGGGATGACACTTTCCACTAGATTCATAATTCTCTACCTGATTATTTATTTGAATCTAATGGTATTATTTCACCTTTATGTCAATAATAAATTGAATGAAATGATGAAAAGTAATTCTATATGTCTATATAGTTCCACACACATAATGACAAACCTAATAGGAATATATCCACCCTTTATATGGGCTCCCAACATGGATGGAGAGATTCAATGGTCAACTCCAAATTCTCGATAGCTGACATGTATTACCCATATGACATTCCCAAAGGGTTCATAATCACTTTAACTTATAAAATAACTTTTCATGATTTAAATGAATCTGAACACTAATTCATAACAATTTTAATATTTGTTGAATGATATGGTAGTGGCCATGATATCCTAATGCTTATTCTCTTATTATATATAAAGATAGAGGTAATTTTGATATGAATCATATTCATATTACTGTATATAACATAGTTTATATAATAAAATATTGTATATACATTTCATTTCACATTAAAAAATATCCAAATTTCAATAAAATCAAATAATGAATTTTTATAAGTCAAAAGACATTGTGAATCCACCCATTGACTTTCAGAAATATTTCATCAAACTTTATTCATTTTATAAAATGAATTAATCATTATCATAAATGAATTACTATTTTACCATATTTTTTTATTATTTATAATATTCAGACTACTAAAATCTACAACATCAAATCTAACGATATTAATAACTTTATTATCTACATAGATTTCTATCTAAGTTCATCATCGTAATTCATGGATCCCTTTACATCAAACAATTTAAATGAAATATTTTAATAACATACAAAAATATTTATATTAATCATTTACCAATATTATCTAAACCTCAAAGGATATAAAGTTACATTCAAATTTTATTATTACTATAATAATCAGTTATTTAATAACATTGAACACAAACATACTTCCACTATCCTCTTATAAAATATATCATCATCAAAATATAATGATATTATATAGTAAAACCATTGTGTTTAGAAAAAAAATGTCTTTATATTATGATATATTATTAATAAGTAAACCATTATTTCTATACCATATAGGGTATTCAAGTTTCATAGTTAATTTTATTTAAAATATGACTATTATTTAAAATATTTCACTAGTGTTTGAGGAATCTAAATTCCATATATTTAAAATCTAGATAAATTATTCATCCTGGATAAAAATAATAATCTTTGACTTATTCCCATACATGTTTTATAATATGATGAATCATAATTCTTGTGAATCATATAGTATTGTTCATAATAATAAATATTAGTAAAAAATATATATTATAATAGAATTGAAATGAGTTAACTATACAAAACCTCTAATATGATCCCTCTAATATTGATAAAATTAATTTTATCAAATTCCATTCTTTTGAAATAATTTTCTCCCATAATTCAGTAGGAAATAAAATATCTATTAATGAATATATTGATTTTGAGAACCATTATATTTTCTATGAATTTTAAAGTATACATTTTTTACCATATATCGTTGAAAACTGAAGAATTATTTTTAATAACAACAATACCTAATATGGAAGTTACATAACGTTTAAAAACAATGTAGGAATCTTAAACAATTATATCCTACAAAATAATTATTTATTATTTATTATACCTTCATTATATTTCAATAACCACAACTTGATACTTATAGAAATGGTGTTGGGAATTTAAAATAATATTCATTGTGATTGAAATTTTACCAACTTCTACTAAACCAAAGTTACCAAATCATAGACATAATATATCCTAGTTCAACATTCATAAATATATTGAGAAACATAAGGTAAATATTTTCATAACACATTCAAATTTTGTGAAAATTTCTAATTGAATAAATTCCACTACTGGAAAAAAATTTATTCTAATCCATTATTCTCACATACTTATTAAAATTATAAATCATATTGATTATATTAATAGTGGATAAAGTTTACTAGTATATTTTGTATATAAATCATTATAAACATTAGGTAAATTTAAATATGATTCTCATAAGAATATAGAATATATGTTTTGAGAAATATCAAAAGTTGGTTTACTTATGATGGTATTCCTCAAACAAATAAAATTTTTATTACTTCATTACAAATCATAAGTTACTTTTATGGTGTGTTTCATACATTAATATTATCTTCCTCAAGGTTTAATATCAAATTTAATTGTAATGATGATGATGATCCTATTATTCTATAATTGAATATTTTACTATATGAGTATCATCTTTTATAAACATTTATAAATGATTTTTATTAAATGTGTTCCCACTAATATGAGGACCCATTTTAAATTAATCATATCAATTAGGTTTACAAGATCTATATTCCACTATGAAATGATCCAGTTATATATTTCTTATAATACCTTAGATATTTTGGTTTGAAAATTTTCATATTATATTAAATATGATTATTTGATCACTGAATGGATGACACATTATTCAAATTCATCATATATATATATATACTATGAATTCTATTTCACACATATAGACACTATTATTGCTTCCCTAAAAGGTTTTTCCCAAATATGACAATGTGATTTTGTTACTTAACTCATAGTGTGACTCAGTCTACCATTCCTTTAAAAAGATAATCAACAGGTTCCATATTGTTGATAAACCCACCTTATTAAATGATTGAGGTCTTTACATGTATTTTTTTTTGTAAATAATAATAAAAAATTATTTTTTGGGGTTTTCCTCAAAATTTTATCTCATGTTATACCATTTTAATTTATTCTATCAACTAATTATTTAAATTGGTACATTATTATACCCTCCAAGTCCATATTTTCACACCATATTAAATTGTAACTCATCACATAACTCATACCTTGTGTCACTAATCCAAATTAAAATCCTTCTATATTCATACATATCCAAATGAATACCATTAATAAAGTTCATGAAACCCTTCCAAGTAATGTTCTTGAATTACATGAAATCTATTATACCTACATGATTATTTTTGGAACCATAGATTTTCAACCCTCACTATTATAGAAAAGGAATAATCCCCCATGTTAGTGAGTTTTCCAACCTAATGTCCCTATTCATAAGGAAACATTAATCAGGGAATTTCAATAACATCTTAATTATATATCATGATATGTATAAATCATAAAAAAAAATTCACTCAATATTATATCTCAATAAATAAAAAAATTATAGTTGAAGAAAATGAAATCCATTATCAAACATAATATTTATTTACTTTCATAAATGTATGATAATCATTAGAATCATTCCTATATATTAAGATATGTAATAAACATATTAATAATATAAATAATTTAAAAATATGAATAATATAAAAGGGAATGAAATAAATAAATGAACTCTTTAAATATTGAAAAATGAGTTACACTATTTAAGACTGGTTTCTAAATAAAACTAAATATAAAAATTTTGTAATTTTATCAAACCCAATTTACATTATTATTTTTTTATAAAAACTATACATTCCTTTCATAAAATAAAATCTTGGTTATTATTCAATATATTAAACTTAACATAAATAAAAATGTTATTAAATAACATATAACAAAATTATATTTTAATTTAATTATATAAACAATTTATATATATAAATACCATATATTTATCACTATTTAAATATACATGAAATCAATAAAAATACTCCTTTATATGTAATTTGAGTATGATCTCAAATAAGGTATATTAATTTTATCATTTCAAAATGATAATATTGAAAAATTTATAATTATAAATATAACTTTATTTATGGTCATCCATATATTATAACTTATATAAAATATAGAAATTACACTTTTTATTTCCAAGTAAAAAAATTATTTCAAAATTATATGGTATACCATATTATTTTAAAAATGTATATAATATTAATAATTAAATATTTTATAACATGAATTATTTATTGTCTCATATTTTATTCCACTATAAATAAATAATAATCTATATATATTAAATCATCTCTTAAATTTTGAAACAAATAATATTCAAATTTACTAAAAAAATTATCTATATTAATATCTAAAAGGAATATTCTAATAATTAAACATTATATTTATTTTACCATTGTGATATATATATGAATATTTAATATTTTATTTTGGGAACAATAATCAGTTATATAAAATTCTTAACACTTATAATTTATAAAAAATATATAAAATATAATCATTTTTGCGAAAATATTAAATTTTAGTGAAATTTGGATTCAATCATTCTTTATGATTGATATAGGGGTAATTAGTCAAAAATACACATGTTTTAATAATATTAATATCGACTAAATTTATTATATAGTAAAATGTTCTGACCATTGGTTATTTGTCGTACACATGTGTCCGCATTAAAACAATAAGATATTATTTTATCTATTTCATAAATTGTGATAGGTGATGGGATAATATTTTTTTGATAAGGATCTATAGAGTAATCTAACTAAGATCGCATTATTTTCATATGGGAAAAATATATCATATCTAGTGATAGGTCAACATATATATATTATCACTCACTTCCCCAAACATCGATATTTAATTTTCTTTTTCACAAAAACAAGTCGTATTTAGTGATATGCTGTATATTTTAATTAGGATAGGGAGCTTGTTTTTTTATACTTGGGTTTTAGTCATTTTATGATCCGTAAATTTCATAGTGATATTTTTCAATTTATGTTTGCTTCAACACCATTAAAATTGTTAATAGAATTTTCTTGAAAGATATTAGAGGCTTTGGGGGATTTTTAGAGGTTCTGGACATGGAAAAGGAGAAAAGGGATCCATAGAGTGTAATTTTCATGGTTGGCACACATTTAGTATAAACTATACAACATAACCTTGCTTGTGTGGGATAGGGGTGCATAGTTTTTTGAACAATGAAAGGGGTAAGGGGAAAACATTTATGGTTGGGAAAATCCATCATGAATTATTACAACATGGGTTTTCAAAGTATGTGAGATTACACAGAGACTATGTGAGCCACAGACGTCTTGAATTGAAGGAGCCACACGATAGGCGCATGGTATGGCTAATTGTGCAGCCATCCATGTGGGATATTAAAATGTGGGGTTTACAATTCTCCCACTTGGTATTTAAGGGTTATGACCAAATTCATTTCCCTATTCAACCTCCATTAGCTTGGGTGATGAACCTAACCATATTATATATTAATGATATGATTCTCCCTTGATTCTATGCTATTTAGATTATTGATGGATGCATATTGAATCCATGGATGAGTCCAACACTCATCCTTAATCAATTTTCTGGAATAGGTCTTGTAGGATATTTATCCTCCTTTCAAAGCCCATAAAACCCAGTTTTCCAAATAGAATATATATTCGGGATTTAATGGGGTTTTAGAGCTCAAATCAAGGTCTGATTTTAAGCAAGGCTTCATCTATAGACCTAAGTTATGTTGTCTTAATGATTTATCCCACAATCAATATGTGTTATGTAACAACCCAAATAAATAAATAATATTAAATTCTAATTTTTATCAATATTTGTGAATAAAATGTAAATACTACTTTAAAGGGAATGCTATGCTCGATGGCGTACCCAATACACAACAACGAGTTTCTTTGAAATCTTACGTTGCACACTAATAATATAATAATATTATAATAGTTAACGCCTAGTCGTTGTAATGGAGGGAATGAACAGAACTGATAAAAAAATGATTATATATGTTTGTAAAATATTTTTACTTTTTACAATAAATATTAGAGGATTAAAAATGTGAATGAATCCAATTTTAAGCGTAAACATTCTAATATTCTATAAAGTGTTGATTAACCGCCTTTTGATGGAAAACCTCTTTTAAATCCACTTTTTGACAATTTTATGTGTTATATTTTAGAAAATAAAATTCTTCTTTATAATCGGGACATCAAAATTTACTTTGTGTAAATTTTTGGTATTTTTCCGATAAACTTCATTTTTTAATGAATAATGAAAAATGTTGTATTTTAATTAAAAACCTCTTTTTAATATAATTTATTTATATGATTAGATTATATTTTTAATTGGTTTTAAAGTTAAATTAGAATATATTTTTACCATTTAATACAATAGTGGTCATTGGAATTAATTTCACTTTGAAATTTGACTTAAACTAGTGTCAATCTTTTGATATATATTGTTTCATAAAAACAGGCTATTTGTTCTGATAGCGAGAATTAATTATTAAATTAATTAATGTAACTTATATGTTTTGAATTTGGTAAAATAGAAATCATTTTTTAATTCATAATATCAAATATAGCTTAGAGTGAATTTTTGGTATTTTTCTGAAAAACTTGAATTTTTTATGAATAGTGAAACCACTAAGTGGTACTTAAAAAACTGATTTTTCGTTTAAATGAAATTTTACCACCTCTGTGTTTTGAATTTCAAAAATCTGACACACATGGTTTTCATTATAAAGTAAAATTTTGTTCAATGAGATTAAAATAACTTTTTGGTGAATAGTAACTTTTAAGTTTTTTATCGCGATTAGAGGTAATTATTGTAATTTAAGGTAAAAATAATGTTTTAATATTATGAAATGACCTTGATACTTATCCTAACCCTATTATATGATTCATGGCTGATCTAAACGACCCATGGGTCAATTTTTGGGACCCCATGAAGCCACTTGGGTAAGATAATGACATTAACGCCTTTTATTTAATGTAAAAGTAAAAATGACACAAAATGTATTGTTTTACTAAAACAATTTTTACATGGGGTTATACAATTAATAATTTTGACTATAAATAGCCATTGGAAAGGTAAAATTATTTCCTACATGATAGTATTTTTTTATAATTTTTAGACATTAAATAAATTAAATTATTTATGACATCATGCTGATGCCGTAATTACCTCATTATATAATGATTTAAATAAAATTAAAAGATAATGTAAAATATAAGACCTACACATGTCAAAAACCTATTGTATGGGTGGATTTCGAACTCTTATCACCTTATCCTCTTAATACATCAATGTGGGACCTTTAAAATCCGAAACACATTTAAAAATAATGTAACATTTTATACCTTTCCAAGATTGCCCCTCCTCTCCTCTTATAAAAGGCCCCCACCTCTACCTCCTTACCCACACCTCTAATGCCATTGTATCGGACAAGCTCTGATCATTTTGTCTCTAAACATCCCTCTCCTCATCCTAGAAGCCTCACCTTTGGCATAATTCTCTTCATGAAACCCTTTTGGTTCAAACCAAGAGGAGTTACCCGATTTTAAGGTAATGTCTTCACTTGTGTTCTTTTGTTTTTTTTTTGATTCTCCAACCCCCTAAACTCTTTTTATTCATTTATTTTGTAACAACTCCAGTATATTCAATATACTAGGATGTTTTTATAATAAGTATTATAGCTACACTTACTGACACCTGCATCTAATGGTTAAAGAACATGTTGTTTCTGTGGATGGTGAATTTCTGCCTCACGAAACGATGATTGTTCAAAATTCTTTTAACTCCTTAAAAGGTGGACATTAAGATGTCACTATATTTATATATGATATATAATATTTTTATGTTTTCCTTAAGCTTCTGTATTTTTCATTTATGGAATACCTTTATGGTTTCTATTATGGGTAAACACGATATCTTCATTTTAGGAAGTGCGGACTACCGCCCCCTCAAAGTGATTTGATTCCTTAATACCATATGTGGTACGTATAAAGGATAGATTTAATGATATTATATATGATACCATACTGTAATTATAATAAAATTATGTATCATTATGTTTTAATTCCATTAAATATGAAATAGAAATGGAAGTAGCGTTCATGCGTACGTACGGCTTACCGTCTCCATGAATGGTGCATTTCATTTCTTACCTCTAAATGTTATGTAATATTATAAATTCATGTATATAATGGATATATATGATATATATCATATCTAAATAATGAATATAATTCTGGATATAATGGATATTTTACCCCATGAACAAACTTGTAATTATAAATAGTTTATTTTTGACTCAAATTGTAATGATCGACAAAACGACCATTATTAACTTAAATAATTACATAGTGTTCATAACATGGTAATAAGTGATATAAATGGAATAATGAACTTTAAAATGGATTTTAATCAAGTAAAAATTAACTCAATTTTATTATTTAGGTGGTTAAAGAACGATCGCGTCAAGTCGGACCCGAGGTAAGGGGTTCTACCCCTCTCTTTCTTTTTAAGTATACTCTTTTATGTCATTCCTTTTAAGGTCATCTTTCTAATGATTGGGATGTTATTTTATATTACTCTTACTTTAATTTTTATTTTCATATGATGAGACACCCTATTTTCTCTTATCATTCCATTTTGTAAGTTTTGAGTGGCACCGTTAGGCTGCCGAATTTTCGTAAGAGATCCAACCTCTCTCTTTCTTTTTAAGTACTCTCCTTTATGCCACTAATTTTAAGATCCTCTTTGTTTTGTTGAGGGATTCTATTTTATATTAATCTTTCTGTACATTTTATGTTAATATGATGAGAGACCCTATTTGATCTCATCAATCCATTTTTGGAAGTTTTATGTGGCGCCGTTAGGCTGCCGAGTTTTCGTAAGGGATTTTTCATCTCACTTTTATTCCCTTGAGATTTATGCTAAATTTTACACTATTTCCTTTTAGTGGTATATGTACTGCCAATTATTATTCTCTTTGTTTAATATAATTTTGTTTATGAGTATTTACATCAATGTTGTATTGTCCTTCTTTCATGGGGTGTATGTTTCGAAAGATACCCAAGTCGGTAAGGGAACCTTTCACCCTCCTCTTTTTAAAAGACTTGTTTTGTTGGGTCTTTTAATTTACATATAGTAATGTTGGGATATGTTCTTATATATCCTTATTTATGTAAGTTTTATGTCCAAGTGATGATATACCCTTTTAATCTCTTATCAACTCATTTTCTGAAGTTGGAAGTGATGTCGTTAGGCTGTCGAATTTTTACCAAGGGAACTTCTTAACCCAATTTCGATTTCTTTGGGTTAAACTTGTAGTTATTCAATATGTCACACTTTTAATTTGTGTGAATTACCTTTGATTTTATTTACAATTAATATCCACTTATATTGGGTGTATTTATATTTTTCACACAAAATTATGAGATTGGTTTATTCTTAATTTAAGGATACCTTCTTTATAAGGGATTTAATCTCATTTTACATTTCTATTGAGACTTCATTGTTGTTATGCACCAATTCACTCTTATATGGTGTATATACTGTCCTTTGTAATATTATATCATGAATCCATTTATTCTCATGATATTATAAAGTTATTATTAAATGTTATTCCTCAATTATTGTATTCAAGTGTCTCTCATTTTGTTAAAAACCCGTTAACTAAAATATCGTTTTAAATGTTTTAATGATTTATAATTATAAATATATCTCATTAATATCAATGTTTTAAAAATGGTTGTATGGATTTATTTATATGGATATTAATGGTTTAAAATTTTAAAATCTTCAAAGTGGTATGGGACACTTTGATTCAAAAATCTCTTTATTAAATGTTTTAAATGGTTTTGAAAATGGTTTTTAGAATGGATTCATTATTTCAATATCTTAAAATGTTATATTGTTATTACAATGTGGGAATGTTATCCTTCTATTTTGATTATGTTATGTTCTATGATTATGTAATGGTTCTTGGGAATTGTTTATGAATACGGGTGGTTCCGTGATAAACTAAGGGCGGGTGCGCCCGACATAGCTCTCCAATGCATTGGGTAACGTAAAGGGGTTAAACGCTAAGGTTTCTCTAAAGAGATTTAGGGAATATACTATGATGGGTATTCCAAACATAACCATGAGGGTTACTCCCTACGTAAGAATGTTATGAATGCCTCAAGTTACCTTTATGTCTTATGATTTCTATGAGTTATTCGTAAATCTTATGATTTCATGATGTATGATAAATTGCTTATGCTTTATGAGTAAAGTATGATTTTATTGGTTCTTATGTATAAATGGACTAATGTTTTCTTTGCGTATTGGTATAACCCTTACTGAGCTTTTTATGCTCATCCCATGTTTTTTTGAAATGTTTTTTAGAGGATATAAAGTTGAATACGGTTAAGGATGGGATCCAAGAAATGTCAGGCTATCTAAAACAAGGAACTAGACATGACTCTTTTGTTCAAGAGTTTTTATTTTTGTGAAAAAATGGAATCTGAGTAGATGTGTCTACTTTGTAACCTTTGAGTTGTAATAGTTATGTCCTAATTCTCTAAATCTCTAAACCTGAAAAGATCCTCAATGTGAATTATTCATTTAATTCAATAATAAGTAATGTTTAAGGTCGGGTCCTTATAGTTGGTATCAGGGGACGGTTTAGATAACTTTAGAGGTTAGAGTGTTAAGTGAAAAGTTGTGTATAACCACAATGGTTATTATATTAGATAGAGTCATTGTTATTTTTGAAGGTTAAAATGAGTTTTATATAACTTGGATAAGTATATGTTAGTGTTTACCTTCCTCTTTATTACATAATGATTTTGTTGATATACTAACACTGACATTTATGGTCTTAGTAAATGGATGGATCTAGCAGGCACCAAAGTGACAATGGGTTTGAAGGAAACTGTGGTGGTTCTCTGATTAAGAGACTTGATGAAATGGGGGATTCAATGAGAAATCTTGTGGTTATTCTAAACCAACCATCAAGAGTCATGATCAACCTCTTGAACCTTGGTGAGTTCTCTATTGCATCATGTAAGAGAGAACCAACTCGACATGGATTTTCAGGTAATAATTATAAAGGTAACCATTAGGGTTTATATGATTCTTACTTTTGAGGTAATTATGGGTTACTGTACATTATGATGGAATATGAACGACATGATATAATCTTGAGGTTAAATTATGTTATGGTTATTTTTGAAGATTTTATCTCGTTTTGGGAAATGTTTTAAGAATTATATAGTTTTAGAAAAAGGACAACACGCAGACCGTGTGACAACCCGTCGCGTCGGACAAAGCTGCGGGAATTGAACCCACAACCAAAGTGAAACTAATATTTATCGCCTACCACTGGACTACATGAAGTCACTGGTTAGTTTGAATGATTCTTTTTAGTTAGATGATTTTATGAATTAAGAGTAAGTTGATTTTGGGTTATCAATGGAAATGATTAGCCTATCATGGAGGATATGTGATTAGGGTAATTAATTTTCAGTATGAGACTGTAAGAGTAACTGATGTTATTTTGGAGAAAAATGTTAATATTTATCTTAGGAGAATATGTGATTAAATCCTTCAGAGATTTGGGTTTCAATATTAGTTTGGTTTACTTTGATGAATTTTATGGATATATGTTTATTGAATGGTCTTTGTTGAACTTTGGATATTTTTTGACAAATTTTGGAGATTAAGAATAGATTTTTTTATAAAGGATTATCCTTTTTCGGTATTATCTGATCTCATACTAACCTTTTTTGTTTTAGTTTTGGTTAAGGTCTAAAGACATGGGAAGTATATAGTTCTCTTTTGGGGAATAGGTTATTCTCTAGAAGTTGATTATATTACTCCTAATGCGAACAAGTCTTCCTAAATACTCGTCTTTTAGAGAAAATATGAGTTTGGTTAAGGAATCTAGTAAAAGTTGAAAGTCTAAATGACAAGTAAGTATGTTTCATTATGATTTAGTTAAGCTCAAAAATAAATTCCTCAATTAAGAGTAACATAAAACAAAAATGTTGTCGGTTAACTTTTCCTACTGGGGAATCGAATACCGTTTAACCCATCACAAGTTTGTGATTTTCATGTGGTTAACTTTCTTCTAGACATGTTTACTATCACTCTCCATCAGAAGATGATCATTTTTTCCTCCATATCCATATTTTCATACTTGGAATCCTAGTATGGGTTAACTCGGGTGACATTTGTACTTCTCTTCCATTATTTTAAAGTGATAGTTTTACTGACTCTTGTTCTGATGTGGGACTTTCAATGAAGTATCCAAGCCCAATTTTGAAATTGCGAGGACGTAATTCCCAAAAGGGGGGAATGATGTAACATCCCAGGTAAATAAATAATATTAAATTCCAATTTTTATCAATATTTGTGAATAAAATGTCAATAATACTTTAAAGGGAAGGCTATGACGATTACGTACCCAATACACAACAACGAGTTTCTTTGAAATCTTACGTTGCACACTAATAATATAATAATATTATAATAGTTAACGCCTAGCCGTTGTAATGGAGGGAATGAATAGAACTAACAACAAAATGATTATATATGTTTGTAAAATATTTTTACTTTTTATAATAAATGTTATAGGATTAAAAATGCGAATGAATCTAATTTTAAGGGTAATCATTCTAATATTCATTAAAGTGTCGATTAACCGCCTTTTGATGGAAGACCTCTTTTAAATCCACTTTTTGACAATTTTATGTGTTATATTTGATAAAATAAAATTCTTCTTTATAACCGGGACATCAAAATTAGCTTTGCGTAAATTTTTGGTATTTTTCCGATAAAGTTCATTTTTTAATGAATAGTGAAAAATGTTGTATTTTAATTCAAAACCTCTTTTAAATATAATTTATTTATATGATTAGATTATCTTTTGAATTGGTTTTAAAGTGAAATTAGAATATATTTTTACCATTTAATCCAATAGTGGTCATTGGAATTAATTTCACTTTGAAATTGGACTTAAACTAGTGTCAATCTTTTGATATATATTGTTTCATAAAAACACGCTATTTGTTCTGACAGTGGGAATTAATTATTAAATTAATTAATGTAACTTATATGTTTTGAATTTTTTAAGATAGAAATAATTTTTTAATTTGGAATATCAAATATAGCTTAGGGTGAATTTTTGGTATTTTTCTGAAAAACTTGAATTTTTTATGAATAGTGAAACCACTAAGTGGTACTTAAAAAACCGATTTTTCGTTTAAATGAAATTTTACCACCTCGGTGTTTTGAATTTCAAAAATCCTAAATAAATGGTTTTCATTAGAAAGTAAAATGTGGTTCAATGAGATTAAAATAATTTTTTGGTGAATAGTAACTTTTAAGTTTTTAATCGCGATTAGAGGTAATTAGTGTAATTTAAGGTAAAAATAATGTTTTAATATTATGAAATGACCTTGAAACTTGTCCTAACCCTATTGGATGATTCATGGACGACCAAAACAACCCATGGGTAGATTTGTGGGACCCCATGGGGCCACTTGGGTAAGATAATGACATTAATTCCTTTTATTTAAAGTAAAAGTAAAAATGACACAAACATGTATTGTTTTAATAAAACAATTTTTACATGGGGTTATACAATTCAGAATTTTGACTATAAATAGTCATTGGAAATCTAAATATATTTCCTACATCATAGTATTTTTTTATAATTTTTATACATTAAATAAATTAAATTATTTATGACATCATGATGATGCAGCGATTACCTCATTATTTAACGATTTAAATAAAATGAAACAATAATGTAAAATCTAAGACCTACACATGTCAAAAACTGATTGGATGGGTGTATTTAGAACTCTTATCACCTTAGCCTCTAAATAAATCAATGTGGGACCTTTAAAATCCGAAACACATTTGAAAATAATGTAACATTTTATACCTTTCCAAGAGTGCCCCTCCTCTCCTCTTATAAAAGGCCCCTCACCTCTACCTCCTTACCCACACCTCTAAATCCTTTGTCTCAGAAAAGCTATGATCATTTTGTCTCTCCACATCCCTATCCTCATCCTAGGACCCTCACCTTTGGTAGAATTCTCTTTATGAAACCATTTTGGTTCAAACCAAGAGGAGTTACCCGATTTTAAGGTAATGTCTTCACTTGTGTTCTTTTGTTTTATTTTGCTTCTCCAACCCCCTAAACTCTTTTTATTCATTTATTTTGTAACAACTACAGTATATTCAATATACTAGGATATTTTTATAATAATTATTTGAGATACACTTACACACACCTAAATCTAATGGTTAAATAACATACTATTTCTGTGGATGGTGAATTTCTGCCTCACGAAACGATGATTGTTCAATATTATTTTAACACCTTCAAAGGTGGCCATTAAGATGTCACTATATTTATATATGATATATAATATTTTTATGTTTTCTTTAAGCTTATTTATTTTTCATTTATGGAATATATTTATGGTTTTCATTATGGGTAAACGTGATATCTTCATTTTAGGAAGTGCGGACTACCGCCCACTCAAAGTGATTTGATTCGTTAATACCATATGTGGTAGGTATAAAGGATATATTTAATGATATTATATATGATACCATACTGGAATTATAATACAATTATTTATCATTATGTTTTAATTCCATTAAATATGAAATAGAAATGGAAGTAGCGTTCATGTCTACGTACGACTTACCGTCTCCATGAACGGTCCATTTAATTTCTTACCTATAAATGTTATTTAATATTATAAATTCATATATATAATGGATATATATGATATATATGATATCTAAATAATGAATATAGTTCTAGATATAATTGATATTTTACCCCATGAACAAACTTGTAGTTATAAAGAGTTTATTTTTGACTCAAGTTGCAATGATCGACAAAACGACCATTATTAACTTAAATAATTACATAGTGTTCATAACATGGTAATAAGTGATATAAAAGGAATAATGAACTTTAAAAAGGTTCTTAAGAAAGTAAAAATTAACTCATGTTTATTATTCAGGAGGTTAAAGAATGATCGAGTCAAGTCGGACCCGAGGTAAGGGATCCTACCCCTCTCTTTCTTTTTAAGTATACTCTTTTATGTCATTCCTTTTAAGCTCATCTTTCTAATGATTGGGATGTTATTTTATATTACTATTACTTAAATTTTTATGTTCATATGATGAGACACCCTATTTTCTCTCATCAATCCATTTTGGATGTTTTGAGTGGCACCGTTCGGCTGCCAAATTTTCGTAAGAGATCCAACCTCTCTCTTTCTTTTTAAGTACTCTCCTTTATGTCACTTATTTTAAGCTCCTCTTTGTTATGTTTAGGGATGTTCTTTTATATTACTCTTTCTGTACATTTTATGTTAATATGATGAGAGACCCTATTTGATCTCATCAATCCATTTTTGGAAGTTTTATGTGGTGCCGTTAGGCTGCCGAGTTTTCGTAAGGGATTTTTCATCTCACTTTTATTCCTGTGAGATTTATGCTAAATTTTCCACCATATCCTTTTAGTGGTATATGTACTGCCAATTATTCTACTCTTTGTGTAATATAATTTCTTTTATGAGTATTTACATCAATGTTTTATTTTCCTTCTTTATTGGGTGGTATGTTTCGAAAGATACCCAAGTTAGTAAGGGAACCTTTCACCCTCCTCTTTTTAAAAGACTTAGTGTGTTGGGTATTTTAATTTACATATTTTAATGTTGGGATATGTTCTTCTATATCCTTGTTGATGTAAATTTTATGTCCAAGTGATGAGATACCCTTTTAATCCCTTATCAACTCATTTTCTGAAGTTGGAAGTGACGCCGTTAGGCTGTCGAATTTTTACCAAGAGAACTTCTTAACCCAATTTCGATTTCCTTGGGTTCAACTTGTAGTTATTGAATATGTCATCCTTTGAATATGTGTGAAAGACCTTTGATTTTTTTTTAAACTTTATATCCACTTATATTGGGTGTATTTATATTTGTTACACATAATTATGAGATTGATTTATCCTTAATTTAAGGATAACTTCTTTATAAGGTATTTCATCTAGTTTTACATTTCTATTGAGACTTCATTGTTGTTATGCACCAATTCACTTTTATATGGTGTATATACTGTCCTTTGGAATATTATGTCATGAATCCATTTATTATCATGATATTATAAAGTTATTATTAAATGTTATTCCTCAATTATTTTATTCAAGTGTCTCTCATTTTGTTAAAAACCCTTTAACTAAAATATCATTTTAAATGTTTTAATTATTTATACTTCTAAATATTTCTCATTAAAATCCATGTTTTCAAAATGGTTTTTAGGATTTATTTATATTGATATTACTGGTTTAAAATGTTAAAAGCTTCAAAGTGGTATGGGACACTTTGATTCAAAAATCTCTTTATTAAATGTTTTAAATGGTTTTGAAAATGGTTTTTAGAATGGATTCATTATTTCAATATCTTAAAATGTTATATTGTTTTTACAATGTGGGAATGTTATCTTTCCATTGTGCATAAGTTATGTTCTATTATTATGTTATTTTTCTTGGGCATTGTTTATGAATACGGGTGGTTCCGTGATAAACTAAGGGCGGGTGCGCCCGATATAGCTCTCCAGTGCATTGGGTAATGCGAAGGGGTTAAACGTTAAGGTTTCTGTGAAGAGATTTAGGGAATATACTGTGATGGGTAATCCAAACGTAACCATGGGGATTACTCCCTACATAAGAATATTTTGAATGCCTCAAGTTACCTTTATGTCTTATGATTTCTATGAGTTATTCGTAAATCTTATGATTTCATGAGGTATGTTAAATTGTTTATGCTTTATGAGTAAAGTATGATTTCATTGGTTCTTATGTATACATGGACTAATGTTTTCTTTCCGTATTGGTATAACCCTTACTGAGATTTTTATGATTATCCCATGTTTTTTTGAAATGTTTTTCACAAGACATAAAGTTGAATAGGGTCAAGGATGGGATCCATGAAATGTGAGGCTGTCTAAACCAAGGAACTAGACATGACTCTTTTGTTCAGGAGTTTTTATTTTTGTGAAAAAATGAAAGCTGAGTAGATGTGTCTACTTTGTAACCTTTGAGTTGTAATAGTTATGTCCTAATTCTCTAAAGCTCTAAACCTGAAAAGATCCTCAATGTGAATTATTCATTTAATTCAATAATAAGTAATGTTTAAGGCCGGGTCCTTATAAGTTGTCTATGTATTTAGTAGTTCTATTTTTCTTTATTACTGTGTTTCGATATCTTTAATTATGGAAAGTAAATTTGGGCATTAGATTGAGGTATGATTCATTTCTCAAACCCTATGGGTTCATATATGAATTGTTACGAAACATAGTGAATCAAAATGTGTTTGTAAAACCCATAAAAATGGTAAAACGAGTTTTTATACATTAAGTCAGTGTAATTAGGAAATTGAATAGATAATGAAGGGTAATTTAGAATGTGTGGTCAGTGAAGATAATTATTGAATGGGTTATAAGTTTTATTATTTTGACATGACTAAGATTATTTGAAAATGGTTGAATGATGTTTCTTGTATTTTGATCTGGTTTTGGTCTTATATTATGTTATTGATGTTTTGACAGTGGGAAATTTTTTAAAATGAGGTGTTGTACTTATGGTGATTTAGAAAGTGGGTTTATGTTAAAAATTACATATGATTTTTTGAAATGATGTTGTGGTTTCCATTTTAGTGAAACATCCATAATGATTGTTTAAAATGTTTGTAAATACAATCTAAGGCCTTGGGGTACTGATTTAGAATTATTTTTCAATAAATAAGACCCATGTTTTAATGAGTGGCTTCAATATGATTTTAATTGGGCAATTGATTTGTTTTTAATGCAGGGTTTCTTCTCGGGAGTTGTCTCCTCTCCTCCTCTGGCGTGGCTTGGCGGCTCGGTGCTGGCGTCTTCTGAATCTGCGGCGTGCTCGGCGTCGGTCTTCTGGATCTCGTCTCGGATCAGCGGTGCTCGGGGCTCGGCTTGGTGACGGCGCGCTTCGGCAACTGTCCGTCCTCCGTCGCTGCTCCGGATTCGTCCCTGTCCCGGCGACGCCCTCGTTCTGCTGTGTCTTCAGATCCGACGATTTCTTGGTTCGGCGTTGGTCGGTTCGGATTTGCGTCGACGTTTTCTGGCTCAGCTCGGATCTGGGGTGCTTCTGGTTTCGGGCGCCGGCTCTGGTAAGGGGTTTCAGCGGTGTGTTCCGGCGACGGATCTGGTGTGTCTCGGTTCGTCTTCGGCTTCGGACGGGTGGCTCGGTGACGCCTTTGGCACGGCTCGGAGGGGGGAGGAATTGGTTCCTGTTCGGCTTTGGGGTTTGGCTTTTGTGGAGGTTGTGATTCTTTGGCAGGATGTGGTGTTGGCTGTGCGGCTGGTGTTCTTGCGGTGTCTTCGTTATTGAAGTTTCTCGTCTTTTCCTTTGATGATGTTTTGCCGGTTTGATTCTGCTCGTTGATGTTCTTTCTCGGTGATGTTGTGATCGTGGTTTGGACTGGTTGGCGGTGAGGTCCACAGTTGTGGTTACGAGATGTTATATGATGAAGGTGCTTGGATGACAGTGATGGCGATGAGTCAATGTGAAGGCGGTGAGGGTGATAAGTTGAAAAGGTCGGCGAGGTGATGGTGGCTTCTCAGGCGGCTTGTTTTGCCCGCTTTGTTTTGCAATTTTTGAATTTGAATTTTCAAGTTTGAATATGGCTTTTCATTATGCTATATGGTGTGCATTGCTGTTTAAGTTGGAGGTGTCTGAATCTGTATTGATGTTTGTAAGGTTCCCACTCACCCAAAAAGTGGTTTATTTTAGAAAATGAAAAAAAAAGAGATTTGGTCAATTGATTTGTTTTTAATGCCAATTTTTTATTTTAGTGGTCATTTGGGATCACAGTAAATGAAATGATGAAATATGAAATTGTGAAAAATGGTTTATGAACCATGTCTATGTGAATATTTTTATGCGTGAGGTATTAAATTAAGGCTCTAAACCCACAGTTTAGGCCAAAATAAGGTTGTACACCCCACCCTTTTATTTCTCATGTTTAGTTCTCAGACTAAGGCACTATGTAGCTAACTCATGGAATGAGTTTCTTTATCTAGTTTCGGGTGGATTGATTCTCTTGATCCAACAAATATATTCTCTCTCCTAGGATGTCAAAATTAATATCTATGATCCAAATGATGTCATGGTTTTGGATGTCAAATTGTGACTCTATGGTCCCAAATGTACGGACTTTGTGTTATATTCAGAATGATTCCCCAAACTATGTTTAGGAATGACTTGGTTAGAAAATAAACGTGTTATGAATTAAAGTGTGAAACCCCTTATTCATTGACATAGGCTCAAGATATGACAATTGTTGTTATAACTTGTAGGTTGACACTAGGGAACATAAATGATAAAATGGCTACTTTGTGATTTCTTAGTTGTTAGACATGTTCCTATTGATTCCTAGATTATTTATTGTACTACTTATCTGCATACACTCTAGGAAATAAAAGTTATTATAGTAGACACCATTGGTGGTGACCGACTATGTTGTTCTCACACCCTTATTTGGATTCCATGGCACTTGGGTACCCGAAAAGATCCAACCAATTGTTAGGCACATGTTTAGGATAAGGACTTGGTATACGGTGGATACATGAGCTTTTTGGCAGTCTTATGTTATGTCAGAACTAGTTTATGACTTATTATAATGTTTTGCAACTTTTGGTAGTATGGGTTTTTGAAAATAATTTTTTTGAATTCCAAAAAATTTCATTTATTCATCATGTTTTTATTGAATTTGTTACATGAAATTTTTTTGTCTCATGTTGTATGCTATTCAATTATTTTTTATACCAGCTATTACATATTTTTGTTTTACTTCTATTGTGTATTTACTATTATAAGAGGGAATAGTCTCCCCACATTTCTTTTAGACTCACACTGCTAGTTAGTATCCTTTGGCATACGGGGAGGCATGTCTTATGTAATGTGGCGACCATGCTTGTGGCATCAACTATAGTGGATTTTGGGATCGGGGTGTTAGAAAATAGTATCAGTGGTTGTTGCATTGTATTCAAAAGTGGTCATAGTAGATAAAATACTATGATATTGTTAGATCATGGTAATGACATCAATCAAGGGTTCATGTAGTTGTACATACTAGGGAAAACCCAAGTTTCCAATGGTGTGAATTGATGTCCTATTTTGATATTTTAATGTTGGTTGGAATTTCTACATTTATTGGTGAACTTAGATGTGATGTTATTTGATTATGAGGTTTTATCTATTTCATCATTATAGAAATAGATGGTTTTTGTTTCAAGAATCAAGTTATGAACATAGGATTAATAGTCCATATATATCAATGGATGTGATTGATTTTTGAAATTTAAATCAAACCTGAGTATTTTGAAAGCATAATCAATGAATGTTTTTTAATGAAAATTTAATGAAGTGTATATTTTTGTAAAGCCATAATTTTTTACATTTTCTATTTTTTAAAGTTTAAATTGTTAGTTTTTGAAAAAAAATGAATTTTTTGAAATGTTAATTATCTTGATTAATAGTGGTAATGTTTCATTTTGAATTTTAATGGGAAATGATGGAAATTATTGGGACACTAGAAGTGGGTATCCCTTGTGTTGTTATTTACCCCTATGTGTGGGTAGTTTGGAAGTGAAAGTTCCCAATTTTATGACATTGGTTATTGATCATGATGATTTAATCGATTTTGACGTGTGGTTATATGGATGTTCTAATGGTACCTTTGGTAGGGCTATAAAATTTGGGTTGTGAGACATTGTTCGTTATGCGAGTGTTGTAACCATTGTGGTATGAAACCTTAAGAGTGATTTTTTGGACCACATATTGGTTTTATAGCTCAAATTACTGATGTATGTGCACATGTAACAATGGTGTGAAATCTAAATTAAATATTTTTTAGGTGTGTTGGATACATTGTGTTTTGGAATTGGGGTAGGAGTGCCTCACATGAGTAGTGAGTTCTTTGATGTTTGAAGTGTTCATATTAGATGAAGAGCCAGTGTCTTTTGAAGATATTACTCTAAATTAGGGAGTTAAGAGTTGTTTTTCCTTTTAGGGTGACCCATTATAACGGTCGACAATGTTTCTTATGATTTTAAGTGTGTAAAACATTGGAGGAAATATCTATCTTTGGGAGTGGCCGATAGAGTGTGATATCGAGTACATGCATGGCCTATTGGTCTATGTGGCAATGTAGATGGGTTTTTGGATGCGAAATGAGTTGTGGTTACATGCTGGTGGTTTTGAGTAATCAAGGATAACCTCAGGTGAGTATGGCTTACTGTTCTGGATTCAATAAATTATGAATCATATGTGGGTACAACAAAGGATGAATTGATTCAAGGTAGATCCCATTGAGTTTATGTAAAAAGCTTCACTATTTCCTTGGTTTCATCCTCAATGAAGTAACAGAGTTCCTTGGGTTGGTTCTAGAGGGTCTTTTGGAAATGAAGGTATATTGTAATGAGTTTTCCCTAGACAGTGACTGTGTGTGTGGGTTTGTTTTTGGTATGAGGCACATGGAGTTGTCCTGTTTTCTTGAGATAAAAATATTTGGAGTCGGGGGATGGTGGTGAAATTTTTGGTTTCTATGGGATGGAATAGTTGGGTTCATGGGTCAGTCAGCCCTGATTTCATCATTGGAAATTTAGCGAGGACTAAAACGATGCCCAATGGGATTTTAGAATAACTATGTGGTTTTGAGAAATTGAACATGTGGTTTGGGATTGGTGAATTGATATTAGTTTGGAAAGAACCATGTCTGAACTACATTGGGTGTAATGGGTATGTGAATGAGGCATGGATGGTGGATATGACTTGGGAGCCAAGTTTGAGGAAACGAGACTAGTTAGTGTAGTGAATAGATTCTGTGGTTTTTTTACATGAGAGCACGTAACGATTAATAATTAATGAGATGTTGGATTCAGGGGTGTTGGTGATGTGTTATTCCATGTGGATAGTGGATCAAGAATTATGAGAGTAGGAACCTATATTTTGGGTTGGGAATACATCCATGATTAGGTTGAGAAATTATGTACAGGTAATGATGCACTTGCAGGTAGAGATGCCCATAAACTTTGAATTGGTTGGTAGTGTCCCCACAGTGGGAGGTGACATTGATGATGGATGATTTTTGGTGGTGATCACCAACGACTTTTTAGCATGATTTTATCTAGTGACGATCATGCCTAATATTTAAATATCATCCCGAGTATGTTAATAGGGGATCTGTATTTACACTTACATTCCTAAAAGTGATTGTTATGGATATTTTCAACGTTGAAGGTTATGATAATGGAGCGGTTTATGAAGATTTATTTAGTAGAAATTACAATATACAATGGTTATAGGTGAGGTCATTAAGATGGAAAGAATGTCGATGAATACCAATAATTCTATTATCAAAAGTCAAGAATGTGTAGTGGTTGATGTTTGATTTATTGTTTTGAAAATATGGATGAGCATGTCCATGTTTTGGGTTTCATATTGTGATCGAATCATGAGCCATTGTGGTGGGAATTGTATGAAGAAATTAATGATAATAAAAATCCTATAGTAGGGTTATATATGTCTATAATGGGTGTTTGGAGAATACCATGGTGTATATATAGTGGCATTAGGATGCTGAAAAGATACCATGGATGAAAACATTTGGATTCCACCGGAAGGGCTAAGAGGGCCTTTCCTGTGAATGTTGGTTGAGAAAATCATCATCCTTTCACCCTCAGTGGTTTAAAAAGGAACATTAGATTCCTATGATGGGTGGAAAATGGCATGCCAAAAGTTTTTTGAAATTATTGTTTGGTGATAGAACCTCAGTGGATGTTGGAAAAGGAATATGGAAGCAGTTATCATGTGACCGTTGAATTTACATATCTTTAAAGTATTTAAGTTCATGTGAAGTGGAGACATGACAATAGTGAAGTTGGATGGTTCCTTGAGGATGTGGTGTATGATATTTGGAACAATTCAAAGGGGAAGTGGAAACTATGTAGGATTTGATAGTGAAATCCAACATATTACACACATATTTTTACAAACTGTGTGGGCTTCTAAAGTGATAGTGTGTCCCAAGATAGTCTTGAATAGAGGGATCATCATGGTTGGTTCACAATCAGATAACCGTGTAGCCAAAATGTGTGGGATATTAAAATTGTGGATTTACCATTCCCCCCCTTCTGGAATTAAGGGTTATAACCAAAATTTGTCCCATATTCATCCACTAGTACCTTCAGGGATGAACCAAATCCTCCAAAAAATCTAAGAGATGATGACCCATGGAATTTAACCTATTTATAGTATAGCTGAAAATAGATTTATTCCCCATGTTATTCCAAAGAATTTATTCATTAATATTTTCGAATAGGGCTTATAGAATTGTTATTCTTATTGTGAAACCATAAAACCTCGATTTTCCAACATATTCTATATTGGGGATTTAAGGGGGGTTTGATTTTGAATCGAGGGATGAGTTTATACAAGAATTTATCCATATAAATGAAGCAGGTGGTATTAAAGCATTTTCACATAGTCATGTTTTGTTATATGTGTATGTAGTCATGATACATCACAAGAAAAATTTGTTTTGATGTATTTTTTGTTCAGAAGTAATTTTTTTTACTATATGTTGGAGAAAGACCTTTCATGGGCCTCATTGGATCATTGATGATGTGAGAACAAACCTAGGGATACACATAACATATTCTAAACCCTTAAAAATGGTAAAACGTTTGGTAGATGTAATTTGGGGTAATTCACAAAGTGAATTGGTGGGGAAGGGTAAATTGGTATTTGATATTACATAAAAGAATGATTGAGTGGGTTTGAAGTTGGATTTTGTGAAATTCATAAGTTTATTCAGATAGGGTTCCATGATTTATATTGGATTTTGATCCAATTGTGGTTTTATATTAATATATTGATGTTTTGATAGGGAAATTTTTTCAAAAAGAGGATTTGGACAATATGTGATTCAAAAAGTTCCTTTTCATTAAATATTTAATTTGATGAATGGAAAAGAGGTAGTTGTTCCCATTTTTGTGAAATTTATTTATTAATGTTTTGAATTGGATTATAATTGAAATGATGGTCTTGGGGGATTGAATTGGGTTTTTATGAATAACTAATTTGTTTTAATGGGTGGCATCAATAGAATTTTAATTGGGTATTTTTATTAGGGTTCTACTCTATTTTTTGATTTTAATGGTCCATTATGATTTTGAAAAAAATGATAAAATAGAAAATTGTGATAAATATACTATAAATTATTTCAATTTGAATAATGGTATGTGTGGGGTATGAGAATGATGCTATACTCCCATGGTTCTATCCATACTGATGATCTGGGCCTAACCCTTGTATGGGTCAAGTTAGGATATCAGATTGAGGCTTTATGCTCCCAAATAAAGGACTGAGTTTCCTTGTTTTGGTTGGGATGAGTTGATGCTCTAGACACCAATGATGTATTATCTAAAATATGATGCTAGACTGAGGCTCTATTCTCTTATGGTTAGCATGGTTTCAGCTGTTAGATTGAATGTCTATGCTCTAAACACTTAAAGAAATGGTCGGATAGATGGAATGTTGCCCCGTTGTAAGTTGATGATTGATTTGGTTTGTGAATTCAACTTGATTAATGTGTGTAACCCATTATTATTTGAATTTTTCTCCTAATTGTGATGAATTTTCTTTTTTTATGTTGATTAATTATAGTACTAAATATCTATATATACTCTTACAAAAACTATTTATTTCATTATACACCATTGGGGTGTCCTACTATGTTCAACTCACACCCTGCCTGGGTCACAATGGATCATGGGCACTAAGAAGATGTTAGTTATTTTTAGGCATAGTTTCAAGAAAATGAACATAGTTTATTGTTCTTGCATGGGATATTTAGTAGGAGCATGGGACTTCTGAATCATTTTGGGACTTGAGGTCATGTTTGGTTCTTTTTAGAAGTTTCATGTTTTAGAGATTACTTGAATGACTTTATAACATTTCATTTTTTTCATCATATTATTATATCATGTGTTACATGGTTATTTTTTGGATCATGTTCTATGATATTCATTTATTATATCTTTTTGTTATTACCTTTTTTGGTGTTACATCTATTTTTCCTTCCCAATTATAATGGGGTATATTCTTACGACATTTCTTTTAGACCTTCACTTCTAGTCGACTTCCTGTGGCATATGGGGAGGCCCACCATAGTCTATGTTCTAACCAATCATTGGGAATCTATTACTATTACTTCTAGGATAGTAAATTTACAAATCATATTCTATGATATCAAATATATCATAGAATAAAAAAAACCATAGGTTTTAATCATCATACTCAACATTACAATCTAATTTTACAATATGAGTAATTACAAAATTAACCGTAGAAGTGATCCAATGAAGATAATTTGTCTTTTTGATTTTTTAAAATATGATATGGGTGGAAACACCTTAAACTATTTATTTTATTAATAATAAATAAAGATGAAAATATTGATCGGATACTGATCATGGCTATAACAACAGTTGTCTATTTTATAGCATCATCACATGATCAACCCATCAAAAGAAACCAATTTTTACCCAATATAACATCACTAAACCAATATATAGTAAACAAAATTAAACATAAATAAGTGCACCATATATATATTATTTTTCATCCCACTAGAACATGATAGATTATTTTTTATCTTGTTCACTTTGTAATATCTAACTGACTCCAACTCCAAAAGGAAGAACCCATATACTTTAATCCTCATAGACTATGAGAGGAAACCTCTGACAATAATGGTATAGGATAGAACAACCACACTCTATATTTCACATAAATAAATGATCTATTAAAAAATTTACATTTCATACAAGACATAAGATCATTATGTACACTGTATTTTTTAATTATATACATTACACAACAATTTAAAATATTAGAAATCGTCTTTATTAAAAAATTCCTTAACATAATCACACTTAAAACTACATGGGAAAAGCTAGGAACGTACATTATAACAGGGTGAGAAATAAATTCCAGTACATGAATAAAAATGGAATAATGTAATACATGTTATAAAATAAGCATATCGGTCGATAATAAAAAGAACATGAATAGTAAGGCATGATATTTCATGATAATCATAACTTGGAAAATGTGGTAACAACTTAAACACCACATCATAAACAAAGGTCAAGGATAAATGCCAATAAATCAGAATGTAAAATGTACCATAATGTAAATAGGTTAAATCCCTACCCCCACATGATGTATCATGAGACTAAACATTACCAAATTAATTGGAGAGATATATAATTTTAGGTACACTCATCACATTCATTTCATTCTCATGCTAATATGTGGCACATATATCACACAACATGGATTAATTCCACAACATTTGTTTATTCCATGATCAATGAGTTTGGAAGAAATAAATTTAAGTCCCTTGTTGAATAAGTATTTATCTACAAATTTGAATACCCTTTGTAGGAAATGGGTATAGTATTCACTGCACATCAGGTTAATCTATGAAAATAATGGTCAAATTTTGGCGGCATAACAGTGTGGATTAAAATATCATAAAATGTGTTGATTAGAGCTAAATGGGTCACCCATTACGTTGAAATAAATTTTAATGTAGTGGGGTATTAAATAAAATAACCCATAATAAGGAAATGAAGATAAAATATATAAGGCAAGGAAGATAATTTAATAAATAAGAGTGTGAAAAAGATTCCATACTTGAGTGTGTGACTCCAAATGCTGGGGAGGAGCTTATTGGATGATTAGGGAGAATTGGGAGGATTATAGAGTGGGGATGTTAGAGTAGGGTTTCTATCAATGAATTTTACTAATGATAAGTGGGATCTTATATGTATTTATATAGGAAATTAGTGGGTATTTATATAATATTTCTCAATCATATGTTTTGCACTCCATATATTAAAATAACCAAAACCATAAACCTTACCATGTATTTTCCCTTTGTTTCTTCCAAATGGGAATTGTATACACTATTCTATATGGTCTAGGGAAAAAATGATTAAAATAATCCCATTTATTATGGGGATGTGAGTCATACTTTTCAAAATTATTTTAGAACCATAAAATATATTACTGGTTTTGGAAGAATCAAAATAGATTTATAAAATTTATAAACTAAAGACAAAATCCAATTATTTCAAAATTTAAAAATATTTTTGAACATGAATACCATTTATAGTATTTATTACATCACTTTTGGTTCATTATTATGTAACAATAAACATCGTATATTTATATTGAATTTATCATTTGCATGAAAATTTGACTATCTTATAAACTTATGATAGGTTCACCATTCCATAATTTCAATGTTTTATTTCTTCAAATAATAATAATTGTATATAAATAATTTTCTAAATATATAAATTTTTTATTTTAAAATGTAATGTTGACATATATAAATAAAATTAGTGTTTTTAAAATAATAGTTTACAAACACATATAAAAATTATATTAGAATTCATCAATAATATACAACCAATTATATTTAAAAAAAGTAATTAATAATATTTTATTAAAATGTTATTTATTTCATAAATACATTAATTCATCAAAAATATATCCCTTAATTGAATATGAAAATTACCCAAAAATTTTATTTATGCATTATTGTATAAAAATAAAAAATCATTTATATTTTAATAATATTAGGATAAAAATATATTCATTATTCCATAAAAAATAATGTATATACTCATGTTGATGGGGTATTGATTCAGATCCCTTTAATAAACTATAATATTCACTAGAGATTATGTATGTGACTGTGAGGCTTTCATGGGGTGGTTAAATAAAAATGGCTTTGGATGTGATCTCAATGATCATGAAATAATCTCATAAATAGTTTTCCACACACGTATGTTTTTTGATTTTTCCTTAGAATTGGTAAAGAGAAAATACCAGAGATTCAATCTAACCCTGAAGCCCTGATAAATGGTCTTCACAGGGTAGAATCATACTGGATGATGCTGTCTCTTCCTTTTTCCATTTCATGTCAATATTTGAAACACCTAAATTTATACTAAGCAAGTTATCACTGTTAAAATCCCACATTATCAATGGTAAAGTTGTTTAAAGGTATTTTTAATATGATATGTTATAAGAAAACCAACGAATTGCATGTTTTTTCAACAAAAATATTACATATTAAGATATTTAATTTAATCAAAATGTAAATTATATTTTAAAAAATTTGGGTTGTTTAAATATCCCCCCTAAATAATTCTATCCCTCAAAATATTATTTTCACACATTAAAATAGATGATCATAACTATTTTCTATAACCTTATCTGGTTCCCATGTTGGCTCTTCAAACTTTTATTAACAACCTAGAACCATATTCCACATAACGAGGGCCTCAGGCCTAGTGGGACACATGGACTCAAGCATATCTTCTCAAACACACAAGGATGTCGACTAGTAGCGGGGGCCAAGGTTTTGTCAGTGGGAAGACTATTCCTTCATTAGAATATTGTAGCACAAGGGAAAAGAATATAATGTAATATAAATAAATAGCGGAAGTAATATAAGTAAATAGTAGAAGAAAACTAATGTAATAAATAAATGAGATGAAAAATAAATGTATCAACTTGACCAATGATGATGTATTTCCATGTCATTGGATAACTGGAAATCATGGATACAAGACTGCATGCGTAACTTGTTAGAAAAGGTAAAAGAAAACAAATTCTACTATATGAATCCTAAGATCCTACTCAGTCATCTGTTATCAGGCTCCAAACTACCATCACAAAATCATGTTTTGGATGCTTTATTTTTCCATTTGTCAATACCTCCAACAATGTAATATACTTTGGGTACTAAATGGGGCTCAGAGAGGGTGTCAGATAATTCCCAGTGGGCCACCACCAACGGTTTCTAGAACATCCAACCCATGTAATGGAATATAGTAGTCTCCAGACATGAATATATAATGTAAATAAAATAGTAAAATGTTAATAAATACCCAAGTACCTACTTCAGCCCTTGGATGGTGTCTAAACATATAACCAGTTCATTAATAAAGTAATTATCATTTAATTTTAATAGGTCACGTGAGGCATATCTAGCACTGACATCACCTCATGATAGAATAAGTAGTGAAGGTCCCAATACGTAACAAGACCCCCTAACAATATATCTATCATGGGAGTTCAATGGTAATAACTAAGGTAACACAAATTTCATGGAAGACTATCTCAGTAGAATTTGAGTCTAGATAAGGGGTAAGAGTGTAATCCAAGGAGCACAATCCAAATAATTACACAATAAGATTCCTACCAGGTCCAAGGTGATTGTCCAAGGTAAAATAGGGCTAAGCAAGGATAAGGTGCTATAAGATTTCACTGTGTAACCTACTAGTCAATGATATATCCAAGGAGTGTATCGGAGGTATCCTATAATAATTAAAAGGACCCTATAGTAGGATACATGGCATCTGAGGAATAGACAAGAACTGGATTCTAGGTGTGTAATGATCTATGAGGACCACATCCTTGAATTGGAATGGGGTTATAGAGGCCCAATGTATTATCCCCTCAGAAGCCAAAGTGAGATTGAGTCATTCCATTCGTAATTGATATTATAATCATGTAATAATTATTTTCATTAAATTCTTTCCTTCCATTAGTGCGGATAGGTCATGTAGAGTTGAAACCATTATTGTTGGTCCAAGCCTTGTCATCCATTAATGTGGACAGTACAAGTAGAATTTTAACCATTTAATGAAGTCTTAATTAACCATTAAGGAATAAATAATTAGATAGGATGACTCTATTACCTTACATTAACATGGAAAGGGGTGTTACTGACATGAATACTTAATTCAAATCATTTGTTAAGGACAAGATATATACTTAGTATACTTTCCATTTCACATTTCACATTTAATAAATCATTTGGTATCACTTACCTTACATGGGTTAAGTAGAGAGAATACATGGTTCATGACATCATGAATTTTTCATTAATATTAATACATTTATTATAAGAAGTATTGCCTCTAGGATGTTCATTCAAAGTCATGCCCGAACGGTGGATCAAATGTGTCAAAGATTAATAAATAAATTTTGGAATAACTTTCGACATGAGGTGGCTCGACTCTAGGATGTTCACGCAAAGGCACACCCAAATTTGGGTTGTACGATTGTTCTCCTCTAGTATCTCTACTTTATTTTCCTCAGATCAGAGTATATCTAAGAAAAGGTAAAAAAATCTCAAATGGAGATATCTAGGATGTGATTGAAAGAGAATAAGAACAGCTAAAGAGGACTCGATTACTTACTGTTGCATGTCCAACATCATGAAAAAAAGCTCAACCAGATGCCTGATGAAGGCTATCTATTTATTCGAAGTTTAAATCATAATAAATCTCCAAAAATGAGATAGAATTAGGAAAATCCTACATGAAATTGTATTAGGAAGGAAGGTGTTACTTATTTAGATCAGTAAGGTAAAAACGAAAAAATTACATTGAAAAATACCATGCACACAATTTTTACGCACGGTTTTCCAAACTGTTTGGAACAGTTTTTCCCGAAATTTCATCCTCCGCATGGTTTGATCAAAATATGTGCAATCCAAGCAATAATTCTTGTAAAAAGGGGATCTTTCATAGTTAGGCCACACAGTCGTGCGCCAACCGTGTGAGGTGGCTCTATCCGAATAGATACCATCTACACGGTTTACTATAAACTGTGCGCATAGTATGTTTTCTCCAAAAGATGGGTTACAAGATCTGAAGAAATACCAAGACACATATATAACCTCCACTAACTCATTAGGCATAAATATTTGGTCCAATTTAAAGGTTTAGACCGAAACCTAGAGGATCCATACCTGAGTGAAAATTGGGTTCTTACAGTATTGTCCCCTTAAAAGAACTCGCCTCCTGAGTTCTCCTTCCAAGGGTAAAGAAACATTGCATAAGAACAACTATGGCCCCTAAAAACATTCATTGGATTCCCTTTACCATGTTTCATTATGTACTTGGTCATGATTCTATAACACTCATACGAGAGGGATGAACATACCTTGGAGAACCATTGGGCTTCGGTCAATGATGTGTACTAGATACTCCTCCAAGGTAGAATTGACATATAACTCAAATTACTCGATATCAAAGGTTTGATATGGGTAAGAATGATATTGGAGAAGATATGAGACATGAAATAATTCATTCATGGAACGATACCTCTGAGTTAGTAGCAATAAATAAGCTAATGAGCCAAATCTCTATAGAATCTTGAATGGCCGGACATTATTAGGCGACAACTTTTCTTAATTTCTTAACCATCTATGCCCTAGACTGAGTGATACCCAAAGGAAAACATGATCCCAAACCTCTAAATCAAGAGGTAATCGATAGTGATGGGCATATGGTTTCTTTCTAGAATAAGCATTAGTCATACAAATTCTAGTAAGATGAACTTGTTCTGAATCCTCCTAAATGAGAAGAGGATCTAGTAGGGCCGCCTCACCTACCTCTAGCTAGAAGAAGGGTTAACAACATGGCCTACCATATAAGTCCTCAAAAGGATCTATCTTAATCTTCACCTAAAAACATTTATTATAAGATAACTTGATAATATGGATATGATTCTCCTAATAACCAATGAAATCATGGACACATGCTCAGAGCATATCCTCTAAAACCTATAATGTCTGTTCTGGTTTTCCATCAGTCTGATGGTGAAAGGTTTCTCATAGAAGCACCTGAGTTCCAATAGATTTCTAAAACCCCTACAAGAACTGTGGTGTGAAACGATCATCCCTATCTAAAACGATAGTATGAGGAACCCCATATAGTCATCAAATATCATTGACATACAATCATCACAATTAATCAACTAAGAGAATCTCTCGTACAGGAATAAACTGGGCCGATTTGGTTAGTTGATCAATTACTACACCGATATCATCACTACCACTCCACGACCTATAAAATATGACTACAAAATCCATATAAAAAATTTCCCATTTGCATTTTGGGACTAGAAGTGGCTATAATAAGCCTACAGGTCTCTGGTGCTCTGCCTTCACCTACTGACAGGTAGAACACCTAGTGATGAAGCCTACAATCTGATGTTTCATTGCAAGCCACCAATACTAGCATCACATATCTTGATACATCGTCGAGATACCTAGATGTACTGCACACTGAGAATTATGGGACTCATTAATAAACTCATCTCTCATATCTTCAAGAACCCAGAAATGTCCATGTAGAGATAGGACGTCATCTCTTTCCACAGACCAATCCAGAGGTGGGTTATCTCTTGATATACTCTCACAGAGAACAATACCATTATGATTTGGAAACTGTCTACTAATCATCTACTCAAGGTGGAAAGAGGAAACTGTTAAGGTTGAGAGGTAAGACTACCAGTGACTTTCATGAAACACATGATAACGTTTAGAAAAGTTGTCAGTTAATGTCCATTTCATCACGCGATTCTTGTATGACCATCATTTGAGTTTTCCGACTCGAGGAATCAGTGACCACATTACCCATTAGAGATATAAAGGCTAGATAAAAATCAATGAATTATAGACATTTGACCCATATCCACTGTCTAAGGTTCAAGTCATTCCAAGAGAAGAAATATATGAGGATTTCGTTATCTGTATACACCACAAAGGGCTCCCCCAACAGATAATATCTTGAACAATGTATGGAATGGAGAACAACTTCTAGATCAAGGTCGAGCATCGAGTAATTTCTCTCGTGAGGCCCCAACTACCAAGATATGTATTCCATGAAATTATGTCTCTACATCAACACTTCACCTAGGCCAATGCGTGATGCATCAGAGAAGACGATATAAACTTTTCTAGGCTTGGGAAGAATCAGAATTGGGGTCGAGAAAAGCATTCCTTTCAAATCCTAAAAAGACTAATCGTATTATTTTGACCACAGGAACATAAAACCATTCATTTAAGTGCTGTAATAAGGGGTGAAATAAGTGATAAGACCAGTATGAAATGCCTTTAACAACCATCTAACCTTGAAAAAATTTATATATCAAACATGTTTTTGGGATGCTCCCCGTAAAGTACAGCACTAACCTTTTCAGGTCATCTTATACTTCTGATTATAAAATAATATTTCCTAATATGTTGAATTGGTCGATCTAGAACACACATTTATCAATATTGGAATAAAATTGACTCTCTCAATTTACTCTGAATGATCTAAAGATGTTTGGCATGGTCATTAGCATTGCGAGAATAAACCAAGATGTCGTCCACAAAAAACATGATAAAAGAGTCCAAACAGGGGTGAAAAACCTATTCATCAAATCCAAGAAAATAGAAGACATTTTTTAAGACCGAATGACATAAATAGATACAAATATGGACCATACCTTCTACAGTGTGCTGAGAAGGTATCTTTAATTGGTTGACTCGCACCTGATGGTAACCTGATCTCAGGTCGATCTTAGAGAACAACTTTTCTCTTCAAAGGTGGTCGAATAGATCATCTATTCGAGGAAGTGGATACCAGTTCTTGAATTAAAACATCTTCAACCTTCTATAATACACACATAAATGAAGTTTTTCGTCTGCCTTATTAGCAAAAAGAACTGGTGAAACCCAAATGGATGTACTAGGCTGTATAATGCCTTTGGAATATAGGTCCACTATCTGCTTTTTAAGCTCATGAATATCAGTTGGTGCCATCCTCTATAGAGTAATGGACACTGGAGATTCTCATAGAATAAGGCTAATTTTAAACTCCTCCTTTATCTTAAAATGTAATCCATAAAATTCATAAAGAAATACATCCCTAAAATGATTGACAACTAGAGGGAAATACATTTGACAAAAATCCCAATCCTCTATGATATTATTTGTAATTTACGTGGTCACTCCACCTAGCCCATGATGAATCTGTCCATCTCTCCCTACCAGGACATCCCACTCCCATTTGAAAAGATAACTACTACCTTATGGTGATGTAAAATGGAGCCTGCAGTGATAATGGTCTATAATGGCATGAAAGTGGACTAGCCAGTCTACCCTAAAAATGACAATGAAGCCCGTTATCTTGAGAACAAAGTGATCCCACATGAATGGTTAACTACATATCTCAAGGGGACAATCCCTACACTGACATATTCCATCTATCTATATTCCCAACAGTGTGTTGAGTGTCATTACAACATAGTGATATTATATCTCTAGTCCAAGTCATTCCACGATAGATAAAAAATGAAAGATTTTGGTTCCCCTATAACAAAAAAACAATACTATAGGCTAGTAGAATAGAAACTCATACTATAGATAGCCCTGCAACCTATTCCTTAGGTATTGGTTGTAAAGAATGGAACTGACTTGATCCACGACCCTATGCAACAGGTGGACTACCATGATCATGATTTCTTTACGGGAGCTTATGTTGATTAGGGATTGGACTACTACAGCCATGACCTCCTCCTCGTCCAGACGTGTCAGTGCTATTCTTACTCCCCACCTGAGACAACACAAAATAACTCAAACCTAAAGGTGGGGCTACAATTGATAGTTTTTCACTCGATGCTGGTGGAAAGGTATTACAAAAGCATTGAATATGTCCCATACAGCCACAATATAACACCCCAAACATATTATTGTATGCTTATCTTAAATACATTATATTCATAGCCTATATTTTATAAAAGAACTGTGTTACTTTGATACAACATTTGGTTATTTAAGAGATAGTTATAACCTATCTAGTAAACATAAATTTTCCAATTCTGTGTTTTGAATTTCAAAAAATGGCCATCTAGAGTTGTGACCAGTAAGTCATTTGGAGACTAATAGAACCAAAATTATTTTTTTTGATGAATAGTAACACACCCATATGAAATTTTATATAAATAGTAATATGACCCTTATGAATAGTAAATAATGACAATATTTTATTTTCTTAATGTAAAAATATAATGAGATTTTATTAAATTTTCAATGTAATATAAAAATAATTATAACATTAAAATTTTTATTTTTAGAATTATTTATTATTTTATTTAAAAATTAAATAAAAAATACATAGAAAGTTATTTAAAAAAAATGAAGTACATTTTTTAATTATAAACGTCATAAAATGGTTAGTGTGATTTTTTTTTGATTTTTCTAAAATAAGTGAATTTTTGTGAATAATAAAAATACATTTGTGAGTTTTTTGTAGTTTAATGACATCATAATGATATAATAATTAATATTAAAGTCTATTCAAATTGGGAAGATTAACATATGACGTGAGGTGTCCCATGTGGATGGAACCTTTGGGAAATACCATGGGCAAGCCCTTGGTTTTGCAAAAACCACTAATGAGGTGTCGCTTTTAATTAATAAAAAACCCCCTCTTAATTACTATAAATACCCACTCATGCCCTTTGTTTTATATCATTACCAACTCATTATACTAGATTCTATGGTAGTATTAACTCCCTAGGAATTCTCCCAAAGTTTCATAAAACCCCCAGGTTCTGAACCTTCATGTTTCGTGAGTTACTCTATAAGGTAAGAGAATCAACCACCCTTCTCTTTTCTTAAAGCATTCATTTTTGTTTTCTATTTTATTTTACATTGGATTATGTTGGGATATGTCATTACATATTCCCCTTACATACCATATTTTTAATTTGCGATGATATATCCCCTTTCTCTCATCAAACTATTTTATAAAATTTTAAGTGATGACATTAGGCTGTTGAATTTTCGTGAGAGATGTCTCGATTTTTTATCTATTTTGAGTTCATTTATTTTATAGTTCTTTCCTCATATTCCCTCATCAAAATGATATGATAATTATAGTAATATAAATGAACTATAATTATATTATTCTAATAGAATATTTCATCATCACCTCTCTTTCCCATCCTCTTATACTAAAAACTGAAAACACCGTATGAGATGTGTAAATTTATCACATTCAGGGACGACATGTTCTCAATTTTCATTACCATCATCAATTCTGGTCGTGAAAACATTTTTATAGTTGAAAAAAATCTGAATATATATATATATATTTCATCTCATTTATGTTCTGGAATCCCTACACACCCATAATATGGAATAAAATACAAAACAAGGTCATTGTGCACAAAACCACCAACCGAAATCCAAGCGTTTATCAATAACTTTTAACTAATGATTCATCCTCAAGTGTAAAAATAAAAATCATTATAAGATAATTTATATCTATTAAATGTCACTAATAATATATATTAACAATTTTTGACGTTTATCCACATTTCAAACAAACTTACATTCAAGAATATAAGTAAACAAATCATGAAAACCGAGGAAGAAAATGCTACCAATACGATAAAATTGATCCTCTTAAACCCATAAAAGGGCCATGAATGAACCTAATAAGGTTATAATAAATCAATTAAATATATTGGAGGTTATGGAATTATTAATTAATGGTGATAAATTTTATTATTCAGGTCATTAAAACAAATGAAGAACACAATCGATCATAATGTAAGGGGTTTCTTATCTCACTTTTAATACTTTTAGATTTCCATTGTGAGATTATTATTTATTCTATGTGGTGTATGTGTAAATATATTTTTCATATAATATAATGTTTCAATTTATATCCCTGGTATTCAATGAATCATTTTTTGGTAATTAAATTCTAGTCAAATGATTCGACTCATTACATTGTGGTAAGGGACTTTGTTTCAACTACATTTTGTTGTGACTAAATTTGTATTGTGGACCTAACAATCCATATGTGGTGTACCTACTGAACATTTGAAATTACTTTTCATTTGAAATTATATTTATATTAAATATCCACATTCACATATCATGGGTATGATTATTTTCTAAACCGTATTCCGTTTTACATATGATATTTATTTTGAATTATTTTTTAACTGTTGTAATATTGATGAATCCATATCTGCTACTCTATATGGATATTGAAAAGGAATATTTATATTGTATTAAATCATTGTATAAATAAATATTTGGACTTGAATTGGCATCTGGGGCCTCCTATATTCCTTTGATGCATCGACATGTCTCATGAGACAAATCAGTAGGTGACAAACCCTTCGAGTTTGTTTCAAAAAAACAGACGGGATTCTACCCACAGAGCTAAACCATTTTAACAATATTATGGTATCATGTTTCTGATACATTACTTCCAATTAATAATCATTCTCTTTATTTGCTGTCATTTATTACAATCAAAAAGGTTTTCACTATGACAAAATCTATTGATGCGGTTTCAATCTAAGTTTATTAATGGCATGAGTCTTTTATTTATTCACCATGACAAATTTAGTATGTAAAATAGTTTATGATTCAGTTACTATTGATTTAGGCATCTTCTATTTTTAACCCTTACAATTCATTTGAGATCATCCATTTCTTCTTCTACCTTCAACAGGTGATGAAGAGGAGACCATTTATTGAGTTTATGTGGAAGAAGTTTTTAGTTCTTGTTACGTATTGTATGTTATAACCTTTTCCAATGTAATTTGAGTAACCACTATGTATCTAGTTTCTTCATGACTACTATAATGATCATTCTGTTGGAATTTTCATTCCTTCTAACCAGGAAAATATAACAAGTAATTCACCAACTCTGGTCTAGAGGGGTCAAGGTGTTATAGTTGGTATCAGAGGACATTTAGTAGAAAACATGGAAACTAGAGTAGTAAATGTATAGTAGGGAATAAATAAATAAGGTAGTATTTGAGGATAAACATACAATATCGTCCTAGTATTTTGGTAGACAATAGATTATGTGAATCTTTCTAGAAAATACATCCTTTTCTGGATAGGAACAGGTAGATTTGGATCTGACATAAATGTACATACTAGTGAAAGCTCCAACATGGAGTTTCGGGCTTGACCCAGATTATTCCGGTACATGATAATGATCTTTACTACACTATTGGTTACGACACTCTATGGGGATATGATTAGGATAATTCATATTTTCATTACAAGCCATTATGAAGGATTGATATGTAAATTATTCCTCAAAGAAACCATTTTATTGATTATGGGATTATCCATGCGTAGGATCTCAATTTAGGCTTTGTATTTTGTTAAGTTGAGATTATACATTATGATTCATACACTAATCTAGTGTGTTCCATTTTTTAGAAATGGTGTCTAATGGAAGAAGGGGAATCAATAATTGTGGGAAATGTGGGGATCTCCCCACCGAGCAATTCAACAAAGTCAGTTTTAGAGGATATCAGATTAGGACTATATTGGGACAAGTTACTCAGATTATAATGAATAACAATTTCACACCTGTGTTGGATTGTTGCATGTGGCATATGCCCCCATCATTCATTGGGACTACTAATCCAGTGATTGTTGAGCAATGGATCAAGTCCCTTTAAAAGATATTCATGGAATTAAGATGCAATTAAAATGAAAAGGTAATACTAGCGGTGTATTGTCTCAAGGGCGACGCTGATCAATGGTGGTTCCTGATTCAGAATACCATGGTGGAAGAAAAAATATAATATATTTAATGGATTACTTTTAAGGAAATATTTTTCAAAAAATACATCCCTCGTGATCAAAAAACTGAAATAAAGAGGAAATTCCTTGGCATAAAGAAAATGGAAGAAGACAATGTTGTAGAGATTAAGGCTACCATTACAAGGCTAGCCAGGTATGCCATATATTATGTACGTGACTCGGTGGACATGCTTTATCATTTCTTTTAAGGTCTTAATCCATTCCCTCTAAGGGAATATGCTTCTAAAAAATATTCATCATATGAAGAAATTGTATCAAGTGCCATCAAAATAGAGAAGGAATTTTATAGATCAAATTTGTTCAAGGGAAACTAAGATAAAAAGAGGTACTCTGATAACCACAGGAAATGTGAAGCGCCAAAGAAGAACAAGGGAATAATGAAATTCCCATTATGTGAGAATTGTAGAATGAATCATCTCAGGAAATGCTTAAAAGGCATGGGAGTCTACTATAAGTGTGGACAAAATGGTGATATATCTAATTAATGCAAGTGGAATAATCAACTTGATTATGTTCAATTCTACAATTTCAGTGATATGGGACACTATGCAAGTGAGTGTCCTAAATTCCAAAAGAACATGCCACAGAAAAGGCCAAGAGATAAAGAGAGAGCTTAAGCGATTACAAACACGAAAGTTAATGTTTCAAATGATTTGGTGGAAAGAACTTTAATAGTTACCCCAATCATATCCAAAACTTTATTTAATTCAAGGTCATCACATTCATTTATATCTTCCATGCTTTCCAAGATAATTAGACACATCCAATTTGATTTAATAAAGGATTTATCAGTCAAAACTCTCAGGTGATTCATCGATACAACAAATGCACATCAACTAGTCCCCCTCTTGAAATATAAATGTGATTTAGTTTCTAACCTTGTTTTCATACCAATAAATGACTCTGATATTATTCTAAGAATTAATTGGCTATAAAAATCTAATGAAATGATTTATTGTAAGAAAAATGAAGTCAATTTTTTTCAAAATGGTGTAGAATCTCTAATATTTAGACCAGAGGCCTCACCATATGATTATTATCTAGATCAACCCCTAGTAGACATAATTAATGAAATAATTAGAGAGGAAGATAAGACAATATATATGGGAGAGGAATGAAATCTTCAAATTGAAGATGTTCATATAGTGCAATAATACATTGATGTATTTCCTGTGGATTTACATGTACATCATCTAGAGTGGGAAGTTAAGTTCTCTATTGACTTAATTTCTAGTGCAAGACCTATATCAAATACCCCCTATAGAATTATCACTGTGGAGTTAGTGGAGATAAAGAAAAAAATAAAGGAGTTGAGTGATAAAAGATTTATCTGACTGAGTGTTTCTCTATGGGGAGCCCTGGTCCTGTTTGTCAACAAGAAAGATCAATCCATGAGGCTATGCATTGATTATAGGGAAATAAATGCTATTACAATAAAGAATAAGTATCCTCTACCCAGAATTTCTGATTTATTTGATCAAGCTCATGGATCTCAATACTTTTTTAAGATTGATCTTCGATCCAGATATCAACAGCTACGTATGAGAAAGGAATATATTCCTAAAACTACATTTCGAACCAGGTATGTGAACTATGAGTTAACTATGATGCCTTTTGGACTGATGAATGCACCATCAGTTTCACGAATTTATTGAATAATTTTTTCATGGAATAACATGATAACATTTTTGTGGTATTCATCTATGATATCATGGAATACTCCAAAAGCTATGAATAATATGATAATCACTTGAGAATTGTTTGGAAAACTCTTAGAAGAAATGAATTATATGGGATGTTTAGCAAGTGAGAATTCTTAATTCAATTAGTTTCTTTTCTGGGACATATTGTCTATAAGGATAGAATCCTTATTGATCCTACATTTATAAAGGCAATACATGATTTCCCACACCAACAAACATAACCGTGGTACACAATTTTATTGGATTTGTAGGTTACTATCAGTGTTTTGTTCAGAATTTTTCCCGACTGGATAACCTGCTAACCATGTTCAGATGTAAATGAGTTAATTTTGTGTGGAAAATAGAATGTACATAATTTTTCGATGAATTGAATAGAATATTGTTCAATGCTACAATTTTGACTCTTCTATCTAGAAGTGATTGATTTTTACTATTCAGTGATGCATCAATGTATGGGCCGGGTTGCGTTCTTATGAAAAATGGTAAAGTTATTTCTTTAGCATCAAGACAGTTGAAGACTAATGAACAAAATTATCCAACACATGATGTTGAGTTAGAATCTATGATCTTTACTCTGAAAATATGGAGACACTATATTTACACTAAAAAATGTGAAATATTCATAGATCACCAGAGTTTCAAATACATTTTCACAAAAAAAGAACTCAACATGTGGCAATAGATATGGCTCAAGATACTCAAAGATTATGATCTTTAATACACTACCACCCAAAAAATAAAATAAGGTGGTAGATTCATAAAGAAGGAAATATCATGGACTTCTCAATCAAATGAGGATTGAGAGAGATAATATATACATGGATCTACAAAAGATGGATATGGGAATTTTTAAGGATTGGGAAACATCATTCTCTTTTAAATGATTTCTAAACCATCCTTACTAGAGAAGATAAAAAGCTCTCAATATTATGATAAAAACCTAGAAAAGAAAATTCTTGCTGTTAAGGATAGAATATTGGAAGTCTTTGTGTATCTGGAAGGAGTTCTAATGTTTGGGAAGAGGTTATGCATTCCATCAGTACCTAATCTAAAAAAGTTAACTATTAGACGATTCTCACAGCTCAAATTTCACTATACATCTGGGTAGCACAATGATGTTTGGAGATATGAAGGAATATTTTTGGTGCTATAATATGAAGCAGTAAATTGTTGACAACATGTCAAGGTGTCCAGTTTGTCAACAGTTGAAGTTATAGAGACAACATCGTAGAGATGTGATGAAACCTCTACCTATTCCTATGTGGAAGTAGGATAACGTTACGATGGATTTTCTCAGCAGAGTACCGAGGACACCTAAAATGAATGATTCAATATGGGTAATTGTTTATCGTCTCACAAAATTAGCACATTTCCTTCCTATAGGAGAGGATTTACCACATGAGCACCTGTAAAGACATTATATTAATGAAGTTTTAAGAATTAATGGTGCACTACTATCAATTTTGTCAAATAGAGATCACCAGATTACATCAAAATTCTAGAAAAGTCCTTAGAAGGATTTGAGTACTGAGCTTCGTATGAGTACTGCTTATCACCCCCAAACTGATGGATAGTTTAAAAGGACTATTCAATCTCAAGAAGACATGATGGGGTCATTCCATCTTGACATCCAAGGTATGTGGGATCAATACATGCCTTTGGTGGAATTTTCCAACCACAATAGTTTCCATTCTAGAATTTAAATTTCTTTTTATTAATCATTATATGGAAAGAGACATCGAACTCCATCTTGTTGGGATGATGTTAGTGAGAAGAAACTTATAGGACGAGAACTTATTAATGATACCACAGTGAAGGTTAAGACAATCCAAGACCATATTAAAGTATCCCTAAGTAGGCATAAGAGTTATGTTGACAACCGAAGAAAGGATTTGGTATTCCAAGTGGGAGACATTGTCTTTCGGAAGGTATCTCATAGGAAGGTTGCCTTAAGGTTCGGTAAGAATGGGAAACTGAGCCCCAGGTTCATAGGACCATTTAAAATTCCTGGCAAGAATCATAGTTGTATCTTACTATTTAACAATGTCGGAAAGTCTCGCCAAAGTCCATGTGCCTTTCATGTGTCATTTTTGAAGAAATTCATGCCCGAACCAATGCATGTACTCACCTATGATGAAATAGAACTATAACATGATTTTTCATACTGTGAAGAGCCTATCGGGATTCTTGAAACAATGGTGTGTGTATTGAGAAATTAAAAACTAGAAAAGTAAAGGTTCTTTGGAGAAAGCAGAAAATTGAGGATGCAACATGAGAACCAGAGGATTTCTGGAAGAAGAACCACCCACATATTTTAGGTGGGCTTTATACATAAAATTTCTTGGACGAAATTTTTAAATGAGGGAATAATATAACACCACAAACTTTTTATGGTATGCTTCTCTTAAATACAATATATTCATAGCCTATATTTCATAATGCCTTATGATTCTTTGAAACAACATTTGGTTATTTAAGAGATAATCAAAACCTATCCATTAAACATAAATTTTCCACTTCTGTGTTTTAGATTTCAAAAAATGTTCATATAGAGTTGTGACAAAAAGTCGTTTGGAGACTGATAGAACCAATATTAATTTTTTGATTAATAGTTACATACCCTTACTAGTAAGTCGTTTGGAGACTGATAGAACCAATATTAATTTTTTGATTAATAGTTACATACCCTTATGAATAGTAATATGAACCTTATGAATAGTAAATAATGATAGAATTTTATTTTCATAATATAATAAGACAATGAGATCTTAATTAATTTTTCAATGTGATATAAAACTAATTATACTTTTAAAATTGTTATTTTATGAATTAATAATTATTTTATTTATGAAATAAATTAAAAATACATAAGAATTATTTTGAATAAATGGGGTTCATTTTCTGGATTCAACATTTCAAAAAATGGTTAGGGTGAATTTTTGGGATTTTTCGAAAATACGTGAATTTTTTTTGTATAGTAAAAATACAGTTCTGAGTTTTTGGTAGTTTAATGACATCATAATGATATAAAAATTAATATAAAATGATGTTATACTTTTTTAAAGTAACATATTAGATGATGTGTGCCATGTTTTTAAAACCATGGGCAAATACCATGGGCAAGCCCATGGTTTTGTAAAAACCACTAATGAGGTATATCTTTTAATTAATAAAAAACTCGCTATTAATTACAATAAATTCCCGCTCACCCCCCTTCATTTTATTTCACTCGAAACTCATTATCCTTTAATATTTGGTATTTTTACCTCCCTAGGAGTCCTATAAAGGATTCCTCAAACCCCCAAGGTCCCAACCTTCATGTTTTTGGAGTTACTCTAGAAGGTAAGAGAATCAACCACCCTTATCTTTTCTTAAATTCTTCATTTATGTTTTATCTTTTATTTTTAGTTGGATTATGTTGGGATATGTCATTAAATATTATCCTTACTGCCCATATTATTTTTGAGTGATGAGATACCCCCTTTATCTCACCAAACTATTTTATGAAATTTTATGTGATGTCGTTAAGAAACCAAATTTTGGTGAGAGATTTCTCAATTTTTCTCTTATTTTGAGTTCATTTCATTTATACTTCTTTCATCATCATACATTATACAAATGATATGATAATTCCAGTACCTTAAATAAACTGTAATTATAATATTATAATGGTTTATTCCCGCATCATCTCTCTTTCCCCCTCCTTTTATACAAAAAAATGAAAGCATCGTCTGAGATGTGTTAATTTCTCACATAAAGGACAATGGGTCCTCAATTTTCATTACCATCTTCAATTATGGTCATGAAATTATTTTTATGGTTGAACCAAATAATAATATATTAATTTAATCTCCTTAGGGTTCTGATATCCCCACACACTCATAATATTGAATAATAATACAAAACAAGTTCATTGTGCACAAAACTGCCAAGCTAAATCCAAGCGTTTGTCAATAACTTTTAACTAATGATTCATCCCCAAGTATATAAACTAGAATCTATAAAAGGTAATTTATATCTCTTTAATGTCACTAATAATTTATATTAACAATTATGTATGTTTAACCACATTTCAAACAAACATTCATTCATGAATACAAGTAAACGAATCATGTAAACCAAGGAACAAAATGATTCCAAAACAATAAAATTATCCTCTTAGACCCATAAAACATGTCATGAATGAACCTAATAAGGTTTTAATAAATAATTTACATGAATAATAGGTTATTTAAGTATTAATTAATGAATCTAAAATTTATTATTATAGACATTAAAATAAATGAAGAACACACTTGAACATAATTTTAGGGGTTTCTAATCTCACTTTTAATTCCATGAGATTTCCATTGTTTGCTGATTATTTATTCAATGTGGTGTATGTGTAAGGAATTTTTTCATATAATATCATGATTATTTTTATATCCATGTTATTCAAGGAGTAATTTTATGGTTATTAAGTTCTGGCCATATGATTCGACTGATTACATTGTGGTCAGGGACTTTGTCTCAACTACCATTTTGTTGAGACTAACTTTGTATTGTGAACCTAATAATACTTATGTGGTGTAACTAATTCCCATTTGAGATCACTTTTCAATTGAAATTATATTTCTATTAAATATACATATTCTCATATCATTTTTATGTTTATTTTCCAAACCGTATACCATTTTACATACGGTGTTTATTTGGAATGTTGATTTAATAGTGGTAATATTGATGAATATGTATCCAATACTCTATAAGGATATTGAAAAGGCATATTTATCTTATATTAAATCAATTTATAATTAATTATTTGGACTTTAATAGGTGGGTGGGACCCGTTATATCCCCTAGATGCATCGGCAGGTCTCATGAGACAAATCTGTTGGTGACAAACCCTTCGAGTTTGTTTCCAAAAATCAGACGAGTTTCAACAAAAAGAACTAAATTGTTTTAACTGTCTTATGGTATCATGTTCCATATACAAGATGTCCAATTAATAAGAATTATCTATATTTGTTATTATTTATTACTATCCTGGAGGTTTTCACTATGAAATAATCTATAGATACTGTTTCAATCTTAGTTTATTAATGGTGTGAGTCCTTCATTTATTCCCTATCCCATATTGACCATGTCAAATTGTTTATGAATCAGTTATTATTGATTCATTATTCCACTATTTGTAACCCTTACTAAGAATTTTAGATCACCACTTTCTTTGTCTACTGTCAACAGGTGATAAAGAGGATATCCTTTATTGACTTCCCATGGATGCAGTTTTATGTTTTTGTTATGTATTGTATTTTGTAAACTTTTCATATATAATTTGAGTTTCATATATGTTTATAGTTTCTTTAGGACTACTAAACTAATAATTTCTTTAGGATTTTCATTCTTTATATCTAGGCTAATATAAAATTTAAATCACCGACACGGGTCTAGAGGGGTCTGAGTGTTACATGCAAGCTTATCACTCTATAGGGTCTCTATCATATAAGGGATTTTAATGTACTGTTCTTCCAAACTAATGACTCACCACATAGAAATCATGATGGATACTTTGGCTACCACTACCCTAATGAAAAACATAATGGTAACATTTCATTCCCCTATAAGAACTAATGGAGTGAAGTGAAACTGGTCAATTAAACTTGATACATGTGTGCTCCCTCAGGTTATGCTCTGTGATAAGGTACTGATCAACTACTGTAGAAAATTTGGGAATGTGAAAGACAATCACTTGTGTTTAGATGGAGTACTGATGTCCCTCCTCAATATTTATATCAAGTGAAATCTCATCACCAGTAAGAAGCGGTGAAAAGCGATGTAAGTCAGTGAAATATGAGAAATAATCCATAACTAACATAAAAACCTACTTTAGAAGCATGAACTATTTGGCTCTGTCATCCCTCAATTTCTAAGGAAAAAACTAATCAAGGAAGGAAATCAGAAATAAACCCCAAATGTGACCTAATGAAGACTGACTAGGGTTACTAAATCCCACCAATGGTTGGCCGAATCCATAATAATTTATGTAGAAAGATTTATTCTCTTATCTGGAGGTTTTTCTAGATACTAAAAGTTAGACATCATGGCCTCTAGACAAGACTCAAGTTCTTGAGAACTGCCATCCCCTGAAAATGTAAGAGGATGATGCTGTTGGAACTCTCGGGGTCCGATTATCCACTATAGGTGAAACCTATTGAGAACCTTTCATGGACTTTATCATCTATAAGAATCTATCATGGACTTGGGAATAAGTGGTTGGATCTAGTAAAATAGGTGGTTCCATATGTGGAACTCTTGGATGTAATAATGGTGGCTTAGGGCCCACCATGTCTGGAACGTGGCTGTCACCACCCTCCTAGTGAACAAAATGAGGTAATCATGGTGGAATTTGTCTAAAAATCACTAGCACATGCCTTAGAACATGCATATAATCATAATATAGAATCACTAGAATAAAATAAATGTAAAAAAAGTTACTACCCAAGGAATACTACCCAATCTACCCTCTTAGATAGCCAGGCATCATTATTTTCTCAAGTATCGGTTTTATTTCATTTTGTAGTTAATTAATAGGTTCAATCCATCACCTTTCATAACCTTGACAATGAAGGATAATGATTTGCAATCAATTCATTTTAGATCCCAGGATTCAGTTCATAATGAATATCCATTTTCGAATAATCAATTACCATACACCTATCTCCAGAAATGACACCCATTTATATATGGTATTATGGATTGACAAGGTAAATTACTCATCCCAACACATGAGGGACCCTAAACCACATTAATTGAGATCGAAAATCAATCAATTACAACCAAGTGTAATATAAGTACAAGAATCTAACAAAAACATCACTCAACAATCACATGCATATCAAGTAATGCAACAATGTTAAATGAACCTATGTGGCATGGAAATATGCATGACATGTGAAATCTTGGTGCCTATAATGATGCATGTATCAATTCTCATTTCCCTCATATCATCGGGCCATAGATGAAATAAATCCTAAAATCTAAAATTAATCAAAACACCACAAAACATACATGTCACCCAACAGTGAAATAATATCAACTGTAATAAGAAAATGTGGTATAACAATTATATTTTAGGCAACATAGTTTGTACCCCGAAAAAGGGTTCTCAACGCCCAAGAACGACTTCTGACCAAGTCCCAAGAATTTTTATTATCCAATTTACTATCTCCAAATAGTAATGAATGAAATGAAATCACCCATTTATACCACATTGGGATGACCTGGACCTGGATTCCACTTAACGTGTGCCCTGAGCTCTGTGGGCCACATGATCTCAAGCATATCTTTCTGAATGCCAAAGGATGTCAACTAGCAGTGAGGGCTTAGAGTGCGTCTGTTGGAAGAATATTCCCTCATTATTAAAGTACATCATAGTGGAGAGGAATATAAAATAATATAAATAAACAAATGAAGTAATATAAGTAAAAAAGGGGAAGAAAATCGATGAAATAGATAAATGAGAATAACAATAAATGTATCAAGTAGAGAAATGATGATGTAATTTCATGTCACTAGAAAACTAGAAAATATGTATACAAGATAATATAAATAACATGATCCATGATGTAAAATAAAAAAAGGCGACTCCAAGAATCCCGAGATCCTACTTGGTCATCAACTAACAATCTCCATTTTATCAGCACACAATCAAGTGTTGGAAGTTGTATACCTCCCTTTGTCAATAACTGCAACCATGTAATCTACTAAAAGTACTAGATAGAGCCCAGGGATGGTGTGAGATAATTTAAAGTGGGCCACCACCAATGGTGTCCATAACATCTGGACCATGTAGTGGAATATAACAGTCTGTAGGAATGAATATATAAAGTAAAGAAAACATAATAATGTAACTAAAAACACAAGTACCTTCTCCAGCTCTTGGCGGGTGTCTGAAATTGTAACCAGTTCATTATTTAAGTAATTACTATTTAATTTAAATAGTTTATGTGAGTCATATACATCACAGAAATCACTTTGTGATAGAATAAGTAGTAAAGGTACCAAGACATAATAAGGAAACCTACCTATATATCTAGTGAGGGAGTTCTAGAGTAATAACCAAGGTAATTTAAATCTCACAGAATGCTAACATAATATTATCTTAGTCGAGAAAAGGGGTATGAGTGTAATACAACGAGCGTAATCAATGGCATTCCACAATAATAATCCTTTTGAGTCCATGGTGATTGACCAAGGAAAAATGGTGCAATGCAAGGATAGGGCCCTATGGGTTATCACAATGGAACCTACTTGTCAATGCTGGATAAAAATATTTTATTGAAAGGTATCCTATAATAATAATAAAAACCCTATGTTAGTATACTATTCATCCACATAATAGAAAATAATAATAGTCCAGGTGAGTACCAACCAATGAAAACCACATCCTTGAATCAGAAAGGGGTTCTCAAGACCCAATGTATTCTTCTTTTAGTAGCTATGGTGAGATCAAGTCAGTACACTCTTAGTTGATATTGTAACCATATTTAATTAATTGGGTTCATGTATTTAGTTCCATAAGCGTGGATAGGTAAAGTAGAGTTGAATCCAATATTTTTGGTCTAATCCTTGTCATCCATTAGTGTGGATAGGCCGAGTAGCATTTCAACCATTTAATAAAGTATTTATTAATAATTAGTGAATAAAAAATTAGAGATGATTACTTTGTTACCTTCCATTAACATGTAATGGGGTTCTATGAACATGTATCATTAATTCAACAAATTTTTAAGGCCAATATATATAATTAGGATACACTCCATTTCACATTTCACATTTAATAAATCATATGGATTCACTTATGTTTGGTGGGGTAGGTCATGAGAATACAAGGTACATTACATCATTAAATTCTCATTAAAAACATTCAATTTATTATAAAAAGGCTCACCTCTAGAAAGGTCATGAAAAGGCAAACCCAAATTGTGGCTCAAATGTGTCAAAACACTAAAAACACAATTATGGCATAACCTTCGACATGTGGCTACTTGAGTTGTGGGTGTAACCACTAAAAACTAATATTATATTTAGAAAAAGAATAACCATAAAAATCCAGAAAATATTACCATGTCATGTAAATTTACGAAACAGTTTCCAATGAAATCGGTGGGCCCCACACGAACATTCCAAAAATGAAGAACTTTTGGGAAAAGGTATATACCACCCACCTTAGGGTTATATGATCCTAATCCCCTAGTATTGGCCCTTGGTTTTCCTAGGATTAGAGTAGATCTAAAAAAAGATGAAAAACACTCACATGGCGATTTCTAGGTCGAGAGTGATAGAGATGAAGTATGGAGAAAGAGGAATTGAGTACATACTGTTTCTCATCCAACATGATGATCATAATAATGATCAAATATAAAATGAAGGGGATATCTTGATTTAAAGTTGATATCTTAAAAAATATTAAAAATGAGATAGAATTAAGTGAATCCATCTTACACTCAGATTAGAGTGGAAGGGGTGACTTATTTAGATCATTAAAGTAAAAAGGAAAAATTACCAAGAAAATATCTTGTGCACGGTTTGTCCGTACGGATTGTCAAATCATGCACAAACCATGTAGAACAGTTTTTCCCGAAGTCCCATCCTCTACACGGTTTGATCAAACTATCTGCAAGCCATGCACATGTACCTGGGGAAAAAGGGAGATCACATGGTTAGGTCACATGACTATGCACCAATTGTGTGAGGAGACTCTATCCAAAGAAACACCATATTCATAGTTTGTAAAACCATGTAAAAATCCCGCATGGTTTACTCAAAACCATGCACAGTGGATACTTACTCCAAAAGATGGGTTTCAGGCTCCGAATAAGCCCTAGAAACCCATAGAACCTCCACTAACACATTAAGAATCCATATTAGGTCCAAAATAATGGTTTAGAGATAAAAATAAAGGATCCATTCCTTTGTGAAATAATGGATTCTTAATCTTTTTGTTTATCCATAGCACTAATACAAGGTACATTATTTTATTTCATATAACATTTTCTCTATGATCTATTATTTCCATCGGCCATTCTTCATAATAATGTTCATTATTCAATAGTACCAACTCTAGATTGAGTTTATTTGAGGGGTCTAATATTTATTTTCTGAATAGGGATACATGGAATACATCATATACTTGACATAGGTTAGGGGTAGTTCAAGTTAGTAGGCCACCGTTCCAATTCGATCATGGATCTCAAAAGGACAATGTATCTGGGACAAATATTTTTTTTCTTCCCAAATATCATCAATTTCATCCATTGAGGAATGTATATGAATATCATGTCTCCAAAATAAATCTTTAGATCTTGTAGAAAATTTACATCATAGCTCGTTTGTTGATACTGATTAGCATTTATGTATGGGTGAATAATCATTTTCTTTTCAAAAAATTTCCTTGTCCATTTCTATACATAGCAGTTTTATTCAAAAAATTAATCCCTAATTGAAAGAGTTATGCACCTATTCTCATAAAGGTGTTGATATGGAGTCATTTGGATTTTTTAGTAGAAACTGTTATTGTATGAGAACTCGGTCAAAGGGTAATGTAGATCCTATCTTTCTTTATAGTCAATTGATATTCCTATCCATTTGTCCCCAAGTTTATGGAAAGGCCATTCAGATTGGGAATCAGTTTGAGGGTGATAATTGATATTAAATTTTAACATATTATTTAAATAATGTTTGATATATTTCTATAACATTAAGGTGAATCTCATATCTCAATAAAATAGTGTAAAAGTGATATTTCATGTATCCATACCACTAATCTAATGTATATATGTGAAAGTTTATTTATAGGGAAGTCCCCATGAATAACCATAAATCCTTAAATATTTATAAGATGATAAACCAAAACATATATAACATTGTTTCCTATGTATGTATTTATATGTGCAGTGATAATTTCCATTGTGTTTTTTTCCCATTTCAATGTTGGTGTGTGTATTAGTAACATAATCCCCTTATATGTGTTTCATTCGACCTTCACATACTAGCATACAAGACATGTTGATGTATATTATATGATCCATATCCTTTTATTTTCAAACCAATAGTGTTCTTATATATCTCAATATTTCTTTGTGATTCTAGGATTAATAGAGATGGTTGAGCTATGTTGACCATCCAACAACTCCATTAACATAGGATTGTCATAGTCATGACCCAAATCATACAAAACAATCTTCATTAACATTGAACTCTATGGATTTACCCTTTCTTATAGATTAAATTTTAAATCTAATTCCCTAATCCTCTATTTGAGAATCCATTAACCTCTCTAAAAGAGAAGGTTGATAAATAATTTTTTAATGGATTGATGATTTTCCTTCCATTTTGATTCCCATTTCTATCCTTTCCAAATCTAAGAAGATCGGAGCCCTCTAAATTCTCATCACTGATAAAATTGTGGGATTATTTCTACTTGTATAATCTTAAAATTTATTTTATTTCTAATATGGTATTAGATTGAGATGTCAAAATCCTTGACCATATCTAACCATCTTCATTAGTGCATGACTATCTATTTCAATGTGAATATGTATTGTAGGATTTTTTGATCCATTTATATTTAACAGTTCCCACCAAGTGATAATACCACCATATTTTCAAATTCAATATCACTATTAAAAACTTCATATATTGTGTTTGGTTTATCTATTCGTGAACATTCAACTTCCTTTAAGAAAAGGCTACATATTTTTAATTCATCATTTACACGCAACCCAATCCTTTCTTCATATCATCAATGAATATTAAGAAAATTTCCCGAAATTTGGTTGATGTGATTACATGTGTAGTGATAAGACACCTATAATATCCTTTAGTATCCCTTCAAATTATTCATTCCAAGAAAACTTTACTACTCTTGGAGTGATCTTTGTTCTAGGATTTGACAATTTTGATAAATTACTACAAAATCGACGATAATACCAAACTAATCTTGGGAAAAATAGATATTAATCATAGATATTGGCATCTCATATCCTTTAATTTTCATATATTATTTAAAGGTATATGATATCCTTCTCAATATGATTATATACTCCATTAATGATATTTACTTCAATAGTAAATCACATTTGATTTACTTGGAATAAATATTCCCATTTTGAATGGTCTTTAGCCTAGTCCTCTAATGATCCTCATGATCCTCCTTCATTTTGGGGAATACTAAAATTCCATCTATAAAGACTACCATAAATTTTATAAAGTAATATCTAAATAATATATTCCTCACATCCATTATTTTTTTAGATAATTATTGAGTATGAATGGAATTACTAAGAACTCATAGTGCTATAATCTTATATGAAAAGCATTCGTTGAGATAACCACATTCTTCACCCAAACATGGTAATGACATGACCACATATACACCTCATAGAAGTATTTTACTCCACATTTCAAATCAAATAAGTCATAAATATGTGATATAGGATACATTTTCTTTATCATTATCTTGTTGAGATAACAATAATAAACGCATTGTCATATCGACCCAAAATTATTCTTGACTATGAGCACTGGTGTACCCCATGGTGAATAAAATGGGTGTATCGACCCTTTATCTAGGTTCTATGGTAGTTTTTTCTTCAACTACTAAAATTATAGAACAACCATTCTTTATAGAGTCTTGTATAACTATAAATACCCAAGTATTAGCACGATTGAAAATTCAACCACTCAGCTGTGAGGAAGACATGAAAATTATTTAGGAAACACATCAGCCTATTCCACCACATTGGTCATGTATTTGTGAATAATACATTCTTTATAATAATTTCATTCACATTGATATTCTTTTTAATAGGTAAATAATATCAATTTCTGGGATGATGGTTCTAAAAAATATTAATCCTCCTCTTTGCCCTTATAAAAAATCAATGGAAAATTAGAGGTACTAGGAGTGATTTATTTATCAATAAACTTTATATTGGATATATATAGGTAAATCCAATACATGAACCCAAATTCATAAAAATTATCTAATTGCAGTACAAAAAGATTTTTTGTGAATTTTATGCACCATATTTTTATAGGGAATGAGTTATACACCATCGATGTAATAATTTCTCTATTTTCTGTTTTCACCAACAACTCTACATCAATGATCAGTGTTGGTGTATGAGTTTTTGTACTCAAATTTCATGATTTGAAGTAATTAATAGAACTAGAATGAAAAAAATAAATTTTATATTCTTTAATGAATAAAATTATACACTTTACCATATCATTATCTAGATCCACCTCATCTGTTATGACAAAAAATATTATCCTTGAGGTCTTGGAGGTTGTTGGTTGTCTATGAAAACTCGTTTATTGTTGTATTGGTTTCCAATTTGATATGTAAGTTGCATTTGAATCAATGAACATTTCGCTGAGTGTTTACTATAGAATTTCTTTACCCCGTTGCATTAGTGGTTTTCTTTTATCAGTAATCATTGTCAAGGTTCCCCTCTATCCTTCACCTAACAAATTTCCCTGTCCCCCATAGGAAATTTCTAATGTGATTCTTTTATTCCCATTGAAATGTGGGATGTTGAAATTTATTGGCACCATTTATTTTCTCCATCCAAATTCTAGAAATATACTCCTTTTCAAACTTCATACCCCCATGATACCTTTGAGATTCATTGATGTTAATTTTGGCATTGAGGTAGCCTCAAAATATTTCCTCATAACTATCAATGTAATGAATCGCTAGAAATTGGCACCATTCAATGAATTTTTACTATAGAGTAATGAAATATGTTTCATTTATAAATTAAAGAGAGTGTGTAAAATATTTACCAAAAATAATATTCCAAAATACCTTCCTCCCCATCAAATTGATATCATTTCAAATCCACTTATTCTTTATCAGCTTCCTCCATGTATCAACATCTCCTTTTATACGATGAATAACACATAGAAGATTCTCTTGTTTGGAATATTGAAGGAGGGATACAACCTTCTCAATGGAGTTTATCCATTGTTCCGTAATTAATGGATCACATGATACATTGAAATTCAATGGTCATTTTTTACATAAAGGATGAAATTTAAAAATGTTATATCTTAGCGGGGATTTGGATACTCCCTTTTATCATGGTTTCTATTCAGAACCAGACTAAGGTAAGTGAGTATCATTATAAAATTTCTGATTACCACTCCCATCTGGTTGGTTATCTCATTAGGGTAGTCATCAGATTTCACTTCAGATGGGTTTTAATGACTAACTCATATTATCATACATTTAATAGAAACAATTGAAATATGGGATGATTATTTTTAAACAATTTGGTAATATAAATTGTGAATCTAGTGAAATTAAATGTATAACTTATAAATTTTATTAATTTGCAAAGCATATGAATTAATAGGCATCAGTATATGTTATCCATGATCAGTTTCATAACAATTATTAACATAGTAACTTTTTCCCTTAATATTATGTTATAATGATCTTGTGATTTTACCAAATAATATACTCTGGGAGTCACAATCCTGGTGTATAGTAAGGTATGTTGTGGTGTTCCTGGTTATGCCGACTTATGTCAGACACACATTTTTAGAGTTACTATCCCTATGTACATATATTCCAAGACTACTTCTATTTACATTCTATAGACATTGGGATAATTTCATGATATTCCACTTACTATATACTTACCAAAATTTACATTTATTTTCTTATGAATATTTTCATTTCTAATTCTTTTTTCTAGTGTTTTCTAATCATAATGAAAAATGTAAATAAACATTTCTTTTGATATGTATTATAAAAATATTCTCCTTATATCACTATATTACATGATTTATTAAATAAAATTACACATAATACAACATGAAAGACTAATAAGTCTAGTATATTTGGTAATTAGGTACATAAATATCAATTTAAAATAGGAAAACATTGTCTTTATTGAAAAATTCTTTAACATGATCGCACATAAAAATACATGGGATAACCTGGGGAAATACATATGAAATGGGTGAGCTATAAATCCTAGTATGGGAATATGTATGAAATAAGGTAAAAAAATTTAGGGTATAGTCATATCAATGAGTAATAAAAGAATCCTGAATAATAAGGAAGGATATAACATGATAATCATAACATGGGAGATGTGCCAAAAACATACAACACTTCATCATAAATATAGGTCGAGGATAACTATCGAAAAATAATGACAGAAAAAGTACCATAATGATATTAGGTTAAATCCATATTCAAACATTATTTATCATGAGACGATACGTTACCAAATTCTTTGGAGCGCTATATAATTCGGAGTGTACCCGGCAATGCTTATTCATTCTAATGCTTAAGTGTGTCACATAGATCATACAAAATGGATTCATTCATCATCATATTTTATTTTATGGTCCAATAAAATGAAATAAATACATGTTAATATAATTTAAGATTATTTTAAGTGTATAAATGTGAAAAACATTGAGAGAAAATAGGTATGGTATTCACTATACAACTGTTTTATCACTGAAAATGATAGTGAAATTTCGATAGTATAACTAGGTCACTTAAAAAATAATTAAATGGGTTGATGAGGGAAAAATGGTAAATTAATAATTTTTAAATAGTATGTAATTTAATGGGGATATCAAATACCATATCCTAGTATCGGTTAATGATGATAAAATATATATGGTAAAGATGATACATGAATAAAATGAGAATGTTAAAGACCCCTTAATTAAGTGTGTGATTCAAAATGATTTGGAAGATCTTGTTGAGGTCATAAATGAACCTTAAGAGGAATCTAGAGAGGGGAGGACGTAGTATTAACATCCTCTAATTATTTTCAATGAACTGAAGTGGGATCTTCACTGGTTGTATACATAAAATGAGTGGGGATATCTTTAATATTTTTCAAACATAGGATTTGAAATCTATATGATAAAATAAGTAATACAAAAAACCATACCATGATTTTCCCATTTTTTTCAAATTGTATTGTAGGAAATTTTTTTATTTGGCCATGGGAAAAACATCATTATATAATATCCTGGCTTTTCTGGAGTTTAGTAATACTCAAGAGAAATGATTTTAAAACCTTAAAATATATTATTGGTTTTAGAGGATTCATAATGGATTTATAAAATTAATCATGAAAACATTAAATATCCTTATATAAAATGGAAAACATATATATTTTCATGGATTCCATTTTTATTTTTTATTATATATGTTTTATGTCATTATATTGTAATTGTATGTGTCATATATTTATACAGTATTTAATTTTCTCCTTAAAATTTGATTGTGTCACAAAATTTATGAAATATTAACCATTGGGTAGTATCAATATTTTTATTTTAAAAAATATTAATTTTTTATATATATGTATCAAAATAAATGATTTTTATCTTTTAAATAATTATATTGACATTTATTATGAAATTCATGTTTTTTGACAATAAAAGTTTTTTCACACTTATAAAAATTATATTTGGATTCATAAAAATTATATGATCATTTATATTTGAAATAAATTAGTTAATATTAATATTTCATTATTATATTATTTATTTCATAAATACAATAATTTATAAAAATAAATTCTTTAAATGAATTTAAATAATAATGAAATATGTAATTTTTGTATTATGTTATCACAATCAAAATAATTTTTAAAGTAACAGTAATAGAAAACAATATGATCATTATTTTATAAAAAATAATGTTTTTACTAATATTATTAGGGACACGGTTCTTATAACATTAATACACCTAAAAATTAACTAAGGGAATCATTCACAGCTGTGATACTATCATGTAGTGGTTTGACGAACATTGTTTGGCCCATGATCTTGATGATCTTGAAATTCTCCCATTAACTGTTTCTCTCATGTATAAGTTGTTGGATATCAACATGTCCTTGGTCAAGGGAAAATTCTAGAGATTTTACCTCCCTCAAACGCATCGATTAATGAGCTTAATAGGGTATGGTCCTACTCGTTCAAGTTATCATTACCTTTTTATTTTTTAATTAGATTTTCTAAAACACTATATGTATAATAATAACATGATCAACATATAATGACTATATTATCAAAGATAATGATTCTTAAAATTAATTTATATGTGATTGGATAAAGTAAGACCCAATAAGAGGACGTGTTTTCAAAAAGATTATTATGTAATAAAGAAATTAATTAAATCAAAAGGGGAATTTTATTTATAACATTGCAGTTCATTACAACCAACAGCTCTACCTTGATGATAAATGATGATAATGTCTATGTAAAACTTCATCAACCATATATAGTTTCATAAACACATCCCCAACAGTAATAGGAAGATACCTACACCTTAAATAGTCTTTCGTAGCTCATAAAAAGAGTCGAGGGTGGTTTTTAATTATTGGAAGCTGAAATATATTTCCCATAATTCAAAAAAAAAATGTGGTTATAATCATTTTAATGTTTCAAAATAATTTTTTATTATGTAAATTAATTAGTTCATTGATTCAAAATTTATATTATACCATGTGGATTACAAGGTAGTCTCAATTCACTCGTATTAATTGTTCGAAAATAATAAATTATTATAGATCTAACAATGATATAAATCACATTCATAACAATGGTTATTACATTGGGAAAATATTATAGTATGATATACCCATTATCCAAAAAAAGAAGATTCAATTTATTTAAATAAGTGAATATGGGAAAAATGTTTTCAAATGAACATTAATTAATTGGGGAGTAGTAAACATGTCAATGAAGAAAATACATATGATAATGATAAAAAATTATCACATGTCAGGTTGTTCTTTTTAATTTCAATGATTAAATATATATGCCACCTAAACAAAGTTGATTATGTCATTGGTTAAATATTTGAATGGTTTTACGGGATAACATTATACATGGAGTAATGTGAAAATAAAGAAATATTATCATAGGAATACGAAATTATATATGGCTATAGAATGGGTTTATAAGTGAGTTTTATAAATTTCCCTTCCAACTACTTTTCCTTCCATGTTCTAGAGTGAGAAATAAGGGAGGAGAATAATAATGTCTTAACTTTCCTTTTTTAATTCATCATGTGTTCTTCTATATAGAATTCAGGAATCATAAAGTGTTATATTATTAATTAATAAAATTTATAAAATGAGAATAAATAAACTAGTATATTTTTTTGGACTATATGAAGATAATATTTAGTGTCTCTTTCTTGGATCCTTCAATATAGCTATTAATGTGTTGTGTATATGAGGAACACACAAATGGATGAGGGATCCTTTAGTTTATCATATGATATATTTTTTTTATAATAAATTAAATTTATTTCAAATAAAAAGATAATTATAATATCCATTTTTTATAATACATGTCTTTTATTGTATACAATGATGGATTTGGTACCCCAGAAATAAAAAAATTTATACCTTCAATCATGATAATATTAACAAATATTATATCACATGTTGATTTTTCTGTTATGTAACATTAAAGTCACAATGTAACTAAGCTATTATTCATAATAAATGTCTATAAAATCTCATACTATAATTATAATAATTAAATTATTTGAAAATAATGATAAACATATGTCATATGGTAAAGATAACATATTCCCTATAAGACACATTTGTGTTTCACCTCCACATATTATGGTGTTTCTATGGTCATAAACTCAACTATATTTCTAATGTTTTTATTTAAGATTGATTTTTATTGAATTAAATGTAATTTTATTAAATTGAATAAAAAAATTACCTTTACTACTTGATTAAGGCATGGAATATCAATCATAAGGATTAAATTCTATATAAGTCTCAAAGTGGGTCCAAAGAACTTTTTGGAGTGAATTGAAGGCAGATCTTTATAATGGTGTGAATTTGAAAAAAACACTAAGTAATGAGTGTTGTGAACTGGCTACCATGTGACATGGTGACATTACACCATCAGTGAAAAAGAACCATCGTCTACCTAGTAGAGGAGGATGGTCTAGTTGGTACCTTTTCTAGTTACGATGGTTTATATCTAAATACCACTATCTAACTATTTTCTAGTAGCTTCTATCTTGTGGAGTATCTCCAGCTGTACTAGACTACATAAATCCCATCGGTTACCTAATATAATATTCAAGGAACCATGTGGCATTAATAAGTGTATTGTTGGGTCACATTTTTTATGGTCAAAATGATATTATTGTGGATCAATCCATGTTCAATGTTCCAAGGGAATACCAGAAAACTCCTCATCCATTTAAATAATAAAAATAAAATAAAATAGCTTCATGTTGACTAGATTTGTGATTATGTTTCACATCAATATGCTCTCAAGATCTATTCAATAGAATATCTCTAAAATTATTATCTCATCTCAAGAGACAAACATAAAGTTCTAAATTATTCAAAGGCCCTATAACATTTATCTCAAATATCTTAATCAGTGACTATATATAATTCCATAAAATAGATATTTAAGTTCATGAAAATGGAATTCTTAATATAACCAACAGTTTCCTCAACCTCCAATAAATAATGGTTCACACTCTACCAAAGTGTGGTATGGGTCACCAGGATACCAATGATGTTATTGAGGGTGATAATAATAAATAACTATAATGTAATAGATCTTGGTCACCATTAAGTCCGAGGGATTTAAATTTTATACCGCTCTTCTTAGGTGATGGATACGTCAGTGCTCACATCAATATTTTTTCCAATCACTTTATCAATTATATTTTCTTATATTTACTTTATTCATTGCATCAATTTTCCTTGACTTGCATAAATTCATAATTTTGATCTGATTAATTTTTTTCATTGATGAAATTTAAATTATATTTATATACTCAAATCAGTGTTATCGACTTTTGTGAAACCGTCTTAATTAATTATTAATTATTAATTATATATTTTTTAAATGAGAAATTCATCGCACCCCTCATGCCATAATTTTTGACCAAAAATTGGTATCAAATAGAGACATTGTGTTTCTATCAAAACCCCTTGTTTTTTATTTATTTTGATTTTTAAAATTTTGTTTTTAAATATTTTATTAATTTCAATGTTCTTTTTTATTATGGCACATAATTCCAATCTAGGTGGACCAATTTTTTATGGAACTGACAATTCATATGGGAAGAATCCTATATCATCCTTATTTAGTAGTATTTATAAAATGTTATGAAAATTTATAATGTATGAGTATGTTCCAACTAAATAATATAAGAAAAACAAATACAAAATGTATTAATAATTTTGAAATAAATAACATACTAAATCAAGATAAAATGGAATGTCGATAAGGGGTCCAACAAAACCAAAGATGGCATGAATAACTTCCCAATCAATGAAACTAACTATGAAAACCATGGTGTCATTGTTATTGAATATGATATTATTACTGGGAACATCTTAAACCACTTACAATATAATAACTTTAATAAGTGATATATAAAATAAAATAAAAAGGAAAAACTATTGGTGACATACAAGTGAGGTGAAAATAATGGTATCATTATATTAGAGTTCCCCATATATATAAAAACTCTAAATGTAAAAAATGTAAAATGTACTATAAACTCTCAATTTGGAGTTCCATAGATGATTATTTTAATTAATTTTAATCATCATCATCTTGTAAGTGAGGCCATGAATTCTTATTGGAGCATTGATAAGACTAATTTATATATATACATTTTTCTTTCAATTATTTATATTTATTCATCAAATAACATAATAATGAATAGGTATGTATGAAATTTTGTAGGAAAAATAGATTCATATGTTTCTAAGAATAAAATAGTAGAAATGGTGAAAAACAAGAGAAGTACACATCATGATATTCATACACACTTTGTGAACCTGAAGATCAAAACATGCCCCAAGTTGTAAAGACAAGCCATACCCATGCCATGATGCTTGAATGAAAAAGCCAATACACATCATGAATGAACCACTCACATCAAGATTCCAGTCAAATCCCCAGATAATAAATCACTACAGAATCCTTTCACAAATAAGATATAGAAAAGGTTCATGTCATGAATGAACCTCTCATGCCATGTACCAAGTCAAACCTCTTAAATTCGTGATAGACCTGTGCACTACACTGGAATCCAAAATCCATGGAAACTGGTGAAGATCAAGGTTACATGTCATGAACCTATGGTACACATTATGAAGAAATATTCCTATATAAGTAGCGGAGCGACAGTGAATTTGATAGAATTCCATATGTTTTTCTGTTATCCATTTCAGCTCCTTTACGAATTCTTTCTCCCTTTCCCCTCTAAAACTCTCAAACTCTTTGTATTAGTTTATTCTTATCAATACATGTGTCATGGAGCCTTCATTCTTCAATGCATTCAAACCCATCCATCAGGTTAGTTAGCAATTTCCATTTCTATTTATCAGGTAATTCTTTGATTTATAATTGTGATTTTCTTTGTGCGTATTTGTTTTAAATACCATTCCCAAACATTTTCATGATCGTTATTCCATTAATCAATACACCAAGGGTGTTTTTTCCATCTATTTAATTGTGGACTTCTCCTCCTGGAGTAGATAAATTTCTTAGGGGATGGGATGCAGTAATGTATCTTCATAATTGAATATACCTTACAATCTTATCATGGAAAGACTAATTGAATTAGTAACTAAGATATGATCCCCCGATCTATCCCATTGGGTCGAACGTTCAAGACCACGATATGTAAAAACAAACAACCCTGTCCTAATTGGATTATACTATGATATGTCCACTAGCTTAGGAAACATTTTTCATTAAATAATCCAACCAAAATTTACATTATCTGCCACTATCTCCCAACCACAAAATAGCTACATCCTATGTTGAACTAGGATTCTACATCAAAAGAAAAATAAGGATCCATATTTTCTTTATAGACTAAGATATAGGATCTTGTAGAGGTTATAATTAATGTCCATACATCAATCAGATACATGACTCGATCCCCACCCCTCATTCATCATTTAGTGTCATCCCAAATATATAACATAGATCAAACTCTCAAACAAGGACTTCTAGAATGTACTCCCTTACAGGTTTAGGAAACAGATTTCTGCAAAGTTAAAATGATAGTCTCTCTATGGATTCGACCACGTACTTCCACTGCACCATGTCTCTGTAGTTAGTAAATTTTTTGGGACCAAATATAAATTCAAAATTTGATAATCGCTGGAGGAAGTAACGATATCACCATGTGAGAGCCATCAAACATGTTGATGAAGAAATCGAGGATAGAAATACCATTCCGATTAATTAATATTTTTCTACTTATCATCATTATTCTTCTCATTCTTTTCACTCATCTTCTTTAGCTTTCTCTTGTAGTTAAATTTATTATGAAGAATTTAGATATTTCAAAAAATAAACATGAAAATGTTTATGATCAATTTGATTATCTTTATTTATAACTATACTAACTTTCTTTGTGGTAATGTAAAATTTTTCAATAGCTGAATAATAAAAAATCAATTATCTATCGAAAAAATATTAGTTAGTAATTTTTTTAACACGATTGAAGAAAATGTGAAATATTGAAGAAAAAAATCATTACACCAATCCTCTAATAATTCAAAATGAAAAACTTCTAGAAAAATCCATATTTAGAATCGTTACTGGGATAACATAATCAAAATGAATTTTGTGTGGGTATCAAAATCAAAAATCATTTTATTTTGTTGGAGAAGTTTCTTATAAGGAAAACCTAGTAGGCATAATAGTACCTCAATAGTTTTTTCATAAGACATCTGTGTGGAGACCTAACTGAATTAAATTAAATTAATAAATATATAATAGATCATGTCCCTTTTGATGATATTTTAATTTTTATGTTAATCAGTGAAGGTAATATCAATATTTACACTCAACCATTAAAAAATTTATTCTATTCACGAAAGGCCGGAAGAAAAATTTATTAATCATTATTCAATTGTATGATTTACAATTTAAAATTGAATTAAAAAATATTTTATGATATGATGTTAATTTAAATGGAAAACATTTATTTATCACTTCCTAATTTAAATAATTTTTATAAAATTAATATTAAATATCTTGAATTAAAAAAATGTGTTTTAATTCATAAGTTATTGATTGATGGATTTGGTACATACACCTTGGTAATTTTAGAACCCACACTCGTGTTAAGAAGATAGTTACCAACTACTATTAGAACATAAAAATTTTCATTCTAATGATGACAGGGTTTTTGAATGATACCACCTGTATAGAAAAATATCAACTTTTAAACAGAAAAATATATTTCCCCTTTAAAAATTCTTCAATTAATTTATCTTTTCATTTTAAATCCAAATCAAATTTAAAATATAGGAGTAAAATAAAATACTCTTTTAATTGATGATGACATTACATGATTCATAGGGTATTATTTCATAACTCATAAATGTGAAGCCTTCAAAACCTTCATCATGTTTAAAAAATGACAAGTTATTAAAATTAATTGAATTTATAGTGATAATGGTAGAAGATTATATTATAAGTAATTTAATTATTTTTTTATTCTAAAGTCTATAATAATTATTTTCCGAGTCCCCAAACCCCTTATCAAATGGGAATGAAAAGAGGAAAAACAAAAAAACCTAATAAATTTATTGAATTATTTTAATTGAATTTTATATTATGAAAAACTTTTGTGCTGAGGATGGGAACAATGTATATTTTATCATTAAATGAATTCTATTTTTTTATTTTTATATGAAAAATATTTATGAAATTTGGTTTAATATATAAAATAAACTGGGCTTTTTTAATTTTTTTCTAATATTTTAATTTATACACAAAATAAAATCATCAAAAATATGAATCTTAATTAGATGAATGATTCATTAATTTGTAATCCAACTCAATAAAATATTACTATGTCTTTATAAAATGATACAATATAGTGGAAGAATCAATACATGTTATTTTTTTGGAAAAAATATTTATATCCAATTTGTCAATTTTTTATGATTTTACATTAAATTATCATTTAAAATATTAAAATTTTAATAAGAATAATAATTTAATTCAAATTAATTACCTAAAGTTTTTAAAAAAATCGTGAGGCCATCCCATGGAAAATGACCTTAAGGATTTACCTATAGAAAATCATACCCATAGATCAGTCCAAAATGAGGATGGGAACCTAGACTTTTTCTCCCACTATGGTCCCAAAAACCTAAATGAATACATTTTACATAAATTAAGGGTTCCTTATATGAAATAGTAATATAATCAATTAATTTAAAAACTTTAATGGGATATCTTGGATAGAAATCAAAAATCAATTTAGTGGAACAAAATTGTGTTTTCAAAATAAACAACCTGGTTAAAGTAATATTAAAATAAAATAATCTAATTTAAATTAATAATGTTGTAATCAATAATAATTATTCATCTATAGTGAAACCATTAATGGAATCAATTTATTTTAATTCATTAGTATCTTAATGGAATTTATGTCTTATATGAATTTCATTCCCTTCACATGAATGTAAAATTATCTTTATAAGTTGTTTTATTTTTGAAAATAGTTTTTGGAATAAAAACCTGGATTTGGAAATTCTCTTTTTTCCAAATTCTATTTTAAATTATACCAAACCAATTTATGGATAAAAAAATTACCCTTTATATTGGCATGATCATCCCTCAAATTATATTTTTATATCTATTTTAAATGGGAAATGATGATTCAATTATATTTTTAATACACAAATAATATTAGCCTTCATTAATTCAAATTTATTTTGTTGATGTGATTTTTTCCTCTACCAATGAAAATATCAGTTTTAAATTTCATTATTTAATGAAAAAAATTGAGATTTATCGGTGATCTAAATTGATTTAAATGTTTCCAATGTTCTAATAATTAAGAGGAAATATTTTAAAACAATTAAAATTACACTAAGGGTATTCAATAATTATTTAATATAGGTCATTATTAAGATAAAATCACCCTCCCGAGTACATATTTTAACATAAAATTGGATGAAGATGCTAAAATGTGTTATAAAAATAAATTAAATATGTATGATTAGTAATCTAAACTACCTTACAATGACTTGTCCTATTATCAGGTTCAATTTTTTTATTATGCTCATTTTCAAATTAATACAAAGGAATATCATATAAATTATCGCAAAATTATTTTTTATTATTTTAATTGATGAAAAGTATTTGTTTTTTTCACCAAACAAATTAATTAAAAAAAATTTATGATGATTTCAGTGCATGTGAACCAGATGGAAAAAGTTCAACTGGGACTCTCTAGCAACTAATAAAATCCCCCATCTTTCTAGTTCTTATTAATATAATTAAATTGAATATTATATGGTGGAAGGGTAGTATATATCCAATCGGATTTATTATGCTCAAATTCTACGGGTGAAACACACTCTCCCAGAATTTGGGCTAGCATTCGACTTACATCTAGACATTGATCCTTATGAAATCAATACTGATGAATAAGAAATGATTCACTTGTGACATTATTCATTTATCTATGGATATATTTAGTTCTATTTGAATAATACTTTTATAAAAATTTAAAACATTTTTTTAAATCTATATTTTATTTCATTATTTATATGTCTTTGATATGATCCATTATATGAATTATGTTATCATTTTCAAGTTATCCATATCACAAAAATTCTGAAATTTTATTTATGAGATATATTTTCATAATTAATTAATTAATTATTATAAAAATTATTTTATTATTTTAAAATGTTAAAATCATATTTCCAAAATAATAAAATATTTTTATTTTTTTTTATTTTTTTAATTACAGTTTCCAATATTTAATTTCATTTAAATTAATATAATTAATTAATTATTTACTATTTTTATCAAAAATTAGTTTTTATCTCTCTTAAATAATATTAATGATGATTAAAAATAGTTTAATATATATTTTTCTCTAACTTTTATCTTGTTGTTTAGTTTTATAAAACATAGAAGTGGACAATTATTTTCAAATTACTATGTCACATTAAGGGACTAACCCCTTAAATCGCTTTCAAAGTAGAAATACCTTATTAACGGAAAACAAATTCTTTTATATGCATTAAATAATTTATGCACTATTTTTAATTATATTATTTTCTGTTATTTTCTGATTATTTATTTTTTTTCTTATCTTAAATCATCTCCCCATTTCCCCTTTGATACTTTTTTTTATTTTTTTAAATTAAAACATTCTCTATAGAATAATCATATTATTTGGAGGAATTTGGATGCTTGTAAATATTTGTAAAATTTTATTATTTATTATTTTATTGTTTATTTTCATCCCCCAATATATTCATAATAATTATACTCTTTAGGTAGTTATTTATGTTATGGTGCTTTTTCATATAATGTTCTTCTAATTTTTTTTGATTTATTAATTTTCCCTTTAATTTTTTTATATAGAATACTTATGTTTACAATACTTGTTTATATATTTATTTTTTATGTTATTCCATCTTTTATAATCATAAAGTGGTATAAATTTCTTAAAAATTATGGGGAAATTTTATTAAAAGAATATTTTTATAAGGTGGAGGTTCTTGAAATTATTTATTTATTTATTTTTTTATTATTCAATATCTCATATTAATATTTTTCAAAAATGGGGTGCTTTTTAAAATCTATTATATTTATTATTAGTAGTTTTTAAAATCTTGATTTATTAGAAAACCTATTTAGCTGGTTAAAAAACAATTTTAATCTCTTTAATTTCTTCCTTATCTCTTTTTCTCTGGATCCAATCTTAATTTAACATCATGTTATGAGTTTTTGATAAAAAAGGTGGGCGTTTTTTTAATTCTCTATGTCATTGTGTTTTTATGATAAAAACAATTACATTTATATTAAATGTTTTCATTTATTTGAGTATTAGGTTTTTATTTTGATTTAATCTGATGGTATTACATTGAATAATCATGTTTTTAAGCCTTGAAAGGGGCTTGAAAATATATTTATTTAGTCTTAATGTCATTATAAATAACATATAATATCCATAGTTGGTATTAGAGTAGAGTGTATGAGGGTCTATATGAAGGTGTGTTAGTGAAGATAGAATCAGTAACCCGATATATTACACCGGCTACCCAATGACATGGTGAAAGTAGGATAAAAGTGCATATGCTCCACTTGATACCTAATTGAGGAGAAAAATCTAGTACATGGATTTTATAGTGGAAATGGATCACATATAATGGTCAATTTCTTGCAGTTGGGTAGTAGTGGGTCACTACTGGTTGATCACAAATATCGCACTAGGATAGGTACCCCACCAGCTACCTAGTGTAGGTTACTAGGTACCTGGTGGAATCAATAAGTATCCAACACATTAGAATTAATCATTTTGAAAAAAAAAACAATTATGGTGGTTGGTTCCTTGTTAATATTACCAGTTAATTAATGATGATTCATAATCATTTTAATGACTAGAAATTGTCTCCACATGAAACTTAATGACACACCCAGGATTATAGATTTTATCAATGATCTCTCAAATTTACAACAATGTTGAGGATCTAATACTATCAACTACTCTTAAGAGGTAACATTAAATTTATAAATTTGAGAAAATATCTACAAAATTTTATCTCAAATTTCTTAATCATCTATTATACATCCTTCCATCAAATATTGTTGTGAGGGGAGTTTTATGGGTTTTCAATTAAAACCCATTTTCCCAATCCTCAATTCACAAATATTTCAAACACTGAAGAATCTTGGGATTATTCACATGGATATTTAAGATGGCCAATTAGGTCACCATAAGCCAAACCTTTTAGAGGAATGTTCTTGGTTGGCATTGAGAAAAAATGGATTTATAAAGTAGAACACTCAATTCAAAATTTAGAGACACTGGGATTACAACAATAATTATCCTATCTACAAATAAATTTTGTTTTTATAATATTTTTTTGGATGGAATCATTTTATATCAATTAATATAGTTATATAATATTTAATCAATTGTTTACATATTTTAATTACATTAACATTATTGTTACATAATCGAAAAAATGATAACAACTATTTCATAATTTATTAATCAACTTATTAATCATTTACCCAATAAATATTTATAAGGGCAATTTACCCCCTATTGACATAATTTCAGAATGGAAATATGATGTCCTATTATCCAGTATTGGTGGTTGATAATAAATTTATAAATCTTATCATGAAGCCCAAAATACGCAATATTAATATACGAGGTTTTAAGGATAAAACCAAAAATAGGAATTCCATACGTTATTAGTTTTATTCAAATTATTATATATGAATATATATATTGGTTTTATACAAGAAAAAATTATTAATACATATAAGGGTCCATGAATTTGAACAGTTGCATAAAAACTGCGATGACATATACTCATAGAAAATTATAATACCTTGGTTTTTAGAGAAGTGATACAAAATAAATTTAATAATTTAACAAAATATTATCCCTTTTAATTTTATTTAAATATATATATCTATGAAGCATTAATTGGAATGGAAGTATCTTGTTAAATCCATGTTCAATGAAGCTCAATGAATAGTTCAATTTAGAGAGTTTATGAAAGAAAGAACATGTATATATGATGATGACTTAGGATTTTATCATGGTTGATGAGATATTATTACATATGGATTATATTACATTATATAGATCATTGAAATGTTATTTCAGTCGTGAAAATAACATAATTTTCAATGAAAATCTTAATGTGTTGTTAGATGTTGATCTTGGAATTTAGATATGTTCACATAATGACACTATGAAATAGGCCTTCAGGGTCACACATAGAGTATGAATAATTTAATTCAATTCAAATGAATTTATTATTAAGAATAAATATTACCCTCAACGGTGGAATAATAGTTATTCATATAATGTTAATAAAATAAATTTAATCATCATATATTGGTTTTATGAATATTTGAGTAGGATATTTTATCTTTTTTTTATTAATAACATTATAATAATAAAATATATATATTTTCCCTAGATTATTAAATTATTAAATATATACATATATTTAGTAAAATGAATATCAATATAATTATTTATTAGTGAGTGTAGTGAATATAATATTTATTTATTAGATTAATATCATATTTTTAAATTAAGATAATATTTTTCAATGTTTGATAAATACAAGTAGGATTGATTGGATGAGTTTAGTGTCTGGGGAAAATAATATATCATATTTAATAACATTTCAATAATTTTTAATTTATTTATTTAACAAAATAGATATTAATATGTGTATTATATGTGATACAATTAATATAAAAATAAAATTGTTAGATATATAAATATATTAGAAGAAACATTTTGACAATGGTCCTAAATATAATTATTAGAGATTATCCCAAAGTATATAATATTTTTATGTCATTTTAGACTGATGATTTTTTTGTGAATAATGATGAGACACTATAATTATATTGTGAACTGAATATACCACAATATTCCCACAATTGTAAGAAATAGAGTGTGAATGAGATAAAACACTCATTAAAATCAGTGTCCAATTACACGAATCATTAGGCTCCTCGGTTATTGAACCTAAAATACCATGAGTGTTGTTTAGAGATCCATTAAGAACATGTCAATAAATATATAGGAGTCCACAGGTGGATTATCTACAACAATAATGACACGAATGTTGTTTCTTCAGAATAAATCATATAGAATTATTTAATTTGAGGGAATTGTTATTTTTATTTATTATATAATATATTTTGATGGCACTCTATTTTAATATTAAGAGATATTGCTAATAAAATTTATCAAACAATATCTATTGAAAGAAAAAAACTATTATTGCGATCTATAACACCATTTCTGCTAAACCTCTAAACCTTCAACTAGCATTAAAAAGATTATATTATAATTTTTTTATTTTTAATTGTTTGATCAGAATATTTTATTTAATGGTTAGTTTCCATTTTTGGTTTTCCCTTATTTCAAAAGTATTAATAACATGTTTATTTAATTTCAAATGAACTTGAACAGTCAAAGACAATATGATGAATTCTTGAAGATCTCATTCATGGGTTCTCTATTGGATATCCATATGACCATGATGCACAACATGTAATAGAGAATTACAAACCATGTACCATCTATCCAAAATAAACGTCACATGTCGCATCAATCATGGAATTCCATGTTGGTTAATATGAAATTTTATTACAAACAACATATTGGACACCTTCTAGGATAGGTAATGAAATGTGTTATATGACTTGTATCTATAGTACCCGCAATGTAACCTAATATACCATTGAATCAGTGTAAATCAGGGAATCTATATGATTATAGACTATGTGTTACTACCCTCCACATATTTAGTGCAACATGAGTAAAATATAAGGACATGAATTTCATGTAACTCATGATTACTGATGTGTGATACACATTGGAAATTCTAGCATATTGTTCTAGTGTCCAAAAATGTATTACATAACATGAAGTTGAATTTATATTCCATTTAACATGTTCTAAATACTGAAAGGTATATGGTTTGATAGTCATGTAGTGTGATTCAATACATGGATAATTAAATTAATACAAAAACTATATGGTGTGTATATGAATGTACACTCTATGTTTCATGTGTCACTCTAAACCCAGACGGTTCATAGTGTATTCAAAATTTTAATATGGAGATAAATGCTTAATAATTATTATCCATGTCATTATGTTACATTTGAATATATAATGAGGTTGTAAATGAAATATACTTCATATTTATTTCTGGTGGTACATTCTGTGTATATCTATGGTGCATCACGTTGTAACGCCCCGACCCTAGATACCCAGAGTTGGTGCATTACTTCGTAACATTGGCATGATCACAAAAGATCAAGTCTCAAAAGAACGATTAGCTTAGTAGCCTTGGAACACTAGATACATTCATACGTTTTACATTACATCATAATGTAATACAAAAATATAAAAACATCTTGTCTTCATATCCCCTCATACTATCCCTACAGGTAATTCATAATATACTTCTTCACATCCTGGAAAAATTCAAACATTGGAAGGGGTGAGCTCAGATGCTCAGTAAGGATAACAATATAGCGGAAGCTTTTATAAATAAACATAAACATTTAAGGCAATGTATAACTAAAAAAAAGCCTTTTAAACTTGATCTTCAACATAATATAGCAAAAGTAAAATGAGATAATGACATTTACTTATTCACATGGATATTCTACTGGTCGAATAATCACATGTAATATCAATAACCACTTTCATAATGATGGAATGCATAATGCCAGACTATCATAACCACGTAGCCAAGGCCTCGTTCCAAGACCACAAATAAGATTTTTTCAAGGCCTCGTTCCAAGACACTAGTTTGTCTCATGAGACCTACCGATGCATTGAGGAGCTATAGCGGGCTCCACCCGTCACTTATTAAGTCCAATGCATTCCTCATATGAACAGGTTTAAACATATCATAAACCATAACATAATCATAACACATAAAACGTGGATAAGGAAAACATAACATTTCCACATTTCAATCACAAGATATCAATACAATACATGGATATAATAAAAGCACTTTCAAAACCATTTTCAATACAAAAATAAAAGAAAGTTAAAACTTTGTATTTATTTTTCATTTAAAAAGTTATGGCTCGTAGAGGAAGCCGAAACTCAAATAATGGTAACGATGGAAAAGAAGTCGTTGTCGCCGCATACGTACGACAAAAACATTCCCTTTTTTTGTTTAGTAAAACGCTTCGTATAAAAAAATATTCCTTTTGGATAAACGTAAAAGTCAAAGGGGCATATACACCGTATAAAAGAAGGTTTTGTATAAAACAAAATATGCTTCAATGAAAGGAGATTGAGACGAAGTCCCATAAAAATATAATTTTTAAAACAAAATAGATATATTACGTGTATTCACTATAAGTACACAAAAATAAAGTAAAAATACAAGATATGACATAATAATATCATGACATAATTTGAAAGTAGGAGATTAACCCAAAGAATAGAAATTGTGTTAAGAAGTTCCCTTACCTCATGTCCGACTTGACTCGATCGTTCTTTAACCTCCTGAATAATAAACTAGAGTTAATTTATATTTACTTAAGAACCTTTTTCATGTTCATTATTCCTTTTATATCACTTATTACCATGTTATGAACATTATGTAATTATTTAAGTTAATAACGGTCATTTTGTCGATCTTTGGTATTGAGTCAAAAATAAACTTCTTATAATTACAAGTTGTTCATGTGGTGAAATATCCATTATATCCAGAATTATATTCATTATTTAGATATCAAATATATAATATATATCCAGTATATAAATTCATTTATAATATTACATAACATTTAGAGGTAAGAAATGAAATGCACCGTTCCTGGAGACGGTAAGCCGTACGTACGCATGAACGCTACTTTCATTTCTATTTCGCATTTAATCGAATGAAATCATAATAGTATAAATGTTTATTATAATTCCAGTATAATATCATATATAATATCATTTACTCCATCCTTTATACATCCCACATATGGCATTAACGATTCAAATCACTTTGAGGGGGCGGTAGTCCGCACTTCCTTAAATGAAAATATCGCATTTACCCATAATGGAAATCATAAAGTATGCCATAAATGAGAAATACAGAAGCATAAGGAAAACATAAAAATAATATATATATATCATATATGAAAATAGTGTCATCAAAATGGCCACCATTAGAGGTGTTAAAAGAATATTGAACAATCATCGTTTCGTGAGGCAATATTTCGCCACCCACAGAAACAGTATGTTCTTTAATCATTAGACGAAGGTGTGTGTAAGTTTAGCTTGAATAATTCTTATAAAAACATCCTAGTATATTGAGGATACTGGTGTTGTTACAAAAGAAATGAATAAAAAGAGTTTAGGGGGTTGGAGAAGCAAAATAAAACAAAACAACATTAGAGAAGACATTACCTTAAAATCGGGTAACTCTTTTTTGATTTGAGACAAAGGCTTCCTTGGGAAGAATTCTTCCCAAAGGGAGGCTTCTAGGAGTAAGATAGGGAAGTTGGGAGAGTATTTGGGCAGAGGTTGTCCGATCTAAATGGCTTGAAGGTGTGAATAAGGTGGTAGTGGTGGGGGCCTTTTATAAGAGGAGAGGAGGGGTACTCTTGGAAAGTAATGAAATGTTACTTTATTATACAATGGTTTTAGGATTATAAAGGTCCCACACTTATATAATTATAGGATAAGGTGATAAGGGTTCTAAATATACTCATACAATATTCTTTGGACAAGTGTAATGCTTAGATTTTACATTATCCTTCCATTTTATTAAAATCGTTAATTAATGAGGTAATCGCTACATCATCATGGTGTCATAAATAATTTAATTTATTTAATGTATAAAAATCATAAAAAAAGTATAATTATGTATGAAATCTTTTTATATTTCTAATGAATATTTATAGTCAAAAATATGACTTGTATAACCCCATTTAAAAATTGTTTTAGTAAAACAACTTATGTTTTTGACATTTTTATTTTAACTTTAAATAAAAGTTATTTATGTCATTTTCCTAGAAAAGTGGCTCCATGGGGTCCCCAAGTTGACCAATGGATTTTCTTGGTCGGCCATGACACATCAAATAGGGGTAGGACAAGTGTAAATGTATTTTCATATTTTTATAATATCATTTTTACCTTAAATTTCACTAATTACCTTTAACCACGATTAATTAAACTTAAAAGTTACTATTCACCAAAAAAATATTTTAATCCCATTGAACCAAATTTTACATCCTAATGACAACCATGTATGTCGGATTTTTGAAAATCAAATCACAGAAGAGGTAATATTTCATTTAAACGAAAAATCAGTTATTTAACTACCACTTAGTGGTTTCACTATTCATCAAAATTGAAGTTTTTCAGAAAAATGCCAAAATTCACCCTAAGCTATAATTGATATTCTGAATTCAAAAATGATGTCTATTTTACAAAATTCCAAACATATAAGTTTCATTAATTAATTTTATAAGTAATTTCTGTTGTCAGAACAAATAGCGTGTTTTTAAGAAACAATATATATCAAAAGATTGACATTTGTTTATGTCCAATTTCAAAGTGAAATTAATTCTAATGACCACCATTGGATAAAATGGTAAAAATATATTCTAATTATACTCTAAAACCACTCAATAATATAATTTATCACTATAAATTATTTTGATTAAAAAAGTTGTTTTTAATTATTTTTCACTATTCATAAAAAAATGGAAGTTCTCAGAAAATTAAAAAAAATTTAACTTTGGATAATTTCGATATTAAGAATACAAAAATGAAGTCCATTTTGAAATATAACATTTCTATAATTTTAAAAAGTGAGTATTACTATTCATAACGGCTACTTTGATTAGTTGCGGTGTGTTAGAACTCGAAGTTGCGTACAATGCAAGCTATTGCATTATTGATTGAGAAGTGTATCATGGAAGCTTGGGGTGTTATATTCTCCCCTCGTTCAATAAATTGCATCCTCGCAATTTGAAAATTTTCTTTGAAAATAAATGGTTGAAAATAGAAAATACCTTTGTGGAAAACCCACATCGGAAATAAGGTTAATAAAAATATAACATTAAAAGAAAGAAAGAGAAGTACAAAGGTCTCCCGAGATAGCCCATACTAGGATTCTATGAAAATATGGATATGGAAGAAAAAAAACCATCAAGGTTTGATGGAGAGTTGTAGAAAACTGGATTAGGAGAATGTTAACCATAAGAAAATCACAAACTTGTGATTGGTTAAACGGTCATTGAATCCCTAGTTGGAAAAGTTAACCGACAACGTTTTTGTTTTAAGTTACCTTTTATAAAGTTGAGGAATTTATTTAGGATATTTACTAAGAACGTAAGGGAATATACATACTTGTTATGTCTACTTTTATTCTTTAATAAATTTTTACCACAAACCCATCTTTTACTCCAAATGGTAACATAACTAAAAAATATTCTATTTATCATAATTTTATAAGGTTCCAAATATTAACACATACCATTTAGATTAGGAAAAATATTTTGTAACTAGGGACTTCCTGTAGGCTAGTGGTAGGTAATAAAGTCCTGTCGCACTATGGTTGTGGGTTCGATTCCTGCAGCTTTTTCCGACGCGACGGGTTATGCCCCACCCTGCAGGTTGTCCTTTTCCTAAAACTATAGTATTATAATATTCCAAAAATAATCTTCATAAATGTTTTAACCTTAAACAATATTATCCAAAGTTCAACTTAATCCATTCCAACTTTTATAGTTATCCAAAATACCTCTGTCCAGACTTTCTCTAAAAGGTCTCTAAATTCCAAAATCAATTTTATCATCAGATTCCTCAAACAAGGTAAAGTTTCTCTTATTGTCACATACAAAAATATGATTACATTGATCATATTAAAACCTTAATGAAATCAACAAGTACTGCAGTACAATCCTTATATATATATATCACATTATTCTAATAACCAGAATATCATCCATGAGTCCAAAAGCACCAATACATTAATTATTCTGCTTCAACTGTAGTAACAGTATAAGATTGTCCTTGATCCCTTGGCCTTTTCTGAGGTAAGTTTCCCTGACGCTTAGGAAATTCATTTGCATAATGACCCATTTTCCTACAATTGTAGCATTCAACATTGATATCCTCTTTCTTTCCCTTACAATCACGAGCCTGTTGACCTTTTTCTCCACATTTGTAACAAACTCCCATTCCATTTATACAAGTACCAGGGTGATTCTTCCCACAATTATCACATAATGGAAAATCCTTCTTTCCCTTTTTCCATTTATCTGTCTCTTGTTTCACCGTTCTCTTCTTCTCTTTCTTTACTTTGTTGTCATAAGACTTAGAGAATTCCTTTTCTGTCTTGATAGCACATGAGACAATATCTTCGTATGTTGAGAAAGATTGTGATACTAAAGCTCGACGGAGAAATGGTTTCAACCCATCAAATAAACGATCAATCTTACTTCTTGGGTTACGTATATAATCTACTGCATGCCTCGCTAACCTGGTAAAGTTAGCCTCATACTTTGCGACATTCTCATCCTCCCTTTGTCTCAGACTCAGAAATTGCCTTTCCATATCTGCTCGATGGTCATGTGGAAAGTATTTTTCTAAGAAAAGATCTTTGAACTCTATCCATTCCATACTTTATACTTCTTCATCTTCCTTTGTATTTTAAATCAATGACCACCACTGATCGGCATCTCCAGTGAGGCGGTAGACTACCATGACAACCTTCTCCCTTTTACTACTCCCCAAGGCGTGGAATATTTTATCTAAGGAGTTTATCCATTTCTCATCTACTAATGGATTTGTACCCCCATTAAATGTTGGCGGTTTTTTGCCTCATGAAGCGGTCTAACATTGATCCTCCACGTTTCGGATCAGGGTGCTCCATACGAGTAAGGTTATTATTCATAACCTGAGGGAGTTGTCCCAATATGGTAATAATTTGATCAGCACCAGTTGTATCTCTAGATCCACAATAATTATCTTGAGCAGGAGGGAAATCCCTACATGGAGTGCGTGCATCGATACGGTTTCCATTCATTCCACTAGGATCCATTTCTAAACAATGGCATAAATTAGATTAGTTTATGAATCAAAATACACAATTCCATACTTGTAAAATACCTAACATAAATTGAACTATTTATGGATATAATCCATAATTATAAAAAATTTTTCTTTGAGGAAGTATATACTCATAACCCTTCATAGTGGTTTGTAATGAAAACGAGAATTATCCTAAGCATATCCCCCGGGAGTGTCGTAACCAAGAGTGCAGTAAGGCCCATTGTCGTGCACCAGTTCCCATTCGAGTCTAGCTTAAAGCAGTGTTTTTGGGTTTTACCCCTAGGTACATCTATGCCAGAGCCACCTCTACCTGCTCGTATCCACACAGGGATGTATTTCTCGAAAAACTCACAAAATCTCTATAATACCAAAAATCAAATAATTTCTTCTATACTAATCCTCAAAGTCTATCTTTGGGCTATGTGATCTAATCAGAGTTTATCTAAATCTAGCTTCCAAGGTTAGTACTAAACTGCCTCTGATACTAACTGTAACACCCCGACCCCAGCTACCCAGAGTTGGTGAATTACTTCTTAACATTGGCATGATCACAAAAGATCATGTCTCGAAAGATCGATTAGTTTAGTAGCCTTGGAACACTAGATACATTCATAAGTTTTACATTACATCATAAAGTAATACAAAACTACAAAAACATCTTGTCTTTATATCCCCTCATACTATCCCTGTAGGTCAATCATAATATACTTCTTCAAATCTTGGAAAAATTAAAACATTGGAAGGGGTGATCTCAGATGCTCAGTAAGGATAACAATATAGAGGAAGCATTCATAAATAAATATAAACATTTAAGGCAATGTATAACTAAAACAAAAGCCTTTTAAACTTGATCTTCAACAAAATATGGAAAACGTGAAATGAGATAATTCCATTTACTAATTCACATAGATATTCTACTGGTCGAATACTCACATGTAATATCAATAACCACTTTCATAATGATGGAATGCATAATGCCAGACTATCATAACCACGTAGCCAAGGCCTTGTTCCAAGACCACAAATAAGATTTTGTCAAGGCCTCATGCCAAGACACTAGTTTGTCTCATGAGACCTACTGATGCATCGAGGAGCTATAGCGGGCTCCACCTGTCACTTATTAAGTCCAATGCATTCCTTATATGAACAGGTTTAAACATATCATAAACCATAACATAATCATATCACATAAAACGTGCATAAGGGAAACATAAAATTTCCACATTTCAATCACAAGATATCAATACAACACATGGATATAATAAAAAAACTTTCAAAAACATTTTCAATACCAAAATAAACGAAAGTTAAAACTTTGTATTTATTTTTCATTTAAAAAGTAATGGCTTGTAGAGGAAGCCGAAACTCAAATAATGGTCACGATGGCGGAGAAGTCTTTGTCACCACATACGTACGACAAAAACATTACCTTTTGTTGTTTAGTAAAATGCTTCGTATAAAAAGAGATTCCTTTTGGATAAACGTAAAAGTCAAAGGGGTTTATACACCGTATAAAAGAAGGTTTTGTATAAAACAAAATATGCCTCAATGAAAGGAGATTGAGACGAAGTCCCATACAAAGATAATTTTTAAAATAAAATAGATATATTATGTGTATTCACTATAAGTACACATAAATAATGTACAAATACAAGATATGACATAATAATATCATGACATAATTTGAAAGTAGGAGATTAACCCACAGAATAGAAATTGGGTTAAGAAGTTCCCTTACCTCGTGTCCGACTTGACTCGAGCGTTCTTTAACCTCCTGAATAATAAACTAGAGTTAATTTCTATTTACTTAAGAACCTTTTTCATGTTCATTATTCCTTTTATATCACTTATTACCATGTTATGAACATTGTGTAATTATTTAAGTTAATAACGGTCATTTTGTCGATCTTTGGTACTTGAGTAAAAAATAAACTTCTTATAATTACAAGTTGTTCATGTGGTGAAATATCCATTATATCCAGAATTATATTCATTATTTAGATATCATATATATCATATATATCCAGTATATACATTCATTTATAATATTACATAACATTTAGAGGTAAGAAATGAAATGCACCGTTCATGGAGACGGTAAGCCGTACGTACGCATGAACGCTACTTTCATTTCTATTTCACATTTAATGGAATGAAATCATAATAGTATAAAGGTTTATTATAATTCCAGTATAATATCACATATAATATCATTTACTCCATCCTTTATACATCCCACATATGGCATTAACGATTCAAATCACTTTGAGGGGGCGGTAGTCCACACTTCCTTAAATGAAAATATCGCATTTACCCATAATGGAAATCATAAAGTATGCCATAAATGAGAAATACTGAAGCATAAGGAAAACATAAACATAATATATATATCATATATGAAAATAGTGTCATCAAAATGGCCACCATTAGAGGTGTTAAAAGAATATTGAACAATCATCGTTTCGTGAGGCAGTATTTCATCACCCACAGAAACAGTATGTTCTTTAACCATTAGACGAAGGTGTGTGTAAGTGTAGCACGAATAATTATTATTAAACATCCTATTATATTTATGATACTGGTTATGTTACAAAATAAATGAATAAAAAGAGTTTAGGGGGTTGGAGAAGAAAAATAAAACAAAACAACATTAGAGAAGACATTACCTTAAAATCGGGTAACTCTTTTTTGATTTGAGCCAAAGGCTTCCTTGGGAAGAATTCTGCCCAAAGGGAGGCATCTAGGAGTAAGAGAGGGAAGTTGGGAGAGTATTTGGGTAGAGGTTTTCCGAGCCAAATGGCTTGAAGGTGTGAATAAGGTGGTAGTGGTGGGGGCCTTTTATAAGAGGAGAGGAGGGGCACTCTTGGATAGTAATGAAATGTTAATTTATTATACAATGGTTTTCGGATTCTAAAGGTCCAAAACTTATATAATTCGAGTATAAGGTGATAAGGGTTAGAAATCTACTCATCCAATAGGCTTTGGACAAGTGTGATGCTTATATTTTACATTATTTTTCCATTTTATTAAAATCGTTAATTAATGAGGTAATCGCTGCATCATCCTGGTGTCATAAATAATTTAATTTATTTAATGTCTAAAAATAATAAAAAAATTATCATGATGTAGGAAATCGTTTTATCTTTCTAATGAATTTTTATAGTAAAAACTATGACTTGTATAACCCCATTTAAAAATTGTTTTAGTAAAACCACTTATGTTTTTGACATTTTTATTTTAACATTAAATAAAAGTTATTTATGTCATTTTCCTAGAAAACTGGATCCATGGTGTCCCCAAGTTGACCCATGGATTGTCTTGGTCGGCCATGACACATCCAATAGGGGTAGGACAAGTGTAAAGGTATTTTAAAATTTTTATAATATCATTTTTACCTTAAATTTCACTAATTACCTTTAATCGCGATTAAATAAACTTAAAAGTTACTATTCACCAAAAAATATTTTAATCCCATTGAACCACATTTTACTTCATAATGAAAACCATGTATGTCGGATTTTTGAAAATAAAATCACAGAAGTGGTAATATTTCATTTAAACGAAAAATCAGTTATTTAACTACCACTTAGTGGTTTCACTATTCATCAAAAATTGATTTTTCAGAAAAATGCCAAAATTTAACCCTAAGCTATAATTGATATTCCGAATTCAAAAATGATGTCTATTTTACAAAATTTCAAACATATAAGTTGAATTAATTAATTTTATAAGTAATTCCTGCTGCCACAACAAATAGCGTGTTTTTAAGAAACAATATATATCAAAAGATTGACATTTGTTTATGTCCAATTTCAAAGTGAAATTAATTCTAATGACCACCATTGGATAAAATGGTAAAAATATATTCTAATTATACTCTAAAAACACTCAATAGTATAATTTATCACTATAAATTATTTTGACTAAAAAAGTTGTTTTTAAGTATTTTTCACTATTCATAAAAAAATGGAAGTTCTCAGAAAATTACAAAAAATTTAACTTAGGATAATTTAGATATTAGGAATAAAAAAATGAAGTCCATTTTGAAATATAGCTTTTCTATAATTCTAAAAAGTGGGTATTACTATTCATAACGGCTACTTTGATTAGTTGTGGTGTGTTAGAACTCGAAGTTACGTACAATGTAAGCTATTACATTATTGAATGAGAAGAATATCATGGAAGCTCGGGGTGTTACAACGTTGTCATTAAAAATGTGTAGGATACAAGGATTGACTAACAGAATTACACACCATGTATATCATGACCTGTATTATGGTATTACAATCCACATAGGTAATTATTTTATGACAAGGGTTATACAAAACATAAGTCACATTACATTCCATGTGAAAAAACACACCATGTAATAATTAAATTCCATAAATAGATCTAATATAACACATAATCTAATAAATCATTTCATGTCCATTAAATTTGAGTACATGTGTTAAATTTTGACCATAGACATGATGATTAGAACAATTGGGGGGGGGGGGGGGTAGAATTAGTGGTGATTTTTTTAAACATAAATTATCAAAATTTTACCCCCACAACATGTTAGATTTATTATCATTATTAATATTTTAAAATAATCTCACAAGTATGAAATTATTAGTGATTAAAAAAGGATGGAGTTATTTGCATGGTTTGACTTCATGGTGAGAACCAACACACATTCCATGGCAACCCCTAATGGTCTTTGAAAATTAACTATTAATAAGAAGGGAATACAACATGATCCAACACCAATTAAAATACTTATATCCTTAGTTTGATTTTTGTTTTAAAAACTACCATTAGTTTACAAATCGATTTGGAAAAATCTAATCCCCCAGATTTATTATTAACATGGTTAAAACTGCTCTAAAAATATTATATAGAAATATCAATTTGATTTACCCCATTTCATAAGTGTCCATAAAGTGCGCCAACATTTTTCATGTACCCTCTAACTATTATTCCACACATAAACTTCACAACATTATTGAAACATGTTCATTGTGATTAAGAATACTATTTTGACACAAATTCATCTTGGAAACATTTTTTACTATAATTATCTCGTTCATCCAAAGTGACAACATCATCAGATGATATAAATAAATACTTTTAATAATAAATCTTATTTAAAAAAATTAACTTTTTAGAAACATGTATTGATATAATTATTTGAATTTATTATTTTTTCACAAGTGAATTGTGTTAAGTACATTTTCACTTTGAACACACTATATATGGGTGATCCAATAATTATATTTGAGGGATATAATTTTCTTAAAAATTTTATTGAAATTATATTAAATCTTATTCATCCATATAATGTTTTATAAAATAATCTTTAACCATTTTTATAATTCCAACAATTCAAAACATCTTCCAATTTACTTTATATCAGACGTTAAATAACTTCATCAATTTTTATCTCATCTAGTTAACAAAACAAATTTAATAATATCACAAATTCTTAATCATAATAAAATTTTAAATATTTATTTAAATATTATAAAAATTCATCCATAGTAATATTTTCTTATGAAATATTTAAGAATATAATTTCTGGTTCTATCTTAATGAACTTCTACACTATCTTTTTTTAGTTGACTTTATCAGTTCATCCTACCTCACCTCAATCATTTTAAATTTTATAGATTGAAAAACATTTTCCAATGAAACATATATGATTTTTTTCTTATAACATAAATAATTTATAATTTTACTATAATCCATTCTATGTATCTTCATTTTATGGATTTTATCTTCTAGCCTTCCATTAATAGTGAACTTCATCAATGGTCTACATCAACATCGTGTAACTTTTAACAAAAATATTCCACTTGAACATTATAAAAACTATATATATGATAAAAACCACATATTCTATCATGAAAAACTCATCCCTTTAATATTTCTGAAATCATTGTTACATCTTCTTTAGACTCCATTTAAAAATAACTTCTCTTTCTTGTTCCAAGCATGAATTTCCCCCTCTCTATATTTTCAGAGAAAAAAATTAAATTAAGACTTATAATTTTTGGAATTATTCCCATTTAAAATACACATATCATAGTTGAAATATTTCTATTTTTTTGAAAACCCATATAAAATTAGTCACATGGTTTTTATTGAATATATTCTCTAGAAACATATGTCATGTCATCTGTTTATGGTGGTCTTTGTCTAGTAAAGTTAATATAGTTAATATATATCTACTTATCCCTATTTAAAACATCCACATATCAGAACCTTATATATAGTAATTTAATTTAGTCTTATATATCTAAGATTATTCATTATGAAATATACATCTATAACTCCACATCATGTGATCTGGATCTCCTCTGATGACTTTAGACAATTTGTAAAACTATTTACACATCATCTTTCATAATAAATATTAATGATGTTAGGATATTTTAGGAACAACATACCATCATAAGAAATTGATATAAATGTTCTTAAAAATGTTAAGTAAACTTCCAAACCTCTATATAGAATCTTAATACCAAAATATATATAAAAACATCTGGAATCATATCCAATTAACAAATTCATACTTAACAAAATAAATTATCAACAAATATTAATTTTTTTTAAAACAATTTAAAGGATATTTAAATTTCATTATTTAATTTAAACTAAATAGTAGGTTAAATATCACGTGACCTAATCCGTATATGTCACATAATTGATTATTTTAAATTAAAATTAAAATTATTCTTTTTATTTAAAATAATACTAGATTGTTTTCGAAGGGTATATCATGATAGAATATTATGACAATTAATTAAATAATAAATATAATAATTTATTAATTCCAATAAATCTATCATAGTAATAATGGATTGAAAAGTATGTTACAAATTTTAAAATTGTTCTCATTAAATTTTGGGATTAATAATGAGCTTGAGTAATATGTGTATTAGTTGGGTTTATTAAATTTATTTATTAATTTTATGAGTTTTTATAGGATAAGTTATTTACTAAATTAAATATGAGAATTTTTTAACTATATTCATATATTATATATGCCTACTTAAATATGTTTTATTTTATATAACATGAAATATTCAGTACTCCTCACATATTAGTATGTAAACATTTGTATCAGATAATGTTCCTAGTGGGAGGAGATGGTTTAGGAATAATGTCGAGGTCAACCTGATCAAGGAGATACAAAATTTATTAGAGGAAAGTTAAAACTCAATATTAAAAAAAGGCATTGTTTCCAATCAATTCAATGTAATGAACCAACGTTTTATATAGATAAATAACCTTATTATAGTTATTTCATCTAGTATAAATACATATAGAACACAATATATGATTTTTAAATGAAGAATGAAAGAAATAAGAAGTGTTTTCTGATGTTAATGAACATTTACTGATGAAATAGTAACTTGAAATTTATAATAGTAACATGACCCTTACAAATATTAAACTAGACAATTGAACATTAACCTCAACAATTAAATTATAAATAATATTTATCCAACTTTTAAGTGACAATATGATATTATTATATTATAGTGTATGTAAATAAATATTTTAAATATTATTAAATATGCGTTGGTAATTATATAATTCATAGATATTTCATCACTATTTTATGATTAATTTAATAAATTTAAAAAAAATTATTTATTAAACGTACTCAAAATTTTTTATTTTAATGAATTATGATATTAATTTAATTTTATGAGACCTTAAGTAATTTTTCAATGTGATAGAAAAGATATTTTAATTTTAAAATTTTGTATTTCCCATATAAAGGATGATTTTAATTAAAAATTAAATTTCTAATATTTACAATGTTATTTTAATAAAATATGGTTATTTTATTAATTATATACATTAAATGAAACTTAGGGTGATTTACTAGGATTTTCTATGAAATACTTTTATTTTTGGGTGAATAGTAAAATACAAAAATTTATAGTATATACACATAATAAGTTAAATAAACTATTCATTGAGTTATGCTTGATTCAATAATGAATGGTTTTATTTAAAAGGTTCTATTTAATATTATTATTCTCGATAATATACACCATATCTTTTCTTCATCAAAATAATAAACCAATGAATTAAATAATGAGAGGACACCCCCTCCTCCTCTATAAATACAACCTCTTCTCCTCAAACCCATCGAAACCTGGGCCTTGTCTAAATATCGCCGAATAATCTTCTCAAACCTCTCCCCCACGTCCATGATATTTTCATCTTAATAAAAGACCAAAACCATTCCTCTATGGATGTTCTCAAGAAGAAAGAATCAACAAGTAAATCCCTCTTAAGTTTTCTTTCAATTTATTTTTTCAAGTTGCTTTATTTTCTTCTCTTCACCTCACCTTCACATGTCAAATTTTAATGAAGTCAAAATAATGTGATATATAATGTAATTTTATCATTTTTAATGAAAAATTATTCATCAAATCATTTCTCATCTCTATTTTATTTTATTAATGAAAACATCGTATATGAGGTGTTGATCTAACTCCTTCGTGGACGACGTGATTTCATATTTCGATTCGACCATCAAGGATGACTAAAAAACATTTTTATAGTTGAAAAATAATATAATATATGTTTTATAGCTTATTTAATGTTCTATAATTTCTTTGTACACATTATTTTAATTTATAAGCCAAAATTATTTTGTTGTGAAAAAAATAATCCTAAAATAATCCAAACAATTATCATTAATGATCTATCGAATAAATCATACTAAATTTTGGAAACAAAATTAAAATTTAATATAAAATATTATAATAATTAATATATATTATTAGTTATATAACAATATCCTAATTATATATGTTTTTTATACACATATACAAGAAAACCGATTATAAAAACCAAGGAAACTAACAATTCTAAGTGATAAAATTGAATTTCATAACCTATAAAAAAGACATAAATGAACTTAAAAATGTTAGAAAAAATAAAAAAATGGACAACATATTCTATAATTATTAATCAATGTATGTAATTTCATTATCTTCAATATTAGGAACATGTTAAGAACACCATCAGACTAAAGGTAACAGATTCTACCTGAACCTATATTATTCCTTTAGGCAGCACTTCCTCTCTTTTTACCCAATTGAAATTCTGTTCTATTTTTATGTAAATATTATAAATGAATTTTATATTTTAAAAAGTCATGAATTATGATACTCAATCCTTATTTTTGGGGATATACATGTTTCTATAAGGTTATCTACTCAATTCTTCCTAATAAGAAAGCCCGATTTAAGAGAAAATATTGAATTATTACCAATTTCAAGTTCACTATATAATATGTTTTAACCTATAATTATTTTTAAAAAATTAAATTTTTTATTATGAAATATTTCTTTTTTCACTTCTAGTTTTTTATGAATGAATATTCCCTTCTCTTCCATAATTTCTCTTTAGTATTTTCAATAAACCACACTAAAATGGTTTATTTTTAAAAGTCTCATAAATATGATTTTTATGTGAATTCACATAGGTTTTACATATGTAATTATTATTTATGAATATTTTATCTTATGAATTTCCATTTATGATTTAAATCCATTCTATATTGGACATCATTATGATATTCCTTTTTTATATGATTTTTGACATGATTATAATACCTAATTCATTCCATGGGTAAACATTATGTTTGATTGCATATGAATGATTATTAATTTTGAAATAAAATTCATAAAAATATTATGGTAGTTATGAATAGATAATGATCCAATGCATTGGGTGATTTTATTATTATAAGACGTTATGTGATACAGTCTTGGGGGTTATCCTTTACCTGTGCTCCATGTGCAATGGTCACGGTAGTTATTCATGAATCAAGTTTCTCTATGAGCAATGTTCCTTTAATCATGATCTTATATGTTCAAGTTTCCTTGAATAATTCTATTTTTTTTATTTTTCTTCCACATTTCTATTAATCCATTATTTTATGATCCCATGTTGTTATTATTTATATTTATGTATGATCCATGGGATTTTATATCATTTTTATTTCTTATAAACAATGTTCTAAGAATATATTGTAATGTTTATTCACTTACTGGGATTTTTATCTCATCCCTTTGTTTATGATATCCCCAGGTTATCCTATAACGATGCAAAGGATCAAATGATTTTAGGATCTATAAATGGATGACAAATAAATAAATTTCTTATTTAGTATGATGTTCTATGTTTTTTGTTAGTAGTATTCCAAGACATTATACATTATGATCATTTTCATGTAATTTGATGTCTAATTATGATTAAAATCAGGAAATGATACATGCAATATTCTATGGTTTCAATAGTTGGTATTCGACGAAATTTTAGTTGTTTTTTGAAACATAGAATATGAACATTAATAAGAACCCTATGGAAAATATTATTGAATAGAAAATAGAATTTCTTATTTATATATAGACTATGTGGATTATCATGAAAATATATACCTATATGTATACTAAAAATGGAATTGGTATAGGAAACTTTTACCTAGGAGTGAAAATTCCGACAAGGTGTTTCGAGCCTGACTCGTTGTAACCTGGTACCTAACAACGTGCATTACTACACACCTGGTATGAGACTCCTACTGGATGGACTTTGGTAAATTATTAATCTCTTTATGGACCATTATAATGGGAAAAAATTCCCATAAGAAAATATTTTCAAAAACATATCTAGGATAACTTGGGTTGATACCTATATAATCACAAGTTAGGATATACATTACCTTTAAGAGGTCATTATTTTATGCTTAAATATTTTTTTTTATTCTTATTAGTGATGTATTTAGGCCCTCGTAAATGCAATTTCTTTTCAAAATCCAATATCGGGAAATAAAAGAAGACATTAAAATAATTAATGTGATTAGGAATGTGATTATTCCCAAATTATTTTCCAAATATGAATGAAATGGGTGTTGAAGAAATTATGATAGTACATGTTCAACAAGAATAAGTTATGACTAATAACATGAATCACCAGAAATTATCTCATTCTCTTATAAGAAATAATGTTTCCATAAAATCCTTTATGTGGAAAAAGACTACCATTTTTAGTGGATACTCTAATCCCCTCCTTGAAGAACAATGGATTAAATTGATTGAGAATAGATTCTCTACCTTCCGATGATCAGAATGAGATAAATTTATATTCACTGTGTATAGTTTTCCTAGGGAAACTAGTCATTGGTGGACACTGATGAATAAAAAATTGTACAAGGTGGAAATTGATTCTATTTAATTCAATTATTTAATGAAAATATATTCCAATAAATATAGTGTAAGAAATCGAATCTTCTTTTCAGGTATGTTTTCTTTTCGGGTTGTTTTTTATGGAATAAAGAAGTTTCTTGAAATTTCTGGAGTACACACTAGGTACATATAAGTACATGCAGTGTACTAAGTTTCCACATGTAACCGTGTGCTGGCCGTGTAATGGCCGAGCACATAGCCGTGTGTGGTGACCTAGAGACCACCTAATGCAGATTCCATAAAAGGTAATCACACATCTTGTACCATTAAAGAACATGTCGTGTGCTTTCTTTTCTTTTCATTAAATAGACTGGGGTCATGTCTAATTGATAGAACCATATTCTTCTTTCTCTATCTCATATAGGAGTGACCATACGACCATAGATCTTCTCCGAGCCGCTCACTCCCCGCCCATTTTCCAAATCGACTACCGTCAATTGCATTGGAATCACATCAGTGAGTTCTCCCTTATTCTTGAACATCATATCCTGATTTCTTCTCTCTCACAAGTGATACCTGGTTGAACATTTTAACATTTTTTTTATATATATGGTGTTTTAGGGTGATTCAAGGCCTGAGATTCATGTATATCGATCTAACGATGCTGAGGTTGGTGGATTGTGCCTTTCCGTAGGTAGTCCTAAAATTTTATGTGAAGAAGTTCCCAATATCCAAGAATTGGGTATTGTGTGTTTATGGTTTTTAGCCCTTTTATTACTTCTATGCCTTGTTTGTTTGGATAGAGGCTATTTGTCTATGAATTGGGATAATTTTTCTAGGATATGGAGGTTTTTCCCATGTTTTCTTGTTTTGACTGTTTAGTCTAGTGTGCCTGTTAGTCTGCTTTGCATCACATGCCTAGTATTGTTAGGATGGAGTGATTATTATCTGAAATGATATGATATGTTATAGATTGTTTATCCAAGTATTTCTTAAGGTTTACTTCATATTCCATGTATCATTTGTGCACGACTGACTTACACTGGGCTGTGGGAACCTAGTGTACTAGACTATAGAAAAAATTGATGATGATGAATTCTCTAGAGTGTTTGTTTACATTTATGTTGCAAGACCATGGGGGGGATGGACGCTGTGTTCTCCTCCAGAGTGTCTGTAGTTCCTCGATATAGGCCACATGGGGAATTGGACGTTGAGTTCTTCCCCATAGTGCATATTAGTGATCGATACGATACTATAGGGGGAATTGATGGTGAGTGCTTCCTTAGAGAGTCTATTATAAAGATGAACTAAAGGGGTGATAATATGATTACTTCCCATAGGTTTACCTATTTTTGATTATCTTCTTATTTGATGTATCAAATTGAATGTAATTGAGACAGTAGGAATGTTTACTTTTGGGTTCTTCTTTGTTTACTATTTCTCTTTTCTTATTACCTGACATATATATTCAGTGATTTTTAGACACAGATCGTTGGGTGGTTTCCTACTAGAACTAGTCTCACACCCTATTGGGTCATGATTTTGGGCCCAAATCGATTATATTGATGTAGGTATAGATAATGGAAAGCACCCTTCCACTTCAGGTACTTGATTGTTTTGGATCAGGGGAGAATGGGACCAAGCTGAGGCATGTGATGTTGTGGATATTTTTACTTTATTTTCTTTGTTCTATTTTTTATTACTGTACTCTAGCATTATGACTTAGTTTGCTTCTTTAATAGACATATGTATTCTGAATAGTTTATATATGTGCTCCAGTTTTTATTTACATTCAGTCTTCTTCTGTTTACTGTTATCTTGTATTATTATTACTTCCGCTATTGTTTTCTATTTTACTTTTGTTTTATTACTCTGATAATGAGGGAATATTTTCTCCACTATCAGACATAAGGCTCTCGCTGCTAAGTGGTGGCCTCTGACATTTGGGGAAATGTGCTTGAGGCCGTGGGACTAACCAGGTAGAGGGTGTCGTTGGGTGGATTCTGGAACTGGGGAAATACAAAGTGGTATTAGAGGAATTATTTTCTTCTTGTCTTCTTTTTTGGAGACTTTTGATAGGTATAAAAAGGAATAGGTACATGGTAATTAGTTTTTCCTAGGAGTAGCTAACCTATGTACAGGGAAAAACCAATCTACATCTTTATTGCAATTTTTCTGCTTTTTCAATTTTACAGTTGATTTGATTTCACCATTGGTTGATTCACATGATTTATGTTGTTTTCATTGATATTATTAGGGTTTTATTTCTGTTTCTACCAGATTAGATGAGGTCATTCCATCTCATGAATCATATTGGAACAAGTTAGAAATTACATGTCATGCATTCCTACCATGCCATTTAGGGTTCATTAGTGATTTAATGTTTTTGTGATAGATTTTGTTATAGATATGAATGTTGTTGGGATAGATTCCTTGATATAATACCTTCTTTTGAAAGGGTATTTAATTGTGTAATGTTTTGTTTTTAATGTACTCAAAAAATTGGTTCTGGAGAAGTTATTGGCCCTCATGGATTGGAATTTGGTGGATCATTACACTGTTATTCTTTAAAATGACATGTATAAGATGACATGCTTTGATTCGCAGGGAGTATGGGCCCTCACAGATAAGAATTTGGCACTTTAATGTTCGTTTCAATGTTTTTAGGGGTTCTGGAATAGTTTCTGAGGCTTACTGTCCAGAAAAACACATAATACAAGGCGTGTAATGATAAAAACATGCCATGTCTCCTTCTGTTCGGGAAGGAACGATTTTTCTTAAGTACACATCGTGTACTATTTTTACATGACATGTAGTCTCTAATCTTGTCACTGACTATGTGGGCAGAGACATGGGGTTGAGAAATATTGGACGAACACATCGTGTGCCTAACATACACTTCGTTTTGTGTAGACCATGTGTCTACCCGTGTGGATAACGGCACGGATGGGTGAAAACAGAATTCATACACACGGTGTCAAGATTGAACACGTTTTGTAGTGTAAACCTTATTTCTATTTGTGTAACTAAGAACAAAGGTTGGTGAAATCTTTCCAATATACATCATGTCCATCTGGAACACGCCGTGTAGAGTTAGCCATGTAACCGGCCATATAAATAGCAACATGGGTTGGTGAAGTTCATCTAGTACACACTGTGTCTTCCCCTAACATGATATGTAGTCTAGTTCTAGGAGAACTGTGTGGATTATCCATGTAGAAGAACTTAGGCAAGGTTATAGGATTCAATTACACGATGTGTGTTAGGAAAACAAGTTGTGTGTATGGGGTGTGACATGACCTGGGTTGGAAGCAACACACACCCATGTGAAGGATTAAGGGAATAAGCCGTGTAGGAATTATACACGTTGGGTATCCATGTTGTGAAAAATAGGAATGCTTTTTTTCTCTTGTTCCCTTTTTACACTTCTATGTTTGAGTCCCTATTAATCTTGATCTAAGGTGTGTGCTTGACCTTGAAGAGTCATGCCACTAAGATGCCCTCCGGTTGTCTACCAGTTATAGGGCAGTGATCAGACACCAGATATTGTTGTTCACAGACTATTAGTAGATCCTCCCGTTGCGCTAGTCTTGGCACCAGGTGTCATTCCAGACATAGGTGCTGACACAAAATTCCAAGAAGGCTTTATGAGGATGATTCAAACCTTCTGAGGAGTACCAAATCTTGCCCCATCTATGGTAGTGTTGACACGGGTTTTCCAACAAGATCATCCTCTCACCCTTGCAGGGGAAGGAGGACCTCAAGCTGTAGTGTCATGGTTTGAATCCATGCTATCTGTCTTCATGTATATGGATACATCTCCATAATGGAGGGTAAATCTTATTACATATATGATTCGGGACTCCACCAAGAGATGGTGGGATGTAATATCATAGGCGGGACTCTAGCAAGTTATGGCATGAGATGGGTTTTGGCATGCCTTTTATGACTATTCTACCCAGATACTTTGAGGGGTGATCGATCAGAAGAGTTCATGACTCTAGAGAAGGGTACTCTCTCAGTCCCGGAGTACTCTTCTCATTTCATAGAGCAGTATCACCTCACGCCTATTCTAGGAGGTGATGAGTTATTACTGGAAAGGTTGTTTTAGGATGGTCTCAGGCACAAAAATCTGATCTCAGGTGAACATATTCAAGTTTACTTCTGTCACTTCTATAGTCAAACATACACTAATAATGGAGCACAATATGGGGTAATCTGGACTGGTGATCCAGGGCAGATCCATATCTGGAGTTGGTATCCCTCCTACTGGAAGTAGGAAGCACCGTAGGTAGTATACGCTTAGGGATTCGAGGAGGAGGGACACTTCTTCTAGTATCCAGGTGGTGTGCTACCTATACGGTAAGAGTGGGAATACTAGGCCACATTTCCTGAGAGAACCATTTGGAGTGCTGATCATGCTGCATGATGGGACATCGTCAGTTCTTATGTCAGATCTTGTCAGTATTAGCTGGTGATAGGTGTTCTTCTATGACTCCTTGTTCGGGAGCAGCACCACCAGTTTCTCACCAGTCTGGGAACTGGAGTTCTTCCGGCCGTTCAGGATGAGGTGGAGGTTATGGTCGTGGAATCCAGTCACCAAGATTTCATAGAAAATAGTGTGGATCTTCTCTGAGTGGGAAGACAGGGTCACAGGGTTGCGGTAGTGGTCATACATTTTTAGTGGATCATACCTAGCAGGAGAAGGATCCCAAAACCTATATTGTTTGAGGTACGATACTTGTTTCCTCATATTTAGCTTCGACTCTATTCAATATAGGGGCTTCCCATAGCTTTATATTTTTTTTTCTTTTTTAGAGAGCCTTGGGATCTATATCTATTCTTTGGAAGACATCTAAACGATAGAAACATTGTTGGGGATAAGAAGAACTAGTGTATGATAGTGCAAGGAGTTCCCTCTAGAGTTTGGTTGGTGTCACTTCCAATGGGACCTTTATGTCCTAGAGATAACCATCTATGATTTCAATATTAATATGTATTTGTTAGTCCCCTTTCAGGATGTTGTTGATTTATATAGTTTTAGGGTGAGTTTAACATCACCGGAGGGTAGATAGTTTCTTCATAAGGGAAAATGGGATGTCTAGGAGAGCAGAGGGGGACCCGAGAATCAAGGGTTTGAGGGACTTACAGCCCAGTTTTCTAGTTCTTATCTGGATGACTAGAAAAATATATAGATGGACTTTCCTCCAGTGGTGGATCATTTCATTCATTTTTTTTCAGAGGAATTTGAGATTTTGGCACTAGAGAAAGTGGTTGACATTTCTATTGAGATTCTGCTAGGAGCAGCACCGGTGACCATTCCTCTTTATAAGATAGCTACACTAGAGTTACAGGAGCTCAGGAAGCAGTTGGAGGAGTTCCAGGCTAAGTTTTTCATCCAACCCAGTACTTCACCTTGGGGTTTTCCTGTCCTATTTTCGAAGAAGGTAGATGTTTCCCTCTCACATTGCATGGATTATCAGAAGTTGAATCAGTTGATGGTTAAGAACTGATATCCCTTGCTGAGGATTGATGATCTCTTTTATTAGATTCATGTTTTATGGGTGTTCTCGAAGACTGACTTGAGATCTGTTTATCATCAGTTTCATGTTAGACCATTAGATATACCTTTTAGGGACTTTCATAGTACGTATGGTCTATACGAGTACGTGTTTATGCCATTCGGTCTCACGAATGTGCCTGCAGTCTTGATGTAACTGATGAACCGAGTTTTCCATCCATACTTGGATTATTTTGTGGTAGTCATCGTAGAAGATATCTTGGTGTACACTCAAACATGACACAACCATGCCACACAACTTGTGATCATTTCGAGTACATTGAGAGAGCATCTTTTATATGCTATGATCTCAAAATTCAACTTCTGGACAGACCAGATTCACATATTGGATCATGTTATCCCATAGAAAGGAGTATCAGTAGATCCAGAAAAAGTGAGTTGTATTTTTTTGTGAGCATCCAATAAAGTCTTTGAGGTATGATGTTTTCTAGGGATGGATGGTTACTACAAACATTTCATATAAGACTTTTCACACATAGCAGTGCATATGAGGGGTCGGATTAAGAAGGGTTATAAGCACTTGTGGTGTGATTCATGTGAGTCATCCTTTCAGGAGTTGATGGGGAGGTTGAATTAAGCACCAATAATAGTTCTTATTGAGTTGTGGAAGAGCTATACAGGGTACTGGGATACATCAGGTATTGGGTTGGGAGCAGTGCTTATGTAGGTAGAAGGGGTCATTGCATATGGGTCTCAACAGTTAATGAAACATTAGATAAATTACCCGATGCATGATCTCGAGATGGCTGTTGTTGTTCATGCTTTACGATATTGGAGATATTATATTCTGGGAGAGAATTTTGTGGTTTTTAATGACCACAAAATTCTCAAATATATCTTCACTCAGTGTGATCTAAATTTTAGACAACGAAGGTGGTTTGAGTACCTTAAGTCTTTTGAATTTGAGCTTCCCTACACGCATGGGAAAGGAAACGCAGTGGCTGATGCCTTGAGCATGATGGAATTGATATAGGTAGTTTAGGAGCCTAGTAGTGAGTGGAAACATATGGTTCTGTTCTATGAAATGCATTTGGAGGTTCATGACAGACAAGGTTAGAAGTTTCTATCTTTTTTATTTGTTACTTAAAATCATCTAGATCGAGTACGCATGAGGAAGCTATCAGACTAAGAAGGCCTAGTCCTACGGGATAATGTGTTAGGAGAGGACCTTATTCCTGGATGAATAGTTGGTGAGGACGAGATCTTTTGTTTTAATGGATGCATGTGGGTACCAGCATACATATGTGAGGAGATGATGTGAGACTTTCATTCCTCAATTAGGGCATTTAATCCTGGTGTCACCAAAAACTATCGAGATATACACTCTCAGTATTGGTGGCCAGGTATGAAGAGAGATGTTGTTGGGTTTGTCCTGAGGTGTACCACCTATCACCAGGTAAAGGCAGAGAATCATCGACTTACAAGGATTTTCCAGTAGGTACTCATTCCCAAGTGGAAATTGAACAACGTCGTGATGGAATTCATAATAGGTTTGTTGATACCACCTTGATGGAATGATGCATTTGGGGTTGTAATTTATAGACTCACAAAGGTTTCTAAATCCTTTCCAATCATGGATACCTTCAATGTTAATGAGCTAGTAAATTCGTCCATCTAAGAGACTGTACGTCTACATGGGATTCCCCACATCATTGTTTCATATAGAGATTCCCATTCTACTTATCATGTATGGAAGGGACTTTAGAAAACTTTGGGTACACAGGTACTTCTGAGTACACCTTACTATCCCGAGAAAGATGTCCATACCTACCATACAATTTAGGTTCATGAGGACATGCTTTGAGTATGCATCCTAGATTTTGGAGGTTTTCAGGAGAAACAGATAACTCTTGTAGAGTTTTCCTATAATAATAGTTTTCATGAAACTATTTAGATGGAACTTTTTGAGGCTTTGTATGGTAGGTCATACCGATCAACCATATAATGGATGGAGGTAGGATAGGTAGCTATGATTGGACCTCATTTGGTCCAAGATACCACTGACCAGATAGAGTATATTTTGAAGAGGATGGAAACTGCACAGTCATGATAAAATTCTTAGGTTGATTGAAAGAGATGACCTCTAGAGTTCGAGGTTGAAGATTAGGTTTTCCTGCATGTCACACCAAGGTTGGGACACCAGAGTATTATGAGGAATTTTAAGCTTTCTTTGAGGTATGTCGGACCATTTGAGATGTTGGAGAGAGTAATACCGGTTACCTATCGGTTGTAGTTACCTCAGCGGTACCGGTATATGCATGATATCTTCCACGTATCTCAGAATTGATGTTACATCTCAGACCCATCACATTTTTTTCATCCTGTGGATTTTGAGATAGATTTGGATGCCTCAATCGAGGCGCATCCCATTCAGATTGTTGATAAAAATGTGAAGGCTCTTCATGGATGGTATTTTCCTCTGGTATGAGTGATATGGAATCACAGGCGAGTACATAATGAGACTTGGTAGAGGGAGGCCGATGTACGATCATAGTGGCCGGAGCTGTATTTGGATTCTTCTTCTACGACATCTTTCCATAGAAATTCAGGGATGAATTTCTTTAATGGGGGAATTTTGTGAGAGCCTGGATCTTCTTTTTAGGTATGTTTTCTTTTAAAGTTATTTTTTAGGGAAAAGAGAAGTTTCTAAAAATTTCTAGAGTACACATCGTGTGCTTATAATAACACGTCGTGTGCTCAGTTACCACACGTATCTGTGCACTGGCCTTGTAATGGATGTGCTCACAGCCATGTCTGGTGACCTGGAGACCACCTAAAGTAGAGGCCGGAAAATGAAAGTACATGTTGTGTACTTTTATATAACACACCATGTATTTTCTCTTTTTATTAAACAGACCGAGGTCACGTTTAATCAAGAGAACCCTATTCGTCTTCATTTGTCTTGTCCAGGAGTGACTATACAACAACATATCTTTTTTAATCCCCCAACATTCCCTTCATTCTCAGAATCAACTAGCATTGATTACATTGGCATCACATCGATGAGTTCTCCCTTATACTTGAAAATCAACTCATTATTTCTTCTCTCTCACGAGTTATCCTCAATTGAACATTTTAATGTTTTTGTAGATCTACAACGTTCTAGGGAAATTAAAGGCCTAAGATTCATGTATATCAATCTCACGACACTAAGGTATGTGGTTTGTGTCTTTCCTCAGGTAGTCTTTTAATTTTTAATCAAAATTTTCCAATACCCAAGAATGGGGTATTGCGTGTTTATGGTTTTATACCTATTTTTCCTAATATACCTTATTTGTTTGGATAGAGGTTGTTTTTTTCTTAATAGGGTTAACTTTTCCATGAAATAGAGGTTTTTCCCATGTTTGATTATTTTGACCATTTGGTCCACTTTGCCTTGTATGCTGATTTTCTTCCCATGCCTAGTATTGTTAGGATTGAGTGATTATTATCTAACATTCTATGATATGTTGTATATTGTATAGCCAAGTATTTCTTGAGGATTACTTTGGCTGCCACGTATCATTTATTCCCGGCTGACTTACACCAGGATGTGGTAACCTGGTGTAGTAGACCATAGGGAGAATTGACATTGAGGGATTCTCTAGATGGTATGTTTACTTTTACATTGTGAGAACATAGGGGGGATGGATGATGAGTGCCCACTCAGAGTGTCTGTAGTTCCTCGATGCGGGCCACAAGGGGAATCATACGTTGAGTGCTTCCCCAGAGCGCATATTAGTTTCTGATACGAGAATAAAGGGGTAATTGATGGTCATTTCTTCCTTAGAGAGACTGTGTTAAAGCTAAACCAGAGGGGACATACTATGAGTACGTCCCAGAGGGTTACTAGTTTCTGATTTTCTTCTTACTTGATGTATGAAATTTAATGCAATTGAAACTGTAGGATTGTTTAATTTTGGGTACTTCCTTATTTATTGCTTATATATGCTTATTGCTTTCCATATATATTCACTAACTATTAATAACATATCTTTTGTTGGTTTCCTACTAGGACTAGTCTCACACCCTTTTTGGGTCATTCTTTTGGGCCCAACCAGATTATATTGTAGCAGGTATAGATAAGGGAAAGCACCCTTCAACTTCAGGTACTTGATTGCTATGGAGCTGGGGAGCATGGGACCAAGATGAGGCTTGCAATACTATTTAAATATTTACTTTATTTTCATTGTCCTTTGGTTTATTATTGTCTTCCATCATTGTGACTTGTTTGTATTATTTTTCAGACATTTTTATCATGCATCATTTATATATGTGTTGTAGTTGCTATTTACTTTCTATTTTCTACTTTTTATTGTTGTCTGGTATTATTATTGCTTTAACTATTGTTTCTTGTTTTACATCCATTGTGTTACTATGGAAATGAGCGAATTGTTTCCACACTATCAAAACTATGTCCCTCACTTCTAGTCAGAAGCCTTTAGCGTTTGGGTCAATGCGCTTGAGGCCGTGTGACCAACTGGGTACGGGGCGCCACTGGACGGCTTTCGGAACCAGGGTGTTACAAATAGTCCCTCAACCGTCCATCTCAAGTTGTTATGAAAATGAATTGGACTTAATTAGAAGGCCGATAGTTCTGTCATGGCCTATGAAGAAAGTATTACAATGCTGGTAAGGTAGGCCGATGTCTTTGCCATGAACACTGAAATCAATGTGCATCTCTTCTTTAACATAAAGAAGTCATTTCTTTGAAAAGAATTGGGGATTTGAGACATCAAATGTTATGAGTAGATTGTCTCTTGTTCCCTAAAATATGAAATAGAGACCATATAATCTCAGTGGTCTCATGGGCCTTGTAATAAAAAGAATAAAATGAAGTCTAATATTGGCGGACAATCAAATATATCCCATTATGAAAAAATGATTCAATATCCCATGTTTCAAAAATTTTGTAAGAAGCCTCATGGGATCTATTTATAGGGAACTAGGAAATGATTCAAATGGGTAATAATGGGGAATGTGGATGTGAAAAAAAGATGGGATACAAAGAATTTGACTTGTGTAGAAGATTAATGGAAGGTTCATATCATTGATTGTCCAGTAGTGTATTGATTAAATTTTTATTAACATGGTCATTTTTCAAACCAATACCCTTATGTGATGGTTGTTGGAGGTAATATACAAAACCCTACAACGAAACGAGGAAAAGAATATTCTATCACCACTACTGATGTGGATCCTGAAATCAATGTGATGATCAGTACATTTGTTATTCATTCTACAATATAGAAATTTCTGTTTAATTATAGTTATATGAATTCTTTCATATCATGTAAGTTTAGTGTAACTATTTAAACCCTATCTAAAACTTTGACGTTGATTTATCTATGAGAACACCTAATAGAGAAATTATAGGATCCAATGTACAAAACTCCTCCCCAGTTAATGATTTTGGACTGAACATCCAAAAAAATATTGTCATATTCCCTTTGTAATATATTTATGGTTTTTGGGAATGGTTTGGATATCTTTATACAAATCCAACATAAAATATTTGGATAGGGAGATCTCTATTCACATCATGAGGCATCAACCAATTCGTTATATGTATATGGAGGAAGATGAATCTTCTCCAAAATAATCAACTCAAGTGTGGATATTAGTGATTTATGAGGACACATATATCGATCAAATGATGGAGACAAAAAGTTGATCATGATTGAATACATTCCCATAGTGATGGATTAAAATGATGTATTCTCTAAATAATGTCTTAGTCATCCATTTGATGATGAATATGAGTAAACAATTGAAAATATTCCTAGTTCATTGTCTGTATCAAAAAACCCTTATATAATGTACATCGTTGAGTTAGAATAACTAAAGAAGCAGATAGAGGAGAATCCATACAAGGGTTTTATATGTCCGAGTGATTCCAAATGGGGAACTCCGATCCCCATCATCATGAAGGAGTATAGATTAATGAACATCTACATTGATTTTCATGATTTAAATAAAATCATTATAAATAAAATGTTTCCCCTTCCATGAATAGATGACTTGTTTGATCAGCAAAATGGGGCTAGTTATTTATATAAGGTGGACCATTGGTCAAGATATCACTAATTAAAGGTGTTCAAGGAAGATATTCCCAAGAATTATTTTTAAATGATTCATGGATACTATGATTTCATTGTGATTCCCTTTGGGATCACTAATAATACAAAAATTTTCATGGATTTTATGAATGGAGTCAATAGAGATTACCTCAACAATTTTTGGTATTCATTATCGATGATATTCCGATATACTCTAAGATAAAGGAAGAACATGAAGAGAATATGAATATTGTGTTGAAAACATTTCAATGGGATAAACTATATGAAAGGTGTAGTAAATGTGAGTAATGAATGGATGAATTATAATTCATGAGGCATGTTGTCACTAAAAAGGTATATCTCTATACCCTTCTAGGACAAAGGTATTCAAAGAGTGTCTTAAGAAATTTTTTTTATTGGAGATCCATATTTTTTGTCGCCAAGATGGGTATACCGACGATTTTTGAATAACATGTCATTATTATCAAAACATATAATTATGCTGAAAAAATGGAGTAATGTTTTTCTAAACATACATATTTGAGGAAGGCTTTATGGAGGTTAAAATGAGGCATACCTTTGTTCCAGTACTCACACTCCTAAAAAGTGGGGAACTCTTTGTGGTGTACATTGATTCATCAAAGAATGTATTAGGCTGTGAGATGAGGCAAAATGATAATGTGATGGAATATTCATTAAGGTAGTTGAAATTCCATTAGCAAAACTATCCTACACTAATTCAGGACTTAGAAGTTATGATCATCACATTGAAAATAAGGTGGAATTATCTCTATGTATAAAAGTTGGAGATATATACTGATGAAAATATTTTCAAAAATATATATGAACATAGAAGAATATTAATATTCATAATTGATGATTTTTAAAGAACATCATAGACTATGAATGAATAATCCACTACCATCCTGGTATGTCAAATAAGGTGGAAGATGATCTATGTAGAAAGGATCATACATATTAATCAATAATGGGAATTGATAAGGATAAAATTTTCTTATACATACAATGGCTTGAAGAAAAGAACCATTAGGAGAGGAACATCATCAATAATTTCTAAAATGATTGCTAAACCATCCCTTATGGAGAAAATGAAGGATTCTCAAAGAAATTACATGGAAATTAATAATAGGATGGAAGCTATATGAAATAGGAAAACCTCCGAGTTAATGTTCGATGCGGATTGGGTATTAATATTTCTGACACAACTTTGTGTACTATCCAATCTAGAGATAAATATAGAGATTATTAATGATGAACATAGCTCAACCTACCCTAATCACCCAGGGGGGAACAAAGATGTATCTGGATTGACTGGATAACATTTGGTGGGATAATATGAAAATAGAAATTTCTAAATATATATCAATGTGCCTAGTATGTCAGCAAGTGAAGGTTGAAAGGAAAAATTATAAATGGTCGACAAAACCATTTTCCATTCAAATATTGATGTGTTAGAACATCACCATGTAATTTCTGACTGGACTTCCAAGAACATCCATTGGGGACAACACTATATGGGTAATTGTGGATCGTCTTATAGAGATAAATTACATTATCGTAATTTCAAAGGACTTATCATTGGATCAACATTCATCAATATAAATCAAATAATTGTTAATGCTGCATGGATTTCCACTATCAATTGTTTTTGATTGAGATCCAAGATTCAAATTTAATTTCAGGAAAAGTATCCAATATGATACAATCTTTGAGATGAAAGTTAGTACGACTTATCATCCTCAAACTGATGTCCAATCTAATCAAACTATTCAGACACTAAAAGGCACATGTAGATCATGTTTTATGGACTACAAATGAGGATGGGACTAACATTTTTCATTGTTTTAATTATCTTAAAATAAATTCATCCACTCTATCATATGCATAGATCCAAATAAAATCCTCTATGGGAAAAAGTGAAGAACAACGATATACATGGATTAAACTGGTAAACATAATCTTCTAGGATCGAAAATGGTTAAAGAAATGGTGTATAAGGTGAAATCCATTTAGCAGCACATGAAGGTATCCCAATGTCGACAAAAGAGATATTACAAAAATCAACAATGGGACCTGGAGTTTATGGTTGGAGGCATGGCATTCCGTTGCATATCTCTATGGGAGAGAATCATTAGATTTTGGAAGAATGGGAACTAAAGTCCAAGGTACATCATCCATTTTGATATCCTTAAACATGTTGGAGATGTGTCCTATCAATTGGGAATTCCAACGTAAATGTATAAATTACATTGTGTATTCAATGTATTCATCTTAAATAAGTACATAATGGATCCTTTACATATACTAACTTAAGAGGTGGTACAATTGGGGAATGATCATTCTTATAGGGAGCAACCATTGATGATATTTGATTATAGAGATAATGTTCATTGTAAAAATACTACTAACCTTCTTAATATACTATGGTGGTACCAAAAGTACAAAGAGTCAATATGGTAACTAGAGGAAGTGGTGAAGGAAAGTTAATTGCACATTTTTTTATATTAGTGTGTAAAACGAAATTTTGAGGGTGAAATTTCACAAGGAGGGAATAATATAACAACACAATGTTTTATCTATATAAATTCCCCATTTATAATTATGTCATAGGATATAAACACAAATATAAGACAATACACGCTTTATAATGAATGAAGGAATGAAATATGAAGAGTTTCAATAAGTTATGGAACCTATAATGAGTAAATATTAACTTGACAAGTTGAATAGTAACATGAACCTTATGAATAATAAACCATAAAATTGAGTAATAACCTCATTAATGAAATTATATATAATATTTATCCATCTTATAAGTGAAAATATGATATAATTATATCACAGTGTTAGTAAATAATTATTTTAAAAATTATTATCTAAGTGTTTGTATTTTTATAAGTAATAGATATTTAATCACTATTTTATGATTAATTTAATATTTTAGAAGAAAATTTATTTACATAAAATGGATTCATAAATTAATATTTTTATATCATATTATTTTAAGATAATTTTATGATACCATTAGTAATTTTTCAATGTGTTAGTTAAGTAGTTTTAATTTTAGAATTTTTATTTTCCAAAAAAATGATAATTTTCAGTAATAAATAAATTTTTCATATTTAGTTTTTTTTTTAAAAATAGATTTTTTTTAATTTCAAAACATTGAAAAAATTTTAGGGTTAATTTTGGGAATTGTTATTACATATAAGTTGTTATTGTTTATAGTAAAATATATTAAGTTACGTTATATATAGATTATAAGGTAAATTAAATATTAATTGTTTCTTGGCTAATGTCGGAAAAAATGGTTTGATCTCACATTATATAATTAATACATTTATTCTCATTAACCAACACTATTTCTTCTATTGATCAAAATAATATACTAAGGAATTAAATAATATGAAAACACCCCCTTCTTTACTATAAATACTAGCTCTCACCACCTCTTCTCGTCACATCTATAAAGCCTTCATCCTTGTCTAAATTATTCCCAATAATATTACCCAACCCTTATCCTTGGTTTGATAGAATTATTTCTTAATAAAATAATAGAATCATTCACCTAAGGAGGTTTTCATGAAGAAGAAACCATGCAGTAAAACCCCCTTCCGTTTTCTTTCCATAACTTTTTCATGTACCATTTTTTATTCTCTTATCCTCACTTCCCCTTGTCCAATTAGCATGAAATCTACTTTATCTTATATATATATATATATTAATTTTATCTTGTTTATGGAAAAATTATTCATCAAACCTTATCTATCATCTCATTTATTATAAAAATGAAAACATCATATGTGAAGTGTCAATCTACCATCTTCGTGGACGATGTGATTTCATCATTAAATTATACTTCTAAGGCTATACATGAATTTTTTTATAATTTAAACATATCATAATATATGAATTATATATTATTTAATGTTATTATAACATTTTTAATAAATGAAAATAATATATAAAACAAAATGAGTTCTCTTTGATACAAAAAATGATATGTTAATCAAAAAATTTATCATTAATGATCTATCAAGTGAATCATCGTCAATTCTAGAAAAAAATGGTAATTTAATATTATATATGTTACGTATTGAAATATATTTTTAGTTATATACATATGTCCTCATTATCCATGTTTTTAATACAAATTTATACATAAATTGATAAAAGAACCAAGAAACCCCACACTTTTGAGTGATGAAATTGACTTTTATATCCTATTATAAAGCCGTAAATGAACATTTTGAGGTTATATAAATCAAATAAAAATATAAATGGTTATATAATTATTAATTAGTTGACATATTTTTATTATCCTGGACATTAAGATCAATTGAAAAACACCTTCAGACTTAAGTTAAGGGATTCTACCCAAACCACTATTATTCTTTTGGGTTACTCTTCTACTCTTTTTACCCAAATGAAATTATATTTTATTTTTATCAGATCTTCTAAATTCTATGTATATGTTTCAGAATCATGTATCATAATACGTTCATCATTCATTTTGGGGATATATATGTTTCAAAAAGGCACCGTACTCAATTTTAATAAACAAGAAAACCCGATTTAAGGTAAATTCTTGTTTTCATACACATTTTCAAGTGTAATATATAATTTGTTTTATGAAAGAATTATTTTTAAAAAACAAATATTTTTATTATGAAAATTTACTTGTTTCTATTTTTGTTTTATATTAATTATTATTCTATCCTCATCTATAAATGAACTGTAGTGTTTTCACTACACTGCACTAAAAAGTTTTATTTCTAATAGATTCTTAAAAAATAATTTTATATGATTTTAATTTGGATTGATGTCCCAAATCATGATCTATGAATATTTTAATTTATTAATGTCTATTTTTTTAAATTACATTTTATCATAGACCCATGATATTATTTCCTTTTTATTCCTTTTTACATGATTATGATATAAAATTCATTGAATGGGTAAAAATTATGTCATATTGAATTTGTGTGATTATTTATGTAGAAAACATATTCATTAACCCATTATGATGTGTTTTCCGAGATATCTTTCAAATGAATTGGGTAATTTTTAGTCTCATGAGACATTACATGAAACAGTCTTGGTTGTTATTCATAAGTCGTTCCCATGTTCAATGGTTTTGGTAGTTATCCTTGACTCATGATTCCCTATGTGCAACAAGTCTTTAATAATTATACTCTATGTGAAATGATACATAACTCAAGATAAAGTCATGTTTTTCTGTTTTTTCCATATTATTATTAATTCATAATTTTATGACCCCAAGATAAGTTTCGTTATTTTATTCGTGCTCCGTAAATTTTTATATTATTATGTTATGCCTTCTAACCCATGTGATAAGAATTATTTTAATGTTTATTCCTTTATTCGTATTATTATCTCATCCCTTTTTTAATGTTATCCCCAAATAATCTTATGAAAATTTAAGGTTTTAAGGAATATTAGAAATCATAATATATGATAAATTTTGAAATTTTTATTTAGTCCCTTGATTTCAGTTTTACGTACATAGTATTTGAAGGCACTAGACTTCACAACATTTAGAATTAAATATGGTGCTTAATTATACTTAAAAGCATGCAATGATATTTTTAAAAGGCTAGGGTTGCTATAGTATAAGGTTAATGATCCTTTTTCAATAAGCAATAATGTAATTAAAATCTCATGATCATATCAAGTATTTTTTATGTTATGCATATAGACACACACACACACACACACAGACACACACACACAGATATATATATATATATATATTAATGTGAAGAATTGTTTATTTTGAATAATAAATGAAATCACATGAAAAAATTGATTAACATACATGAAATGAAAAAATAAAATAAAATAATTATATATATATATATATATAATTAGACATGGTTAATTAATGTTGTAAAATCATTATAATATTGAAAAGTATGTTAATAATAAAATAAACAATATTTCAAAAAAAATTAAATGAGATCCCTCAAAAGAAATATTAAATCCTAAAAAATATTTCAAATTTTTTGTTATGATAAAATCATAGTTAATGTGAATGGAATGATAATGTTTGAGAAACATTTTAATTATTTTTTAGTCTTAACAAGCATAATGGTTTGACTTAACTAGATTGATATCATGGGTAACAACCAAGGTCTCTATAATATAATATAGATTTTAGTGGTAAATAAAATATGTGTATAGTATTTTAGAATTTCGATGTCTAGTCAATATGTTAAGGAACTATAAGTAGATGAAATTCGAATGTAAACACTATTAATTTACATTTGAGTAATTTTAATCTCTAAAGATCGGTTTATGAGTAAATATAAATCATTTCCACTAAAATATAAAATGTTCAAGGACATTTCAAACCCAATTGTGAGGGTGGTAAGGATTTGATTACATAAATAGAGACTAATAAAGTTAATTTTTTATAACCCAACATGTAATCAAGAAAATATAACAAATGTTGTTTTCATTTTTTTTACAAAATGTGTAAATTAAATCAACATGAACTCTACGATAATTTCAGGATAATGAAAATTTAATTACAAAAAAATAACTTTTTTGGTATAGTTTTTTTTATGAATGAAAATACTATAATAGAATTTATATTATGGAGTAGAATATATTTTCCCTATTTAGTAACCTCAGTTAGCAAAGGAAGGTGAAAATGATGCATCTAGGAGAAATAAATTGGATTCTTCAATATCTATTTCATTTAGTTATCAGCTATGTATGGATAGATAAAGATGCTTCATAAAGACTTGGATGTATACACTATGATAAATCAATTCATGTAACATGAAAATGATAAAGAGAAGAAATTTATAAAAGATTTTTTCAATACGTAATACATATGTAAAATGGAAGACCTATAACATGAATGTGATCTTGTCCTCAAATGATAATTTATATTAACAATTTAGAAAATATAAAATTTCAAATGGATAAGAACATATAAATTACTCACATATTATCATCCATACAACCATCATTAACCAAATTAATTATGAATTATAGAATGAATAGTACATGTAAGCCTCTTTAAAATCATTAAACTATGCTTCCCTAGGAATATGAGGAATGGTGGTAACATGGTTTCACAAACCTTATTATGGGAAAAGTAACGGAAAATGGTGAAAATGCAACGAAACATTTAGATTCAGTGGTAATTTAACAATATACTTCAAAGAGAAAAAAATTTCATATAAAGATTAGTGAATTTAATGATCAACACTTTTAATGGGGAAAGAAAGGTCAATGTAAAAGGAATAAGAAGTAATTGAAAAATAAGAAATCAGAAGCTACTACTTTTGGTATATTCAGTATTACATTTTATAATTCTAACTAAATTCTTCTGTATTAAATACAATATATAACTCACATATTTTTATCCAAATATAGGAACTAATGATGTTTATAAGAGTTATCAGATATATTTTGAACATTCTATGTATCCAAAAAAGAGTGATTCTTAAGACTTCTATGAGAAGACCACAAATTTTTATTACATTGTTGATTAACTCTCATGAATATAATTTTTTGTATTGAGTATTATAGAAAATGTTATCTCAATTTCCAATTCTAGACCGAATAAGACATTATTTTAAATATAAAATTAATATATTTTGGGTACATTGTACTTAGTAAATTTTTTTGTAAAAGAATCATTGTTGTCCTATGTTAATAATTTACGATGGATATTATGTATTTGAATTCATTAATGAGAAATTCTATCCAGATTAGCCTTTGTTAATTAAATATAAATGTAATTATCTCTTATAAGATTAGTTGTGTTTTTTGAATCCTAGTAGATAAAACTCTTATATATTTTTACACATATACTTATCGTGATTCAAGGAAAATATTCCTTATGAGACAATGGTGTCAACTTATTGATTTGAGAATTAGAAAAAAAAGTTACATGTAAAATATTATGTGTAGGATATAAAATAGATTTATATACATTAGACTATTTTTAGAGATTTTAGGTATGTAATGTGGTGTAGTGAAGAAACTTGGTAAAAATGTTAGATCATTTTGGAGGATAAGTTATAAAATATATTAATTATGGATTAATTTTTCATTTTAATATTGAGTATTAATAAACCCAAAATACATTAAGAATGTTAGTGTAATGAATATAGTCAAATTTGGATCAATGAATCATATTATATGATTTTAAATTCTCCAATAATTAATTTTAAGGTCCATATCTCAAATTCATTTGTAACATATGACCATATGACACCTACATTTACTAATGGATATCATATAAGCTAAAGTATGATATAAATTCATCATTTCACTGCTTCATGTTCTTTAATGATATCTTTTTGTATACCTAATCATAATATGAAACATGCATCTTGAAAAAAGACAGTGAATCACACTTAAGAATCATAAGGTTTATATGATATAACTAATTGTAGGATATAAAGATATATTTTAATAAATAAACTAAATTTGAAAAAAATAAAACCACTAATCTTTCGGTATTGTAGAGTAATTCTATATTTCAATTAAATAATTGAACATGATACACATGAGTTGGAATAAGAACACTAAAATCCACAATATTTAATATAATCTGTTCTTCCAAAGATAAATACTTCAAAGTAAATTTAAAACCAAAGAGGTAGTTTATTGATAGTATATATATATGATATATTTTTATACTATAATGATGAATACTATAAGGAATTATTAAACTAAATAAATATAATAATTGAATGCTCATATGAATTTGGGAATGGATTCCATGTACCACAATCATGGTTTACATTTTGGAATTTTCAGTAGTTTCGATAATGATATCGGTGGGTATCCAAGAATAAACAAGATATTAACGAAAATTTCCATACTTATATGTACTGAATATTTAATAAATATTTCTAGGGGATTATAGAAATAGGCTGTGAAGAATCCATTTCACAAGATTCCATGAGAAAAATTAATTTTTATTTATTTTTTTGTATAAAAATTCAATGATCATAAATTATTGAAAAGGGATTTGAAGACCACCTTTATAACGACCCATACTTTACATAAATAATTATTACTTCAAAATTGAACCATACTTATTACAACATATAACAAAACCATGAAAGGACCATATAGGTATAGTGTCTTTAGAAACTGGGAAACAGAAACAACACATTCATAAATCATCTACGTTGTCTCCCATTTATTTCATCATATCTAGAGTCCCTTTTTGGCATATTCTACTTAATATCCTTCTTCATGACCTGGGTAAAAGAAAACATACAAAAGGGTGAGCTCAAATGATCAGTAAGGGTAAACAAAAGAAATATCAAACATATCATATTCATAAGAAGATAACATTTTGGAAAATCTTACCCTGGAAAAGAAATCATAATTTCATAACATTGGATAAATCATAGAAGTGAAATGTAATCCCAATAATCATAACATAAAACATGAAGCTTTGTTTCATACACACATAATCATAGAGAATCATTTCTTAGTAGTCAAGACTCATTATCAAGACTATCTTAGCGGACAATGTCCATTTCTAAACCGAGTTCACTCCTCGTTTAAGTCCGGTTTCACTGAACCGATTTAACCTGCCGCTCCAGCCATGTCTATCTCATGTGATATAAATATTTACCCAGTGCATTGGAGGGATATATAGGTCCCACCCATCTCATAATGATACCATTATTATGTGTGCCACAAAATCCTAAATCATACATCATTGCATAACCCATGTAAAAAATTGGGATTCTTAAACATCGTGAAATCATAAAACAATTCATATAAGACAATGGAATTCATAAAAATAATTCCATATCAACATAATCAAATCAATTTAATAATAGGGATAAAAACATAACCCTATATTATCTTAGATGGAAAATAATTTTGATAATACACTTGACCTCCATTCTTGAGGAAAATATCCTTTCTACTTCAAAAACACTTTTCCTTTCTTTACATGTCATAAAATTTTAAAATAAAAGAAGTTGATTAAAAATAAACTTGAAAAGTAGTAAAGTAAGCTTCTTGGAAATAATGTTTTAACAATCCATTCATGCCGTATAAGTTAAAAAACATTCTTCTCATACTTTGGCCAGAAAAGTCAAAAAGTACCTTGTACGAAAAACGAAAAAAGATTCCTTTCATATCTTTTACTAAAAACTCACCGAAGGGTAAAATTGGGTTTAAACAATTGTATAAGGATATAAATATTACATATTGAGGAAACATGTATGTGGATGATAAATATTCCCCAGTAAATTTTGAAGTATAAACAATCTCGGATAAAAATGAGATTGCGTGATTTTCCCTTACCTTAGGTCCGATTTTCTTCGTAAGTATCCGAACCTCCTTTATAATGATTTAAATAATGTCATTGAATTATTTCAGAATCATACGTATTTTAATTATATCATATATGGTCATATTATTATCTTATTATTAGTAATATTTCATTTCTACTTGTTATTCGTGTTTTTATTGCTTTATGTTCGTATGTGTGTTTTGTCGAATAAATTCTTATTCCTCTTTTTTGGTTAAAGACACTTTATTTACAGAATGTTATTAGTGTAGTATATATCATATTTATTCATTAAATTAATTTATATAATCATTATGCAATGAAGATCATGTAGAACAAGTCGCATTACATCGTGGAGACGGTATTCCGTACGTACGCACGAGCGATGATATCGTTCCCATGATTGTGGAATTGTATTGGAGTGTATGTATACTATTTTAGAATCAATATCACATTAAAATAATCATATATAGTCATTATATACACCATTATACCCATCCAAGTAAGGTGGTGGTGCAAAATAGATTACACCACGGCGTGGAGACGGTATTCCGTACGTACGCACGCGCGGTGATTTCGTTTTCCGTAGGATGGATATGTGGTGAAATAGGGTTGTTTAATACTTATAATAACATATAATTATATGACTGATACTGATGTTATTACTTCATAATTAAACAACTAAATAAGAAGAAGTAGAAGAAGAAATAAAGTTGAAAGAATCGGTAACAGACATTACCTCTTCTTTGAAGCACTTCTTTGAGACCTCTTCTTAGGGTACTAAAATTTGTGTTTTAAGAAGACCAAGATCTATAGGCTTTTTCTAGGGATGTGGGTAAGAAAAATGGGCAGGTATTGGCCGAGCTTGAAGGCTCAAATTGGTTTGAGGAGGAGAGGGAGGAGGTGCCCTTTTATAAGGGAGGACAGGGGCACCATTGGAAATATAAGAAATATTAGTTTATAATAAATCTCAACCCCACTTAAAAACTTCCAAAATGACTTATATCCGAATCTTAGATGATATAGGGTTTTAATATAATCAACCAATAAAATTTAGACATGTTAGGAATTTATTTTAAACATTATCAACTTGATTTATCCTAATTTACCAATTTAATTTTATTTGTGGTAATAATATTATAAATTTTAAATTATTATAAATAAATACATATGTGTTGTGAATTTTCAATAATTTGACACTTTATGACATTTTAGACCATATAAATTTTAATTTATAATATTTATTTATTTTTTGTTATTTTTAAACAATTTTATAATATGTTATTTTTATAAAATAACAGCAGTGTCATTTTTGACACTATTCATTTATTTGAATTTAAATAAAATATATACAGAAGAAATGTTCGAAATAAAAGCTTTAATAGATTCATAAAATGTCATATTTATCTATAAAATTAGTTCAGAACATTAAATATTTCATATAATATTTATTTTAATATTTTTAAAACCATTTATTTGATAATTTAATTAATAAAATAATTTCAATATCACTATTGTGTCATGATTAATGATAATTATTTAATCCCTAAAAATTATAAATAAATTCCTATGATGTAGATAATTGTATTAGAGTTCTTAATACTATTCATTTTCAAAGTTTCATTAAGTTTATCACTAAATTAAAATTATTATACTTATAAGATTTAAGAAAGTGACATGTTGTCACTTTCTTTGGTTTTAATAATAATTAAATAATTTTCATGGAAAAAAGTCCATTAAATGAATCTAATCCGACCCTTAGGTGATATGGGTCGACTTTTAGTCATCCAATAGGATTTTTTCAGGTGTTAGGGTAATTTTATAATCTTATATTGACCCTTAATTACCCGATCTACCTTTAACTATGGTAAATAAAATTTACCGTAGTTACTATTCATAATGCCCAAAAATAAAAAGTAGTATATTAACATAATTTGGACCCACTGATTCCGAATATGGAATCCATTTTTCAAAATTTAAAACACACAAGTTGCAGTAATTAATTTAACATTAATCCCTTTGTTAAGAAAATGGGTTTTAGAAGTTAAAATAATGCCAAAGATTAAAATGTTTTTACCTATGAATTCAATGTGAAATTAATGATAATGACATACATTATATTTAATGGTAAAAATATATTCTGTTTATACTTTAAAACAATTCAATATTATAATTTAACCATATAAATTATCTCAATGAAAAAAGTTGTTTTTATTTAAAAATTAGCGTATTTTTACTATTCATCAAAATATGAATGTTATCAGAAAAACACCAAAAATTTATCCAAAGTAAATTTTTATATCCTGATTCGAAAGAAGAATTTTATTTTGTCAAATTTAACTTATAAACATGTCAAAAACTAGATTTAATGAGGGTGCACCATCAAAAGGTGGCAAAACTGCATTTTTTTGAAAAATACATATTTTACTCGAAAACTTTATTTTGTTCTCTTACCATGTTCTAGAAAATGTGTAAGATGAATAATAATGTTAAAAAAAATCAAAATGTAGTTAATAATATTCATAATGTATAGTCCATAATAATATATCGTTGTTTAGTTAAACCCGGTATTACGTACTACACACGCTATCGAGGAAGGTCGCGATTGCGTGTAATATAAGCCAAGTCAGTATTGTGTGTTGTGAATGATTCGTTTGGTGTTGCGTATAACATAAAAAAAATATATTTCTCATAAAATCTCAGGGTGTTACATTCTACCCCCCTTAAAATGAATTTCACCCTCGAAATTCATCACTTCATTACAAATAGATGAGGATACCTCTCCCTCATCATATCCTCAAGTTCCCATGTATCTTCTTCTAATTGGTGGTTCCTCCATTAAACTTTCACCAAGAGAGTTGTCTTGTTCCGTAGGAATTTTTCGCTATGATCCAGAATCTGTATCGGATCTTCTTCGTAAGAAAGATCTTTCTCCAGTGGTACAACATCTTAGATGAGTACATGTGAAGGATCATGTATGTACTTTCTTCGGAGAGATACATGGAACACATCGTGAACTTGGGAGAGATTCGGTGGAAGCGCCAATCGGTAAGATACCTTACCAACACAATACAGTGTTTCGAAAGAACCGATATATCTAGGGCTCAACTTTCCCTTCTTTCCAAATCTCATGACCCTCTTCCAGGGAGATCTTCATAAGAACACTTTATCACCCACTTCAAACTCTAAGAATTTTCTTCGGTTGTCGGCATAACTTTTCTATCGACTCTGAGCTGCTCTTATGTGTTGTTGAATAGATCTGACCTTTTCTGCCATCTCATCAACAAGATCAGGTCCTAATATCTTTCGTTCCCCAACTTTATCCCAGCAAGATGGAGTTCTGCATTTCTTTCCATAGAGGGCTTCATAAGGAGCCATCTGAATACTGGAGTGAAAGCTATTATTATAAGAAAATTCCTCCAATGATATGTGTTGATACCAACCACCTTTTAAATCCATAGAGTAAGATATCAACATGTCTTCTAGAGTTTGAATTGTCCTCTTAGACTTACCGTCTCTCTAAGGATGGTAAGCAGTGCAGAAACTCAACTCCGTATCTAGAGCATACTGAAGACTTCGCCAGAATTTTGAGGTAAACCTCGGATCCTGATCAGATATAATGGAAAGTGGTACTCCATGCAATCTTACCACTTCCTTTACATATATCTTGGAAATCCGATCAAGAGAAAAATCTTCTCTAATAGAAATGAAGTGTGCCGACTTACTAAGACGATCAACTATAACCCAGATAACATTATTTCCTTTGGATGTTTTAGGAAGTCCAGTGACAAAGTCCATTGTGATGTTTTCCCATTTCCATTCTGGTATGGGTAATGGTTGTAACATCCCCTTAGACATTTTTCTCTCAGCTTTAACTTGCTGACAAACCAAGCTTCGAGAGACATATTCAACAACATATCTTTTCATTCCATCCCACCAGAAGTACTCTTTCAGGTCCCTATACATCATCGTACTTCCAGGATAAATAGAAAATGAAGAACTATGAGCCTCATCCAGTAGCTCCTTCTTTAATTTGGGGATGGGAGGAACACAAACCCGATTCCGGAACCTTATTATCCCATCACAATCAAGGATGAATTCAGGAACATTTCTTACCTTCTTTTGTAACTCTACATCTTCTTTCTGTGCCTCTTTAATCTTCACATGTATAGGTGGTTGAACATTCATTTGAGAAAGATAATATTTCCCCCCTTCCATTATAATTCCAAGATCCATCCTTTGTAAATCCATAAATATTGGATATTTTATGATCCTCATCATGGACAAGCTAGCATGGCCTTGTCGACTTAATGCATCTTCCACCTTGTTTGCTTTCCCAGGGTGGTAATGAATTGAGCAGTCATAATCCTTAATCAGCTCCAACCATCTTCTTTGATGCATATTTAGATCCTTTTGTGTGAAAATATACTTAAACTTTTATGATCAGTATAAATATCACACATTTCACCATAAAGGTAATTCCTCCAAATATTTAATGGAAATATTACCATAGCTAACTCCAAATCATGAGTTGGGTAATTTTGCTCATGGATTTTCAACTGTCGTGAGGCATAAGCTATCACCATATCATTTTTCATGAGAACAAACCCCAGTCCCTTCTTGGATGCATCACTGTAGATCACAAACCTTTCTCCACTACAAGGTAGTGTGAGCACAGGTGCACTGGCTAACATTATTTTTAGCTCTTTGAAATTCTCTTCACATTCCTCCGTCCAAACAAACTTAACTCCTTTCCGAGTCAACTTGGTGAGTGGGATACATAACCTTGAAAAATAATTCACAAAACCTCTGTAATCTCCAGCCAAACCAAGAAATCTTCGGATCTCAGTTACTTCTGTTGGTCTCAACCATCTTTCGATAACCTCTGTTTTTGCGGGATCCACAGATATCCCCTCTTTTGTGATTATGTGACCCAAGAATGCAACTTTTTGAATCCAAAATTCACACTTGGTAAATTTGGCATAAAGCTTCTCCTTTCTCAGGGTCTTTAATACAATTCTCAAGTGATCTTCATGTTCTTCCTTTCTCTTTGAATATACAAGAATATCATCTATAAAGACTGCCACAAACTGATCAAGATATTCTCTAAAGACTCTATTCATCAGATCCATGAATATAGAAGGGGCATTAGTAAGACCAAATGGCATCACTATAAATTCACAGTGTCCATAACTTATACGGAAAGCGTTCTTTGGTATATCCTCCCTTTTGACCCTTAATTGATGATACCCTGAACGAAGATCAATCTTGGAAAAGTATTGAGCTCCGCGTAGTTGGTCAAATAGGTCATCAATGTTTGGGAGATGATATTTGTTCTTGATAGTGATCTTGTTATGTTCTCGATAATCAATGTAGAGTCTCATTGATCCATCTTTCTTCTTAACAAACAGAACAGGTTCTCCACAAGGTGACACATTAGGGCGTATGAATCCTTTATCAAGATTCTCTTAGAGTTGCTTCTTCAATTCCTGCAACTCAATTGGGGCCATTCTATAAGGTGTCTTTGAAATAGGCAAATCACCTCGTACGAGTTCTATTGAAAACTAAACTTCACGATTTAGTGGAAGACCTGGAAATTCCTCCGGAAAGATATTATCAAATTCTCGTACAATGGGCATATTATTAATCATGAGTTTCTCACCAACCATTTGAGATAAATAACCTTCATTTAGTGGAATCAAGACCCATAAGATAGATGAAATTTCCACTGGGAGGTTATGTTCATCCTTACATCGATAGACGATCATAGATTGATCTGGAATATGAAATGTGACTTCCCTTCTTTGGCAATTGATATGAGCTCCATATAAAGAAAGACAATCCATGCCAATAATCACATCAAATTACACTATATGAAGGATAAGATGATTTGCAGGAATCAATTTCCCACAAACATCAATCGGAGAAGAATTGTAAACTTTTGATGCGACTGTTGTGCCATTAGGAGTTGTCACAGCCAACTCAACATCTAATTGTTGAGGTAATACGACAATACCCTTAGAAAATTCTTCAGAAATAAAATAGTGGGTGGATCCAGAGTCAAATAAAACATTTTGTACTTTAGAGTGGATGGTAAGTGTACCTCTCACCACTTCATTGTCGTACTCCACATCACTGATAGTAATTGCACGTGAATTTCCTTTGTCTTTGGCCTTAAGAGGTTGTTGATGTCGATCATCATCATCAACCCTTGGATTTGGGCATTGATTGGAATAATGCCCCATCTCCTTTCACTTGAAACATTGAAGTGTAGTAGGTTCATTCTGTGTATCCCTTCCTTTATTTGTATCATTAGACATCTTATTCCCATTATTTCGACATTCAATTGCCCGATGACCTTCTTTCCCACACTTATAACATTTGATTGTCTCTATAAGACAATTTCCTCCATGTTTCTTTCCACACTTTGAGCATAAGGGAAAACTCATTTTCTTTTCAGTGTGGTCTTTAAATTTTCCTTTGAATTCCATTTTCCTCTTCTTATCAAACCCATGTGACTGATGGGTTACAACAATCTCCATCTCAACCTTGGGAGCACATCGAACAATTTCCTCATAGCTATTGAAGTCCCTTATGGCTAACGCCCTTTGAAGAATTCGTTTTAAGCCACTAAATAATCGATCGATCTTACTCTCAGGTTGGATAATAATTCCAGAAGAGTACCTTGCAAGTCATGTAAAATTTGCTTCGTAGGTACCAACGGATTCATCATCCTTTTGCTTCAGTTCAAGAAACTCCTTCTCCATCTTTGTTTGAAGAATACGAGGAAAATACTTATTTAAAAATAAATTCTTGAACTCGTCCCATTCCATGGACTCAATTTCATCCCTTCGCCTCGTATTCTTAATAAGATTCCACTATTGATCAGCATCACCTTCCAAAAGATACACTGCTAAGATGACTTTATCATGTTCAGAACATTGAAGAACTGAAAATATCTTTTCAGTGGTACTGATCCACTGTTCAGCCACTAATGGATCAGAAGACCCGCCGAATGAAGGTGGATGCTGCCTCAAGAAGGATTCAACAGAATGTTGCTCCTTAATTTTCTCATTTGGAAGTCCTGCATGATTCATAGCTTGAGAAAGTTGTGTGATCATGGATACAAGATTTTTCATTCCATCTCCCATAACATTTGGAGGCTCAGGGGAACAATCATTGCATTGCCCGTCACATTCCATATTAACACGGTTCCTTCGGTTTCCAGCCATTGACTAAAAACAAGAAGAATAGTGTGAGAAACACTAAATATAATAGAAAAACCACATAATTAAGAATAAAATTTCACACTTAAGGCCTTATCATAGGTTGTTCATGGCCATTTCTAAAACACTATGATTGTGTTCTATGATTAGACATATCCTTAGGTTTTTTACTAAGGCTTTCACATCCTACTTTCCAAAGGTTAACTATAACCTCCCTATGATACCAAATATTACGACCCATAAATTACATACATGGTTATTACTTCAAAATTTAATCATACGTATTACAACATATAACAAAACCATGAAAGGACCGTATAGGTATAGTGTCTTTAGAAACTGGGAAACATAAACAATTGGTTCATAAATCATCTACGTTGTCTCCCATTTATTTCATCATATCCAGAGTCCCTTTTTGGAATATTCTACCTAATATCCTTCTTCCTGACCCGAGGAAAAGAAAACATAAAAAAGGGTGAGATCAAATGCTCAGTAAGGGTAAACAAAATAAATATCAAACATATCATATTCATAAGAACATAACATTTTGGAAATCTTATCCTGCAAAAGAAATCATAATTTCATAACATGGGATAAATAATAGAAGTGAAATGCAATCCCAATAATCATAACTTAAAACATGAATCTTTGTGTAATATACACATAATCATAGAGAATAATTTCTTAGTAGTCAAGACTCATTTCCAAGACTATCTTAGCGGACAATGTCCATTTCTGAACCGAGTTCACTCCTCGTTTCATTCCTGTTTCACTGAACCAGTTTAACCTGCCATTCTAGCCATGTCTATCTAATGAGATATAAATCATTACCCAATGCATTGGAGGGAGATATATGTCCCACCCATCTCATAATGATACCATTCTTATGTGTGCCACAAAATCATAAATCATACATCATTGCATAACCCATGTAATAAAAATGGGATTCTTAAACATCGTGACATCATAAAACAATTCATATAAGACAAAGGAATTAATAAAAAATAATTACATCACAACATAATAAAATCAATGTAATAATTGGGATAGAAACAGAACCCTATATTATCTTAGTTGGAAAATAATTTTGATAAAACACTTGAACTCCATTCTTGAGGAAAATATCCTTTCTACTTCAAAAACACTTTTCCTTTCTTTACATGTCATACATTTTTAAACTAAAAGAAGTTGATTAAAAATAAACTTGAAAACTTTTAAAGGAATCTTCTTGGAAATAATGTTTTAACAATCCATTCATGCCGTATAAGTTAAAAAAACATTCTTCTCGTACTTTGGCCAGAAAAGTCAAAAATTACCTCGTACGAAAAACGACAAAAGATTCCATTCATATCTTTTACTAAAAACTCACCGAAGGGTAAAATTGGATTTAAAAAATTGTATAAGGATATAAATATTACATATTTAGGAAACATATATGATGATGATAAATATTCCCCAGTAAATTCTGAAGTATAAACAATCTCGGATAAAAATGAGATTGCGAGATTTTCCCTTACCTTAGGTCTGATTTGCTTTGTAAGTGTCTGAACCTCATGTATAATGATTTAAATAATGTCATTGAATTATTTCAGAATCATAATTATTTTTATTATATCATATATGGTATTATTCTTAGCTTCTTATTAGTAATATTTCATTGCTACTTGTTATTCGGGTGTTTATTGCTTTATGTTCGTATGTGTGTTTTATCGAATAAATTCTTATTCCTCTTTTTAGGTTATAGACACCTCATTTACAGAATGGTATTAGTGTAATATATATCATATTTATTCATTCAATTCATTTATATATTAATTATTAAATGAAGATCATGTAGAACGAGTCGCATCACATCGTGGAGACGATATTCTGTACGTACGCACGAGCGATGATATGGTTCCCATGATTGTGGAATTGTATTGGAGTGTATGTATACTATTTCAGAATCAATATAAATTTAAAATAATCATATATATTTTTTATTTACACCATTATACCCATCCAAGTAAGGTGGTGGTGTAAAATAGATTACACCACGGCGTGGATACGGTATTCCGTACGTACGCACACGTGGTGATTTCGTTTTCTATAGGACGGATAAGTGGTGAAATAGGGTTGTTTCATACTTATAATAACATATCAGTATATGAGTGATACTGATGTTATTACTTCATAATTAAACAACTAAATAAGAATTAGTATAGGAAGAAATAAAGTTGAAAGAATCAGTAACAGACATTACCTTTTCTTTGAAGCGCCTCTTTGAGACCTCTTCTTAGGGCACTAAAATTCGTCTTTGAAGAAGACCAGGATCTCTAGGATGTTTCTAGGGAAGTGGGGAAGTGAAATGGTTAGGGTTTTTTCGAGCTTGAAGGCTCAAATTGGTGCGAGGAGGAGAGGGAGGAGGTTCCCTTTTATAAGGGAGGACTGGGGCCCCTTTGGAAATATAAGAAATATTAGTTTATATTAAATCTCAGCCCCACTAAAAAAAATTCAAAAATGACTCATATCTGAATATTAGATGAGATATGGTTGTAATATCATCAACTAATAAAATTTAGACATGTTAGGAATTGATTTTAAACATTATCAACTTGATTTATCCTTATTTACCAATTTAATTTTATTTGTGGTAATAATATTCCGAATTTTAAATTATTATAAATAATTACATATGTGTTGTGAATTTTCCATAATTTGACACTTTATGACATTTTAGACCATATAAATTTTAATTTAATTTTTTTAAATATTTTTGTGATTTTTATACAATTTTATATTATGTTATTTTTATAAAATAACAATAGTGTCAATTTTGACACTATTCATTTATTTGAATTTAAATAAAATATATACCAAATCTATGTTCGAAATAAAATCTTTAATAGATTCATAAAATTTCATATGTATCTATAAAATTAGTGTAGCACATTAAATAGTTCATATAATATTTATTTTAATATTTTTAAAACCCTTTATTTGATATTTTAATTAATAAAATAATTTCAATATCACTATTGTGTCATGATTAATGATTATTATTTAATCCCTATAAAGTATAAATAAATTATTATGATGTAGATAATTGTATTAGATTTCTGGAGACTATTCATGTTTTAGGTTTCATTAAGTTTATCATTAAGGTAAAATTATTATACTTATAAGATTTAAGAAAGTGACTTGTAGTCACTTTCTTTAGTTTTAATAATAATTAAATTATTGTCATGGGAAAAAGTCCATTAAATGAATATAATCCGACCCTTAGGTGATATGGGTCGACTTTTAGTCATCCAAGAGGATTTTGGCAGGTGTTAGGGTAATTTTATAATCTTATATTTACACTTAATTACCCGATTTACCTTTAACTATTGTAAATAAAATTTACCGTAGTTACTATTCATAATGCCCAAAAATAAAAAGTAGTATATTAACATAATTTTGAACCACTGATTCCTAATATGGAATTCATTTTTCAAAATTCAAAACACATAAGTTGGAGTAATTAATTTAAAATTAATCCCGTTGTAAAGAAAACGGGTTTTAGAAGTTAAAACATTGCCAAAGATTAAAATGTTTTTACCTATGAATTCAATGTGAAATTAATGATAATGACATACATTATATTAAATGGTAAAAATATATTCTATTTATACTTTAAAACCATTAAATATTATAATTTAACCATTTAAATTATCTCAATGAAAAAAGTTGTTTTTATTTAAAAATTTGCATATTTTTACTATTCATCAAATATGATAGTTATCAGAAAAATATCAAAAATTTATCCATAGTAAATTTTTATATTCTTATTCCAAAGAAGAATATTATTTTGTCAAATTGAACTTATAAATATTTCAAAAACTAGATTTAATGTGGGTGCGCCATCAAAAGGTGGCAAACTAAATTTTTTGGAAAAATACTTATTTTACCCGAAAAATTTATTTTGTTATCTTACCATGTTCTAGAAAATGTGTAAGATGAATAATAATGTTATAAAATTCAAAATGTAGTTAATACTATTCATAATGTCTAGTCCATAATAATATATCGTTGTTTAGTGAAACCCGGTATTGGGTACTACACACGCTATCGAGGAAGGTCGCGATTGCGTGTAATGCAAGCCAAGTCCGTATCGTGTGTTGTGAAAGATTCCTTTGGTGTTGCGTATAACATTAAAAAATATATATTTCTCATAAAATCTCAGGGTGTTATAACCTTCATCATTATAAACCTCATATAGGATCCCTATATGATTCAACCAGAAGGTTAGTGACATAATTAAACGTAGATAAGGTATCAAACTTAAAAATATACATTTAAGAATTGTAGATAGCATCATGAAAATTGAATATTTATTTTGATGAAGACATATTGGAGTTTTCTTATATTAATAATGAATGTAATCTTGGTGTATGCATGAGTTTAGTCAAGGTGTAATAGTTTTTCATGTAAACAATGTTTATCTAATAAAAAAAATATATTTTTTTGTCTAATAGTTTGTTAAGACTAAAATAATAAATTCTCTCAAAGAATCACTTGATGTAACAAGCCATTTTTTTGGGAATAAGATCTTATGAAATTGAACTATGGGGTTTCTTAGATCCTGTCATTGTACATTTGATGTCATGGTATTAGAAATAATACAAGATAAAAAAATTCGTGAATAATTTTTACGTATTTCACATGGTATAAAATTTCATTCACATGATATTTTGTGACATATAATGAGATTAATATGAGGTATTGTATTTTATATTCCTAAATGATTAAATATTTATCTTATGTTACTATATGAATATAATTTTTGATGACTAATTGTTTTGAATTTAATTTATATGACAAGACGTGTTTTAATGTTTGATACTAATAATGTGAAAATCATATTAATAAGTCAAAAAAAAGAATGATTATTGATACTCTATGTAGAATTCATAACTTTTCGATGGTAATAGATAAAGCGTAAAGGATAATTTACTGGTATATAGATAATTGGGATGAACAGTTATACAAAGTATAGAATAGAAATTATCATATAAATCAATTGGATACCACATTAAGTCTATTTAAATATGAAATAAAATCTTATTAAAGCTAGTGGTATCCATATATTTTTAGATCAATTATGTTATGAATTTTTATAAAACAGACGAATTAATTATAAGTAATGATTTTCTAATGATTTTTGAACTATACCAACATATAAAATTATTATTATAATATATATATTATGATATACATATGACTATGGTATTAGACATTATATAAATTTTAGGACAGAGGGGAAATCGTATATACATAGTTATAACATATTGTGAGGTATTTTCAAAAAATATGAAATTTTAATCGTGTAGAATAGCTATAATAGAACATTACAGGCCTATAATCATTAGTCATACCAAAATGGAATCATGTTTATAATGATAAATCTAAATGGATTCTAGTTAATAGTAGTATTTAATGTATGTGAGAGTTTATTAGAGTTGGTTTCCAAGAACCAACTATCATTTTAATTTTTATTTAAAAATAATTAATAAATATCATGTCAAAAGATTCGTATTCTTCTATGTAACATTAATTTGATAATTTCGTATGGAAATTTAATTCAACCAAATGATATAAAAATTATCTTCATTAATGTGAAACTAAAAATTCTATAACAATATTCAAATAAATAAAGCTTATAGTCTTTATAACATATTTATTTAGGGACAAAAATGATGTTTTGCTTATCATGTTTTTGAGGCTCATAAGACATTATAAATTATTCACATACATTTTTCACTTGGTAGTATCCAAAAGAAGTGATTATGAGGAATGAATCATCAATAAATATTTTATATGATAAATGATTCATTATATATTCCAATATTTTTTAATGTGTTTTGGTCCTCCAACATGATATTATTATTAATGTGTCTCTTGAATCAACTTACATGATGTATATGAAAAAATGATGATGGTATTTTCTCATGGAAAAGAATCATAATCTTGGAACATCATAAGCGATATAGAATTTATTATACTAGTCATGAATGGAATTTTCCCCTGTGAGTGAATAGAAAATGGTATTCCTGGTGCTTTTATTAAAATTTAACTATATTATTAAATCCATGGCCATAGTAATTTCTTAATGATTTTATCTAGAGAGAAAAATAATGATAAATAAACCATATAATATGATGACTCAAGTATGAATCCTTCTTGAGGTGATATTTAAACAATGGAATAATTTTATATAATATCATTCTCTGGGATGACATTGTAATTATGAAATTGACATCATTATATATGGGTTCCATAACCCGTTGTTTGAAACATATCATGGTCATTAGTAAAATTCACCCAATTTCACGGAGAAGCATACCTTGAGGATCAAACACTATATGTATTTATAATATCATTAAATTATATTGAATTTAATATTAAGAATATTTAATATTCATAGAATTATAAGTAATAGTTATTCATTTTAGGTTTCTTGAAAAAAATTTAACCATCCTATAATGAAGATTAAAATATTTATTTTAATACTATCTCATGATTAAATTTTACAAGGTAGATATATAATTTATTTATTGAAAAATTTATTATTATATATTAATATTGTTATTTATATAGGTATGAGGATATAAAAAAATTATTCTGAATTATAGTAAATATAATATGAATTTAATATATAAAATCTATATTTATATATTTATATAAATATTATTCATGGAAGTATATATGAATAGAAGTATTCTTGTTCTGAGTTAAGGGTATAAGGGAAATGGTTTATTATATTTAATATAATTTGGATAAATTTTTTTAATGAATGTTATCTGAATATTTCCATGTTAGGTGATATAATAATAGTAATAATTATAGTAGGAGTTGACATGGGGTATATATTAGGTCAGATATTTGATAAAAGTAATTAGTTTTTTTAATGGTTGGGGTTGAAGCCTCATTTATTATTTAAATCAATGAAAATACAACTTTTAACTGGGTAGAGGGAGAACCATTACATAGCCTGAAGGACTAGTGGGCATAAAATTAATTAGGGAAATTATCAATGAATAATATATGGTATACATTTTGATTTATATCATGTTAGTGGGATGTGTTTTTTTTGAAGAAATTGGTAGACCAGAGAATTATCTCAATATCTACATAACACACCGACCTGAACCATATTGTTTGAACTGAAGTGCCACATAACCTCAACTGTTCCTCCTCATAAGAAAGAAGTTTTTCAATTAATGTGTTGGACAAGGTTTATTAATGTAAAAATGTACCCTCTATATTATGTCGTAACAAAAATAATAGGAAAATAAATAAACAACAATTTTAAAATGTGGAAATTGAATGATAGAATACATGACATTTAGTAATTAGAAACATGGGATACCGAGGTAGTAATCCATTCTAGATAATTTTTAATAGGAAAATTAACAAATTTAAAAAAATAGTGGGGTCCTCCAAAGCCTATCATGGTCTGCACCAATTCCATGATCCTCTAGTTAGCCATCAGCCATGGTCCCCTTTCCCTTCTATATATCCTTATGTTTGATGTTTCCATGTAGATTTATATTCTCATACAAAGTGTGAGTATTAATCTTCACAGGACATAGAAAATGTATCATTAACATTTGTGATCAAGTAGAATATGTGAATTTTCAGATAATAATAAATCTGTAGACAATAAAAACAACACACAATCACATAACAAGAGGTTTTGTACTCACAAATATGTCATAACCCCCCGTCATACCTACATTTAATTCATGATGGTAGGATAATAATAGAATTTAATACGAGAAATAAAATTCAACTATGATTATAGTAACATCTATAATTAATCACAATTCATTATATTAGATCTTTCACCTCAGACCATTGTAACACATTCTCACCAAGAATATGGTCTCCTAATATCCATACCACATATATGACTAATTTTATCCTCAATGATGTCATTACCCTAATTTTGTATGTTTAATTAGGCCTCCAAACCATTGTTCGACTTATATGTGATCAAGTGCATATTCATTATCATCTTTGTTTATTTACACTCCCACTATATGGGATTCATATCACATGACTGTCCACTTGTATCAAGTACCACCAAAAACCACCAAGGAAATGGTAATACACATCATAGGGTATATAATAAAATATGTGAATTAAATTATCATCATGATAGAATATTAGAAACACATATCAAAATATTATCATAATCAAACATGTAAATAGGATACTCAATAAAAAATAAATAAATCAAACACCATAAGGATTATCATGGTCTACACACAGACACTCACATGTGATCAAAATCAAGCATAATAAACTGGGAATTCCAACCCAAGAATTATATAATAGAAACATGTGTAAATGAGAGACCCATAATGTACAAGAACACCCTACCTAAATGTAACTGTTAATATCAAGGAAGAAAACACAATGTGTAGTTCAAAATATTTAGTGGAAACCTCTACAACCATGAAAAAATCATCTTTGGACTTAATAAAATATTTATTGAAATGTCAATATTTAAGGATCATCTAGGATTCCTAGTACCAAATGAAAAAACAATTATTTCCTCAAAAAATAAAATAAACAAAGAGATAAAAACATAACTATATTGGATAATTTATTATTTATAAATTTATTAAAATACATGGTCTTAGCTATTCATTTGATAAAAAAATTAAAATTCCACATGTGACAATATTATATCTCTCTATAATAATAGGCAGAAGATAATTATTGGTAATTATTAAATGATAAAATATTATTATTTTAATATTATGAGTCCATTATAATTTTTTACAAATAGATAAGCAGGAATAAATTTTCAGTTAATCATAGAAAGATAACGGGAAATGTTTCATTTACTACACTACTATTAAGGATATAGGTCAGAGGGAGTTCCACCTTTCCCAGAATATAAAATGAAGAACTCGGTATTGTCGATGAGGAATTATCAAATAGAAGGTAAATGAATTTTTTCAAAGCTCAATTACCAGATATCAAATAAAATTGATGTTCATGAAGGTTCATCTATTTTTTAAAAATAATTTCATCCATATGATATCTATAATAAAATTAAAAACAATCATATTATTTTTGTTTTACTTGATTTATAATAATGTAGTGATTAATTTTATCCATAAATTTGAGTCATAATATTTAATTGATATCTGGATATAATTATCATGATTTATTACATTTAAAAGAGTCAAAATATGAGTTATAATAATGTTATATAGAATAATAAGAGATAAATAAGAAAAAGTTGTTAAAAATTTTACACTTACATTAGATGTATGTTCTATATATGTGTGATTTCGTTTTACCATTATGCAGTATTGGGTACCCTTTCCCAACCTTCAAAAAATTATGGTTACCTTTTTTGTAGCGACCCATAAGTAACATGAAAATGTATTGCATCATTTCATATGAATATTCAAAACTTTACAAAAACACATTCCTAAGTAACAAGATAGTTTAATTCCTTTGGATGCATTTAAACATAAACACTCTACCATAAATAAACATCACCATCCCCCACTTGGATCATCATAACAAGCACTATGCATTTTTTTATCAAAAATAATAAATATCTTCTTGACCATGGTAATAAAAACATTTGAATGGGGGATATTAGATGCTTAGTAAGACTAAAAAACCGATATACATAAGCATAAATTGAAAATAAGTGTATGATAGTATGAACATTACATTTAAAAAACAACTTTCATAATAAAAATCATAAAATTGGGTCATGGAATAAAGATTGATAGATCATAAAACATGAATAAAGATATAATCAAATACAATGATCCATGAGAACATAACATTGGCATAAAAATTAAAATTTTTGGTATACATAGAAGCATAAACAATCATTTTCATATTGGTCATGTCTCTTTAAAACCACAATTAGGGAGGAAAATATACATTATTGAACCAAGTGCAGTCCTCATTCACGCCCTTTATTACTAAAATGTGTAAAATCTTCTTTCAAGCCATGAATTCATAAACTCAGTTCACTCCCAACTCCATCCAAGTCTATCTCATTAGATACACAAATCCTAACAGAATGTATTAGAGAGTGATATAGGTCCCACCATGAATATAATGAAGAATATATTTATGTGTTCTAGAATATCATAAAAATTCAGTACATCATAATGCAATAAATGAATTGGGTATCATAAATTTTTTATTATATCAAATCTAGTGAAAAAGATACTAGAATCGTAGTCATTTCATGATATAATAACCTATGAAATGGAGTGGGTTTCAAAATAATATCCTTGTGTTATAAACATTGTAATGGAAATTGGTTTCATAATCATCAGGAAATCAAAGAATAAAACATTTTAGAATTAATTTTATTGGTATTTATGGATCATATTCCTAGAAAGGATTTAGTAACTCTAACATATGTCATCATATATGGAAAATAAATTTGAAATATCCTTTAAAAAAGTTATTGAGAAAAATATCTTATCCTCTTTAAATAATGATTTCTAAAATATAAATAATATTGAAAACATTTTTTTTTGAAATTAAATTTTAATGAATATAATTTAATCATGGATGAAATTATTTTTCATATGTTGGATACTTTTGTTCCTTTCAGATATGTAAAAATGAGGATTCATTTCACATTATGTTCAATTACAAATAAATATTATTTGTAGAACGACAAGAAGATTACTTTAAAAAATCTAATAATTGAAGAATGCATAGATTTTTTTTATAAAATTATAGCGATGAATTAATAAAATATGAAAACATTTTTAGGAAAAATAGTTTTAATGGAAAATTGATTTTTGACTAAATATATAAGTAATGTAACATTTTCATAATTTTTTTTATTAATTATCATAAGTACCATAGAGTGTAAAAATTGTACAATTACATAAATATATTATTAAATAATAGAGGAAAAGAAAATTCATGAGAATTATTGATATTTAAATAATTATATTTCACTATTGGAGAGTTAATATTAAAGAATCACGTTAGAAGATGTGATTGTAACATAGAATCATCACCACTTTGGTAAACATTAATCTTAATCCACCTGAATAGATAGTGTAATATGGAAATTAATATATCATTAGGTTAAATAAATACATGTTATAACATGTAAATGTTTTTATATAGAGACATCTTGGATGAATATAGGTGTATATCATGATCTATTTCTCAAATCACAAAAATCAAGAAAAAATCCATTACCTTATGTCTTGAAATCCATCATACTTGTTCAAGATTCATGTATAATAAATATATATTGATTATACATATATTAAAAATACATATCTATATATATCATACCATTAATGTTTCTATTATGAATTTATATTTCTTGTTTATTAAAAATTTTATGTTAATGTTAGGTTTTGGGAAACAACCACTTTGTTTTTTGTATATGAATTGATATATTATATTTTTGGTCCTCATTCATAAATAATGATTTCACCCTTTAAAATACATAAACAATTATATAAATAATATATATATATATATATATTCATCATATATGTATTTATATTAATCTGTAAAATTTAGTGATAGGAAATGAAAGGCAACATTCAAGGAGATCGTATGATGTAGGTATGCATTAATGTTGTTTTTAATTTTCTGATAGGATTGAAAGAAATAAAAGTAATAAAATATTATAATTTAATAATTATTTTTATCTAATATATATCATATATGTTCATTAAATCCATCCATAATACATTCTATATTAATTATTAATGAATCGCATCGCTTCGCGAGGCAGTAGTCCACCGAAAACACAAACAATGTTATCATATTCCACAAAATGTAAATCATGAAGGTATATTTGACATAAAAAAATACACAATCCTAATAAAATTAAAAATATCATATATATATATATATATTATAAAATCTAAAGTCATCATTAAAACAATCCTTGGTAGGTGGAAATATAAAAATGAATGTCATCGGTTTGTGAGGAGATTGTCCTTCGTACACAAGAATGATAATTTCATAAAGAATTATATGAATGTGTATATAGTTTTAGATCATAACCATAACATAATAAAATCATAGTACATATAATATATGGTGGTTATTAAATCATCATGTTAAAAAAATAGTGTATAGATTTTAAGGAAGAAATAAAACAAAAATTTACATAAATGAACTTTACCTCTTCTTCAGGTATCTTCCTTATCTATAATGTCCTAGAAATTTTGTATAATTTTTTTAATTATATTGAATTATTTAATGACCACAAAAACTGAAGGCGCATGATTTCGAGTCCCGGTGGTCCCAGAATGATCCGTCGAAGTTTTGTTAAACATTAATTAGCGCGCGTAAGCAGTTTTCCTAAAAAATTAGAATAACTCTTAAACGGTTACTCAGATTAGAAATTTGAGGGCACCATTGTACTCAGGATGGCTTGTTTAACCTATGTGTGACTTAATATTTGTCGGCGCGTGCCTCCTATAAGTATACACGAAAATTACAGAACCATAAATAGAATAATTAAATAAAGTTATTTTAATTTTCAAATGCTTATAACTCACATACGATAACTCAGATTGAAAATCTGAGACCACCGCAAAACATGTGATGGTATGCTTTCTTTAGATAGATACTAATATTGGCCAACACAAGCCCCAAGTGAATGTTAGTTTTTGGCCGTAAATAAAATAATTATTTGACAATTATTTTATAGTAAAATCCATAACTTGTAAATGGTAACTCGAATTGAAAATCTGAGAGTATAATTGGGTTTGTTGGGGAATTTTTCACTTAGGTAGAGCCTAACCTCGACCGACGCTGGTCATGGGTGACTATTAATATGTTTCCAAAATTTTTTAGGGTATGTTCAGTAAATGCACGAGTGGCATTTGGTAACTTTTGAACTAGTGCTCAGAATTGAAATTTGAGGACACCGTTGAACTCATACACCGATATTAGCTTAAGGAGACTTTAACCTCGACTATAGTAGGTCGAGGGTGGAAATTAGTTTTCGGACATTTCGTGGGAGAAAATAAAAGAAACATAATTTATTTAATTTTTGAAATTGAAACCTCCCATTTGAATCATGATGGTGGGGACAATAGGAGGGTGGTCGGGCATTTAATGCTGGGAACAAATACCTGGTTCTAGAATATGTATAACCACATTCCTCTTTAATTAATAGGATTTATTAAATCTAAATTAATGAATCAACTTTGACCCTTGTAATTCCTCAATTAATGTGCCAACAAAATAATTGATTAATTAATAATCTGAATCTACTTAATTTGGAACCTCATCTCTCACGGGGGGAAGGATTTGGAAATGGGAGGAGATTTGGTTGGACATTCTCCAATGAAGTCAATCCTTCAGAATCTAAGAACAAGGATGAATCTTGAGCCAGGATTAGAAACATCTTTTGGGAGTGACGAACGCCGACGTCACCATTTTCTTGGACTTAGTATTCTTCCTCGTGACAACTAATTTGGGTGAACATCAACGAAAGGGTTTGTTTTTGATATGATTGAATTTATTTATCGATTATTCATATTTTGGTTTCACAATGAATAAATCCAAACTAACAAGGCCATCGCCCAGTGCATATACCTTGCCCCTTATTTTCTAATTATCCATGCATTATTCGTGCATTCTTCAATTCAAAATATTTAATGACGCTAGAAACACAATATTTTGTTGAGCGTGACATATGGATGCAGAACCCTCGACCCACAGATCGCAAATATGGAATCATATTATTTTTCGGGCTTGGAACGAAGCCGCAATGGCTTGCGGAAGAAGGAAGCAACCGACACTCGACTGGTCATGAGGAAGGAAGGGTGGCGCGCTTCCGCACCGTCGAATGATGAGGATGCCGCGACCCATCGGCCGTGGCGGGGCAGGGTGGCAGCCGACATCCAGTCTGCCGCATGGTGGAGCGGCGACACGCATCCACACCACCGGAGTAGGATGTATCAGTGGCTTGGCCACGACAAAGGCTAGAGGGTGGCCGACACTCAGCCGGAAATAGAAGAGCAGTAGCCCATGACCGCGACGTGAGGAAGAGACTGGCTGGAACAATGGATAGTCGTTATGGCTCAGTGGGACCTGCTCGGGTCCCGCTGTGACTTGGGAGATCCTAAAGGCGGTACCTGTTGCCATTCCTAATGGAAGGGGGATGCTCCCCCCTTGGCACCGGCTCAGGCGGACCATGCCACTGGGTCGTGCCACTAGGTCGTAAGAGCGGGTCGGGCCACGCCTGGTGGGCCGGGCCGGGCCGCCCCCTTCAAAGGCTGGACTGGACCATGGCCTAGTGGGCTGATCCAACTGCAACCCATTCCAAACATGCCTGACCCAAATCAGGCTAGTTCGACCTGAACCAGGTTGGGTCGGCTCGACTGGGTTGGACCGGACACTGGCCCCTCCAGACCCAGTTTCACCTTTTTGGCCGTAACATGAGAACCGGGCGTCCGTTTGATGAACCGTCTATGGCATCAGAATCCTTGGATAGAGATGGCACTTTTGTTATACTCCAATGATGTTTGGATAAAGTTGTAGTATGACCGGGTGTGATCGAACCTCGAATCCAATCAGGCCTTCAGAGCGAAAATGCTAATAACTTACAGACCGGGCGTCCAATTGATTCACCATCTGTTTCATTGGTCCATTATGATGTGAAAAATCTTTGGGATACTTCTTAGTGGGACTTTTTGTAACACCCCATGATTTCATAGTTTGTTATCTCATTAATGAAATTCAATAGCTTGCGCTACACGCAACACCGAGTTTGAGCGCACCACAACTTATTAAACTAACCATTCAATAAGCAGTTAGGAATATTATTAGCTACAATTTGAATCATATATACTCTATATAATTTCAACATCCATGTTATGTGTTTCAAAGACATAATATATGAACAAATTCAATTTTTTTTGGATAAAATAAGTATTTTTCCCAAAAATGAAATTTTACCACCATTTAATGGATAACCTTTTTTAAAACCAATATTTTACTCATTTATATATTCAATTTAATGAAATTAAATTCTTATTTATAAATGGTACATAAAAATTTAGTTTGGATAAATTTTTGGTACTTTTCTGATAACTTTCATATTTGGATGAATAGTGAAAATACTATTTTTTAATTAAAAAAACATCATTAATCGAAATAATTTCTAGTGATAAATTATGAATTTGAATGGTTTGGAAGTATAATTAGATTATATTTTTATCATTTAAAATAATTTTGGTTATTATAAGTAATTTGACATTTAAAATTGACATAAACAGAGGTCAATCTTTTGATAGTTCTTAGATTTTTAAAAACCCCCTTTTTGGATTTGTCAATCAAAATTAATTTAAATTTATAAATGAAACTTTTATGATTTTAATTTTGTAAAATAGGATTAATTTTTTAATTCGGAATATCAAAATTATCGTAGGGTAAATTTTTAGTATTTTTCTGAACACTTTAAATTTTTATTGAATAGTGAAAAAACACAGTGTTATTGGTTAAAACTGAATTTTTATTTAAATAATTAATTATTTTAATTTATTTTATTTTAGGTCAATAAAGATACATAATACCTTTATATTTTCAACTCAATTCATCGGATTCATTTTATAATAAGTTTAGACCTATAAAATTTTATCGAACATTTTACCGTCTTTTACCCTCCTCCTAGGAACATTTTCCAATTTGAATAAAACATAATTTTACAGCTTCTGTAGGTTGAATTTCAAAAATCTGGGAGACACAATTGATATCAGTTAGTAAAATTTGGTTCAATAAGATGAAATAATTTTTGGTGAATAGTAACTTTTACTATTATTTAACACGGTTTAAAGTAAATAGGGTTATTAAGGGTAAAAATGATATTATTTTTACCATAAAACGTGTCTTCATTATATTGGATAAGTATAATTCTTACAGAAAAAACCGTAGAAATAAAATTTGATTCATTTTGGTTCACTTGGATTGGATTTGGAAATTTATTATTATTTTATTTAAAGAAGAGTTAAAAGAGTTAAATTCAAAGTTTAATAACGAAAACATTTTTAATATACGACTATAACTAATATAAATTTTACTATAAATAATCATTATAAATAAAAAATTATTTCCTATATAATAATATTTTATTTATAATTTTTATAAATTATATAATTTAATTTATTTAAGACCCAATGATGATGTTGTAATTACATTAATAATAAAATACTGAAATAATTGATATTATAAATATCCATATAAATGTAATTTTAGACTTTTGATGAATTCCACTAATTTTATAGGTTAATATGACATGTTAGGATTGAATATATGAATTTAGTTCGAAGTAATAAAGATTTTAGGACTTTAACAAAAATCATTTAATAAATAATGTCAAAATTGACATAGTTGAGTTTTTAAAACAAATACTATATTATTGATTGATATAATATTACTAAAAATATATGTTTCAGCCAAAGGGACTTAATAATATTATATATGTCATTAATGAAACTATTGGGGTTATTTTGGAAGTTTAAGGTATGTTTATTAACCATATAATATAAAACTACAAAGTGACATGGTAAATGTCTAACTATTTAACCAATAGTTAAATCCAAAAGATAATGTTTATATGATGACTTAAACTTGTCTAAAACCTATTAGTTGAGAGGTTTTCGACCCATCCCCACCTTATCCTTTAAAAAATTAATTTTGGACCCATTATAAACTGAAAAGTGTTTTATTATAAAAAATATTTCATGCTTTTTCTAAAGTGACCCTCACCACTCTTATAAAAGGGAACTTCCCCTGATCTCAATTTCACACCACAAAAGTATTTTTTCTCAGCCAAACCCTACCCAAATATCCTCTCCAATAAACTCCCTTCATTCTAGAGTCTTTCCATTGGTCTGAATCCATCCTATGGAGCCCTTTTTATTAAATCAAAAGGAATAACCTGAAGAAGAGATAAATATGTCATCACCTCTTTCAAGTTATTTTCTTCTAACACTTCCTATTTCTTCATTGTTTCCATTATAAAATAGTAACTCCTGTCACGAACCAGGCCAGGTCGCCATCCGACCCAGCGCCCGACCCGGTCCGCGGCAAGGCCCAAAGGGCGTTCCCAATCCCCACGGGCTGGCACAAGTGCCCGGGTACCAAAAGTAACCTGTGGGAACGGTTTACCCAGAATGGTATAAACAAACACCAACAAGATAATAAAAATAAAACTTGGAATCGACAACCAAAGAGAGCATAAAACTGAAGTCAAAATTTAAAGGTTTACAACTAGAACCAATGTCCAAAAAAAACGACAACAAAAGAGACTAAAATTATAACTCAAACCTCAAAGCGACAGGAGAGGTGCGACATCCACACGTCACAAACGTTAACCTGCACGAGAAGACCACCAACGACGAACCACCATCACTGAGCACGACGCACAACCTGGAATACACAAGAAATAAGAATCTACATACACCCAAGGGTGTATGTAGGGTGTGAGATAAAGGCCCAGTAGGATGCCACCCAATAAAAAGGTTCCATGACACAACATCAAAAAGACAATTTAATGTGTTTATTCAAAATTTTAATTTAAAAATGATTTTAAAGAAAAAATTTACAAGCTAAATACTAAAAGAAAAACACTAAAAAGAACTCATTTAACAAACACGATTTTAAAGAGGAAGAGAAAATTTAAATATGGGAACACACACACATACTCACACACACGCACACACCCATACTCACCCACACACACACATACTCTCACACACACACACACATACTCACACCCAGGTGGTCCTCCATATGCCGACGGAAGGCACCACATCATAGATGGTAGAGCACTATGGGTAAAACCCCTAAGGATCATCTAGCTCGAGTGGGACCCTAGAAACCTCGTGTCTCGGTGAAATGTGGCTTAGAAGGCCACAACCCTCAGAAAACGTGGCTTAGAAGGCCATGACCCTCAGAACACGTGGCTTAGAAGGCCACGACCCTCAGATATCATGTTTAGTTAGTGTTTCAATCGTCAAACTGGCTAAGTGAGACAGAGACGATACCCATCCGGCTCATTAGCGCACTAGTTCTAGTCCTCCCACCTTACCCGGGGTTTTCCCTTGTGCTCAATCAAGTGTCACATTCACATGGTATATTGTTTTTCCCATATCACAGACCCAACCAGACATTACACACAAGTCACTATTTTCACACCCAAACAACATTCCAAAAACTCACGCACGCCAAAAATACCTTTCCAAAAATATATTTGTCGTTACCTAATCGTTTCACAAAAACCCCATTTAAAAGAAAACGCTCAAACAAGAACATAAACAATTTTCACAACTTAGGAAGCATTATTTTAATAACACAACAAGGGAAGACACAAATAAATAGACCCAATTACAAAGGAGGGAGTCGTTCAAACCACTTGCTTAATAATTTGCCCTTAAAACTAGTTTCACCCAACTACACAATTTTCTGAAACATCTGCACCTCTTAAAATGATTCGCTACACATTAAAAACCCACATTTAGACATACACAACTCAATTACCCATAAGAACTAAGTTCGCACCAACCAAACATCACCTAGAACCCAACTTGAAAACATTTCACCAAACCAACACATATTTTCACATGCAAAGACCATTTTAAAATCAATTTCGCACTCAAATATTCTAAAACCACATTTTCACCATATAAACAATTGATTAAACAATTTTTGGACTTACCCCAACAAGTTCAAAATGAAGAAAACATGATCATTTATAAAGAAAGTGAAATTTTCATGATGCATGCATGTTAAACAATTTTTAATATGCATTTCTCATAGCTTTTAAAGAACAACCAATAATTTATATGACAACACACATATAAACAACAAGAGCCTACTATTTCGGAAATCCAATATCCTCAGACGAGCATGCCAGAACATTATAAACATGGATCACATTATGCAATTAAATAATAGAACATATTAAATTAATTAAACAACCAAACTAAATTATCTAAAAGATGTAAAGACATGGAACCACCTACCTTAGTGTCGAACATCGAAAATTAATTGTGAAATCCTCAAATTTTAGCGTGAAACATCAATCGCGCACCATTTTCACCTCAGGAAACCTAGAATGAACTCAAACTCATGAATCGGACCAATAACATAAAAAAAGGAACCTCAAACAACATGGAATACCACCCCCAAAATTAATGAAACAACTAGACAAGGGCGTACCCACCATTTGTGAGGCAGCGAGAGGCTGGTCGGGTCTTAAAAGAGGCCACCAGAGGTGTGCCGGGATAGAAGACCGGACGGAAGGGGGTGCACCTGCCGTGATAAGACAAAATTGATGTAAGCCCCTATTAATGCTTCATGAGCTTGCAACAAGAACAAATACATGAATAATATCAAACAAAGGTTGAATTTCTATGAATCTTATCATGCCAAAGATATTGTATACTGATTTCTAGTAGATAGTCATGAGCCTCCAACACTTGCAGCGAAGAATTGCTTACCAATTCTCTCAAGAAAAACCCAGTAGGGGAAGCGCATGGAATACAGTTCACACTAGGGAAGCAGAGGGACATCGGGGCGGCGGTCGTCGGACAGAACATGAGGACGACGGTTGGGTCAGGGTTGGATGAGGAGCAGGGGTGAGGCTGGTCCAGCGAACAGGTGCGCGACGAAGGGGGGAAGAACGGTGGAGTCGGGCGGTGGTCACCGGATGGAGCAGGAGGGCAGCGGGACGACATCGTCGGACAGAGCAAGGGAGGCGCTGCGGTTCGCCGGACAAGGAAATAGGGGGCGGCTGAGATGGGGTGTGGCGGACCGAAGAGGAGAAGGGGGATGGCGTGATCCCGACTCCGACGCAGGTGGCCTCGAATGGCCACTGCTGCTGGGAGGAGAAGGCGTGGAGGTTTGTAGAGCAGCGTGAGGTCAAGAGAGGGGGGGCCAGCGAGCGATACCTGCAGGCCTTCAAGGAGGCACGGTGAAGGGGATGAGCGTTGAGGGTGCACCGGCAGGGCCTCCGCATGGAGGGAAGAAAGGGAGAGTCAGAGAGGGAGGGGGCTGTGTGCAAGGTGGGTGGCTGGACTGGGAGGTACGGTGCGGTGGATCAGGAGGAAGTTTAGCAAGGTGGTAGAGCAGCATCAATAGAGGGGGTAAAGGGGCGGATGAGGAGGATGGAGGAACCGCGACGCGGCTAGGAGAGGGGATAGGCAGCGACCTGCAGAAGAAGAAACTCAGCGGCGCGATGAGGGAGAAAATAAAATGAGGTGGGGGGGGGGGGGTAGGTGCGCTAGCCAACCCTAGAAGAAGAAAAAAACAAGTAAAAAAAAGAAATAAAAATAAAATAATACCTATAATAATAATAATAATTAATAAATAAGAAATAAAATAAATAAGTGGTATAATAATATTAATAATAACAACATAATAAAATAAATTGTAAACTATATAATAATCTACTTAATAAAATGCTGATAATAAAAACGATACTCACTTAAATTATTATTCGAGATAATGATAATAATATTTTAATGTGACATTAATAAAATTACTATTATTAAAACCATTTTTAATTCATCTCATTTCGTTAATTGAACATCGACAATGCATGTAGTGACCAGGCAGGGTTGTGTGACGACCCAAGAGAGGCCGCACGACTTCGACCGCAGCGCAATGTACGTAGTCGAGGTCAAAAAACACATTTTAAGATAAGAATTCAAAATTTTAACTCGGGATTCAACCCTAACCACCCGAGGCTCAAGTAAAATTGATAAAATAAATAATTTAAAAGATACGAGTGCGGCAACTCCAGTATATTATATATAAAATGATGTTATTATAAAATTGGTACAATCATATTCTTTATTCAATCCATCCTATAAATGACAATGTCACCATACGCGCGTAAGTACATTTTACCGTCTCCACGTCATGGTGTAGTTTGATATTAAAACACATCATTATTAGGATGGGTATAATAAGGAGTATAACTAATGTAAATAATAAATATAACATGTTAATGATTCTGTATATATGATATATCATCCAATTACATACGATTTCACTATCAATATAATGATATTGTCGCTCATGCGTATGTACGAATTACCGTGTCCACGAAGCGATGAGATTCATGTCCACATTCACCATTAAACGATGATTATAAAATATATATCATTAATAAATATGTAATATATGACATAATAATGATACTGGATATATATATATATATATATATATCTGTGTGTGTGTGTGTCTGTACTAACAAATATCTTATTCACTTAGTTCTGTTCAACATGATATAAAAACGGAAATAGCATTTATGCGTACATACGACCTACTATTTCCATAAATGGTGCTTTCAATTTCATATATATACATCTATTATACATATTTTTATTCTAAATATATATGATATATAAATTATGTTATATATTCTGGAAGTATTTAAATCATGATCTATGTGATATAATCATGAGTAACAAGTTAAAACACATACGATAAAGAAAGCGATTATTACCCGAAATGTTAATTTCACATGGAAATAATTATTAAATGGTTATTATAAAGTCATAAATGAATCATGTACGATATCATAAATATTAGTATGGTTCTGGTATAATTTAATAACATACTATGGTCATTATACAGGAGGTTAAACATACCCTTGACTAAAGTAAAATGCAAGGTAAGGGTTAATTTCACAATCTCTTTATTATCCGAGGCTGTTTTTATGTAAGTATATACTAGGACATATTTATTATCCATGTCCATGTTTTGTGAAAATGATTTCAAAGGGATTAATTTAAGGGAATTTTTTTTAGTAAAACATCATTTTAATTTTTTTAAATATTTATTCTTCTAAATCATTCTCGTTAATGTCCATGATTTCAAAATAGTTTTTAATGATTAATCTATACGGGCATAATTTTTTTTAAATGTTAATTACTTTCCAAAGTTTCAAATTGGTATTGGAAAAATTGGTTAAAAAATTTATTTAAATGTATTATTTTCTACATTATGCTACTTTTAAATGTTTTCATGAAAAATGGATGTTTCTCTCAATGAGGTTTACTAATCATTTTCATCTATGACAACATATTTTGATGGATTTTTAACTTGTTTGATGTAGATTTATTATGATACAAATATTCCATATTTTATTGAAGGTTTTGTGATATGTTTGACCGTGGATGTATTATTTTTATACCATTCATAATTTATGGATAATTTATTGACATTTCCTATGCCAATTTTAATATGAATATTTAGATTAGGTTTAAACCTTTTCATATGAGGAATTCATTTGACATAGTAATTGACGGGTGGAGCCCACTATAGTTCCTTGATGCATTAGTAGGTCTCATGAGAAAAACTAGTGTCTTGGCATAAGGATTTGACAAAATCTTATTTGTAGTCTTCGCACAAGGCCTTGACTATATGGTTATGATGTCTGGCATTATGCATTCCATAAATATTAATGTGGATATTAATATTTCACATGATTATTCAACTAGTAGAATATCCATGCAAATAAGTAAATGGAATTAGTTTATTGTATCTTCACCATATTATTCTAAAGTTTATGTTTAAAAGGTTTTTTTAGACCTATACATGGACTTAAATGTTTGTGCATATTTAAGAATGTTTATGCTATATTGGTATCATTACTGAGCATCTGAGCTCACCCCTTTCTATGTTTTAATTTTATTAGGATTCCAAAAAGTGTATTATGATTGTTAATATGGGTTAACATAGGGGATTAATGGCGTTATCAAAGGATCAATTATGTTGTGTTTTTATATTATAATGTGTAATGTAACGATCATGTATGTAATCTATTTTCCAAGACTACTAAATTGACCGGTCTTTATGGACATGATTCCTTGTGATCATGCCAATGTTATGTAATAATGCACCGAATTGGGACTTCTGGGGTCGGGACGTTACAATTGATATCCTAGGAAGTTTAGGAATAACATTGGAATTTAGATTCAGAAATACTTTTATTAGAGAACACTGCCCTAAGATAGACCTTGTGAATTTGTATAGAAAACTTCCTAGAATTTTGGTACTGTAGAGATTTCATGAGTTTTCAAAGAAATACATCCCTGTATGGATACGAGCAGGTAGTGGCGGCACTGGCACATATTTACCATGGGTAAAACCAGAAAACACCACTTGGAGCTAGACTCAAACAGGAACTGGTGCATGAAAATGGGCCTTGATGCACTCATGGTTACGACATTCCCAGGGGATATGTTTAAGATAATTATCATTTTCTTTACTAAAAACTATGAAGGGTTTATGTGTATATACCTTCTCAAAGAAATCATTTTTATGGGTATGGAGTATATCCATGAACTATTCAATTTATGTTAACTATTTTACTAATTTGGAATTATGCATTGCGATTCATAAACTAACCTAGTGTATGCTATTTTTTAGAAATGGAACCCATTAGATGGAATGATACCTCCAGCAATACGCATGATCCAAATAGTAATATGGGTCATATCTTTCATGGTGTTAAGCGAAAATTTAGAAAGGAAATTGTCTCCCACGTATTAACATTATATGAAGAAATAATATCATGTGTTAATAAGATAAGTAATGAATTTTTTGAGTCCCATGGCTTTGAAGGGAAGTCAAAAAAAGAAAAAGATGGTTGAGATAATGATGGATAAAAGGAATAAGGAAAATAATTATTTTTCCGTACGTGATAACTGTGGAATGAATCACCTTGGTAAATTCTTGAAGGGAATGTGAGTTTGTTATAAGTGTGGAGAAAAAGGAAACCAAGTACATGATTGCAAGGTTGAGAAAAAGGTTTCAAATGTACAATTCATTATCTACAAGGATTTGGGACACTACGTGAATCAATGTCCAAATCATCAGAGTATACCAAAAATGCTTCAATTGGATAATAATCATGTAATGATACTACTAAAGATGTAGATGAATGAATAAGTATTTTTATATTGTTGTTAAAGTATTGTGTCACTTTAGTATTGTATTAATGATGTACATGTTATAATAATTATAGAGTATATAAGGATTGTATTGTAGTACTATTTCATTAAGGACTTGAGATTGTGTGGAACTATGAAAAGTAACTTAATGGCATGTTAAAATTTTTGGAAAATATATGGTTGAAAAAAAGACAAAACCTTAATATGGTCCTGATACTGAGGTATTGATTTTGGAATAAGAGATGATTGTATTGAATAAATTATATTGGATATTATTGACATCCTTGGAACTGGTTAATGGTTTGTTTACTCCATCATTGAGGGAGTTTACAACATTTGTGGATATAAGGAGCATGTCTAGTATTTTATAACGAATAATGGAACATGATTGTAACCAATATGGTTATATGATAATTCAGGGGGTTACCGTATTTTAATAGTATACATGATGAAGGTATTCACATGTTATTATTTGGAATAAAGGATCTTCCTTGTGTTTATCTTAAAAATTTTGGATTGTGAGTTTGGACAGATGTATTTTAGATAATTCTAATGGTTGGAATCAATTGTGTTTGACATTGGATACTATTATTAATGTTAAATCATTTCGTGAGATTATTTTTTGGATTGTCATAAAAAGGACAACCAGGAGGTCGGAAGACAAAGTGTCGCGTCCGGCATGGCTGTGAGACATGAACCCACAACCGAATGGTGACAAGGTTGCATCACCTACCACTGACCAATGTGATTTCCTAGTTTGTATAATATTTTTTTTTAAATAATCTTACAATAGAATTATAAATTCATTATTTTTGGAACCCAACATGATTAGTATAAATAGAATTTTTTTAATTCAATTATCTTTTGAGTGAAAGATGAGTTTGTGGTAGTAATTAGGTAAAGGATGAAAATATACTTGTCAAATATATTTTTTCCACTTATTCTATAAATAAACTAATTCTTAAAAATTATCGAAGGGTTCTTAAAACAAAAAATGTGTTATCTTAATATCTTATGTTTTTTTGAACTAACGATATTTTAAATCATCAAAGATGGATGGCTTTGAGGCCCTCAATTTTACACTTGTTTGTGATTGATGACCTAAATCACTCCATATAAATATTTACGTTGTTCCTCTAATTATGTGTGTCTAATGTCCACCAATTTTCTTTAAATAGAGATCATAATATTGTGGTGAGATTTTAATTTACCTTTCCCTCTTATTAAGAGTAAATTTTATTAAACCAACATTCGATGTGGGTTTTCAACAAAGGTATTTTTACTATTTTAACCATTTATTTTTGAAGAAAAATTTCAATTTGCAAGGAAGAAATTTATTGAATCAGTGGAGAATGTAACACCCCAAGATTTTGTATTACATTATCTCATTAATGTAATTCAACAGCTTGTGCTACACGCAACACCGAATTCGAGCGCACCACAACATATGAAACTAACCGTTCAAAAAGAATTTATGAAAATAATTAACTGAATTTTGAATCTTATATACTCTATATAATAATAACATCCATATTATGTTTTTCAAGGACATTATATAAGAACAAAATCATTTTTTCGGATAAAAGAAATATTTTTCAAAAACAAATGCAATTTTACCACCATTTAATGGAGAACCCTTTTTAAAACAAATATTTGACACTTTTATATATTCAATTTAATGAAATTAAATTATTCTTCATAATAGGGACATATAAACTTAGTTTGGATAAAATTTTGGTACTTTTATGATAACTTTCCTATTTTGATGAATAGTGAAAAATACTATGTTTTAAATAAAAACAAATTTTTTAATCAAAATAATTTATATTGATAAATTATGAATTTTAATGGTTTTGAAGTATAAAGAGATTATATTTTTATCATTTAATACAATTTTTTGTCATTATAATAAATTTCACATTTAAATTCTACGTAAACACATTTCAATCTTTTGATAGTTTTTACTTTTTTTAAAAACCCACTTTTTGGTTTTAACAACAGAAATTATTCGTAAATTAATAAATGAAACTTATTTGTTTGAATTTGGTAAAATATACTTCATTTTTTAATTCATAATATCAAAATTATCTTAGGGTAAATGTTTTGTATATTTCTAACAACATTCAATTTTTGATGAATAGTGAAAATAAACTGCATTATTGGTTAAAACAGAATTTTTATTTAAATAATTAATTATTTCATTTTAATTTATTAGAGGTAAAAATAGATACATAATACCTATATATTTTCAATTTAATTCATTTTATTCCTTTTCTAATAAGTTTAGATATATAAAATTTTATAGAACATTTTATCGTCTTTTACCCACATCATAGGAGCATTTACAAATTTGAATAAAACATAATTTTACCACATATGTATGTTGAAATTCAAAAATCCAAGAGACAAAATTGATATCAGTAAGTAAATTTGATTCAATAAGATGAAAATAATTTTTGGCGAAAAGTAACCTTTTACTTTTATTTACCACAGTTAAAAGTAAAAGGGTAATTATGGGTAAAAATGATATCATTATTAACCTAAATCCTTTACAATTTATATTTTATAAATATAATTCGACCCAGAACAACCTTAGGAATAAAATATGATTCTATTTGGTCCACATGGATTATATTAGGAAATTTATAATTATTTAATTTAAAAATAGATAAAAGAGTTAAATTCAATGTTTAATAACTAAACCATTTTTAATATACTGTTATACAGAATATAAATTAGAATATAAATATTAATTACAAATATAAAAATATTTACTACCTAATTATATTTTATTTATAATTTTTATACATTAAATAATATAATTTATTTATGAAACAATGATGTCACAGAAATTATTTTAATAATGAAATATTAAACTAATCGACATTATAAATATCGAAATAAATGTAATTTAAGACTTTTGATAAATTCCAATCATTTTTTAGGTTAATATGACATTTTAGGATGTAACATATGAATTTAGTTTGAAGTAATAAAGTACTTAGGACTTTAACAAAAATCATTTAACAAATAATGTCAAAATTGACATAATTGAGTTTTTAATACAAATACTATATTATTTGTTGATATAATATTACTAAAAATATAAGGTTCGAAAAAAGGCCATTAATAGTATTATATATGTCATTAATGAACCTATTGGTGTTCTCTTGTATTTTTACAGTATGTTTATTAACTATATAATATAAAAATACAAAGAGACATGGTAAATGTCAAACCATTTAATTAAGAGTTAAATCTAAAAGATAAGGTTAATATGATGACCTAAACATGTATAAAACCTATTTGATGAGAGGTTTTAGACCCATATCCACCTTATCCTATATATAATTTATTTTGGATCCACTATAAACCTATAATTATTTAATTATAAAATAATATTTCATGTTTTTCCTAATGTGACCCTCACCTATCTTGTAAAAGGGCAGATCCCCTACTCTTAATTTCACACCTCCAAAGCATTTTGGCACAGTAAAAACCTAACAAAATATCCTAAAAAATTTCCTTACTTCATCCTAGAGGCCTTAAATTGTTCATAACTCCATCCTAAGAATCCCTTTTGATCAAATCAAAAGAAAGAACCCAAAAAAGAGGTAAATATTTCATCAGCTCTTTCATGTTCTTTTCTTCTTCCACTTCTTCTTTATTTGTTGTTTCCTTTATAAAATAATAACTTTAGTATCTTATATATAATATAATGTTATTATAAAAATTTGACAACCATATTTATTATTCCATCCATCCTATAAATTACAAAGTCACCATACAAACGTACGTGCAGATTACCATCACCAAGTCGTGGTGTAGTTTGTTGTTCAGACACTTTATTATTTGTACATGTATAATAATGAGTAAAAAGGATGTAAATAATAAATATAACATGTTAATAATTATTTATATATGATATACCATCCAATTAATATGATTCTTCCATCAATATAATGATATTTTCACTCGTGTGTACGTACGGATTACCGTCTCCATGACGCGATGAGATTCATTTCCACATTCACCATTCAACGACGATTATAAAATATATATCATTAATAAGTATTTAATATGTATAAAAATAATGATATTGGATATATAATTAAATATATATATATATATATATATTTATGCACTTACATATATCTTATTCACTTAGTTTCGTTCAATACAATATGAAATCAAAAACAATGTTTCTGAGTACGTACGACCTAGATTCTACATAAACGGCATTTCCCATTTCATATATATAAGTCTATTATGCATATTTATATTCTAAATATATATGATATATAAATCAAGTTTTATATTATGTAATTATTTAAATCATGATCTATGTGACACAACCAAGAGTAATGAGTTAAAAGATATATGATAAAGAAATCGATTATTACCCGAAATGTTAATTTAACATGGAAATTATTATTAAATGGTAGTATAAAGTAACTGATGAATATTTTACGATATCATAAATATTAATATGTTTCTGGTATAACTTAATAACATACTGTGGTCTTTATACTGGAGGTTAAATATACCATCGACTAAAGGAAAGTGCAATGTGAGGGTTAATTTCCGAATCTATTTATTATCCAAGCTTGTTTTTACGTAAGTATCTACTACGACATATTTATTATTCATGTTCATGTTTTATGAAAGATTTTTTAAAGGGATTATTTTATGTGATTTTTTTATAAAACATCAATTTTAATGTATATAATATTTATTCTTCTAAATAATTCTCATTAATGCCCATGTTTTCAAAATGGTTTTTAAGGATTTATCAATATAAACATGAATGATTTTTAATGTTTATTCCATTATAAAGTTTCAACGTGGTGTGGGACACCTTGAATTAAAAATTTCGTTAAAAGTTTTCCTTTCTAAATTTTTTTCCTTTTAAATGTTTTCATTAAAAAGGGATATTTCTCAAAGAGTTTTACAAATAATTTTCATCTATGTCAACATCCATTGATAGATTTTAAACTTGTTTGAAGTTAATTTATTATGATACGAATCTTCCATTTTGAATTGAAGGTTTTGTGATATGTTTGACTGTAGATATGTAACTTTTACACCATTCAAGGTTTAGGGATAAAGTACTGATATTTCATATTATAGTTTTAATATGAATGTCTATGTTATGTGTAAACCTTTTCATATGAGGAATTCGTTGGACTTAGTAAGTGATGGGTGGAGCCTTATATAGCTCCTCGATGAATCGGTAGGTCTCATAAGACAAACTAGTATCTTGGAACAAGGCCTTGACAAAATATTATTTGTAGTCTTGTCACAAGGCCAAGACTATGTGGTTATGATGTCTGGAATTATTCATTTCGTCATTATGAAAGTGGCTATTTATATTGCATGTGATTATTCAACTAGTAGAATATCCATGTGAATAAGTAAATGGAATTATTTTATTTTATTTTTTCCATACAATTCTAAATTTTTAGTTTAAAAGGATTTTTTTATAATATTATACATTTCCTTAAATGTTTATTCTTATTTATGAAATTTTCCGCAATATTTTTGTCCTTATTGAGCATCTGAGCTCACCCCTTTATATATTACAATTTTCTCAGGATTCCAAGAGGTGTATTATTATTGAAAATCCGGGTTAAGCTAGGAGATTAATGGCATTGTCAAAGGATAATTTATGTTGTGTTTTATTTTCTAATTTGTAATGTAATGTTCATGTATGTAATATATTTTCCAAGACTTCTAAAATTATTGGTGTTTCTGCACTTTATTCCTTGCAATCATTCCAATGTTATGTAACAATGCACCGACCCTGGGCTTCTGGGGTCGGGGCGTTATAGTTGGTATCATAAAAAGATTAGCAATTTCCCTGGAAACTCGATTTAGAAAAACACTGATTAGAGAACACTACCCTGAGATAGACTTCCAGAATTAGTATAGAAGAACTTCTTAGAATTTTGGTACTGTAGATATTTTTTCAATTTTCCAAGAAATACATCCTACTCTAGATACAGCTAGGTAGAGGTGGCTCTGACACAGATGTACCTCGGTGTAAAACTCGAAAACACCGCTTTTAGATAGACTCGAATGGGAACAGGTGCAAGACAACAGGCCTTGCTGCACTCTTGGTTACAACACTCTTGGGGGATATTCTTAGGATATTTCTCATTGTATTTAAAAATCATTATGAAAGGGTTTATGAGTATATATCTCTACAAAGAAAACATTTTTAAGAATATGGATTATATCCATGAATAGTTCAATTTATGTTAATTGTTTTAAAAGTTTTTAATTATGCATTACGATTCATAAACTAACCTATTTTATGCCATTGTTTAGAAATGGTGCCCAGTAGATGGAATGAGACCTCCAACAATATGCATGATCCAAAGAGTTAGAAGGATTATATCTTTCATGGTGTTTATCCAACATTTAGAATGGAAATAGTCTCCCATGTATTATCATCATATGAAGTAATATTATCATGTGTTAATAAGATAAGTAAATAATTTTCTGAGTTATATGGCTTTGAAGGGAAGACAGAGAATAAAAACATGGTAGAGAGAATTATAGATAAAGGGAATAAGGGAAAGTAGAATTTTCCCATATGTGATAACTGTGAAAATAATCACCTTTGTAAATTCTTGAATAGAATGAGAGTTTGTTATAAGTATGGAGAAAAAGGACACCATGTACGTGATTGCAAGGGTGTGAAAAATGTAATGTACAATGCTTCATTTTCAAGGGGTTGAGACACTACGCGAATCAAGGTCCAAATCATCAGAGTATACCCCTAATGCTGCTATTGGATAATAATCAGGTTATGATACTACCAAAGATTAAGAGGATTGATTAAGAGTTATTATGTTGTTATTAATGTATTATGTCCTTTGAGTATTGTAATAATGATGTACATTTTATAATAATTATAGAGTATATAAGGACAATGCTATAGTACTATTTCATTATGTACATGAGATTGTGTGGAACCAAGAAAAGTGAATCAATGGTATGTTAAATTTTTTAGAAAATACATGGTTAAAGGAAAGAAAAAAGATTAACATGGTCATGATAACGAGGTAATAATTTTTGAGTAAGAGATGATTGATTTGGATAAATTATATTGGATATTATTTACATCCTTGGAACTGTTTAATGGTTTGTTTATTCCATAATTGTTGGAGTTTACAACATTTTTGGATATAAAGAATATATCCAGTATTCTATAAGGAATAAGGTAGCATTAATGTAACCAATATGGTTATATGATAATTTAGGGTGTTACTGTGTTTTAAAATAATACATGATGAATGTATTCACATGTTATTAAGTGGAAAAAAAGATATTCAATGTGTTTAACTTATAAATTTTTGATTGTGAGTATGTAAATAAGTATTTTGGAAAAGTCTAAAGGTTCGAATTGGTTATGTTTTATATTGGATACTATTTTTATGGTTAAATAATTTCTTGAGATTATTATTTTTATTGTCATCAAAAAGGACAACCCGAAGGTCGGAGAACAACCTATCGCGTCTGGCAAGAACGCGAAACCTGTACCCGCAACCGAAGGGTGTCAAGGGTGCATCACCTACCACTAGCATACATGATGTCCTAGTTTTTATAATGTAGTTTTTTTAAATAGTCTAACAAATGAATTATAAATTCATTATTTTTAAAACCCAAAACGATTAAGATAAATAGAATATTTTTGAATTCTATTATCTTTTGAGTGAAAGAAGAGTTTTTGGTAGGAATTAGTTGAAGGATGAAACTCTACTTGTCAAATAAATTTTTTCCTCTTATTCTATGAATAAATTAATTCTTAAACTGTAGGGAAGGGATCTTAAAATAAAAAATGTTTTATCTTAATACCTTATTTTTTGTTGAACTAATGATATTTTAAATCATCATAAATTGATTGCTTTAAGGCCTTAAATTTTATAGTTGTTTGTGATTGATGACCTAAATCACTCTATATAAATATTTATGTTATCCCTCCAATTATGTGTCTCTAATTTCCAACAATGTTCTCCTAATTGAGATCATAATTTGGTGGTAACATTTTCATTTCCCTTTCCCTCTTATTAAATTTAAATTTTATTAAACCAATTTACAATGTGGGTTTTCAACAAAGGTATTTTTTATATTTTGAACCATTTATTTTTTAAGAACAATTTAATTTTTTTGGAATCAATTTATTGAGATAGGGGAGAATGTAAGACCCCATGATTTCAGAGTACGTTATCTCATTTAAGTAATTCAATAGCTTGCGCTACACACAACACCGAGTTCGAGCGCACCAAAACTTATTAAACTAACTGTTCAAAAAGTGGTTATGAATAATATTAACTAAATTTTGAATCTTATATACTCTATATAATATTAACATCCATATTATGTGTTTCAAAGACATAATATAAGAACAAATTCATTTTTTTTGGATAAAATAAGTATTTTAAAAAAAATTCAATTTTAGCACATTTTAATGGCGAACCCTTTTTAAAACAAATACATGATATATTTATATATTCAATTTAGTGAAATTAAATTCTTTTTTATAATAGGGATATAAAAATTTATTTTGGATAAATTTTTGGTACTTTTATGATAACTTTCATATTTTGATGAATAGTGAAAAATACTCCGTTTTAATTAAAATTAACTTTTTAATCAAAATAATTTATATTGATATATTATGATTTTGAATGTTTCGGATTTATAATTAGATTATATTTTTATCATTTAATAAAATTTTGGTAATTATAAGCAATTTCACATTTAAATTGGACATAAACACTTGTCAATCTTTTGATAATTCTTACTTTTTAGAAAACCCTGCTTTTTTTGGGATTAACAACGGGAATAAATTTTAAAATAATAAATTCAATTTATATGTTTTTATTTTAGTAAAATAGTCTTCATTTTTGAATTCGGAATAAAAAAATTAACTTAGGGTACATTTTTCGTATTTTTGTGAAAACATTCAATTTTTTATGAATAGTGAAAAAACAATGCGTTATTAGTTAAAACCGAATTTTTATTTAAATAATTTGTTATTTTATTTTAATTTATTTTAGGTAAAAATGGATAACTAATACCTATATATTTTCACCATAATTCATTGGATTTATTTTTTAATAAGTTTATATATATAAAATTTTATCGATCATTTTACTGTCTTAATTGTGATCTTGAACATACCCCGATAATCAATAGAGATTCTTATTGATGTATATTTTATAAAAAACATAAGTTTAACCATAAGTTGAATTAAAAAGGGAAATGAACCCCATTTCATGGTTTTCCAAGAGTATATTCTTCAATTCCTATAACTCAATCAAGGAAAATCAATAAGGTGTCTTGGAAATTGGCATGGCAGAAGGTATGAGTTATATTTATAATTCTGCTTCTCATTTTTATTGGCTATAGGAAAAATCTTTTAGAAATACTTTAAAAATTCACAAACAACATTCATACAATAAATTTTGAGTTTCAGCCCATTCCATTTGAGATAAAACACCCTCTGAATGGTAATTAATTCCATTATAATATATATAATCTCCAATATAAATTCAAACTCATCATCAACATTGATAGAGGATCATAGGTTAGTTTCAAAAATCAAATTCTTCTACCATTTCTTGAAAATTTAATGTGGGTTTTTTGAAGTGAAATACAATCCACAACTATGATGACATCAAATCCCAAAAGAGAAAGAGTGAAAATATTTATAGGAATAATATTCTGATAATGATCCATCAGAGGAGAATCATAAACATGATATTATATAATTGTACCATTAGGGGTTTTCATGTTAAATCCCAAATCTAATAATTTGGGTGGAATATTGATACACTTAAAAAATTATTTAGATGTGAAATAATTTGTAGATCGAGAGTCAAATAATAGAGTAGTAGTTCTAGATTTTTTGAAAAGTATACATTTCTCCAAGTCATTATCGCACCCCTAATATTAAATAGTGACTACATGGGATATCTCCTTTTTCCCAAGGAATAAGTGGTTGATGACTTTTATCTTCATTATTAACCACAATGTTTGATAACTAGTTATTATTATACCCATTATTTTTACACCTGAAGAAGTGAAAGGTGGGATGTTTATTCTATGTAGTTTTTTTTTCTATTGTCATTTTTAGCTTACTTATTCCCATAACATCAAAAATATGTTATCAATTAACATCACTTAAACTCTAAAAACATTTAGTATTCCCATTAAGATAATTGTATCCTTGATTTTTTCCACACATTGAGAATAAATTAAAGAAAATCTTATTCTCCCCATGGTTTTTAGATTTTACATTGATTTTTTTGTCTTTTATGAAAATAATAAAAGATTGATATGGAAATACAATCTATATTTTTAAAATAATTGGACATAAAAATGCCTCTTCATAGCTAATGAAATATCTTATTGAAAAATACTTTCATTGAATTTTTTTATAGAACTGATGAATCGATCAAACTTAATCTTAAGATGGATGATATTACCAAAAGCATAACTTGAAATTATTTTATAATTAGCTTCATATGTACTAATATATTCATCATAATTTTGAATTAGATAATGTAACTAAATATTTTTATTCATATGATGAATATTCAGAATGTACTTATTGAAAAATGATTTCTTGATCTCAAACCCATCCATGAATATAATTTCAGCTTGTTTTCTTATATTGTTGATAAGATTACCCATACAATCCTCTTCACATTAAAAATGGTAGACTAAAAAATTAATTATTCATGATCAGAACACAAGAGAATGGAGCATAAAATTTCGGTAGTACAAATAAATTGTTTAGAAACAATTATATCCATGGTTCTACAAAAGGAATATAGATTATTTCTCATGAAGTAACCTACATAAAGTTTTTATAACTATTTTTTATTTCGATGTCCATCATGGTTAACTTTTTGAGAATGTTTTTTCATAATATATATGAGATTATTCATTACATATACCATAAAATTTGGATTATCAAGTGTAAAATCATTGGATTGAAAATAACACATGGAATTAATGCGGTTCCTTAAGCTTACTTCCATTGAGTAAAACAAAAAATCAGAGTGCATTGATAAATAATTATAGTTGGGAACTATTTAATCTTAAAAAATCACATATACAATGTCTAAATCCCGATAAATTATTCAATATTATAGGACACCTTAGGTTTATCCTATGTTATTAATAATTATCTTGTATTTATATCCTTCATAGTGACTCATAAAGAGTTTTTGATATCCCCATGCATATCTCTCGGGAGTGTCAAACCTTGTTTGCAGTAAGTCCAATTGGCATACACCAGTTCTCAATTGATTCTTGCCTAATACTATGTTTTTAGATTTTTTACCACAATGTTAGAATTCACTCCATGAACATGCACATGTATAATACATATTAAGATTTAATTTCATGGAATCTGTTCGATATATAATTTATTAATATTTTTGGAAACAATCTTATACATTACAAATCCTTAGACTTACAGATACACATGTACTTAAGGATCCCATTAAGGTTTTCTAATCCTTGTTTAGAATGATTAACTAAAAATATCATTTTACACTAACTAAAATGATCCATAATAATTTTAAATAGGTATTAAAACATTTTTTATGGATATTAATTACAATACTTAAACATATTCATATTAACGGTAATAATTTAGTGCCTTTGGAAACATGGAAAACACAAACATTGGACCATATGAAAACTACGTCTTCTCCAACTATGTTCGTTGTAATTATTAACATGATTATAAATATCATATGTAATACATATCATCATGTCCTTTGGAAGGTAAACATAATAAATGGGGAGATATTTAATTCCCCAAGTTTTTAAAAGAGAAAACAGGGTTCGATAGTGTATTTGATACACAACACCAAAACCAAAAATACAATGAATATTTAATTATGATTTTCTAAAAAATTCTATTAAATTTTTAGATATTAGTGGGATTAACAAATTTATGATATATATATATATATATTTCTTAAATATATTGATAATGTCTTAGTAAATAATTAATCATTTTGTTTGTAATTCCAGTCTATTCATCAAATTATGATTTCATAAAAGTGATTTTTGTTTATTTTTATGAAAAAAATATTATAATTATTTTTTATGACAATTATATAATATATTATATTATGAACTAATTTTTTCTATATTATTATATTAAAAATAACAGAGGGTCAATTTTTTTGACATTTCAGAAAATATAAATTATTCATTGAAAATTGAAAATTACAGTTTTAATGTAAAATTATAATTTCATTGGATAAATTAATTATAATAAAAGTAAAATTACTTTTTAAGTTGAGTTCAATGTATCATAGGTATTATTTAGTTATATTAAATTAAATTAGTTACCTTAAAATAATTTTTATTCTGTATTTCAGTATAAGTATATTTGTAGGACTAAAAACATATTTTTTTTCTAAAAATTATTTTAAAATTGATAATGTTTCTCTATTTTAATTAATTAAAATTACCACTATTGAGAAATTATTTAAATTTTTTATTTATATATATTTAAATATCTTAATATATCAATTGATATTTTTATAATGAAGATAAAAAATTATAGAGTTAATGAAGAAATTTTTTTTTGTAAAAAATATTTTTTTTCTAAAGAAAACCCATTCCACCATTCTTACTAGTTGTATAATAAATTAAAAATATTATACCTAGATTAATTGACTTTGATAAAATGTATTAAATATTTGTAATCCTCAAAATTAATATTATTTAATAAGGTCAACTTATGTTTTGAACAATATGAACAATAACTATGGTGAATATTTATTACTACGGTAAAAAAAAATATTTTATTTAATTGTAAAAATATTTTAACAAAAAATAAAAAATTAACCCTAATAGTATGAATATTTATATTATATTTTCACTAAAAATATTATAATATTTATTCTATGTTGTTTTTAATTTAAAATTTATTATGTAATTAGTTTTGTAAAGATTATATTTTGATATTATAAAACACAAATTGTATTTGTATTTAAATATAAATTGAATTAAGACATTAAATTTGATGAATTAATGGTTATTTTAAATACATTATATTATATTAAAAAATAATATGAAAAAATATGGGTTAAATTTAGTTTAAAATGTAATTTTTATGATGTTAAATGTAATTTCATTAATGGATTAAAAGTTTTCATTGTAAAAAAATCCATCATTTATCAATAAATGTGGAATCTATTATAAACGTTAAAATTAACCAATTTAGAAAATTATATTCATAAAAAAAATATTATAATTGGAGTCATAACATAGAAATTTTCTATTTAAGAAAATTTCATAAATTTCCAAGATTGTTGATTTTTTTTCATAAAAATTAAATATGGTATAAATATACAGTTTGTATTATGACATCATAATGAAAAAATGTTATAATTAATATTATAAAGGGTATAAACGACCAAATATATGTATATAATTTAAAATTATGTGATTTTAGGTTTAATTATTAATTTTATAAATCATTTTTGAATCTTCCAAAACCTATAATATATTTTAGGGTATTAAAATCATTTCTTTAAAGACATGACTCACTTCCTCATAAAAAAGAGTAATATTTTTATAATTTCGTCCAGTGGAATAATATGATAATGAAAAAAAAAATCCCTTTTATGTATATATCATGGTAATAACCATGTTATGTTTTCTCATTTTTTATATTTTTTATATAGAGTCCAAAACCGATGTTTGAGTAATAATAATGAATTCCCCACTAATTTCTTATATTATCCCACCTATGAACCCATTAAACTTCACTAAAAATCCTTGGACCACATACATAATCTTCCCTAACCTCAATAGAGTCCTCCCAAGGTTCCCTCATTCACTCATGAAACTACTTCCATGCTTTTGGAATCACACTCTCAAGGAAAGGGATCTTTCACTCTATTTTATTCAAGAACCGATTATAACCTATTCCTATTAATTTAATTTTTTTCTGGATGGGATATATTCTACCATATACAAATTAAAAAATATTTTATTTCTATATGATTAGAGACCTCTTTCACTCTAATTTATCCCTCCAATGAACCATTGTGTACACATATTACCATGTTGAAATTTAGTGCGACATCATTTCATTTTCCCCTTTTTTCAAACATTTTTATTATCTTTTTCTTATTATCTACAATTACTAATGCATGGATATGTTCCTCCATATCCCAATTATTTCCCTTATAATGTTATAATTACTTGATACCCCTTCCATTTCTACCAATCTCTCTATGAACATTCATACATCCATGTTATGCTTCCAAACATTAACTATGATTTTATAGGGAAAAAATTGGGTAGTAAATACCCATACACATTTCCTGTCAAGGTTGTTCAACTATATGCACTTATACTTTTTTATGGGGGATTAAATGAATGTAATTCCATAATATATCTCTTTGAGATAATATATTATGATAAATGATTCCTTATTTTATGATCGATGTTTCATACATATTCATGTGAATAAAATGATAATTACAGATGTGTTGGGAATTATATAGTGCTCTATTGCATTTTGTAATGTTTTATTCCAATGAAATTTCATGGAAGGGATTAGAGAGTGAACCTATTCTATCACTAAAAATTTTCAATCATCGTTTATTTGGAGTTATCTATGACCTATGTTTACGATGCAATTTTTTTGTTCTTGCCACATATTCCTATGTTTCCTTATGTTATCACTCCATATCATACCTCATTGGTCAAGATTATGATTATAACCTATTTATGTATCAATCATATTCCTATACACTACCATGTAGTATGTTATTCTTGTTATCAATTTCTATTCCCTCACAGGGCTTTAAAGGTCATCAAATTCTTATGTATATCCAATGATTATCTAATGAAATTTTAAGTATGATGTATTAATATGATAATTTTAAATAGGATTTCAATAAATATTATTTATTTCATATACTTTTTTATGTAATGTACCCAACTTTCAACGTCAGTGGACTTGAAGGTTTTATTCGTTTTATAATGTTTAATCTAGTGTAATAAAACAATAATTAATTTATAATAAAGACAATGGTTGGAATAGTTTCTATAAAATGGAGGTTTTTCTATTCTCATGATTAGTATTAGAAAACTCTATTTAATTACATTTATGTAGTATAATGCATAAGTATATATACATATATTTTGTTAAATTATAGAGTAAGTTGTTTATCAATAAAATAAATCCATGTCATTATAATAAAAGCATATGATTCTCTAGAATAAATATTTATAGGGGTAAAACCAAATAACACAGTGATGATCAAGAATCGATCAAGAACTAGTGAATGAAAACTGACCTGTTGCACTACATTTTTGAAAATCCTAAAGGGATATTTCTCTGTAAAATAATACGATCATTATGAACCGTTATTAATGTTAAAATGTCCATAATATTATATTTTAGAAAATATATCATTAATAACATATATTAAATCCTATGAATAACATTGTTGAGGAAATAAATGTTATTTATATTTTATCACTTTTATGTTTCTGAAAAAAAAATTATGTGTTTAATAGTTAATATTTTTATATTGAGTTCTCATTATCTAGAGAAAAAGATGAAATTTTAAGGGAAATTAATTATAAATTCGATGAATGTTTATTTCCTTTTATAATTATTGTAGATGGTAAGGTAATCCCTTAACTCTATTGAAATAATATTAAAACCAAAATGGAGTTATATTGTGGTCATTATTGATGAGTAGATTGTATTGTCACCCATGAAAACATTATAATTTTTAGTGATTTAATTTCTCCTAAAAAATTTCTCTATTTATACATATTTGTTATTTGGAATTAGTTTTTCCTTAAATTTATATGTTTTCACTTCTTTATAATGTTACCTTAATTGGAAACCTCATTTCATGATGACCTTTGTACTTCCATTCATCTCATTCAAATATGATATTTTATTAAACAATTTTATGATTTGGGTTTTCAATGATTATGTTTTCAAGTGTAAAAAAACTACATAAGGATTTCATGTTTAAATATTGAGGGATAAATTTAGTAAATGGGGGAATAATGTTATGCCCTTTGTTTCTAGAAGAAAAAATTGTGTTTGATAGTATATGTTATATAAAAAACCAAACCAAAACAGAAAATCATTATTTTATTATAAATATTTTAACCACCCAATAAATTTTAATATATGATTATGCTTAAATAAATTATTAAATATAAATATTTCATAAATATGTTGGTAATATCTTTTTAAATAATCAATCAATTTTTGGTTATATATTTCTATTCTTCAATATATAATATCAACAAAAAAATTATTTATTTTTATAAAAAAAAATTATAATTAATTAATAGTTTAATTAGAAAGTTTATTTCAAAAAATAAATAAATTTATGATATTATCATATCAAAATTAACATTGTGTGAGAATTTTTTATTTTTCAGAAAATGTTGAATTTTCAATTGATAGTGAAAATTACTATTATTTTGTAAAATTTTTATTTCACTTGATAAAATAATTAATATAAAATTGAAATTATTATTTTAATTTTATATAAAGTTAAAATTGGTATTATTTATTTTTATTAATTTAAATTAAATTTATTTAAATCAAATTTAATTTGGATTTTAGTATATGTTTATTTTATGGAATTAGAAAGTAATTTTCTAAAAACTATTTTAAAAAGTATATTATTTCACCGTTTTAATTAATTAAAATACCATATAATGGTAAATTATAAAAATAATATATATATATTTATATATATATCTCTAAGAATTTAATATCATAAAATCAAGATTACTTGTTGTATAGTTAAAGTAAAATCATATTTTCCTTAAAAAATGCATTTTTCTGAATAGATCTTTGCATCATGTTATTCTAATTTTTATTAAATTAAATTATACCACCTCAATTAATTTATTATTATAAAAAGGATTCCATATTTTAATCATAATATGTAGTATTAGGTAATATGTCCAAATTAATTTTTGAACAATATGAGTAGAAACTGTATTAAATTTTATTTACTACTATAAAAGGAAAACAAGATAATTAGGGATAAAGATAATTTTTCAAAGATGAGAAATAAAGTATCCCATATATTATGAATATTTATAATTTATTTTAATAATAATAATTATTATATTTTTTTCATTTTTTCTAACTTGTAAATGATTATGTAATCAGTTTGATAAAAATTATTTTTTGAAATAAAATCCAAAAAAATCTTTTTATGTAACATGAAATTTCAATTAAGACCATGAATTTTAAGAATTAATGGATTTTGTAAAAAAATTTAATTTATTGAAATATTTTTATTAAATTAATATTTATTTATTTTATGTATAAAATAATTTTTATGATTTCAAATTTTATTAATACAATGGTTCAACAATTTTTGTTGTCAAAAATCCCAGTATTTATTAATAAATTTTGATTCAATTTTCAAAGTGAAAATTCACGTATTTATAAACATATTTGGTTAAATTAAATATTCTATTTGGAATAAGATCATTACATTTATCCTATGGTTTTATTTTTAAAATTTTCTTAGACAGTTGAATTATTTTGTAATAATTAAATTTCATAAAAATAAATAGTATCAATTATGGAAACAAAAGGACAATAAAGTGACCTAATAAATACTATAATTTATATTCAAGAAAATATATGTGTTTTACTTTAATACAAGACATTAAAATTTTATATAAAACAAGGTAAAAATAAATGGTATTGTTTTTTATATTGATCATTTTATTATATAGATTCCAAAACCTACATTTAAGAAATAATAAATAATTCAACACTCATTTCCAATATAAAACCACACCAGATCCCATTTATATTCACTAAAAAACATTGTAACACTTACTTATTCTACCCTCCCATATATATAGTCCTCCCAAGGTGCCCACGTCCTCTCAATAATCTCTTACCAATATTTTGGAATCACACACTCATGGTTAGGTATCTTACTCCCTCTTTTTTATTTAAGATCTTATTCTATTATATGCCTCTATGTTTCTATTTTTTATCGTTAGATATAATCTTCTATATCCCCATTAATTTAATTTTTTTATGAAATATTATTTTTACCTTTATCTCTCCTTAATCCCTCCCGTGAACCTTTATTTTCACATGTTACCATTTCAAACATTATTAAGGGATATTATCCATTCCCACTTTATTCCATAATTTTCATCATCTTGTTCCCTTTATATCCAATTCATATTTTTTGATATGTTATTAAATATCCCCCTTAAATTCATTATTATTTATAAAAGAACATATAGACCTTTCACTCCCACAAATCCCTCCCTTTTACATTCATAAACTGCCGTTATGATGCTGAATGTTCACTGAGATTTTCCATACCAAACCACTGTACAGTGAATAACCGTATCCATTTCCTATCTGGGGTTTTCACATTTACACACATATAATTCAATGATTTTAGAAATACATTTATGTAATTAAACACGCAATGATATTTGAATAAAATATAAAAATAAACGATTTCATGTTGTAATATACATGTCACAAACTTTTTCTTGTTAAAAAAATGAAATGGATGGGTGCACCTGAAATTATATATCACTTTAATACGTTGATTAATGTTTTTGTCTCATGATATAACATGAAATGGATTTGGAAGTGAATCTAATACATAATGAAACCTTTTTCATCATGATGTCATGGAAATTCACCTTGACCTATGTTTATGATGCCATATATTATGTTGTTTCTACATTTTTTCATGACACATTATTTTATCATACTATCTCATGCCTAATTGTTCATTTTTATCATTCTCACCCCTTGTATGTCTCATTGATATTGTTATTCTTTAGAATGTAAAAACATCTTAATGTTATTCCATGTTCAATCCCATACCGAGCTTTGTAGATCACCACTTTCTTTTGTATCTCCCAAGGATATCCCATGTAGTTCAATGTAAAAATGAATAATTTTATCATTTTAAGGTATTTTTTTTGATAAAGATTATGTATTTATTAATATAAGGTGTTATTCAATGAACGTAATTCACAAAAAAAAACAATACATAACAATATTCCTAATTTTATTATGTGCAATATTATTTAATAAAACATTCAATATTGTATAATAAAGTGTTGGTTTTTCAAAATCTCAGATTATCATTAAGGGTAAAAAAGGAATATACTTATGAATAAAATTAACATAAGTGTATAGGAGCATTAGAATAACATTTCTATGTCATACCTTTCATAATAACGATAGTTAAGCTATGTTATGGAATAAGTATTAAGAGTTCATATGGCCTGAAGGAAGAGGTAATCAATGGACCCGATCCATGAGTCCTTAACATTGGAATAAAACCTGAAATTTACAGCCTATACATAAGAATTAAAAATTATTTACATATTATTCATAGATCACATCAATGGCTATCATAGAGGAGAAATTACATAACATAAATGATTTCACCCCTTATTCCTGTACTACCATGCTGAATTAGATTCACTCCCTATTTAATTACAATCTTATTGTATAGGGTTCCCAACCTATTCATGATATGTCAATATAATTAGATATATAAATCAATACCTAATGAATTGAAGGTTGATATTTCTCCCACATCTCGTATAATTAAAACCATATTAATTTATGCTACAAGATCATAATAATTCATCACATTATGACCCATAAAAAGTAATGGATATCATATTAATTTAATATTATCATTAAATGATGGAAATGGAATGGTTTCATAATCATTTTATCATAGAATAAATCAAGAAAAGATGTGTTTTTCGTAATAATTTCCTCTTGATATTACCCATGTAATAGAAATATGTTTCATAAAAATCAATAAATCAAAACTCAAACAACATATTTTAATAATGTAAATTGTATAGTTAGTTAATATCACAAGAAAGGAATAGGTAACACCAACAGATGTCAAAATTGATTCAAAATAATTTCGAAAGCTCATTTAAAACATTTCGTATGGAAAAAATCAGTTTTAGTTTGAAAAATTCATTCCATAATTTGAAAAACTTTTAAACACTTTTTCATTAAAAATAAATATGAAAATTTATTAAAGAATCATTTAATAAATTGTTAGTCATAAAAATGGAAAATTAAATTTATTTCAAACATGTAAAAATGAATATTACTTTCACATTTATAGTAAAACATAGATGGGGATTTTTTTAAAAATGACAAAAAGATTCATTTAAAAATAGTTTTTGAAAATAAAAAAATGGGTAAATATTTATTTTATATAAATAATAATATATAAATAATATAATTTTTAATTTTTTTTATAAAAATGGTTTTGGAATAAAAACAATTTCTGTCTGAATAGATAAATATTGTTGGATTTTATTAATAAAATTTCTAAGTTGTTGTATGTACCAAATAGTGTAAAATGGTAAAATTACTTGAGTCTATCATGAATATCAATAGTATAAAAAAATTCATTAGAATTATTGAGATGTAGATAATGACAATCCAATATTGAAGACTTAATAATAAAAAATCATGAAAAATGACGAGTTTGAAAAATAAAATCATTATCACATTAGTAACCTAGAATCCTAATAACCTTAAAGGGATACTATTAAATGGACCATAAAGTATCATGATATTAAATAAATTCATAATATCACTTATCAATGTAGATTAATATACTCCTCATGAAGGAATATATGTGAATAACATTAGATACGTCTCAATGATGGAAAAATGAGAAAATAATTCAGTACATTATGCCTTGAATTCATTATTACTCAATCAAAATTCACGTGTCATAATGATAATTTAAATACACATCAATTAAAAACCATTTACATATATTTAATAAAATACATTATTTTGTTATGACATTATATTTTTCTTTTATTAATAATTCAATGTTAAAATTACGTTTCTAGTAACATCAACTATATTTTCCATATATGATTTTATATATTATATTTTTGGTCATTTCACATTGATCGTGATTTATTTTTCTCTATAATGTAAAACATGATATACATATTATACATGTCCTATATATTTTTATTTAGAGTAATCGATAAAAACTATTGATAGAAATTGAAATGCACTGGTCATTGAGATGTTAGGTTTTACATATGCATGAATCATATTAATCATTTTCATGTGGGATTAAAAGAACCAAAATTAAATTATATGTTATCATTATATAATATTTTTTATGACATATATACTATATATTTTCATAAATCTATCCTTAATACTTGTAAATTGAGAATTAATCACATTTGTTATGAGGCGGTAGTCCGTAGTACACATGAACGACATTATCATATTCCCAAAAAATAGTAAGCATGAATGTAAATTTAATATTACAATCCCAAAATCATTATAAAATAATATATAAAATATATATCAAATATAAACTATAAATCCATCATTAAAACCATCATCGATTGGGGGTAATGGAATAACTAATGACATTGGTTCCCAAGGTGTCATTTGAGTACACATAGGAATGATTATTTCATAACCCATTAGATATAAGTGTTTTTGATTTTAGGTAGTACAACTTAAACAAAACATAATAGTTTATAGAATGATAATATGGTTTTTATATCATCATGGTATAATTATAATTCATGGGGTTTGAGGAATAAATAAAAAAATTCTCATTGATGAATAATACCACTTCTTCAGTATCCTCCTTAAGTTTTCACTAAAATCATTCCTTGGATAGATTTATTCCCAAAGTAATAATCCTAGGATTATAGTAGGGAAGGGGGAAGTGTTTTTAGTAAGATTTTGTGGATTCAAATGGCCTGATTTTTGTAAATAAGTTATTATTGTGAGTTCCTTTTATTATTGAGGAGGTGTGTCATTTTTTAAAATCCCCAAAATTATTCACTCCTGGGATGTCTCCCTCACCTAATTATACTAAAAAATTTAATAAAATCTCATACAGTTTGTATGTCCTCTATAAATACCTCCACCATAGAAAAATTAAAACATTTTTATCAATTCATTACTTATTATTTTAGTTTACTCAATTTTATCCTTATTGTTTTTACCAAGGTAACATGTATATTTTGATTCACATATTTAATTTAATATTTAATAAAAATATTATAAATTGGATTATTATATAATTTATGAACATAAATTTTAAATATTAATTCCATTTCATTAAATTAAAATTTAATGGTTGTGAAAAATTATTTTCAATACAAACTCATGTAATTTGAAAAAACCTATTTTAACATTAATCATGTCATTTAATTTTAACTATTTTCATAGTTTATAATCATTCAAAATTAATTTAAAAATATTATATATTATATATTATTTTTATTCCAAATATGAAATCAATTTTTTAAATTCTATTAAAATAATTATAAGAATTTTATTTAAAATTAACAATGTAGACGCGACAAGAAATCATGGATTTTAAAAAGAAAATGATAAAAAGTTGCAATGTTTGTATATACATTTAAAAAGTAAAATTACTCAAATAATCTAAAACGGAAAAATATATGTATATATATCTATCATAACTTTAAAACAAATTTAAAAAGTAATTTATCTATATACAAAATATAGGTGAAAAGGTGGGTTTCAATTAAAATTTAGTATTTTTCACTATTTATTAAGAAATGAAACTTTTTAGAAAATCCCAAGAATATAACCTAAGCTAATTTTAATATTACTGAGTCCAAAATCACTTTTATATTATCAAATATATTTTATAAATGTTTCAAAAAAATTAATTTTAACATTTTTATCCAAACGATATAAATATATGTTTTTTAGAAAACATGTTTTCATAACAGATCAAGACATTATATAAAATTAAGTATTTTATTAAAAATATATAAAACCATTAAACATAAAAAATTAGGAAAAGTTATTACTATTTTTATCTCTATGTTTAGTGTTATTATTATAATGATCGTATTTAAATAATTAATAATATATCATGGTTTTTAAGATACTCAGTGTTGTGTGTAATAGAAGTTAATCCATTGTTATGTGTAGAGAAAGATTAATATATTGTAGAGTATAAGGCATTCCATCCATGAAATTTAATTTAATTGAAAAATGGAATTCATAAAATATTAGGTTGTTACACTTATGTATAGTCTTTCTACCATTACATAGCTCATACCTACCGTGACGCAATGCTTGTTTACCCTTACACAGAACCCAGCTACCCTTATGAAGTGTCCAACTTACCTTCATGAACACCATTAGATGAGAGATATGATTCTACATCATGAATCAATTAATTATTGCACAAAATTAATAGATTATATTTTATATTATATCAAACTATAATGTATATAGTGGCATAGTAGAGTGGTAGTACGGGGTCAAACCCATGGGAAATGTCAGCTAATAGGGAACCATCAATATAAAACCTTATATATAAGAGTCCTCACATGATGACTTATGTTTTGTATTCAATTAAAGTTATTTGATATTGGTTTAATATTTCAGATGTAAATGGGGGTCCTAGTCAATTTAGGGATTTTTGTAAAAAATGAAAAACCTAAGACCAAAATTTGAATAGTCATAAGGATTAGTATGTGCATCACTCCATAGATAACTAATTGTGTGCAATCAATACAACTAGATATATCCAAGATGAATCTATTCCTTATTCTGGATATAACTAACAACCTATATTAATTATTCTTATATTATGTTAAGCATATTGTCATAGGCTAAAGATTTTATCCTAATGTACTCCATCAAGGTTAGGTTTCTTCATTTAAACATTCATGGTTGGGGTTTTATAAAAGAATTAAATTAAATATTATGTTTTGACTGGATTACTACCATTAGAGTTACCAATTTTATTTTGATATTCATGAAGATAAAAAAACCATACTCTCACCCCTTGAAAAATGTAGTTTAGAAAGTCATTAAGGTAGTAATTTAAATTATACAAAAAATCACAAAAAATCATAGATGATTAATATAACAGTTGAATTAAATCAGTTCAAAATTGAGGAATTCAAAATCAAGAAGTTCCTAATAAAAAAATTGAAAAATAAATTATAAATAGGTTTGGAATGGTAAACAAGAAATAACCTAATTAATATCAAAAATTTAATGAGACAACAATATAAAACTAACATTGAAATAAAAAATAGAGGAAAACAAGACGAATAAAAATCACATAATGATGAAAAACACTTTGACTTAATTAATATAATAAATGGAATTATTTAAAGTTGATTTTTTAAGAAAAATATCAGGATAAAGAAGGAATACAATGTGAAGAAGGTTATTAATTCGATGATTGGGAAAGAATTCCCATGTTCTATACATAAATACATGAGAATTTACATGACGAGTTACCTTTCCACATCATGTAATCTTGATAAAAGTTTTTTCTATATATTTTTGGTGTCTCCTTTCATGGCCTGAATTTTTAAGATTTAGTTATGTTACTCATTTCATAATGTTTATTGGGGTTGATGGCATTCATCATCTTTCTTAGATTAACATTGAGTTTTATGTGGTAATTGAATCATACATGAAATTTATTGGAAATTCATGTATTTTATGTTTTTCATGACTTTTAAATTCTTCATGAACTCTTTTATCCTCATCACACATGATTAGGATGAGATATACACATCATGTATGTGTTCCATGATGTGTAAATTCCACTTTTGGACATTTTCGAAAGCTTATCATTTGGAGTAATGGACACTTATTTCCGGAAAATATCAATATAAATCTGGTGAATTATCAAATAAAACAGGAATAACACCTATTAAAAATAATACAAACAATATATATAAATTAATCATAACACATTATCCCATAGATAAACTATTTAATTTCTTCAATCCTAAAGAATATCAATAGGGGTTATAGAAGAAATTATTTCTAAAACAATAAACAAGATTTAAAACAAAGAAAATTAAACTTTGTGAATGATGAAAAATTTAGTCCCTGAAAATAATTCATGTAATAAAAAATTGTAATTTCTCATGGTCCATTTCATTATCTATATTCTTTATTACTTTAAATATAATTTCAAAAAATTTCCCTATAATATAGACCCTTTTATCAATTTATCTCACAATCTATTTTCTCACATCACTTGTGGTAAAATTTAACTGAATCTATTCACATACCCTGAATACCTGTTCCAAACATTTGTCTCTCATAGGTTCTATCATATATACATTGTAAATAAAAATATGAAATCAATCATCAGGGGTTCAAAAAAATGGTTTCAATGAATCATAGGCTATGGGTATGTGGGTAAAAAGTAAAAATCAATATCAAAAGTAGGGTAAGCTTCAAATTACAATGCATTATAAATATGAAAAATGACTTTATGTGACTCCTCCAAGATTAAAACTTCTCTAATATACCTGGAATAAACAATATATCCATGAATATATTAGATATGTAAAAAATGTACCATATTAATTTATTTTTCATTTTCTTTTATCTAATTTTTTATGTTTATGCTCCCTCAATATTTCACATCCATAGCCTAACCATAAATGATACATTTGAGAATACATCATTTTATAAAGGGTTATATTTACCTTTATAATTCACAATATTATTTTTTTCATTGTTTTTATATATATATATTAATAAAACTATGTAGGTATAAAATTCAATGAGTATTCATTGATCAAATAATATTATTATTGAAAATTCTCGAGTACATATCCTCAATAATAACATCTTGTGTCCATTCGTAATTATTTCCCCACATTTGTTCATTGGATAATCATGTATTATACCAAGATTAGTGTAGGAAGGTATAATCAGAATTAAATGGATCCATCTTAAAATGTTTGTTTAGTGAATCAATAGTCTAAATAATGAAATATGTAATATGGGTATCTAAAAAAACCTACTCAATAAATATTTAATCAATCATATAAAAAATGTATTTTTTAGTCATATACTCAATAAGATCTCAAGGAATGTTATGATAGGTTTTTATTCCCCATGTTTCTCCAAATAAATATGCCCATAAAAGAATATGAGATTTTGGTATAAGAATCCTTTCATGAATGGTAGTATACCATTAAATAACTATAAATCACTCATGGTATAAAATCACGTAATAAGTAAATGAAAATCAATTTCAATAATCATGAATTTTAATTAAATTAATAATATATGTGATCATTTTTAAAAATATAAATATGATTAAAAAATTGATTTCAACAATTTTTTAAACTAAAATGGTCTTTTATTTAAACTGGTGTAATGATTTTTCAATTTAAAGTACAGATTTAAATGAAAATTGTCTTATATATATGTGAAATATTGAAATAATCCTACTATATCGACAATAAATCTCAATAAATACTCCAAAAAACCTGAAATGAGATAGTTTATGAACTGTCCTAAAATTAATAGTGGGAGGGATAACACATATATTACATGGTAAAAATGAAATGGAAACATGAAATTGAATTTAGGGAATTGGGAGCTCCCTATCATGGGTGTCATTCAAGGTGGACATGTTTGTTGGATGGTGATTTTAGTTTTGGATACCTATATAATGTTCTACAAATAATAAACAAAAACTAGCAAAAAAAATTAGTTTATAGCGTTATTCATAAAGAATGTAGTGACATGAGCCTATGCCCATAGTGAATATCAATGGAAAATTGTTTAGATACATTAAGATATGTGAGTACAATGAAGTTCAATTTTACCTATAAATTATAATGACACTGAAATAAATACAAAAAATACTTAGTATAATATTAAAAGAATAAAAATAAAATAAAATATAGGATACCTTTTATAAATATATAACAATGATTCTTTTATCCATATAAATGGATAATTGATAAAGACAGTTTCTACCATCATCTTAATATTATGCTTTGTCATAAAGTAACTACTGGATATTTCTTCAATCATACATGTTTTATTGGAGGCATTAACTACCTTAGGATATTATAGAACATGAATCTCATTTGTAAAAAATATAATCCATGTTCATTATGGTGGTTCTCTATGTTAATCAGGTATATCAATTGAATTATCCTCACGTTGAAATTCAACGTCATCTAGATGCTGAGTCATTCGAAGTAGGAGGGTAGATGGTAGCGATACCAATGCATAAATGATCATGGATGAGGTAGAATAATTTGACATGGCTAATTTAAAATTTTAATTAAATAAAAATAATCCAACCACGAAAGAAGTTAAAAAAATTGTCCCTCGTATATATATAGTAATGACATGTTAATGTGAATGTGAATGCATGTAGTAAAATAAGTGTCATCCATATATAATAGAAAAGTAGGGTAGGGGTACAAGGAGACCTATGAATCAGGGGTACACTCAACATATTCTTCATATGATTCACCCCCTACCCAACTAATGGGTAAAATTATATGACATTACATATCCATGTCCTCTAGGAGAATGAAAATCAGATCATTATGGGCCATGATTATTTCCATGGGGCTGGAAGCTATCATATAGGATGGTGGGGGTGATATACCAAAAGTAACATTGGTTCTGTTTCTAGTATTATTGTTAATGAATTATAACTCAATGGAAGGTGTAAGGGATTGGACCTTTCACCACCATACCTATACTAGAAAATACTCTAGCTGGGCAGAATGGTATATCATCTTAGAAGGAAACTTGGTCTTGGTTGGGGTTTCTGTGGAAATTTGGGAGGGTGAAGTGACTACTGGTGGTGTGAGGCGAGCTATTGTTGGGTATGGTGGTGATGCCGAGATGGTAATGTATGGTGGTTTAATTAAATATATTCATAGGTTTCAAAATATTTTTCACACAAGAACAATAATATAATGTTGTGAGATATAGATTACAACATGAAGGGATGGGGTGAGTGATTATATGGGGAAAGGAGTGGTAGATAAATAATGGGTATGGGACTTGTCAGTGGTTATTATGGTTTTAATATTGGGTCATGTAATGCTGGTATCAGTGGGATGATATGAGATAGTGGTTGTATAATAGTTGCATTGTCAGATATGGTGGAAATAGGGGCTGGGTCAATAGCGTGTTTGCCGAGTGCCTCGTTAGCACACACGATTTATCCTCGTATCCATCCGCAAATGTGGGAATAATTTCTTATAATATTAATTTTGTGAATGATGAGGAATTCAATCAAAAATACTAGTATAATAAATTTGATCGTAAGGGATGTGATAAATACTCCTATATTTCTGAAAAAATGAATGATTGAGGATCCACCCATCAGTTTTCATCGAGTACACTACACATGAAACCTATAATAATTTGTGAACTAAGATGCCATTGTTGATAGAAGTTCCACCCATTTTATCAATGACAATGATAAAATCCATCTATATCATGCTCTCTTGAGCCTCTATGTGGGAGAACTAGGCATGTTTCAAGGCTCGAGTAAGAATACAGAGTGTGAGAAGATGAAACTGGGTGGACATCATAATCTGAGAATTGTGGATCCTATAGGGGTCTTAATATATTATATTATATATATGTACAATGTACGGATTTTTAAGCTTGATATATAGAGTTATAAACACTAGTGTGGTGACCAAGTCAGTGTAATGGACACCAATTTTGATGCCAAAATTTCTAAATAAGATCTCATTAAATCTTACACCAATATAGAGGGTGGTTATGTTGATATTGAGAAAAAGAGTATCCAAGAGATGAAGAAAAATCTCTATAAAGTTATCCTATACTACTTCAATAATGAGGATGATGTGTATCCTTTCAAGGAGGTGGAAAACTCATGGCTATAATGATGTTGGGGGAGGACACCCACAAAAAATGTCTTGTTTTTCTGAATAATTCTTTCCTCTAAACGAGCCAATGTGACCTACTTCTTTAGGGAGGATAGGTTAGGGATGTGGTGGGTATTGGGATCAGTAGTTAACTATGACCCAATGGAGTTCTAATGTGACTATGTGGTGGAAAAAGGGGTTATATTGGTATCATAGTAGCCGTCTATTGATGATGTATGTGGTGTTGTAGGGGATACAATTAGTCTATGACTAACATGACGTGAATCCTCATGCTCTAGTGTGTGATATGTAGGGGTAGTCGATAAAGTTTCTATGTGGTCCATTTTGGATGCTAGATAAGGACCATAGGATTGTGGATTTTTGATTATTGGATGAGGAGAGATACAATAGGGGCGATTTGGTGTGGTGAAGGTGGTGTGGTAAGGGAGGAGAGGTGTAATGAGGTATGTGGGGCAACACAAGGTTTTGGATCATGAGGGAAAGGAGTGTCTTGGAGGGGGGGGGGGGGTCTTTGGGAAAACAAAGATCAAAATTTATAATATTCATTTATTTTTATTTCTAGTATATTTACATTATATTTAAAGTGATTTAAGGGTCACAAAATGTAAATGTTGTGAAAAGACTACATGTCGTGTAAGTTGAACCTCTTGTAAAATTATAGATCATGACATGAGTTCTATGATTTTGTAATCCTATAATAATTTTTAGACATTACTATATCCAATTATATCCAGTTTGAACTATACTAGGTTTCTCCCATTCTCTTCTTCATTTAACATTGAGAGATATACTTGGTATTTCCTAGATGATTCTCTATGTGATGACACATCCATCAGAGAGTGGTTCCTGATAAATTTAAAACCACTAAACATTTAAATTAATAGGTGGTTATCCTCCATTATTAATATTTATGGTCCCCTAGGGAATGACATGAATTACCATGAAGGGTCCTTAACATCTAGATTTAATGTTCCCAGAGAATAGCTTTAATCAAGAATTTTAAAACAAGGCTTTATACCTATGTGTGGATGTTTGTTGTGTGGTTTAGGAATAATGACACTTATTGTAATATCCCAAGTAAGTAATGAATAATAGATATTTTTATCTATGTCTATTAATGATTAAGATAGTGTTATAGAGGCTTAAAATGAAAATAAATACAATCTTATGCATGGAATACACTAATATTCTTAAAAGATTGTTTTAGTGCCTTTTGATGGAAAACCATTTTTTGAATCTATATTTTGACAATTTTATAGACTATGTTTGTCAAAATAAACTTATTCTTTATGATTGGGACATCAAAATTTACCTTGTATGAATTTTTGGTATTTTTCTGACAATGTTCATTTTTTAATGAATAGTGAAAAATACTGCATTTTACATCAAAACTTCTTTTTAATCTAATTTATTTATATGATTAGATTATGTTTTGAATTGGTTTTGAAGTGAAATTAGAATATATTTTTACCATTTTATCCAATGGTGGTCATTGGAATCAATTTCACTTTTAAATTAGACTTAAACTGGTGTCAATCTTTTGATACTTATTGTTTTGTAAAAACACGCTATTTTCTCTGGAAGCGGGAATTAATTATTAAATTAATTAATGTGACTTATATGATTTGAATTTTGTAAAATAGACTTCATTTTTGAATTCGGAATATCAAATATAGATTAGGGTGAATTTTTGGTAATTTTCTGAAAAACTCCAATTTTTGATGAATAGTGAAACCACTAAGTGGTACTTATAAAGACTGATTTTCCGTTTAAATGAAATTTTTCCATAATTGTGTTTTGAATTTCAAAAATCCGACATAAATGGTTGTCATTAAGAAGTAAAATGTGGTTCAATGAGATTATAATAATTTTTTGGTGAATAGTAACTTATTAAGTTCTTAATCGCGATTAGTGGTAATTAGGGTAGTTTAAGGTATAAATAATGCTTTAATAATATGAAATGACCTAGACAAATGTCCCAACCTTATTGGTTGTGTCATGGACGACCAAGACAAGCCATGGGTCAACTTGGGGACCCCATGGATCCACTTTTGTTGGGAAATGAAAAAAATAACTTTTTATTTAATGTAAAAGTAAGAATGACACAAACAAGAGATGTTTTACAAAAACAATTTTTACATGGGGTTATAAAGATCAGATATTTGATTATAAATAGTCATTGGAAATCTAAAAAGATTTCCTACATCATAGTATTTTTTTATGATTTTTAGACCTTAAATAAATTAAATTATTTATGACATAATAATGATGCAGCGATGACATCATTATTTGACGATTTAAATAAAATGGGAAGATAATGTAAAATCTATGAACTACACATGGCCAAAACCAATTGGATGAGTGGATTTCGAACCCTTATCACCTTATCCACGAATTATATCAATGTGGGACCTTTTGAAACCGAAACACATTTTCAAATAAAGTAATATTTCTTTACTTTCCAAAAGTGCCCCTCCTCTCCTCTTATAAAAGGCCCCCACCTCTACCTCATTTCACACACTCATCAAGCCTTTGGATCGGCCAACCCCTGACCATTTACTTTCTCCACATCCCTATCCTCATCCTAGAGGATTTCCTTTTGGCAGAATCCTTTCAAAGGAAGCCTTTAGGCTCAAATCAAAAGGAGTTACACTTTTAAAGGTAATTCATTCTCTCATGTTCATTTGTTTTATTTTGCTTCTCCAACCCCCTAAACTCTTTTTATTAACTTATTTTGTAACAACACCAGTATCTTCAATATACAAGGATGTTGTTATAATATTTATTTGAGCTACACTCTCACACAACTACATCAAATGGTTAAAGAACATACGGTTTCCGTGGATGGCGAAATTCTGCCTCCCGAAACGATGATTGTTCAACACTCATTTAACACCTTCAAAGGTGGCCATTATGATGTCACTATTTTTATATATGATATATAATATGTTTATGTTTTCCTTAAGCTTCTGTTTTTGCATTTTGGGAATACCTTTATGGTTTCCATTATGGGTAAACACGATATCTTCATTTTAGGAAGTGCGGACTACCGCCCCCTGAAAGTGATTTGATTCGTTAATACCATATGTGGGATGTGTAAAGGATAAAGTTAATGATATTATATATGTTATTATACTGAAATTATAATATACTCTTATATAATTATGATTCCATTCCAAAAAAAAATACGAAATAGAAATGGAAGTAGCGTTCATGCGTACGTACGGCTTACCGTCTCCATGAACGGTGCATTTCATTTCTTACCTCTAAAGGTGATGTACTATTATAAATACATATATATGCTGAATATATATGATGTATATGTTATCCAAATAATTAATGTCATTCTGGATATAACGAACCTTTGACCAAATTAACAACATGTAAGTGTAAGAAGTCTATTTTTGACTGAAGAACCAAATACCGACAAAATGAACATTATTAACTTAAATGATTACATGATGTCCATAACATGGTATAAAAGGAATAGTGAACTTGAAAAAGGTTCTTAAGCAAGTAGAGATTAACTCAAGTTTATTATTCAGGAGATTAAAGAACGGTCGGGTCAAGTCAGATACGAGGTATGGGACTTCGTCTCAATCTCCTTTCGTTGAGGCATATTTTATTTTATACACAACTTTCTTTTATACGGTGTATAAACCCCTTTGACTTTTACGTTTATTCAAAAGGAATCTTTTTTATATGAAGCGTTTACTAAACGAAAAAAGGGAATGTTTTTGTCGTATGTATGCGGCGACAACGACTTCTCCGCCGTCGTGACCGTTATTTGAGTTTCAGCTTCCTCTACAAGCCATACCTTTTTTTTTTAAAAAAACGAAAAATAAATACCATGTTTTACTTTGGTATTGAAAATGGTTTTCATAATGCTTTTATTATATCAATGTGTTGTATTGATATCTCGTGATTGAAATGTGGAAATGTTATGTTTCCTTTATGCATGTTTTATGTGATATGATTATGTTATGGTTCTTGGGCATTATTATGAAGACGGGTGGTTCCGTGATAAACTAAGGGCGGGTGAGCCCGTTATAGCTCTCCAATGCATTGGGTAACGCGAAGGAGTGAAACGTTAAGGTTTCTCCGAAGAGATTTTAGGGAATATACTGTGATGGGTATTCCAAACGTAACCAAGAGGGTTACTCCCTACGTAAGAATGTTATGAATGCCTCAAGTTACCTTTATGTCTTATGATTTCTATGATTTATTCATGATTTTATGAGGTTTGTTAAAGTGCCTATGTTTTATGGTTAAAGTATGATTTCATTCTTATGTATATATGAACTCATGTTTCCTTTCCATGTTTTTTTTATAACCCATACAGAGTTTTTATGCTCATCCCAAGTTTTTGAAATGTTTTTCACAGGTCAATGGAAAGGTACATGATAAGATGATCGAGTCAAGGATGTGTCAAAAAATAATCCATGTTTTATTTTAAATGTGTTTCCATTGATGGGAATGAAGAATACTATCTATCTGTAACCACTTTGTTTAGATGTGGAATGTAATGCAAGTTTTATGATCTAATTCTCTAAAACTCTAAACCTGAAAAGATCCTCAATGTGTAATCTTGTAATAACTCAAGATTAAGTAAGGTTTAAGGCTGGGGCCTTATAGTTGGTATCAGAGGTCGGTTTAGATAACTTTAGGAGTTAGAATTCTATTAAATGATTATCCAAAAATATTTTTTTTGAAATGATATAGCATTTAAATATTACCATGTTGCTTCATCTAAGACATGTTTGTTCAGAATGGTTTTCTGCAGAGGAAACATGGAAGCAGTGCTAGGATGGCATACAGAAGGAAATAACCTTCCGAATCAGCATCCAGAAATGGTCGGAATTGGAACTGAATTGTTTTTTGCAGTAATGGCGCAGTTGACTGAAGCGATAAATGGTGGTGGTATCCATGCACGAGATCAGCCAGATCAACCGTAGAGGAACATGTCAGTGGTGGAACATTTCATGAGGCAACATCCACCATCATTCAGAGGATCATCTGCCCTTGTGCTAGCTGAAGGGTGGATTAAAGCACTGGAGAAGATTTTTGATGTCATGGGGTGTTCAGACAATCAAAAGGTTAGTCTTTCTATTTACCGTTTGGAGGGTGAAGCAGATCAGTGGTGGTCTATGGTTAAAAATATCAGGGACGCCGATGAGATTGATGCTCTTGACTGGGATGAATTCAAAGGTATGTTTCTTGAGAAGTATTTTACTAAGGCTGTTCGACATAGGATGGAAAAGAAATTCTTGGAATTGAGGCAAGAGGAAGACTCAGTGGCTGCCTATGAAGAAAGGTTCACTCGATTGGCAAGGTATGCTCCAAATTTTGTCCGAGACCTTGATAGTAAAATCAATCATTTTTACTCATGATTAAAGACAAAATATCTAAGGGCATTAGCTTCTCGTGAGTTTAAAAGTTATGAAAAGCTTGTTCGATGTGCTGAGAAGGTGGAAATGGAGTTTGCTGATGGCCAAGTTTTCTATAACAACCAGCAGAAGAAGAGACCGAGGTGGAAGGAGAAAGGTAAGAATTCTTCAAAAAAGTCTGATGGTAAGAGAACTAAGTTTCCAGTTTGTGATAAATGTGGCAAAAGGCATGCTGGGGAATGTCTTCTGAATTCTGGAAAGTGCTACCGATGTGGTAAGATGGGACATAAGGCTCGTGATTGCACTGAAAAGGATCAAGGTGAAGGTAAGAACAAATTTGATTTACAGTTAGTGAAATGTTATAAGTGCAATGAGATGGGTCACAATGCAAACGAGTGTCCGAAAAAGTGCTTGAGTGATGGGAAGCAGTTAGAATACAAGAAGAAAGGGGTGGTGAAATCCTTTGCAACTACTTCAGCAGATGTCGGGCCATAAAATGAAGTTGTATCAGGTACTTTGTTTGTTTTTTCAGATTATGCCAGTGTGTTGTTTGATTCAGGGTCTACACATTCTTTCATCTCTGAAACCTTTTCTAGTAAAATGGGAATACCATCTCAAGAAATGACTCCAGAAATTTTGGTAAAAACACCTGGGGGGAATGTTGAGGCAAAAAGAATTTATAAGAATCTTCCTATCCTTATCTGTGGAAAGAACCTACTTGAAAACCTTATTTTTCTACCTCTAGTAGAGTTTGATGTTATCCTGGGTATGGATTGGCTCTCTATTTACCATTCTAAGATTGACTGTAGAGCTAAAAAAGTTTCTTTTCAGAAAGACTTTCAGTTTGTTTACAAGAATGAACCCTTACTTTTGATAACATATCAAGAGGATGAGAAACTAGTAAAATATGGAAATGAATGTTACCTTGAACACGTCGTTGAAAATAAAGTAACTCTTCAAATTAATGATGTTCCAGTGGTAAATGAGTATCCTGATGTTTTTCCTGATGAGTTGCCTGGAATAATACTAGATCGGGAAGTTGAGTTTACTGTTGACTTAGTTCCTGATGCTAATCCAATTTCAAAACCCCCTTATCGAATGGCACAAATTGAACTTTTAGAGTTGAAGGATCAATTTAAAGATTTATTAGAGAAAGGATTCATTAGACCTAGCACATCACCACGGGGTGCTCCGGTTTTATTTGTTAAAAAGAAAGATGGTTCTATGAGAATTTGCATTGATTATAGAGCCTTGAATAATATCACTGTTAAGAACAAATATCCTTTGCCTCATATCGATGATTTGTTTGATCAGCTCCAGGGAGCTCAGTTTTTTTCAAAGATTGACCTGAGATCGGGGTACCATCAGCTGATGGTAAAGGAGGCAGATATTCCGAAGACCGCATTCCGTACGAGATATGGCCATTATGAATTTGTAGTAATGCCTTTTGGGCTAACCAATGCACCTACTGTATTCATGGACTTAATGAATAGAATTTTCCATGAGTTCTTGGATAAGTTTGTGGTGGTTTTCATTGATGATATTTTGGTGTTTTCTAAAAGTAAAGAGGAGCATGAAAAACATTTAAGGGTTATCTTGAAAACCTTAAAAGAAAAGAAACTGTATGGGAAATTCAGCAAGTGTGAGTTTTGGTTGAAACGAATTTCTTTCCTTGGTCACATTGTTTCTAAAGATGGAATAACTGTTGATCCTGCAAAAACAAAAGTTGTGGAAGAATGGCCAAGACCCACAAATGTAACCGAGATTCGTAGCTTCCTTGGTTTGGCGGGCTATTACCAAAGGATTGTTAGAAATTTTTCACGGTTATCTAGTCCAATGACTAAGCTAACTCGGAAGGGTGTTATGTTTATCTGGACAAAAGAATGTGATGATTGTTTTCAGGAATTGAAAAGAAGATTGGTGAATGCTCCAGTTTTGGCACTACCTTCCACGAATGGTGAGTTTTTTATATACAGTGATGCTTCATTGAAATGACTTGGTTGCGTCCTAATGCATAATGATCAGGTAATTGCTTATGCTTCACAACAGTTGAAGACTCATGATGTAAATTACCCTACACATGATTTGGAATTAGCTGCTGTTGTTTTTGATTTAAAAATTTGGAGGCATCATTTGTATGGAGTAAAGTGTGAAATATATAGCGATCACAAAAGTTTAAAGTATATATTCACTCAGAAAGAGTTAAACATGATACAAAGGAGATGGCTAGAATTAATCAAGGATTATGATTGTACAATTCATTACCATCCGGGAAAAGCAAATAAAGTGGCTGATGCTTTGAGTCGAAAAAGTAATGCTTCATTAACAATGTTGCGTTTGGAACGTGATCCTTTGGTTAAGGATTTGATGAACTTTGGCATAGAAGTTGTTGGTGCAGGAAGTCCTTCTGTTTTGTTTCAGGTATCAGTGAGATCATCTCTATCAGATAGAATCAAGCAAGCACAGAAGCAAGATTGTGAGTTGCAGAAAAAGGTAGAGCTGGTTCAGAAAGGTAAGTTGCCTGAATTAAACATTGATAATGATTGCGTTTTGAGATTTGGGAAGAGATTGTGTGTGCCTTGTGATTCACAGTTGAAGAGAGAATTGTTATGTGAAGCTCATAGTTCTCCGTTTTCAGTTCATCCGGGCAGTACTAAGATGTATAGAGATCTGCGGGAGTATTACTGGTGGGATGGAATGAAAAGAGATATTGCTGATTTTACTGTGAAGTGTTTGACTTGTCAGCAGGTTAAAGCAAAGCGGCAGTTACCGAAAGGGATGCTTCAGCCTTTACCAGTGCCAGTGTGGAAATGGGAGAATATATCCATGGAATTTGTTGTTGGATTACCGAAGACATCTCGAGGTAATAATGCAATCTGGGTTATTGTTGATTGCTTGACCAAATCTGCTCATTTCCTTGCTATACGAGATACTTTCTCTCTTGATCAACTTTCCCGTTTGTATCTTAAAGAGATAGTCAGGTTACATGGAGTTCCTCTCTCCATTGTGTCAGATCGTGATCCCAGGTTTACTTCTAACTTTTGGAAAGGCCTTCAGAAGTCGTTGGGTACTGAATTAAATTTTAGTACAGCTTTTCATCCTCAATCAGATGGGCAGTCAGAACGAACAATTCAGACATTGGAGGATATGCTACGAGCTTGTTCTATGGATTATCAGGGAAGTTGGGACCAACATCTTTCTTTGGTTGAGTTTTCATATAATAACAGTTTTCATTCCATTTTACAGATGGCACCATTTCAGGCATTATATGGGAAGCGGTGTCGAACTCCAGCTTTCTGGGATGAAGTGGGTGAAAGGAAGTTGATGGGACCAGAATTGGTAGAAGAGATGGCAGAGAAAGTTCAGCTGATTCAGAAACACATGAGAACAGCTCAGAGCAGGCAGAAGAGTTATGCGGATAACCGGAGGAAGGATCTATCTTTCGAGGTAGGTGATCATGTTTTTCTCAAGGTTTCTCCTTGGAAAAGTGTGATGAGATTTGGTAAGAAAGGAAAGTTGATTCCAAGGTTCATTGGACCATATGAAATTCTGGAAAGAGTTGGATCAGTTGCTTACCGAGTGGCTTTACCTCCGAGTTTATCTCAGGTACACAATGTTTTTCACATTTCGATGTTGAGAAAGTATATGTCAGATCCATCTCATGTTTTGAGTCCAGAGGTAGTTCAGCTAGAAGAGAACCTATCTTATGAGGAACAACCGGTCCAGATTCTTGACCACATGGAGAAAGTGTTACGGAATAAGGTGATTCACTAGGTAAAGGTTTTGTGGAAAAACCACATGATTGAAGAGGCAACATGAGAATCTGAAAATGCAATGAGGGATAAGTACCCACATTTATTCGTTAAGTAAATAAATTGCGGGGACGCAATTTTCTAAAGGGGGGAAGGATGTAACATCCCAAGTAAGTAATGAATAATAGATATTTTTATCTATGTCTATTAATGATTAATATAGTGTTATAGAGGCTTAAAATGAAAATAAATACAATCTTATGCATGGAATACACTAATATTCTTAAAAGATTGTTTTAGTGCCTTTTGATGGCAAACTATTTTTGAATCTATATTTTGACAATTTTATAGACTATGTTTGTCAAAATAAACTTATTCTTTATGATTGGGACATCAAAATTTACCTTGTATGAATTTTTGGTATTTTTCTGACAATGTTCATTTTTTAATGAATAGTGAAAAATACTGCATTTTACATCAAAACTGCTTTTTAATCTAATTTATTTATATGATTAGATTTTGTTTTGAATTGGTTTTGAAGTGAAATTAGAATATATTTTTACCATTTGATCCAATGGTGGTCATTGGAATCAATTTCACTTTGAAATTAGACTTAAACTGGTGTCAATCTTTTGATACTTATTGTTTTGTAAAAACACGCTATTTTTTCTGGCAGCGGGAATTAATTATTAAATTAATTAATGTGACTTATATGATTTGAATTTTTTAAAATAGACTTCATTTTTGAATTCGGAATATCAAATATTGCTTAGGGTGAATTTTTGGTAATTTTTTGAAAAACTCCAATTTTTGATGAATAGTGAAACCACTAAGTGGTACTTATAAAGACTGATTTTCCGTTTAAATGGAATTTTTCCATCATTGTGTTTTGAATTTCAAAAATCCAACATACATGGTTTTCATTAAGAAGTAAAATGTGGTTCAATGAGATTATAATAATTTTTTGGTGAATAGTAACTTATTAAGTTCTTAATCGCGATTAGTGGTAATTAGGGTAGTTTAAGGTATAAATAATGCTTTAATAATATGAAATGACCTAGACACATGTCACAACCTTATTGGTTGTGTCATGGACGACCAAGAAAAGCCATGGTTCAACTTGGGGACCCCATGGATCTACTTTTGTTGGGAAATGACAAAAATAACTTTTTATTTAATGTAAAAGTAAGAATGACACAAACAAGAGATGTTTTACAAAAACAATTTTTACATGGGGTTATAAAGATCAGATATTTGATTATAAATAGTCATTGGAAATCTAAAAAGATTTTATACATCATAGTATTTTTTTTATGATTTTTAGACATTAAAGAAATTAAATTATTTATGACATAATAATGATGCAGCGATGACATCATTATTTGACGATTTAAATAAAATGGAAAGATAATGTAAAACATATGAAGTAAACATGTCCAAAACCAATTGGATGAGTGGATTTAGAACCCTTATAACCTTATCCACGAATTATATCAATGTGGGACCTTTTGAAACCGAAACACATTTTCAAATAAAGTAACATTTCTTTACTTTCCAAAAGTGCCCCTCCTCTCCTCTTATAAAAGGCCCCCACCTCTACCTCATTTCACGCACTCCTCAAGCCTTTGGCTCGGCCATCCCCTGCCCATTTACTCTCTCCACATCCCTCTACTCATCCTAGAGGATTCCCTTTGGGCATAATCCTTTCAAAGGAAGCCTTTAGTCTCAAATCAAAAGGAGTTACACTTTTAAAGGTAATTCATTCTCTCATGTTCATTTATTTTATTTTGCTTCTCCAACCCCCTAAACTCTTTTTATTTACTTATTTTGTAACAACACCAGTATCTTAAATATACAAGGATGTTGTTATAATATTTATTTGAGCTACACTCTCACACAACTACATCATATGGTTAAAGAACATACAGTTTCCGTGGATGGCGAAATTCTGCCTCCCGAAACGATGATTGTTCAACACTCATTTAACACCTTCAAAGGTGGCCATTATGATGTCACTATTTTTATATATGATATATAATATGTTTATGTTTTCATTAAGCTTCTGTTTTTCCATTTTGGGCATACCTTTATGGTTTCCATTATGGGTAAACACGATATCTTCATTTTAGGAAGTGCGGACTACCGCCCCCTGAAAGTGATTTGATTCGTTAATACCATATGTGGGATGTGTAAAGGATAAAGTTAATGATATTATATATGTTATTATACTGGAATTATAATATACTCTTATATAATTATGATTCCATTCCAAAAAAAAATACGAAATAGAAATGGAAGTAGCGTTCATGCGTACGTACGGCTTACCGTCTCCATGAATGGTGCATTTCATTTCTTACCTCTAAAGGTGATGTACTATTATAAATACATATATATGCTGAATATATATGATGTATATGTTATCCAAATAATTAATGTCATTCTGGATATAATGAACCTTTGACCAAATTAACAACATGTAAGTATAAGAAGTCTATTTTTGACTGAAGAACCAAATACCGACAAAATGAACATTATTAACTTAATTGATTACATGATGTCCATAACATGGTATAAAAGGAATAGTGAACTTGAAAAAGGTTCTTAAGCAAGTAGAGATTAACTCAAGTTTATTATTCAGGAGATTAAAGAACGGTCGGGTCAAGTCGGATACGAGGTATGGGACTTCGTCTCAATCTCCTTTCGTTGAGGCATATTTTATTTTATACAGAACTTTCGTTTATACGGTGTATAAACCCCTTTGAATTTTATGTTTATTCAAAAGGAATCTTTTTTTATATGAAGCGTTTACTAAACGAAAAAAGGGAATGTTTTTGTCGTACGTATGAGGCGACAACGACTTCTCCGCCGTCGTGACCGTTATTTGAGTTTCAGCTTCCTCTACAAGCCATACCTTTTTTTAAAAAATGAAAAATAAATACCATGTTTTACTTTGGTATTGAAAATGGTTTTCATAATGTTTTTATTATATCAATGTGTTGTATTGATATCTCGTGATTGAAATGTGGAAATGTTATGTTTCCTTTATGCATGTTTTATGTGATATGATTATGTTATGGTTCTTGGGAATTATTATGAAGACGGGTGGTTCCGTGATAAACTAAGGGCGGGTGAGCCCGTTATAGCTCTCCAATGCATTGGGTAACGCGAAGGAGTGAAACGTTAAGGTTTCTCCGAAGAGATTTTAGGGAATATATTGTGATGGGTATTCCAAACGTAACCAAGAGGGTTACTCCCTACGTAAGAATGTTATGATGCCTCAAGTTACCTTTATGTCTTATGATTTCTATGATTTATTCATGATTTTATGAGGTATATTAAAGTGCCTATGTTTTATGGTTAAAGTATGATTTCATTCTTATGTATATATGAACTCATGTTTCCTTTCCATGTTTTTTTATAACCCATACTGAGTTTTTATGCTCATCCCAAGTTTTTGAAATGATTTTCACAGGTCAAGGGAAAGGTACATGATAAGATGATCGAGTCAAGGATGTGTCAAGAAATAATCCATGTTTTATTTTAAATGTGTTTCCATTGATGGGAATGAAGAATACTATCTATCTGTAACCACTTTGTTTTGATGTGGAATGTAATGAAAGTTTTATGATCTAATTCTCTAAAACTCTAAACCTGAAAAGATCCTCAATGTGTAATCTTGTAATAACTCAAGATTAAGTAAGGTTTAAGGCTGGGGCCTTATACTTATAGGTTTATACTTTTATAAATCTATGATTCCTAATATGAACCCAATCTTATTTATTCCATTTTTGTAATTGAAGCATCCTATCTTCCCCAGATTATTAAATATCCATATTAAATTTCTTAATCTCCCAATATGATCAATACTCTAGTTCTACTAGAAAATGGGCTCTACTTCCATACATTAGTCAATATGGGGTGGTTACAATCAGGTTTTTATGCTTTAATGTGAACCTAGAGTGCATAATCTAACATGGGGGCCTAGTTTTATCGATTTGGGTTCAAGAACATCTCTATGAATTGATTAATTTCACTATTTGACAATTCAACTTGCCTTCATGTTTGTGGGTGGTTAGGAGTTAATCTATTGTATCATAATAAAAAATTATCATGTAATACCTAGAAAATATTATGGTCAAACGTATTTCCTCTATCACATAAGTGTAACTGATAAAATTTGAACCTTGAAAATATATTTTTTTATAAAAAGTGCATGAAAACATTTTTTTTGTCAAGAGTGATAGGAATCATCTTAAACCCATTTGAAGTCATTGTCAATGAAAACCATGATATAGAACATTCCATTTTATTTAGGTGATATCCCCTTAAAAAATATTCAATATAAATAAAATATATATACATTCATGATCGACTATTAGTCATTTCAATTCACATCCTGATTCTTCCAGTTCATTGTCACTGATAAAAACTCTGTCCAATGTTTCCTGCATCTTGATAGAGTGAGGGAAAAAGAGTCCAATTTGTATTATTTTTCTGCTATGAGTTATTATCCATGGTTCCCTCTAATTTATGAACTGTGATAATTGTCAAGTACACTTGGTATATCTTCCTATGAGATGTTGTATCACAATAATCCATCATCACATCACATGAAATATAGCAGATCATCCTAGTAGTTGTATGAGGATTCAGACAAAATTAATCCATTTTGATGGTAGGATATGTATCAGTTATGTGACCCCATTATGAGATAGTTTTTAATTTTTAAAATCCATGTGATTTCCTTAATGTTTTTTGTGAGAAGTGATTCATCAGGGAAGACAACCTCGATCTCCAGAGTATCATTATCCACAATGATGGGTAGTTGGACTCTATATAGATGGTCATAAATCAAATCCTCAGTAATGTCAATGTCACTGATGAAGATATCAACTTATTTTAGTAGTAAAATCAATCATATTAGTCTAGTTTTGGAATCCTTTTACCAAAATGAATATTTTTGGGTGGTATGATTAGTGTAAAAGATCACTCCATACAAAAAAAGTTATGAGTGAAATTTTCCAATGAAAAGAGGACTTTTAATAGTTTTTATTTTGTGATTTTTTAGTTTATATTAGCGTTATTCAATAAGTGAGTAGCATAATAAAAATGAAAAATATGTGTCTAACTCACTATCCTATGAAAAAACCTATAGTGATGTCATTGGAATTTCACTTTAAGAAGAATTATTTTTCCCATTTCGGATAAATAATAATAGGATCACCCACCATTCCATTATTTAAAATATTGAATTCCCCTTGATTTTCTTCATATAACTAAAAATTATTATCTTGTCCTAACATGTGTGTCAAAGGGTGGCATACATTTGCTAAATCAATAATAAATCCATGGTAAAATCCCACATGGACCATAAATCTTTTTATGCATTCAACATTTGATGGATAAGGAATGTCTTTAATCCCATAAATATTTTATAGATCAACTTCCATGAAATTACATGAGTTTTTTTCCACAGACTATTAAATCAAGGACTATAAAGTTGAATTTATCTTAATTTAAAATGAATAGCAATTCTTCATTGCACTAAAAGACTAATTCATTATTTCATAGGCATACATAGAGTGATATTCCCAAATCTCATAAAAAATATACAAAGATTTCAAGGAATTATTTCTCTGTATCTTGTAATATATTTTTCATCAAACATTTTATTTTATTCGGGGAATTACATATACAAAATGACATGTGCCTTTATGTGATAGTACAAAATGTACATTTGACTGTAGATTTGGAGACATCATATGGATCAATTGGAATTGTATTTTATTATGAATATCCATCAATAAAATAGTATAATTAATGTCATGTAAGTATCTCCAAAATTTTATCCATGAAAGGAAAGTGGAAATGGTTTTTTTCTCCCAGTATTTAGATATCTATAATCCATGCATACTCACAATCTAGTTATGTATCAAGTCGAGATCAGTTCATATTAATTTTTCTTATAATTCAAAGGCCCCTATTAATTAGAACAATAGGTATCAGACTCACCCACTCACTATAAAAAATGGGAAAAATTATTATAATGTCTAATAGTTCTAGTAATTCTTTCATAACTACCCCCTTTGTTGATGGGGTGAGTCTCCAATGTGGATGGTGTTTGGGTTTTATACCTTTATCCATTAAATTATAGGGAGTTCATAATTTGGGACTGATGCCTTTGATATCTACCGCTCCCCATGAAATTTTTTTCTTATTCATTTTCTTGACATCGATCGACAATTCCTATTGTGTATTCATGAGTCTTGAGAAGATACTGACTTGTAGTGCTACTATCATCTCTAAAAAAGTGTAATGTAGTGTTCTTAGTAGAGGTTTTAGCTCTATCATTGGTGTATGGTTAAATTATGGAATGAATACAGTAATATGGTCGCCTACCATATAATATATGTTATTTATTTACTAATAGTCATATTCCTTCTATTGAGATGCAGAGAGTTCATCACAATAATATTTGATAGTCCTGTTGTAATTGCTGTATTCAGTGAGAAAAAAATCTTAATAGTTTAAATAATCATCTAATTCTTTATTGGATTTCACGAGGTTGAATAGAACTTTTCCATCACTTACTCTGAATATATGTCTAAATTGAGTCACATTAATCAATTCCTTCACAGGGGATACAAATTCTTGACCTTGGATAATCATATTTCCCCATTTTCATCCATGTTCTAAATGAGGAATTCCACTAGAACAATTAATTTTATGATTTTGAAATGAACATACACAAGAATACCACAAGGATGCATTAATTTTTTGTAATCATATTGAAGTGGAACTCTATTTAGATTCAGATCCATTATTCCCAACATTCAAAATATGTACATTGGAATAAGGGTATTGTTGGATCTTATGTCGCAAAAATCCCTTCCAATGTTTTGATATCTTATCATGCAAGGAATTGAGAAATTCCAAGGATATCTCATTTTTGTTGGAAGATTCTATTAAATAGTATAATATCATTCTGCATTCTGGAAAACAACTCCCATATATTCTATATTCATCTTATTAGAAAATTGTTCCTTTAGAAATTTCACGAAGGTAAGCTTTTGTGAACGAACTTCAGAATATGGGATGTTCCTATGTAATTTCTAGGAAATTTCCAAAAATCTATGATACTACCACTCAATTTTAGAATGATTCAATCCTTTCATGATGGAGAGATGTGGTTTTATGATGGTGGTTCTATGATGGTTTCCACTTTATATTTCTCTTGTGTTGGAGATTTATTATGAGAAAATGAATATATATTTTTCTAAAGACCATTTCGATTTGAACATTCATTATCATCGTTAGTATTAAATGTTGCACATTTCCTGGGTTTTTCTATATTATTTACTTATCCTCTATAGGGTTATTGACAATATTTTTATTATTTTCTAATTATTACCAATTAAATGGATTCTTCCATCAAGTATTTCTTAATATTATGAGAAGGTATACACAATAATATATCGAAAAAAGACTTCATGGTTTCAGAGGGCCACCCTTTAACATTTCATTTATATTTCATGGGTTGTCATCCTATGATCTATATTTTGAATAAAGGTTGTGAGAATATTATCCATATTCGATTGAAGTGGAAAGACTGTATGTTTTTGTATTTTCGAATCTGGTGGAAATTATTTCTTGAATCTATGGAGAAAAGGTTTTGGTGGTACCTTTACAATTATCAAGGGAAAAGATTCTTTGGTATTTATCTTTGTGGTATTTGGTTATGGGGTAGTTCTTGGCAACTTCTATGATGATAGTATGCTTGATTAGTTTATAGAGACTATTGATATGACCTATTTTGATATTACTATTATGTTTGGAGGTATTTTTTATTCTATTTAATAAACTTCAAGCAATTACCATCTTAGCTTTGAGGGTTGTCTACTTCTAGCATTCTGTATTGCTATGGGTGTGGGCCTCCACAAATTTTTCATGAATTAATTTCAATTGTAGGTGTTGGAGGGGGTGGTGTTGGAATAGGTAGCAAAAAGGTTTCCATATTTTTAGTAAAGGAATCTACATATGCTAATCAAATGGTGTTTTATTCATCTTAATGGATTCAATGATGAGGGAGCCCACCAAAAATCATCCTTAAACATTAATTTTTCCAGAAGTCATCTAGATATGCTCGACCAGTATTCAATGTCTTTAGTATTTGATAAAAATTAGTGAAAAAATATACCATGGTGATAGTACTTGGTTTTAGACCTTGGTAGATGGTTTGAAGTTGAATCCAAACATCATGTTCATGATGCAGGAACTACTGATTAAGCACCTAAAAGCAATCCCATACCTCCATCCTCACCCTCCATCTTTGTAGAAATTTTTTTATATTTCATTCCTAATTTACCATGTTCCTATAGATAGGAAATACATATCTAACATCTTCTTGGCTATATCTTATTAGGTAATGACTTAATCAAGAGGTATTGTTTTTAGTCAATCCTATGATTGGTTGTGCAAGTTGAACGAGAAGACATGGAATCCTATTGGCTCATAGGACACTCCTATATTATTAATGGTATCATAGACTTCTAGGATGATATATAGATATGGTCATGAGGATAATCACACTAAAATCCTATAACTAGACCATATTATAGATCATTATGATGATTCTAGGCTTTATTTAAAATATTTGTACATGTATATGGGGAAGACAATGCTGGGTGAGGCACCAATAATTAACAGAAAACTGTATTCCCTGATAGTGTGCCTTATTTTAAATGGTTGAACTCCACACATAGAAGGTGGATCATAATGAATGTTGCGTGGGTTGGTTCCTGTTGTTTTTCTATAGTATAAAATATTTGGATATAAATTTTAAGAATGATATATTTTTATCTCAGTAATGAATATGAGAAATTATTGATCATCGAGGATACTTAAATATGTTAGGGGGCCTAAAGCATGATCTGTCACTAAATTAATGAAGTAAATTTTGGTTTCCAGAAGAAATTAGGGAAAATTAAATGTGAAAGTGGGACTATGTGAGGTAATAACATGTTCATTGTTAAGGTTCATATTCCTAATCCAAACACTATTTTCCAATAATGGTGCCAAAATATTACATTCCTACATGCCTCATTTAATTTTCATAGGCGGTGATTAGATTAAAAAGTATTTTTACCGAAAATGAAATTTCTAAACTATAGTAGAAGAGTTGGGGTGTTGGATAAATCTAGTGTGTAAATAATGATAGATAAATAATGAGTGAGAAAAAACCCTTTATGTAGGAGTCCTGACAAGATGATTTGATAATGGGGTTCAATTAAAGACTTATGATTTTAAACTATGATTCAAGATAGAAATTTATGAAAATGGGTAATTACAGGGTTTCATGTAAGAATGAGAATCTCCAAACTATATTAAAATAGTCTTATATCTTAGGATGTGTATTAGATCAAGGAGAACTAATTGATTATGGCCTAATCGACCAGATATATCCATGATGCAACTATTCAATGGTTTGTATACAGCTAACAACCATGATGCATTAATATTAGAATATATGGAATAAACCATCAACATCATTGGGTTATATCATGGTTATCTATAATCAGTGATGATTCATACATTTAAACATCCCATGGTTCAGGTGGAAAAATAGAATTGCATAAAAAGATACTATTTATCCGTATTACTGCCATTATGGATAAAAAATTATATTTAAATATTCATTAAGTTCAGAACAACCCTTACTATCAACCCTAACCCTAAGAGTTTTATCATCTCAATATGATATTAATCAAAATTAATGAAAAAAATTAGATATTTTTAGAGGATTTATAAAACAATTGAAATAAATTAGATTGCAACTAATGGAATAAGAATAAAGTGGTTCTTAATCAAAATAATTGATAAATAAATAACACAGTTGCATTAAAGGGTAAAAATGAAATAACATGATTTTTATCATCTATCAAATGATATTACATTGTAAAATGAATTATTAAAGGAAAAATAGACACAAAAAAATATGAAGAACAATTTTATAATGATAAGCAGTGTTTAGATTCAATTTAAAAGGTAAAGGGATTTTTATAATGTTTAATCAGATGAGAAATAGTGGATGAAAATGAGATAGATTGGTATGAAATATGTGTCCCCGAAGTATAGTTTTGAAACTCAATGTTTTGTACATAAATAGATGTAAATTTACCAGATGTGTAACCTTACCACATAATATTATCTCTATTTAAGTATTTCACCCTATATTTGGGATATGGATCCTTTAAAATCATGAATCTTCCCGACATGGATATAAGACTCATTTCCTGACATGTATTGGGGTATAAAAACATGCCTCATATTTATAGATATAACTTTGAACATGAAGCAGTAATCATGTTATACACAACATGTATTGAACATTGACATTGGGTATGTTTTTCATGACTTGTAAATTATACATTACTTTTTCTATCATCTTTAGACATGTTGTGATTGATGTATACACATCATTTGTGTGTCTCAAAATTTGTAACATCCATTTGTCTCAATTTTGGATATCCTTTTTTCTTTTTTAGGACACCTAACTGCTAAAAATATCCACATAATCCTAGTGAAATATCAAATAAAAAATGAATAATCATTAGTTAATTGAATAAAAAACGTGTATGAAAATTTATCTTATCATAGATACCCTTACAAAAATGCCCTTATATGAGATGATACCATTATGAGAGCTTTGTGATATCTATACTTAGAAAATATAAATTCCAGTATACCCTTATGATGTGCATGGTTACCCTTGTTTTTATCTATTTACACTATCCATGGTCTTGGTCAACACTTTTACCCTTACATTGAATGCTGATACCATTAAAAATCACATGGGAATAGAATTCCACCTTTAAATACTTTTTATTACCAATATATGACCCATGAAAGAGAGTTATACCCTTATGTATTGTCTTTAAAACCCACATTACCCATATATGGGGTAATGAAACCCATCTTTTAATCCTACACAACATAATAAAACCAAATTAAGGGATTTTCTTTGAAAAAATTGGATTTTACATAAAAACATTCATATATAATGTAAAATAGAGGATTAAGGGAATAATTAAAAATTGATAATAATATAATTATCCTAGTTTAAATATATCTCATCCCTGATATTTATCTATAACAGTATTGTTTGAACAAATCATACCACTAATATTTAACATTTGAAAACTACTCTCATGTCTCCTCATGAATCCATCTATGGATCCCTTTAATCTAGACATTTGGTACCATATTACCTCGTAAAATACTATAACATCATTATATAATATATCTCAGATGCTCCTCATATTTTTATCAAGATCCATCCCAACATCATTACTGTTGATGGCATAAAAAAGATTGGGAATGTACCTACAAAGATAAAAAACATGATCCGTGTAATGAATAAATTAATAATGATAATTAAGATACAAATGGTACACCACATTCCTAACCCATTCAGTGATCAAGTAGTGTCTAAAAAATCATTGGGAATGTTTCCTATACATCAAAAAATAACGATACCCCAACTGAGGTGATACTCTTAAGAAGACCCAATCAGTAGTAATGAACTCCCAAGGTGATGCCATCTTATTTTCATATGATCCCTCGCAAAAATGAGTATCTAAAAACTTCATTCAAATGAGATCGTCCATTTTTAGGGTCTTCTATATTAGGCTTGTCGCAACAATGGCTACCTCAACCACATCACTCCAAAACAACAATGAGTTGCATATCCATATAGAGAGAGCCTCAAATGGTTTCATCTATATAAAATATTATAACCTGTTGTTTTATGTGAAACCTTCCAAGGCTATGTTTCCATTTTAATCCCCATAAATTTATATAACAAATGTTCAGATAATATCTTCTAGCATGCATATCATATTATCTAACATTGAATATTTGTTTGTATGATACACTATGATAATTCTAAGATGATCCATATGGATTTATGTAATTATTAGATAAGAAACATGTGATTTTTTTATTTTTCATAATACAATGATCAATTTAAATCCATGTTAGATTATGATCTCATTGGAATAGTTCTTTCTCAACATTTCTACTAAGTGAGACTCTCAGATTTGTATAACATGAGAATCCTTTTTTGTCGATAGACAGTTAGTAATATAGCATTAGGACCCCTAAGGATCTATGATAACCTCATCAAAAAATCCATCATGAAATCCAACAACATCTACATAGTAATTGGGAGTGGATTGAGAAAACCACTAGGATTTTGGTTTCTTTTCATTATCATTTGGCAGGTAAATAACCAAGAAACATAACCTATGGTTTCTTAGTTCACCATTAACCATATAAATTATCACTTATTGTTTGGGAATATGTATTCTAGACTACTATGTACTACCCATATAGATGTTTTATATTCCATAAAAATATATAAGCTTATTGAATCAAGGGCAACTACTCTGAATTTAATTAGGATCAAATAATCATTTCAAAATGACCATCCAAGTTTGAAATCACCCCCATTTAGTTGTTCACAAATGACAACACACTATGGGAATAAGTATTTTCCTTCCTTTTCCATATATACCAAATAATATGTTTCCACCACATGAGAACAATTATTTAACACATTATAATTAGAATAATCCATCCCCTATTAATCTAGAAATCTTTTCAAGCACTACTATTCACTTTGGGGTTTCTCACTAATATCTGGACTTATCTAAATCTTAGAGCTAAATCATCTGCTGTTAATTTTCCTTTATGTGGTACACAATATGTATCAAATGATCAAATCTATAGATTATCTTTTGAGAACCTATTCCCCAGGTTTAGGTCCAACTATGAGAATATGAAATGCATGCTCTCATGGTTAGTGAAGACAAAATATACTAAACTAAAAGGTAGTTTCACCAATACTTCAATATGTGGACAACAATTTCATACTCGAATTCATTAGTTGGACATTTCCTCTCATTGGGTCTTAGTTATCATGACCCATATGTTACTACCTTATCAATCTACATTAGTAATACTCCCAAACTAACACATGATGCATCATAGTATATTAAATATATAAACATAATCTCTAAGAGTGTCAGTAGTGGTGCAATATTCAATCCCCTCTTCCTCTCAAAAAATGAATATTCCCACATGGTCGAACCACTCGGACATCACTCTATTATTCTTCAATCAATTCATTGGTGATACCAATTGGGAGAATTCCTAGATAAAATTTACTAAATATCTACCTAATTATAGAATTATCCAAATCTTGAACTTATTATAAGGTTTAATTATGGATATCACGTTTTCTACTTTTGTTGAGTCTATGAATATTCCAATCTCAGACACCACTTTCCCCAAAAACACTGCATCCTAAATCTTTAAGTTATACATAAAAAACCTTTCATAATGTTTATGTGTTCAATGCCTACTCAAGTCTATCTCATGGTGTTGGGAATACTCCTTCAGTGTTATAAAATAGAAGAGTATTTCATTAATCCACACCATGATAAATTATTCTAGGTACGGGTGGTAGATTTATGTCATAAGTGCCTTGAACACATCCAAAAAAATATTTAAACCAAATGGAATCACTAGGTGCTTGTAAAAACCATGCCTACTATGAAATTTCATCTAATGGATGTCATCCTACCTTTCCCACAGTCATTGATATCCCAATTTTAGTTTAATTGTAGAATACCGCCATTATCCAAATAAGTGATCGAAAAAGACATCTATCATAGGAACTAGATATTTCTATTTCATGATATTTTGGTTTTTATTCTAGTAATCAATGAATAGTTTAATAATACCATATTATTTTTAATGAATAAACAAAGGCTCACCCCATAGTGAATTAGTAAACCGACCTTCAACTCCAAGTAATCAAATTTCATCTAGAGCACCTTCATATTGGCTTGTGCAATACGATAAGGGGGTATCGAAATAGAAATTGAACCCAACATAAAATATATCAATGAGTTCTAGATAAAAGAACTCTTAGAGATCCACAATTAGAGGAAATTTCACGAGGGATTCCAATGATCCAATTGAAATATCCAAGCACACTATATGTTATGTGATGATCTTGAGATGAATAATGTCTATACCAACACAACATACTTCAGGATTACATGATTTATTATTCATTTACCTATATCAATTCACGAATATAAAGGATAAGTATATCTGATTGTAATCAATTTGAGCTCTGAAGGTAGTAATCCATTACATTCTAATAATTACATCAAATCTCTTTACCATTAGTATTATAAAGTACAATATATGTCCATAGCTTGTGATGACAATATAACACAATAGGAATCAATAATGAATGTATAATTTTTTCCTAATGATTTTTGAATGGAATGTAACCCAAATGATAATGTACTATTCAATTCATTCCCATAATGTACTTGTGTTTATTCATAATAATGGGAAGAACCGGTAGCGAACATGGTAGTAGATAAAGTAGAGGTGATAAAAAAAATACATATAATTGTAGATTGAATATCACAATTGCAATTTGTAATTTGATGAAACATGTATATAGGCCATGCATCAACCTCATGACCATTTTGCTGAGGTACATATCCAATATGAGTCAACTTATGAGTCTACTACTTATTATATCATCCAAATATCTTGTTTTTTGATAGATTATTTCCTCCCCCTTTATGATAACCTTAAGGAACTATGGAATAAAATCTAAATTTATGATTTCTTTCCACATTTTAGGGGCATTCATTAAGATTCCAATACTTCCCTATGGTAATGTCAGATATTCCCAGAGATGAAGAACCACGGGTTTCCTCCTAATTGAATTAAAGACATTGAAATACAAGGAACTTCAATACTAGTACACTACTAAACGTTGGTGATAATTATCTTCCTACTATTAGAAAAGGTAATCAATTCAGTAGTTGTAGGTCCACCCACATGAGGGTTAAATGGTATAAGAAAACCAATTACTTAATAATCCTTCAAGAATAAATCAATTGTCATTTAATTTTATAAAACCTAAAAGAATAAATATAGAAAATTATCCTGAACTATTGTCAAATGTTGGGAAGAAGTCGAATCCCAATATTCCTAACATTGGAGAATCATTCCTTGCTAGAAGAGGCTCAATGTGAATATGTTTATTAAAATGAGTGGAGTGTGTTGAAATAACCATGAAAACTTATTACAACTCCATTACCTCCTGTTCTTTGTAAGTATTCTTCATATAATGAAAGAAATCCAAATATAATAGTTCATTTAAAGACTCCAAAGTGACCTCATCACATAAACTATCATGTCCAATGAACCCCCCAACAATTTCAGGTAGGTTTCTATAGAATGAACACTTCTAGATTAAACATCCTTCTTATAGGTATCTTGAGTTAATTGAAGTTAACCTCGATGATATTGACCCATTCCTCGGAATCGTATTTTCAAATAGTTACATGAAATGATGGAGGACAATAATGTTATATGTTTATTGCATTGTAAATCGTGGATGTCAATGGAAGTACTCCTCACTATATTGGGCCAACTTCTAGCTCCACAAGAGAAGGCGCATGAACATGCTTTGGATTTCACTCCCGCTTAAATGATAGTTCCAAAAAACATCTCTGAGTTGTAATATTATGCAACCTAAATTATTTTTAGGAATATAATGAGATCATAGTGAGTATATGAAATCAAAATAATATTATCCAAGGGGAATGCCCAAAAACAAACATAAAAACCTCCTAGTAATAACAAAAGGTATCATCTGTACATATTAGACATAATCATTATATATTAATAAAAATACAACAACATTAATGTTCGACTAATTAATTCCAACATAGATATATGATAAAATCATATAAATGGATATATCTAAATACAAATATTCTTTCAAAAACAAATTATGAAAATCATGGAATCAAATTAAAGATATAATTTACATCAATACATGTAGTATATATATATTTCAGGAAAACTAACATGGTGAAACATGTTTCATCAAAACAATATATTTCTCATAAAAAATAGTAATATAAATCCCATGAATTGAAACTTAGAGGTCTATTACACTTGTGATTGAATGGAAAATGTGAAATCACCTACCACTGTCCCATAAAGTTGGCTCATTTCTATAATTTCTAAGCTTAGTCTGAAAAGGAAAATAAAAATTTATGCCATCATAATTTTTAGTGAAACACTACCCATGGAACAAGATTTAAATTGAAGTTCCACGTGACCTCTTGCAATACTACACATAATTAAGAGGCAGCCGAAGAGCAGTGAGGGTCTAAGTCCATCAGTGTGTAAACTCTACCCTCAATATCATGTCATAGTTTAGATAATAAAAATACAATATTAATCATAGTAACATGAGGGAAACTAAATGATATCCAACTTTTCATAAAATCCATAATAAAATGGGATACCATAGTACTAATCCAAACTAGAGTATATATAGAAAGGAGTTTAAAAAAAATGAAATAGTTGGGTACTTTGGAGTTAATCCCGGTCTTCTATCGGCTCTATGATCATCTTCTTATCCGTCATCCATAGGCCCATTCACCTTATATAAATATATATTTATATATGTGAAAACAATATTCACATAGAAAATTAGAATAGTGTGTGTGGGTAATAAACCTTGTTGTAAAACACTAATGTAACCTTAATAAGTGTACTCAGTTATATGATGTGTATTCCATGATAACAGTAAATTTGTAAATAATATTATGAAAAAATTATGTACTGAGAAATCATTTTCTAATTAATATAAAACCAACCTATGGTTAATCCTACATTAGATAGAAAAAAAAGTATAATTAAAGGATATCAGTTGAGAAGGAACCTTCCATTAGGAACATAATCATAGCCCCTAGTGGTCTCAAGGCATGAAGCCAGATTAGTCCCTCAGACTGTCATATCCCTACTCAGTAACGGGTCAATCCTCTAGACCATCATACCCTATATATGTCTTTGGTAAGGCCCCCATGCCATTATTACGCTACTAAACTACCTAGGGTAGGTCTAATAGATATTGAAGACCCTAACATCGACTCAAATACAACATCATTATCTTCACAAGTTGTGGTCACTTCCACTCTATGGGATGCACATCACACGATGGTCCACCAATCTCTTGGGACAATAACAATATCTAAGGAAATAGTAACACACATCATATTTTATAGAGACAAATAATCCCTAATGCATCACCAAAACACAGTTTTGAATGCCTTTCAATAAATTTTATATCTTTTCTAAGAAATATGGCATGCAATACTGCGCATAAATGTATAGCATGATACTATTAAATTTCATTAGTTACGAAAACCATTAAACTAGGCATAAAATTCGAGGATGTGAATGGAATTAATTATATCATGAAAATACATATTAAAAAATTTAATAATTTTAAAAAAATACTTATCGATTATTTATAAATGAAAATTGAAACCAATTGAACATAAAAGATTTGTTATAATAAAAATCATTTTTATGAAAATAGTGTAATTTTCTCTTAATGAATTAAATTAATAAGTATTAGTGAAATATATTAATTAATTTATATGTAAAATGTTTTAAAATAATGTTTTTAAATACATGTAATTATTTTTTCAGGCTTAATATAACACTAAATCTATTTTTATTCATAAAAATCTATATTTTCCAAAAAGTAAATTCTTTCTCCTTTTAATTGTGCACCTATTTTGAAAATAAAATTTTAATCATTAAAAATTTAATAAAAAGATTTTTTTTACTACGGATTTCAAAATTAACTTAGGGTTACTTTTTTATTTTTACACTAATTTATATTTTTGAATGGACAGTGAAAAATACTTTACTTTTATTGAAAACTGACATTTCAAATAAATAAATTATAGTGATAAATTATATATTAATCTTATTTTAGGTTTTAATTTTTTAAATTATACATTAATAAAAACAACTTATGTCATTTTAAAAAACATCACATTTAAATGGATATAAAAAACTTTTCAAACTTATGAACTTTTATAATTTAAATCCAAGTTATCTAGTTGCGTATGTGTGTTTAATTTTAAATTTAATTGTTCCAATTACATGAATAGAATTTTGAAAAATAGATTCCATATTTTTAATAATATTATCCAAATTAGGTTTTATGGTAATTGTATATTTTTATATACAATATAATAACATCATAATAAAATTATTTACCATAGTACTGGTTAAATAATAAAATAGTTTAATTTTAAAAGGTAAAAGCATAAAATATGTATACAAATATCACATTTAATAGGATTTAAAATATTTATATGACATTAATTCATTTAAAAATTTAATTATCATCTAAATTTTTTGATATTAATTCAAACTCAAAGTGGTTGGAATGAAACATATAATAATCATTATTTGATCACTTAAACCAACCTCCCCTCAAGTGTGAAAATCAACTCTAAAAACAAAATTTCAACTAAAAATACTTGATGATTATAAAATATATTCCAAAATATTTCACATGAATTATAAACATTTCCTATTACTTCTGGTCTCACCAAAATAACAAATAAAAGGTCTTAAAAGGGAATTTAAAGGCTATGATATTAAAGTGCTAATTTTCTAAAAACCACACTATTATTTTCTTTTAATTTTACACATTATCCACATTTAGTTAATCAAAAAAAGAATAATATTTCAGGAATATTTATCAAATTATAACTTTATTTTGAAATTTAATATCTTATATTCATCCATTTTTTTACCTCCACATATTCAATTAAATGAAAATATAGTCCAAATTATACCAGTTTATCACCTCCGTGAATGATGATTTTGTTTATTTTCCATTACAACCTCCATGTCTGGTCATAAAAATATAACTTTCAATAAATAAGATTTTAAAATGTATAATATTACTTATTTATAGTAATATAATGAATATATAGACAAAATATTAAACAAAATGAAACTATTTAATGATATTATGAAAAACATAAAAAATGAACTAAACATTTATCATTAATATTTAATCAAATAAATAATCTTCATATATGATAAAAATGATATATAAGAAAATTTAAAATATTCTATTTTAATTTATTTCATTTAATATAACTTCTATATTCTGATTATATTTGAATATAAAATCAATAATTACATGATAATGAACTGACCAAAAATCCATGGAACAATCGCACCCAAAACAATGAAAATAATGAAATATTATTAATGAATGAGTGGTAAGATTTTTGAAATGTATCATATAAGGTATTATAAATATGAATATAGTTATTTAATGAATGACAAAAATTATTTGATCCATTACACATGAGGTTCAATAATCCTACACTAAAGTGAAATAATAAGTAAGGATTTCTCATCTCACTTTTAAATCTTTGAGATATATGCCATATTCAACACTTATTCCTTGTATGTGGTGTTTCTAGATACCATTGATATATCATATCATGAATTTAATTATACCCATTGAATTATATTTTTAATTTTCCAATTATAAATTTTATGGTGACTACTATTCTACTCTTTGGAAAATGATAAGGGAATTACTATCCCAATTTATATTCTCTAGGTTGAACATATAATTCATTGATTATGTCCTAATATGAATATATATGTATTTATTTCTCATATCATATTTTTTATTTCCATTTAATTTATGTGGAATTATAATAAATACAAATATTCAATTAATTTTATTTATTATCACTTTAATGATATATTATTTATAAGGGAACTCTTTATAAAATATTAACTTTTAAAATATTTCCTTCCAACATTTTTTTTCTTCCATGACCATGTTTTCAGAAATTATTTAATGTATAACCATTCTATTAATATTTTGAAAATAATTTTGTATTTAATTTTTACTCTTAAAAAAATTAAATATATAATTTTTTTACTAAACAAGGTCAATTGATAATTTTCTAAAAAAATATGGATGTAATGTTCTTAACATATATGGCATGAGAAGTATTAAATTCCTTCATAATGTGTTAATATTTTGATTACTATATTATCATTTTATAAGTTCATCATTGAGGAAAATTATTTCAGTTATAATTTTTTGTGTGTTTTGAACATAAGTTATTTTCAATGTGAAAAATGTTATTTTCCAATATAATTTTTCAATGATCTTATTTATAGTATTTTAATATATGTAAAGATCCTTTTTTTAATATTATTCTTAATTTATATTGACATATCATGATACAATACACAATGTTTTTTTAATTGTTTTTTATTATTTTTACAGAGGTTTTACTATTTTGATATCATTCACCATTTTACTATTGATGGTTTATTATTATGTTAAATTAATAGGGAAATTCATTTACATTATTTATGATAATTAAAATAGTACTATATATGTAGATTTCATTTCACCACATTCATATGAGAAATTAATTTGACTTAGTATGTGATTGGTGTGGCCCACTATAGACCCACATTACATAAGTTGTTCATATGAGACAAACTATATTGGGATTTGGCCAAGGATGAACCCATTTATTTGGTTCTTGGCATGAATCTCTAATGATGATAAATTATTTGTATGAATATTTAATAGTATTATATTCTTGGTATGAAGCGTTGATGTTATTTTTTATATGTATAAAATTTTAAATTTCATTATTTTGATATTAGTTATTGATTTCAACGTTTCTATTCGATTAGTAGAATATCAATGGAAATATTTTCTATCTCATAAAATTATTTATATATCATTATTTTATCATATTTAATTAGATTCATATTATGATCAAATTAATTATAAAATTCAACATGTTTTAGTAATTTAACATTCCATAATTTTTATGCATCGTATATTCGTAGCTACCACTATATTGTTAACATTACAATAAAACAAGACATTAACATCACTAAAATAGGTCATTATTAGTGCTTGAAATGTGTTGACTACCATTGTGCGGTTAAAAGTTTAAGGCTTTTATCACAGCTAGAAAAAATGCTAATGGGTAGCTTGAACAGTTCCAATGAAATATCTAATGAAGAATATTATTTCATCACTACTAAATGTGCAACTAAAAGACACAATTTATTATCTCTTTTTCTGATTTTTGATATAGAGACCATTTATGAGTGATTTTATAAGATATGATAAAGCTTACCATATTGGTTTATTTAAAAGTACTAAACAATTATTCTTTAATAGCGCTTCTATAAGAGATGATAAATCTACCATTTATAAGTGATTTTAGAAGTTATTATAGATATAAATTGATCAATTATTTTAAAAATAGTAATAAAGGATTCCATTATCATTGATTAGGAACGTGCTAATAAAGGCTATCTTTATTATCACATTTAGTAGAACTTATAATGCAGAAATGTATCATGTGATTCTATAGAACACTTCATCACAACAAATATGTTCACTATGATTTAGAAACACACTACATCACCATAAACAGTAATAGAAATTATCCAAATTATATATAAAATTCTAAATTGGAATGAAATATAATTATAACAAAAAACAAGAAAAAACACTATTGTAGAGTATATTAGTATTTATTTACTAAAATTAACGTAAACATTGAATGAAAATGAAAACATGGAGTAAAACCAGGGACACATTGAGTCTAATTGAGGTTTCAATATTTCCTACATGTCAAAAATTTGTTATGGTTAATTTTACAATAGTACAAAAACAATCTAAAGGCGTTAAATCTGTTTTTATTTGGTTTGTTTTTTTTATTAAAATTAATGTCAGCTTTTAATAAAAAGATACAATGGTTTCATATTGGTCACAATGCATGTCTTATTGAGGTATGGATAATTCCTATACATAAAAAATTACATATGGTGAATATTCTAAATTAAAAAAACAATCTGATTATGATTTCATGGTATTGAGTCTGTTAGTTGTTTTTGTTCATTAAAAAAATGTCACTTTAGAATAAAAAATTCACTTGGAGTCATATCGGTCACACTGCGTGTCACGACCCGTCCTTGGGACCCATACCGTGACTACCCCAAGCCCGCCTTCCATAGGCCAGGGGCTAGCGACTAGCACCGAAGGCGTAAATCCTGATAAAACGGGAAGGCATTGCCTTATAAAGTAATCAAAAACCACAGAGTAAGCTAACAGAAGTAAACAATAAGTAAAACTGGGTACAAAAGTAATTGAGGAAAGTAAATGTCTCAGAATTAATACCCAAACTGAAAGTAAAGTACAACTGGAAATAAAGTACAACAACTGAAAGTAAAGTAGCAACGTCGAGTCGTCCACTGGAAGTCCCACCTGGAAGGTGGGTATAGATAGCCTCCTCAGCTCCTCGGGTCCAGTCGTCCGCTCTGTGTGCGTCCCGCCCAGTGGTCCACCTCCAGGTACTGACTGCTCCACAAGCATCAACCACGATCATCGTTGTCCGTCATCTGAATCCAACATAATGTAGTATGGGCATAGCCCGTGTAGGGGTGAGTATACACTACTCAGTAGGGGCCTAGAGACCCCCAAAGGTCTCCCAGAATCTACAAAGGATAATCCACAAAAGAAAGATACAATCATGAAGTAACATCCAACACTACTTAGCTATATGCCCATACACATACCTAAGTCATCAGTTCAATTTCAGATCCAACATCCGAGCCCAAGTTCGATCACGTCCACACAGGATAGTACAACTCAATCCACATACGAAAGCATAACACAATCCACATAGGAAGCAAGTCAATCATATCAAAGATAATGATTGAAAATCAAGACTCATCTCACACAGGTATACTTCTTCGTAAGGTGATAGAGATGATCAGATGTAGCCACTGATTCATCTAAGCTGGGACCCATGTAGGATTCTAGACCAGCTAAGCTGTCAGACCCACATAGGATACAAGACCAGCCACTCTCTCGGACCCACGTAGGATGCTACAACAGTGGTCAAATACTGTCGGACCCACGTAGGATACAAGAACAGTAGTACTGCTAGACCCACGTAGGATACAAGAATAGTAGTAATCGCCGTCGAACCCATGGAGGATTTCAGTATGGTCTTCATCGCTACCTAACCCACAGAGGATTTCAGTGCAGTTGTCGTCACTGCCGAACCCACGGAGGATTTCAGTGCAGTCGTCATCGTCGTCGCAGTCGCAGCTAGCTCTAGGGTTCCCGCACACAGCATGCTCGATTCCAGGAGGGTCCTATCCACGAGCCAAGGGGGTCGATACATAAACTGGCACGTAGTCTGGAGTTGATGTATCCCAATGTTCCGACTCAACAAAAGGAACTCAATGTGACAGACGACGCATCAATCAGACGCCCGGTCTGAGAGTTATTGGCTTTTTCATTACAGGGGCCCAGTTGGTTTTTAAGTCAAAACCAACCTAACTGCACTCCAACTGCGTCCATACCTTGATCGAAGAAATCAAAAAGGTCCGTCTCACTAATAGGAATCCAACAAGGTCGACGACACGTCAATCGGATGTCTGGAGCTCAAGTTATAAGCGTTTCCGCTCTGAGTGCCTGGTTGGTTTCGTGTTCGAACCAACCCGGCCATACCCAAAGTTCTCCAAAGCCTTGAGTGTAATATACTGAAACGACCGTCTCGACCCAAGGATCACATCGCAACTGACGGTGTTTTGATCGGATGTCCTTAGCCCATGTTACGGGTATTTAAATGAACCTGCCCGGTTTTAGGGGGTTTTGGGCCCAGACCGACCCGGCCCCAGACCCCCTTCGTCGGCCCGAACCGGGTCTGGACCGATAGGGCGCGGCCCGGCCCGGTCGGCGTGGCCCGACACAGCCGGCGTGGCCTGGCCCGGTGCGGCCGGTCCCGCCCAGAGCGGCTGTTCCTGGCCGGCACGGGCGCCGCGCACCGCATGAGCGCAGAAGGGGGGGGGGGGGGACCGCCACCCCCTTCGATGAAATGGCGGACCCACAGGGGGGTCCGCCCTGCTGGGTTGACCGGGGGTCAAGCCCCCGGTTTTTCAGATCATGTCGGCTATAACGGCCCGCCAGCATGGCGTGCGGGACCATCCGGTCCCGCCCCCCTGTGCACCGGCGGCCGGTGGCTCCGGCCGCCCTCTCCTGCTCCGCCACGACAAAAGACTGTGACCTTGGTCCGAACTGCATGACGTGACGACGCCACGCCCCTCCACCAAGGCCCGCTACGGTCATGGCCTCTTCGTGGTTCTCTGACGTGGCGCGATGACGCTGCGTCCCTTCGCCGCTACCCAACTCCGGTCGCGGCTTCGTTCGGCCTTGACGGTGCGACGCGACGATGCCACGCTGCTTCGCTATGTTCCTACTTGATTCCGTGTAGTGTCGATGCACCGTGCCACCTTTGTTCGAGCTGCATCAAATTCATCAACAAGGGGGGGGGGGGTCGACCGTGTTCGTGCGGTCCGACCTCCTTCTGTTATAATGATATCAGGCAGACCAAAATATAATATCTTCTTCAAGCAAGTGAAAATTTAATCCATTAAATTTGAACTCAAAACCCCATCTCGATGAAGTCATCGAACGAGGATTGTCACGGGAAAAGGTCGTCGTAGAAGACGGCGTCGCGGAAGATGGCATCACGGATCGAGGCTCCTCAAGCATTGTAGGTGTTCTCCCGATGAAGGATGTGGTGCGTCGTCATTCTTCGAAGAAGGCATCACTCACCGGATGCAGAGAGGGAAGAAGATGGTACGGCGATCTCCCCGTGCGGTGACAGAGTTCTTCGTCGTAGACTCGGCGTTCTTCGCGTTCTTAGACAAGGAAGGAGATGTTCCTCAAGAGCGCAAGTGTCCTCCCCTTCCTTCCGCACAACGATTCAACCAAATAATAAAATAAGGCTTTTCCTTATTTTATTACTCATGCAAACCCTTTTTGAAATTCAAAAGTTCACATTCAATTAATTGACAAAATTGATGAGAGTTTAATAAACCAAATTTAATATTGAGAGTTTACAAGTCATTAAAAGGGGTGCAGGTATATTACACAAATCAAAAGTGATAGGGTGATTAATGGGGAGTTAGAGAATTAAAAGGTGGGGGCTCGTGTGGGCCCCAACCCGACTCCGTCACATGGATGTTAACCACGAATTAGAGAGAAATTAAGTTGTGACCCAACTTAATTTCACTTAAACCGCTTAGTAAATAAATAAAAAATAAAATAATTATATTTTTATTACTCGCTTTTTTTAACATCAGCACCCGAGCAAACGAACCTTCGGATAAGGTGTTCCTAAGAAATAACTGACGCAGTGGTTTCATCGGTGCCCTCATTTTTCGATTCCGATCACGGGTTCAAAAGTTAGGAAAACCCGCTTGTTCGTTGACTGAACATACCCGAGCTAAACTTTGGAAATTGATTTCGGGCACACCGGGCCTCGGAATCGGTTGCCGTCAGATACTGCGTACTCGTAAAATCCAAAAAAAAATTAAGAAAAAAAATTTCCTTCAAATTTACAGGTCTTTATATTACTCCCACCTCAGGCCTTTACATCCCTATAAAGATACATTACAATATAGGGGAACAAATGAGGGTACTGAGCACACATCTGAGCCTCCCGCTCCCAAGTGCTCTTCTGGAGGTGTCTGTGCTTCCACCTAATGCGCACTAGAGGAATCGACTGCCCACGTAGGACCCACTCCTGTCGATCCTCGATCTCCACTGGGACCTCCACAAAAGTCACCCCATCGTCAAGGTCTAGCTCCCCATGGTCAATGATATGTGTCGAGTCGTGCACGTATCTCCTCAGCTGAGATATGTGGAAGACATCGTGCACCCGATGCAACTGTGGTGGTGGAGCCAGGCGATAAGCCACCTTGCCTATCCTGCTGAGAACCTGGAATGGTCTGATGAAGCGTGGAGATAACATTCAGCGTTGGCCAAATCTCTGTATTCCACGTCGAGGTGAGACCCTCTAGAAGACATGGTCACCATACTCGAAATCTAGCGGTCTCCGCCTCCTATCAGTATAAGAATTCTATCGGCTCTGAGATGTCCTCATCCGCTCCTGGATGACCTGGAATTTTTCTGTCGTGGCCTGGACCATCTCCGATCCCATAAGTGCTGACTCCCCAGGGCCTGTCCAGCACAATGCTGATCTGCAAGGTCGGTCGTACAATGCCTCGTATGGTTCCATCTCGATGGTGGAGTGGTAGATGTTGTTGTACGCGAACTCTACCAAGGGTAGGTGGTCCTCCCAGCTGCGACCAAAGTTGAGGACACATGCACAGAGCATGTCCTTGAGGGTCTGAATGGTCCTCTCCATCTGACCATCCGTTTGAGGGTGAAAGGTGGTGCTCAGATGTAGCTACGTTCCGAATGCCTCCTGCAACCCTTTCCAATTCCAGGAAGTAAAGCAAGCATCTCGATCAGAGACGATAGATAATGGCACACCATGAAGCCTTACAATCTATCGAATATAGAGTCGTCCCAATCTCTCTACTGAGCCCTGCTCTCTGATGGGTAAGAAGTGGGCCTACATGGTGAGTTAGTCGACAATCACCCAAATGGAGTTGTGACCTCTAGAAGTACGTGGATGTCCAGTCACTAAATGCATAGATATCCCATCCCACTTCCACTCTGGGGCATCCAAGGGTTGTACCAAGCATGCTGGTACCCGGTGCTCCGCCTGCTCCTGTTGGCAGGTGATGCATCAAGAAATGAACTCTGCCACAACCTTCTTCATACCCATCCACCAGTGCTGACGTCTGAGATCCTAGTAATTGTTCGCCACTCCTGGATGTATCGCTAAAGGGGAAGTGTGAAACTCTCTCAGCACCTCCTCCAGCAAAGAAGCTGGTACCATGGTACGTCCTCTGAAAAGGATGAAGTGCTCTCCTCCTATATATAATCCATCAGGTGCCTGTCCTAAGGTTATCTGTGCACACCACGTCTCACAGTCAACGTCCCCACGCTGTGCCTCTCTAACCCGCGGAAGAAGTGGAGGAGTGACTTTGAGTGACTAAAGAAAGGCTTCTCCATCTCTATCCATGAAGGATATCTGCAAAGCGGGTAGCTACTCTGTCACCTCCCCAAGTAGTTGAATTCCCATCCTCCTGCTGAGAGCATCGGCTACTATGTTCCCCTTTCCAGGAGTATAGACTATCTCAAAGTCATAGTCCTGGAGGAACTCGAGCCATCGCCACTATCTCATATTCAGGTCCTTCTGCGAGAAGATGTTCATGAGACTCTGGTGGTTAGAGTTGACTCTAAAGCACTTTCCCATCAGATAGTGTCGCCACATCTTCAGTGTGAAGACCACTGCTGCTAACTCCAGGTCATGGGTAGCATAGTTCTGCTCATGCTTTCTCAACTATTGTGATCCATAGGATATCACCGACCGCTCCTGAATTAGGAAACATCCGTGTCCGGTCCCTGATGCATCGTAGTAGGATACATACCCTACTCCCTCCTCCGGTAGCCTCAAGATAGGTGCGCTGGTAAACCTCTATCTCAGCTCTAGGAAGTTCTGCTGACATCTGTCTGACCACACGAAGGGTTTCCCCTTCTTTGTCAAAGCAGAGAGTGGTTCCACAACTCTAGAGAAGTCTGGCATGAATCTCCGGTAGTACCCAGCTAGCCCCAAGAAACTCCGCAACTCCATCACGCTCCTGGGTGGCTCCGAAGCTAGCACTGCCTTGATCTTAGTAGGATCCACTAAAACTCCCACCTCAGAGATGACTTGTCCCAAGAAGTGGACCTCACGTAACAAGAACTGACCCTTCGAGAGCTTATTATAATGCTGGTGCTCTCTGAGTGTGTCCAGTACAACCAGAAAGTGGTAGTCATGCTCCTCCTCAGTGGTCGAGTATATCAATATGTCGTCGATGAAGACCATGACAAATCGATCGAGGTATGGCTGAAATATCCTGTTCATGAGACACATGAACACCGTTGGAGCATTGGTTATGCCTAATGTCCTAACCAAGAACTCATAGTGGCCAGAATGACATTTAAAGGCCATCTTCTGTACGTCCTTGTCCTAAACTCTGAGCTGATGATCGCCTGATCTGAGGTCTATCTTCAAGAACCACTGTGCTCCTTTGAGCTGACAGAAGAGGTCATCAATCCTCGGTAGAAGATACTTGTTCCTCACGGTCACCTGGTTCAGGTTACGATAATCGACACACAGTCACAAGCTCCCATCCGCCTTCTTGGCGAACAATATCGGGGAAGCCCAGGGTGAAACACTGGGTCAGATGAATCCCTTGCCCCGTAAGTCCTCCAACTGTACCTGTAGCTCTCGAAGCTTAGAGGGGGCCATCCGATATGCTGGAGTGGATATCAGGGTTTTCCTGGGGTACAAGTCAATATATAAGTCTACCTCTCCACGAGGAGGTAGTCCTGGAACGTCATCAGGGAAACCGTCCGCACACTGATCCACCACTGCAGGAAATCTAGGACTCCGCACGTCAACTGCTCCTAGGATGAGGCTGGCCAACTGATGAGTGATGGGCTGTCCTCTCCTCTGCGTGAGTCCGTCCTGTGCTTCAAAGGTTCCCTTCTCGCCGATGAAGGTTAACCTGCTCCCGTCGGTGCGAACACACCGCACCATGCTCCTAATATAGTCAATCTGAGCATGGAATGTAGATAACCAATCCATACCCAAGATGATGTCATAAGGCCTTGACGTCGCTATAAGAATATCCCAGCCGAAGCTCTCGCCTCTTAGAGTAAGCTCATACTGCCGGCACCAGTGCGTAATCATTGAGTCTGCTCTCTTAGGAGTCTCTACTATAAGGATTGAGCCAACGGCTCCATCGGAACCTCCGAGCTCCGAACAAGGGCAACGACAATAAAATAATGACTTGCTTATATGTCTATAAGAACTGCAAAAAGTGTGGAGTAGACACAGATAGTACCTCTAATAATCTCTTGCGCGCCATGGTCATAGGACTCCGCTGCCTGAAGCCGAGCCTGCCTCTATCCGCCAGCTCCCTGTGGTTGGGGTGGACCTCCTGGTGGTGGTGGTGGTAAAGCCTCAAATCGTCGCCCACCACCTGCTGATCGTCCAACTCCTGTGTCTCATCCACCTGCTCCCTGTGGACCACCACAGTCAACCATCAACCTCTGCCTGGGTGGCCCCTCAACCGTCTACTGCTCCTCTGCATGGTGGGTCGGGCATTCATGAGCCATGTGGCCCTGCCCGCCGCATGCATAGCACTGTCTGATCCTTGGAGGGATGGCTCTGCGCCGGGTGCCTCACACCTCTGAGCCAGTATCCTGAGGTCATCCGCTTGATGGTCTGGTCCGGCTGGACCCCTGTGATGTCCATCGACTGTCAGCTACCGACGACTCTGCTACGTACCACCCTGCGGTAGGCCTCGCTGCTGGTGTAGGCTCAGCAAAAAAGCTCTCTATGAGAAGGGCTCTCTCCAGTACTCCTGCCTGAGTTGGAATGCTGAGGGAGATCATTGATGCCCTGATCTCATGCATCAGTCCCTGCTTGATGGTCCGTGCCCGGATGAATGGGTCTCATACCATGTCCGTCGAATAACGCGAGAGATCGGTAAATCTTGCCGAGTACTGGGCGACCCTCATGCTGCCCTGCCGCAGCTGTGGTAGCTCATGGATGTGCACCACATGGAGGGTGGCTGGGACGAACTCTAAGAGGAAGAGGCTCCCAAAGTCTGTCCATAGGAGAGATGCCTCGTCGTGAACCTAGAGAATCAAGCTCCACCATCTGGATGCTTCCGCATGCAGGAGTCTCGCTGCAAGGATCACCATTAGGTCAGCTGGTGTCTCCACTAACATGAAAACTCGCACAACCGCCTCCAGCCAATACTCGGCTGCCTGAGGGTCCGTCTCCCCACGGAACCTAGGTGGTCTCTGATACTGAAACTCATGCAGTGCACTAAGGTGACGTGCACTCTCAGCGACTGGGGCTGGTGGCATCAGTGGCTCGGAGGGTAGAGGTACCACCGGTGCCTCTGTTGTAAAAGGGCCCTGCACCGAGGCCTCATTGCTCGGTGGGCTGTCGTCTCACCCAAAGCTCTGAACCCTTACTGGCTACCGTCGTGGGGCCATCCTAAAAAGAAACAGGTGCGCCACGGTCAAAACAGTATACCTGGTGAGCTGACACAAATTAATCACAAAGAAAACATTTGAAACACACATGCAATCAATGTTTTCATGAATTGAGTCAGAAATCTGATGTCAGGGTCTTAGTGTACAGATACGTTGGCCGCCGCACCAACACTGGACTCCCTGTACTGACAACCACCCTCAATACCCTTAAAACTACTACTTCACATAGAAGGAAGACCAGAGTCTTGTGTTCTGCGGTAGAACCGAACTCCTCTGATACCAATTTGTCACGACCCGTCCTCGGGACCCGTGCCATGACTACCCCAAGCCCGCCTTCCATAGGCCAAGGGCTTCCAACAAGCACCAAAGGAGTAAATCCTGATAAAAGGGGAAGGAATTGCCTTATAAAGTAAAAAAACACCACAAAGTAAGCCAGCATAAGTAAACACTAAGTAAAACTGGGTACAAAAGTAAGTGCGGAAAGTAAAAGGGCTAGAATACAAACCCAAACTGAAAGTAAAGTACAACTGGAAAGAAAGTACATCAACTGAAAGTAAAGCAGCAATGCCGAGATGTCCATTGGAATTCCAACCTGAAGGGTGGGTACAGATAGCCTCCTCAGCTCCTCGGGTCCAGCCGTCCGCTCCGTGTACGTCCCGCCCAGTGGTCCACCTCCAGGTACCGACTGCTCTATAAGCCTCAACCACGATCAGCGCTGTCTGTCGTCTGCATCCAACAGAACGTAGTGCGGGCATAGCCCGTGCAGGGGTGAGTATACGCTACTCAGTAGGGACTCTGAGACCTCCGAAGGTCTCCCAGAATCCACAAAAGATAATCCACAAAAGAAAGATACAATCATGAAGTAACATCCAACACTACTTAGGTATATTCCCATACATATACCTAAGTCATCAATTCCAGTTCGGATCCAACATCCGAGCCCAAGATCGATCACGTCCAAACAGGATAGTATAACCCAATCCACACAGGAAAGCACAACACAATCCACATAGGAAGCAAGTTAATCATATCGAAGATAATGATTGAAAGTCCAGACATAGCTCACATAGGTATACTGATTTGTAAGGTGATGGAGATGATCAGATGTAGCCACTGATTCATCTAAGCTGGGACCCACATAGGATACTAGACCAACTAAGCTATCGGACCCACATAGGATACAAGACCAGCCACTCTGTCAAACCCACATAGGATACTACAAAAGAGGTTTAATACTTCCGAACCCACGTAGGATACAAGAACAGTAGTACTGCCAGACCCACGTAGGATACAAGAATAGTACTCATCGCCGTCTAACCCATGGAGGATTTCAGTATGGCCTTCATTGTTGCCGAACCCACGGATGATTTCAGTTCAGTCGTCGTCGCTGCCAAACCCACGCAACCGGCTCTAGGGTTCTCGGACACAGCAAGCTCGATTCGGAGAGGGTCCGCTCCACAAGCCAAGGGGGTCGATACATCAACTGTCATGTATTAAGAAGTTGATGTATCCCAAAGTTCCATCTTGACAAAAGGAATTCAACGTGATAGACGGCGCGTCAATCAGACGCTCGGTCTGAGAGTTATTGGCTTTTTCTTTCCAAGGGCACGGTTGGTTTTTAAGTCAAAACCAACCCGACCGCACACCAACTTCTTCCAAACCTCGAGCGGAGTAATCCAAAAGGTCCGTCTCACTAAGAGGAATCTGACAAAGTCGATGGAATCTCAATCTGACATCTGGAGCTCAAGTTATAAGCGTTTCCGCTCCGAGGGCCCTATTGGTTTCATGTTCGAACAAACTCATCCATACCCAAAGTTCTCCAAAACCTTGAGTGTAATATACCAAAACGGCTTTCTCGATCCAAGGATCGCATCGCAAATGACGGTGCATCGATCGGAGGTCCGTAGCCCAGGTTATGGGCATTTAAACGAACCTGTCTGGATTTAGGGGGTTTTGGGCCTAGACCGACCCGGCCCCAGACCACCTAGGTCGGCCCGAACCAGGTCGACCCAACCTGGGTCCGGGTCCGGTCCGATAGAGCGTGGCCCAGACCGGGGAATGCGGGGCCGGTCCAGGCCGGCACAGGAGCCGTGCGCCGCATGAGCGCGGAAGGGGGGGAACCACCTCCCCCTTCGACGAAATGGCGGACCCACATGGGGGTCCGCCCTCCTGGGTTGACCGGGGGTCAAGCCCACGGTTTTTCGGATCTGGCCGACCGTAACGGCCAACCAGAATGTCGCGCTAGTCCAGCCGGTCCTGCCCCCCTGTGCACCGGTGGCCGACGGCTCTGACTGCCCTCTCCTACTCCGCCGTGGCAAAGGCCGCAGCGTTGGTCCGACCGGCACGGCGCGGCGGCGCCCGACCCTTCGCTGCGGCCCGCTCCGGCCGTGGCCTCTTCCTAGTTCTATGGCGCGGCGCGACGGTACCACGCCCCTTTGCTGTGGTCTGACTTCAGCCGAGACTTCGTTCGGCCTCGACGGCGCGACGCGGTGGTTCCGCGCTTCTTCGCCGTGTTCCTCCTTGATTCCCTGCGGTGGCTATGCACCACACCGCCTTTGTTTGAGCAGTAACAAATTCAACAACAAGGGGGGAGGAGGGTCGGCCGTGCTTGTGCGGTCCGACCTCCCCCCATTATAACGATATCAGGCGGCCCAAAATATAATATCTTCATCAAGCAAACGCAAATTTAATCCATTAAATTTGAACTCAAACCCCTACCTTGATGAAGTCTTCGAATGAGGATTGTTGCGGTACAAGGATGTCACGGAAGACGGCGTCACGGAAGACAGCATTGCGGATCAAGGCACAACAAGAGTTGTCAGTGTTCGCCCAATGAAGGATGCGGCGCGTCGTCGTTCTTCGATGAAGGCGTCTCTCACCGGCTATAGAGAAGGAAGAAGACGGTAAAACGATCTCCCCCTGCGGTGACAGAGTTCTTCGTTGTAGACTCGGTCTTCTTCGCGTTCTTCAACAAGGAAGGAGATGTTCCTAAAGAGCGCAAGAGTCCTCCCCTTCCTTCTGCACATCGATTCAACCAAATAATAAAATAAGGATTTGCCTTATTTTATTACTCATGCTAACCCTTTTTGAAATTCAAAAGTACACATTCAATTAATTGACATAATTGATGAGCGTTTAATAAACCAAATTTAATTTCGAGAGTTTACAAGTCATTAAAAGGGGTGCGGGAGTGTTACACAAGTTAAAAGTGATAGGGTGATTAATGGAGAGTTAGATAATTGAAAGGTGGGGGCTCATGTGGGCCCCACCCCAACTCCCTCACATGGATGTTAACCACGATGTAGAGAGAAATTAAGTTGTTACACAAGTTAATTTCACTTAAACCGCTTAGTAAAGAAATAAAAAATAAAACAATTATATTTTTATTCCTCACTTTTTTCAACATCACCACCCGAGAAAAAACAACTTCATATAAGGTGTTCCTAAGCAATAACTGATGCTGCGGTTTCATCAGTGCCCTCAGTTTTTGATTCCGAGCACCGTTTCAGAATTTAAGAAAACCCGCTCGTTCTTTCACTAAACGTACCCAAGCTAAACTTTGGAAATTGATTCCAGGAACACCGGGCCTCGGAATTAGTTGTCGTCTGATACCGCGTACTCGTAAAATCCCAAATAAAATTAAGAAAAAAAATTCCCTTGAAATTTACGGGTCATTACACTGCGATTCATATTGAGGTGTTGCTAAAAACTACATTTCCTAAATGAATCATGGATCCTTTTACTAAAGATTAAAACCAATCACAATATATTTCCTCTATTTTGAGTACCCAACTTCTGTTTTGTAATAAAATGTCATTTTAAACTGGAGACAAGCACTTTCAGCCATACATGTTGAATCGTCAGTGGTTTTGACATAGAATGATTTTTACTGATAAAAAATGAATTATGAATCATTTTACAAAATTATAAAGACAATATGTGTATTTTTTCTCATTTTTTATTGAGTGACACTTTTTTGAATTAAAATGTAAAATTTAAAATGATAATAGAAACTTGCAGACATAATGGTGACACTGTGTGTTGTATTAAGGTGCAGCTGATTTCTACACTTTAAAACTAAAATATGGATTATTTTCTAAAATTTCCAATACCATAAAAATTTTTTTCCTCGGTTTTGTGTATCTTAGTTGAATTTTTTAAAAATTAATGTCATTTTTTAATAAAAATATGCACTTGCAGTCATACTAGCCAGACTGTGAATCATATTGAGGTGTGGATTATTTTCACACATCCCAAATTAATAATTGATCATTTCAATAATGTAAAAAAATCAGAATCCATTCCATTATTTTTTATTATTCCATTTTTGTTTTTTACTAAAATTTTATTTTAAACTAGAAACACACACTTTGATACATATATGTGAAAGCATGTGTGGGTTTGTCATAATACTTCTCCATATATATTAAAAATGAATTATCAATAATTTTCCCACATTATGTAGAAAATATGAGTGTTTTTATTATTTTTAGAGAGTGATGCTCTTTTTATATTAAAATGTCCATTTTTAGCTGATAATAGATAACAGATGGATCACATCATGAATCAAATTGTGGTTTGGATAATTCCTATACCTCAAAAATAACATATAGATCATTGTACCAAAGTACCAAATCCATATGAATTTATTTAATTGGTTTTTTAAATTTCATGTGTTTTTTTTTCAACAAAATTATTCTAAATTTTCAATAAAAACACACAAATGGACACATTATGGTTACCCCATCCATCCGATTGAGGTGAGAATTATTCCTACACATCCTAATTTAAACATATATTGATTTCATAATGTATCAAAAATATAATAATGTGTTTCATTGGTTTTGATTATGCCACTTTTGTCTTATAGAACAATGCCTTTTGAAACTGGAAACAATCATTTTGAGCTATATATGTTTCATCATGTGTGGGTTTGACAAGAGAATAATTCATACACCTCAAAAATGAATCGTGAATTATTTATAAAAATTAGTTAGACAATACGATGGTGTTTTCTTGGTTCTCAGTTAGTGACACGTTATTTGTATTAAAATGTAAATTTTAATCTCATACAAGACACTGGGAGTCATACTAGTCACACCATGTCATTGATTGAGGTTTCCATAGTTGTTTTATATCAAAAATTACTTATAGATTGTTTTACTAATGTACCAAAACAATATAGATTTCGTTACTCAGTTTTTTTTTGGGTTTTTAAATAAATTTAATGTTAACTTTGGATAAAAAATATGCACATGGAGTCATATAAGTCACACTATGTAACATATTGAGGTGAAACTTATTCTTAAATATCCAAAATAGAATATGTATTATTTTGGTAATTTATCAAAACAGTTAAAATGGCTTCCTTAATTATTGAGTACACCACTTGTGTTTTTTTACTAAAATCAAATTTTAAATAGGAAAACCACACAATGTACCATATATGTAGAATTATGTGAGATTTTAGCATGTGACTGATTCATAAACAATACAAATGAATTCAGAGACGTTTTTTGAAATTAAATTCAAAATCGGAGTGTGTTTTCATTGTTTTCAGTGTGTGGCACCTTTTTCTTGATGACAATTTTAAAAATATAATGGACACTTGGAGTCATACCAACCACACTATGAATCAGATTGAGGTGTGCCTGATTCCTACACATCACAAATTACAAATAGATAGTTTTATTAAGGCACCAAATCAATATAAATGCATTTTCTTATCCATGATTATGTGAGATCATTTTTTACACAATTCAATGTGTGTTTTGAATACATAGACACACATGGAGTCATACTTGTTAGACCGTGCATCAGATTGAGGTTAAGAAAAATCCTACACATCAAAAATGACGAGTTTATCATTTTAATAAATAATACAAACCAATCAAGAAAAATTTTAGTTGGTTTTGAGTACGCCACTTATGTTTTTTACTAATATTTCAATTTAAACTAGAAACAAACACATTGAGACCTATAGTTGGAATCGTGTGTGGGTTTGGAATGAGACTGATTCATATATGTCACAAATGAATTATGAATTGTTTTCATAAATTATCAATACAATCTAATTCTGTTTTTTATGGTTTCAGTGAGAAACACATGTTTTCTACTAAAATGTCAATTCCAAATTGATAACAAACATTTTTTCATTATCCCTCCTCGATGAGCATGAAATATATAAGCTAGTTTTATTATAATTTTTCTTAAAAACACATACTAACATAAGGGGTTGATTACACACATATTTTTTAAAAAATTTAACTGGGATTATATAAATGATTGATGATTGGGAGCTGTAAAAATGTTTCTTCAAAAAAACCACTGGAGAAATTGAATATTCCAAAATAGAATGGTATTATAAGTGGATTAATACACAATATAAAATCACATAAACAAGTATTGAAAATAGTCATTTCAATAAGTCAACAGAAACACATGGGAAATGGATCTTATCATAAATGAAAAGTGTTGTGTGAACTTTTAAACAATTGTTCTCAAATACAACCATGGTATTATTCTCATTATACTACACTTCCCAATTTTTTTGTTATTTTCATGATAATGCTTCTTATCCTCCACTTCCGCAATCTCCACTTTGGTCTTCACCTCTACCTTCACCTCTACATCAGGCTCTCAATCTGATTTTCCCTCCAAATCATCCTTGGTCTCATCCTCAACCATTTCCTTCACCTCCATATCAACCTCTTCCACCATTATTCCCAAAAATAATATTTTTTCAGGTCAGTGCTTCTAAATAAAATGATTTCCTCCCTTATTATTCTCTTTGAGAAAGATATAAAAAATAAAAAATAATCATTTGATATTAACTCTTCACACCCATATATATTTTGATGCACATAACACATAATAGATCACATACATAGTAAGTAATCACCTAAATTGGTTTTTAGCATACATTATGACAAAATGTATGATTCCCACTCATCTCTAAACAAATTTATATCTTATATGTAGTAAATTGGTTTTCAAAATTCACGATAGTAATGAGGAATATAAGAAAAAATGATTTTGAAATATATTTAATGAAATTATAATTACCTCCATAAATTACTAGTTTGGGGACGCTGATCCTTTCAGGATTTATGATTGCTATCATAAATTTACAAAAAAATATACCCACAATCAATGACCATATATTGTTTAGGGAAATGAAAAAAATGAAAAAAATAATTACATTGTTTTGAAATGTTTTAATAGTTAAATAGTTCTCTATATACCTTAATTTTCATCCATTTGTAGTTATTCATTGGATATATCCCTTTAGACACTGACTTCATCCCACGATCTTGCTTGTATTGAATGAATATTCTGTCCTAAAAAAAATCTTGTAAAAAAATCTTGTACAAATAATTGTAATTATATATATAATGATAATTGTAGTGTATTGAATATTAACAATACACATTATGTGTTGTCATTTGGTGTCTTATCAATGCATTGGTTCTAAAAAATATATATTAACTATGTCAATATTGACAACTATCAGTATCCAGTGCATCTTAAAAAACAAAAACAAATAGGTAATGAAATAATTAAAATTATTATATATCTGATTAGAATTTAGAGTTATACCTTTTAATTATAGAAATCAAAAAAAAATTGTCTCCTAATGCATTCTTATTAAATGCATCAAGCTACTAATATTTTTTATTCTTAATTGTTTCTCATAAAAAGTATGTCCTGGAATAGAAATGATATACAGATTAATGATTCCAAATCATTCATCGCACAATCATCCTTTTATAATGTTGTGATATAAACTCATGTTAAAAATACAAAAAGTTATTAACATTAATAAACACATTAACAGATAGTATTTGGATACAAATATTATAAAAATGTACCTTTTGTATGTATTCAAAACTGAGATGCCCATCCATTCATACTTGAGAATATCACTTTGAGTCTTGAGACAAATTAAGTCTGTAATAAAATCTCTATATATATTTTTCGTCATATTCAATATAAGACATAGTTTTATAATTAAAGGGGGTCTCTTCATGATGTTGTATTGATAATAAATGTATATATGGAACAGGCAAGGAGAAGGTACTCTAGGTAGGCCATTTTTTTATGGTCGACTCACATGATTTTCTTTATCGGAACTTTTCTCCACTACTCTTTCCAACTATAACATCATACCTCACTTCAAAAGATTTATCATCAACTGTTACATGTTTTTTATATGAAAATATTTATTAAATAAGTACATCATTTATCTTTATAATATTCGAAAACCATGCTATAAATGTTCTAATAGAAGATCAACCATTATAATAATTGAACCATCTAGTGGAACATGAAATTCTTTAGTTGGAACATAAGCCTATTAAATATCAACTATCTTGTGATATTTTAGTAGTTATTGATTGTTTAAATAGTCTCCCAAGATAGTATACATTGTACACAATGAAACATGGTGGTTTATGGTTGTTGATAGGTAAAAATAAAATACACTATTCCATACATAATTTTAGAAATAAAATGAAATCAAAAGTATTTTGATTAACATTTAGGAGAATGAGTAATGAAAAAATTGATTACCTCATGTAAGGTATTCCATTAGGGAGAATTACTATTCTTAATTATAGTGGAATCATTTGGTTCATGTGTGGATATTTGTTGCACCGTCGGTTTGGTTTGATCCATTCTTATACATTATTCTACCAAACCAGAAAGAAAAATAATATATCGTAAAGTGTATATTTAACTACTATAAAAATGTATTTAAGCCATGTATATATAGCCATAGTTTAAATCATACATGTCTATAGAGATAGATATAGCCACAATTTTATAAAAACTATGGCTTTATTATTCAATTAGTCATAGGGAAAATAATGCACGTGTCAATAGATACCCAATGATTATACCTTCCATTAAGACATTCCTCTCCCACAAGAGAAACCTTATCCCCCAGAGATTACACTATCACAATTCCTCATATTCCATTTACATTCCTCTTCCCCTCCCCCCTCCCCCTCCCCCCTCATCCCTATCATGATTCCTCAACCTATTCGGATCTGACGTAGCCAATAAACCCCCTTCCAATGTGGCTCCATTATATCCCCAATGTGGATCCAATGTATCCCCACTGACGCAGCTCTAACAAAGCCAATCCACATCTATGCTAACAAAACAACATCCTCTCCCAGCCATCATCTCTCTAATACCCATGACCTCACTGCAACCCTTCTCCTTTGATGTTGATTTCTGTTGCTTGATGTTTCTCGGAAGCGGACACACCAATCCCCCTCCGATTTTGCTACCCCACCACCACAGGATCCTTATCATCCGATGTAGCCACCCACCTCCCTAATTTCTCTCCCAAACCAAACCCTACCCTCAGAATCTACTTCATTATTTTATTTCTCACAAACCCCATTTATGAACATTAGATAAGTACTTCCTTTACTTATTTTCTTAAAAATTCCCAACCTCATACCCTTTTATTTAATTTCATATCCATAAATGGATATGTTTCCCATCACAATAGGTTTTTGAAGAGATTATAGTTTACATGATTGTTATGTTTTATTGTTTTCCCAAATATTCCACTAAAAATGAATTTTATTTTTGAATTTATTTTTACCCAGTCTTATCTCTCATATGATGTGATTTTTATTCTATTAGAACATCTGTTTAGCATGATAATCAAAATTATTTCTTCCATTAACATAATATTTTATGATTTTATCCCTACATAAATTACTTATTTGGTTTCAAATATATTTTTGTTGCATAATTAAATTTTTACATAGTTTATACATTCTTAGACTATGTCATAGGTATGTCATGGTCATATTTAATTTTTCATACTATTTATTATAAATATATAATTATTTTAATATTTTTTTTGAAATTTTTTGAATTGATTACATATTTCTTTGCATTCTTTAATAGTTTTTAAGATACTATTTAATGTTTTTATATATTCATTCATGTATGTTCGTGATTTAGTACAAAGAGAAATGAAATCAGGTATATATTTCCTTGAAAATATACTATTTATATATTTTTCATATATTCAAGTAGTAATATTCCTGAAAGAATAATATAATAGATCCAAAAAGTTATATATTCAATAAGGTGTATATGTTATTTTCTCAATACATCTCCTTACATAACAATTATTTTACAGTTGTCCATACTTTTATGTTCTTGATAATTCTCCATTACCTATGTGATGGAGAATCCATAACACATTCCAATAATTCTTGTCAAACATATCCTAATTTTAAATGTTTAATAAATTATAGAACAACCACTATTTATATTTTTTAATTCATCCGAAGTTCTATGTGGTTAAAATATTTTTCACATTTTGTTAAAACATATTTTTATTAGTTTATTGTCGCAACACAACCCATTAACTCCCTTAAATTTCTTTAAATAAAATACAATGTATTTTTCATTACAAATATGTGCATCTACCTTGAAAGGTAATATCATCATCACACTTTGAAACATATCTCTATCAAAACTGATTAATTTTTCTTCATGTTATGTTTTTTGTTTTTAGTATTCTATGACTGCTTGATTTTTATTTGTTGGGTCAATTTTTTTGGTATATTAGACTCTATAATATATGATTTATGTGTCCATAATCATTCTATTGAGGTGATTACCCACACATGAAGGTCCTTCCTCTCATAATTTTGCCTGAATATCCATGTTAAACATATTTCCATGAATTTAATCAATTACCTTTATGTATATCTTATACAATTATCATATTGAAGTTCATAAACCTCTTGTAAAATGATTACATGTGCTATTTCGGATCAAAACCATTGTATCACCAGGATATTTGAAAACGAAAATATGGTCATGATCATTATTTTTACATGAAAATGTTTCATTACTACCACAATAGCATGTTTTCAACCATTTGATGTTTTTTCATCATCAAATCATTAATAATCATTTAAAAAAACCTCCTAAATCCCCCATGTAGATCATACATTTAATTATATTATGATGAATAATCCTTCATTTTAAAATGTAACATATTTCTCCCAACATGTAAAAAATACTCATGGTCACTCTGTTAGAGCTCACTAGTTTATTATTGTAACTAAACAACTAAACCAATGCCACTTTGTTGCCTTTATTTTTTAGTATTACATTAATCTTTATTTAGAGGTGATATTTCTTTTTAAAATGGACCATATATTATTAAAAGAGTCCTAAAAATTGTGTCTAAATTGATCTGTTACGCTATTTTCCTTGGGTTTGAATTTATATAAAAGTTTATATAATATCATTGGAATTTTACAATATACATTATTATGAGATATTAGAATAGTTTTTATTACTTTTTAATGGATTAATTATTTTATAAAACTATATTTAATCAAATTATTATATTATGGTATAGATTTGGGTTACAAACGAGCTTGAGTACTAAGGATATACTTGGGCTCAGCCTGATGAAAACTCAAACTCTGTTTGGTTTTTTTCGATTCAAGCTCAAGCCTGAACAAGTCGACTACAAAATAGTGTTTAGTTCGAGTATTATAACAACAAAATCTATTAACCCCTAATCCAAATCCAGAATATAAATTTAAATATATTATTTTAATTCAATATATATGTATTTAATTTGGAACACAAGATTTTGTTGTCATGTACAAATTTGAGTTCACGCTCGAATTTAAGCTATATTTTATAATTTAATTATGAAAAATTATCATAATCAAACCGAGTCAAGACTAATCAAGTGTTTTATCAATCTAATGTCATTCTAAACCTTGAGATCGAGCTAGAAAATTAATAATCGGTCATTCATAGAGCTGAGCTCCAGAAACGTGTTTAATTACCATGCTCGAGCTCGAGTTCTGAGATACACCTCTTAGATCGACATGATTACACAACTAGTATAGATTCAAATATTACATATTATGTATATTATTTACATAATATTCTAGTTATATGAATTAATGAATCTATATTAATGTATGGGTCCTCTTGGTTCTAATCACCAATATCATTCCTATACGAGCCATACTTTAGTAGATACAATCATCTTTGTTGATATCCTTAGAAGAGACAAATGATGTTGTGTAATATTTAAGTGGTTTTAGAAAATTTATTTACTACGAGCAGTGATTACTGTATGAACATGTGACATTTTTAGGTTGGGAAACTCAATCAATAGATATATTAGAATACTAGTACGAAAAACATGTACATTGGATATTTCTGCAATGTGGATCATGATACTAGTGACATATGGAAAAATAAAAATCATTGGTAATACTAGTCTCTAAATGTTAGTAGAGTGCATAAACCATGGATTTGAATTGGTTTATTGATGTTACATGAATGTGGATCATATGGGGATACTTAAACATGAATGATATAAATAACTAACATTTATATATCTTTATACATATAATTATTTTTATTCAAATACTAATTTTGATACCAACATGAATAGTATAATACAAACATTTTTTTAATCATAAATTTCTCTTCTTATGATCCAACATATTCTTGCAAAACAATAGTTTTTACTTTTGAGGATTATTTTTCTACTCCTTCATATGTTATTTAAGAGAGATTGAATTATAAATAATTTACAAATGTTCAGTATGTATACAAATGTCTCGAATATATATTATTATAGTAAAATTTGTGAACTCCATTATACATGTCACCATATCTTTCCTTTAATCCAAGATCATCAATACATCATTAATTTTCTTTTTAAGGAGTTTTTGTAACGCCCCGACCCCAGTTACCCAGAGTCGGTGCGTTATTTTAATACATTGGAATTATTACAAGGAATCAAGTCCCGAAGGACCGATCAGTTTAGCAGTCTTTGAAAATAGATTACATACATAAATGTTACATTGCACTTTAAGACATACAATACAACATAAATAATCTTTCTGAATGCCATTATTCCCTTGTCTTAACCCTTCATATAAATCACAATACACTTCTTGGAATCCTGGGAAAAATAAAATGTAGAAATGGGTGAGCTCAAATGCTCAGTAAGGGTAAGTAATACATCAGAAACTTTCATAAATAAGAATAAAAATTTAAGTCAATGTATAACTAAAACAAAATCCTTTTAAACTTGAACTTCAACATAATATGGAAAAAATAAAATGAAATAATTCCATTTACTTATTCACAAGGATATTATACTAGTTGAATAATTACATGAAATATCAATAACCACTTTCATAATGATCGAATGCATAATGCCAGAATATCATAACCACATAGACAAGGCCTCATGCCAAGACTACAAATAAGATTTTATCAAGGCCTTGTTCCAAGACACTAGTTTGCCTCATGAGACCTACCGATGCATTGAGGATCTATAGCGGGCTTGACCGGTCACTTACTAAGTCTAATGCATTCCTCATATGAATAGGTTCAGACATAACATAAACATTCATATTAAAACTAGAATGTGAAATGTCAATACTTTCTCCATAAAACATAAATGGTATGAAAATAACACATCCACAGTCAATCATATCACAAAACTTTCAATGGAAGTTTTTTTTGATAGAAAATCAACTTCAAATGAGCTTAAAATCAATCAAAGGATGTTTTCATAGATGAAAATGATGAGTAAAACTTTTTGAGAGAAATATCCTTTTTGTAAAATAATTTAAAAGTCACACATTTATAAAGTAAGTAATTTAAAAGAGATTTTTGAATCAAAGTGTCCTATACCACTTTGAAACTTTTGAAAAGAATTATCATTTCAAAACATTCATTTCCATATAAATAAATACTTAAAATCATTTTGAAAACATGGACATTAATTAAAAAGATTTAGAAAGATAAATCTTTAAAACATTTGAAATTCTGATATTGATAAAGAGTACCTTCAAAAATCTTTAAAATCTTCATTTTGAAATCATTTTTATGAAAAATGGACATGGATGATAAAAATTTCCTAGTAAATACTTACACATAAACAATCTCGGATAATGATGAGATTGAGGAATTAACCCTTACCAATGTGGTAACTTACGAAACATACAACCCATGAAAGAGGTATCATACAATGAATATGTAAATACACATAAATTAATGTGTATTACACAAAGAATACAATTATGAGAAGTATATACACCACACAGAAGGTAATAGTGGCAATATGACATGAATCTCACGGGAATAAGGAGTGAGATGAAAACCCCTTACCTTGCACTTTCCGTTAGTCAAGGGTATGTTTAACCTCTTGTACGAAGATCTTAGTATGTTATTAAAATATACCAGAACCATATTAATATTTATGATATGCTAAATTATTCATTTATGTCTTTATACTACCCATTTAATAATAATTTCTATGTTAAATTAACATTTCGGGTAATAATCGCTTTCTTTATCGTACGTGTTTTAACATGTTACTCTTGATTATATCACTTAGATCATGATTTAAATACATCCAGAATATAAAAAATGATAAATATATAATATATATTTATAATATAAATATTTATAATATACATATATCTGAAATGGAAAACACCGTTTATGGAGACGGTAGTCCGTACGTACGCATAAACGTTGTTTCTGTTTTCATATAGTATTGAACGGAAGTAAGTGAATAAGATATAAGTAAGTACATAAATACTTATATATATATAAATATATATATATATAGCACTATTATCATTATTATGTCATATATTACATACTTATTAGTAATATATAATTTTATAATCGTTGATGAATGGTGAACTTGGAAATGAATCTCATCGCGTCGTGGAGTCGGTAATCCGTACGTACGCACAAGCGAAAATATCATTCCCTTGATATTAAAATAATACATAATTGGATGGTATATCATATATTAAGATTCATTATAATGTTATATTTATTATTTACATGAATTTTACATCATTATTATAACCATCTAAATAATAATATATTGAATAACAATTACACCACAACGTGGAGACGGTAGGTCGTACGTACGCACGTATGGTGACATTTCATTAAAGGGGTGGATAGAATAGTAATTTTTTTTGTTCCATAATAATAATAACATCATAGTATATAGAAGATACTAGAGTTATTATTTTATAATGGAAATAAAAAGGAAAGAGGAAGTTGAAGAAGAAAGGAACTTTAAAGAGGGTGGTGAAGACGTTACCTCTTCTTCAGGTTCTTCCTTTTGATTTGATAAAAAGGGCTCTTTATGTTGGATTTATGATCAAACTAATGACTCTAGGATGAAGTGAGGGATGTTGAGAGAGTATTTGGGCATGGTTTGGATGAGCCAAAAGTCTTTTAAGGCGTGAATAATTGGTTAGAAGTTGGGTCCTATTATAAGGGGGAGGAGGGGCTCTTTAGGAAAAACTTAATGTAATAATTTATAATAATTTCATATTCGGTTTCTAATGTCACCAAAGTGGATTATTTAAATTTTAAGGTGGGTATGTGTTTAAAACCACTCAACCAATAGGTTTTAGACAGGTTTAGGTCACTATATTAACCCTATATTTTAGTTTTAACTCTTAGTTAATTAGTTTAACAATTACCATGTCACTTTGTATTTTTATATTATATAGTTAATAAACTTAATATATAAATAAAAGAGACCCACAACTGAAAAAAATATCATTATATAAGTCTTTTGTATGAACATTAGATTTTTAGGAATTTAATATCAATTAATAATATAATATTTGTTTTAAAAACTCTTTTATGTCAATTTTGACATTATTCAATAATTTATTTTTAAAAAAATCATAATAGAATTATTACTCAAAAAAACGTTAATTAAATCAACAATAAAATGTCTTATTAACCTAGAAAATTAGTTTAATTCATAAAATCCCCAAAATATATATTTGGGTGCTTATAATATCAATTAGTTTAATTTGTCACTATTATGGTAATTACTACATCATCATTGTGTCATAAATAAATTAAATTATTTTATTTCTAAAAATTATAAATAAAAAAACCATTAAGTAGGATATATTTTTATCTTTCTAATTAATATTTATAGTCAAAAATACAACATATATAACTCTATGTAAATTTTTTTTTCTAAAAGATATATGCTTGTGTCATTTTTGCTTTTATTTTAACTTAATTAATATAAAGTGTCATTCTCAATTACAAGTGGATCCATGGGTTCCCGAAATCGACCCACAGATGCCCATGGTCGGAAATGTATCCCCCAATAAGGTTAGGACATGTTTTAGGCTAATTTATTATTATTGTAATATTATTTTTTACACTTATTTACTGGATTTACACTTTAACCGTGGTAAATAAAATATTTACCGAAGTAATTATTCAAAATGTCTAAAAATAAAAGTCACCTATTTACACAATTTGGAAATCCTGATTCCAAATATGGAATCCATTTTTCCAAATTCAAAACAAATAATTGGCAGAAATTAATTTAAAATTCATTCCCGCTGTCAAAACAAAAAGCGTGTTTTTAAAATATAATAACTATCGAAAGATTGACACTTGTTTATGTCAAGTTTAAATGTGATACTATGTACAATGACCCAAATTGTATTAAATGGTAAAAATATATTCTAATTATATTTTAAAACCACTCAAATTCATAATTTTTCACTATTAATTATTTTGATTAAAAAAGTTGTTTTTAATTAAAATTTAGTAATTTTAACTATTCATCAAAATAAAAAAGTTATCCGAAAGGTACCGAAATTTCACCATAGGATAAATTCCATATTACGAATCCAAAAATGAAGTCCATTTTGAGAGATAAAATTTATAAAATTACAAAAAGTACGTATTACTATTCATAACGGCTACTTTGATTGGTTGTGGTGTGTGTTAGAACTCGAAGTTGCCAACAACACACACTACTGTATTATTAAAAGAGAAGCGTACCGTGGAAGCTTGGGGTTTTTCATTGTAAATTTTTGATGTACCCATTCTAATGAATAAATTTATTTAGTCAAATTGAATATATAAAAGCTTAAAATATTGGATTTAAAAAGGGTACACTATTAAAAGTTGGTAAAAGTGCATTTTTTGAAAAATAATTCTTTTATCTGAAAAAAATGAATTTGTTCTTACATTATGTCTAACAAACTCATAATATGGATTCTAAAAATATAAGGATTATATAAAGTTCAAAATTTAGTTAATACTATTCATAACCTCTTTTGAACGGCTTGTTTGGTAAGTCATGGTGCACTTGAACTTGGTGTTTCGTGTAGTGCATGTTATTAAATTATTTTGAAGAAGTAACAAACTATGAAATCTTGGGGTGTTACATTCTCCCCTCCTTCAATAAATTGCATCCTTGCAATTTGAAATTTTTCTTCAAAAATAAAAGTTTGAAAAAAGAAAATATCTTTGTGGGAAAACCCACATCGGAAATTGGGTTAATAAAATTTAGTCTTAATAAGAGGAAAAGAGAAATGAAAGGTTCACCAAAAAATTATGATCTCTATTAGGAGAACATTGGTGGAAATTAGAGACATTTAATTGGAGGAAAAAAGAAAATATTTATAGGTAGTGATTCAGGTCATCAATAACAAACAAGTGTAAAATTGAGGTCCTTAAATTCATCAATCTATGATGATTTGAAATACCATCGGTTCAAAAAAACATAGGGTATTAGGATAAAACATTATTGGTTTTAGGATCCCTTAAATAAAATATAATAATTAATTTCTTCATAGAATAAGGGAAGAAGAAAAATATATTCTTGACAAGTAGAGTTCCATCCTTTAGCTAATTTCTACCACAAACTCATCTTTCATTGTAAAAGTTAATAGAACATAAAAATATTTATTCCATTTATCCTATTCATATAGGTTTACAAAAAATTAATTTATAACTCATCTACCAGATCTTAAAAAAACTACATTATTTAATCCAGGACATCATGTGGACCAGTGGTAGGTGATACACCCTTGTCACCCTTCGGTTGTGGGTTCAAGTCTCACGGCCTTTCTAGATGCAACGGGTTTCCGCTTGACCTCCAGGTTCTCCTTTTATGGAAATCCAAAAATAATCCAAACTAAAACTATCCAAAATGCTTCAGTCCAAAATTTATAAGGAAGGTAAACACAATGAAAATCCTTTTTGCTGCGTAATAACATGTGAACACCTTCATCATGTATTCTTTTAAAACACCGCAACATCCGGAATTACCATAAAACCATATTGATTACATATATGATCCCTTATTCTGTAAAGAATAATGGATATACACCTTCAATCCAAAAATGTTGTAAACCCTATCAATGACGGAATATACAAACCATTAATCAGTTTCAAGGTAGTCAAGAATATCCAATATAATTTATCCAAATAAATCATGTATTATTCTAAAATCAATACCTCGGTATCTGAACCATATTATGGTTTATCTTTCCCTAAACCATATATTTTTCATAAATTTAACCTACTATTGAGTCACTTTTTTTTCTTCCACACAATCTCAAGTCCTTAATGAAATAGTACTGCAATATAATCCTTATATACTCTATACTTATTATAACAAGTACATTGTTGATAAAACACTCAAATGACATAATCAATATAAGAACTCTAATCATTCCTCTTCATCTGTGGTAGTATCATAACTTGATTATTATCCAATAGCATCATTTGCGGCATAGTCTAATGACTGGGACATAGGTTCGCGTAGTGTCCAAACTCCTTTCAAATGATGCATTGTACTCTTGAAACCATTTTCTTACCCTTGCAGTCACGTACATGATGTCCTTTTTCTCCACACTTATAACAAAATCCCATTCCTTTCAGGAAAGTTCTAGGGCGTTTCTTCCCACAGTTATCAGATATGGGAAAATTATTCTTTTCCCTCTTCCCTTTATCCATATTCCTCTATTCCATCCTTTTCGTCTCTTGCTTCCCATCAAAGCCATAGGACTCAGTAAACTCTTTACTTATCTTATCAACAAATGATACTATTTATTCATATGATAATAATACATGGGATACTATTTCTCTTCTAAATGATGGCTTAATACCATGAAATATATGATCCTTCTTATTCTTTGGATCATACGTATTACTGGAGTTCACATTCCTTCTACTGGGAACCATTTATATACAATAGCATAAACTAGGTCAATTTATGAATTGGAATGAATAATTCCAAAGTTGTAAAATACCAAACCGAAGTTGAACTATTTATGGATATAATCCATAATCATAAAAATGTTTTATTTGAGTAAGTATATACTCATGATCCCTTCATAATGGTTTGTAATGAAAATGAGAATTATCCTAAGCATATCCCCCAGGAGTGTCGTAACCAAGAGTGCAGCAAGGCCTGTTGTCGTGCACCAGTTCCTGATCGAGTCTAGCTCAAAGCGGTGTTTTCAGGTTTTACCCCTAGGTACATCTATGTCAGAGCCGCCTCTACCTTCTCGTATCCAGACAGGGATGTATTTCTCAGAAAACTCAAAAAATCTATACAATACAAAAATTCTAGGAAGTTCTTCTATAATAATCCTTAATGTCTATCTTAGGGCTATGTTATGTAATCAGAGCTTATCTAAATCTAGTTTCCATGGTTATTTCTAAACTCTCTATGATACCAACTTTAACGACCTGACCCCAATTACCCAGAGTCGGTGCATTATTTTAATACATTTACATGATTACAAGGAATCAAGTCCCGAAGAACTGATTAGTTTAGCAGTCTTGGAAAATAGATTACATACATGAATGTTACATTGAACTTTAAGACATAAAAAACTACATAAATAATCTTTATGAATTCCATTATTCCCATGGCTTAACCCTGTATATCAATCACAATACACTTTTTGGAATCCTGGGAAAAATAAAACATAGAAAGGGGTGAGCTCAAATTCTCAGTAAGGGCAAGAAATACAGTGGAAACATTAATAAATAAGAATAAACATTTAAGGCAATGTATAACCTAAACAAAAGCCTTTTAAACATGAACCTCAACATAATATGGAAAAAATAAAATTTAATAATTCCATTTACTTATTCACATGGATATTCTACTAGTCGAATAATCACATGAAATTTCAATAACCACTTTCATAATGATGGAATGCATAATGCCAGACTATCATAACCACATAGCCAAGGCCTTGTGCCAAGACTACAAATATGATTTTTTCCAGGCCTCATGATAAGACATTAGTTTGTCTCATGAGACCTACTGATGCATCGAGGAGCTATAGCGGGCTCCACCCATCACTTACTAAGTCCAATGCATTCCTCATATGAATATGTTTAAACAAAACATAAACATTCGTATTAAAACTAGCATACGAAATGTCAATACTTTCTCCACAAACCATGAATGGTATAAAAATAACACATCCATAGTAAAACATATCAGAAAACCTTTAATGGAAGCCTTTTATAAAAAATCAAGTTCAAATGAGCTTAAAATCCATCAAAGGATGTTGACATTGATGAAAATGATGAGTAAAACTTTTTGAGAGAAATATCCTCTTTGTAAAATCATTTAAAAGTCACACATTTATAAAGGAAGTAATTTAAAAAATATTTTTGAATCAAATTGTCCCATACCACTTTGAAACTTTTGAAAAGAATTATCATTTCAAAACATTCATGTCCATATAAATAAATCCTTAAAATCATTTTGAAAACATGGACAATAATTAAAAAGATTTAGAAAGATAAATCATTAAAACATTTGAAATTCAGATATTGATAAAGAGAACCTTTATAAATCCTTTAAATATTAATTTGGAATCATTTTTATGAAAAATTGACATGGATTATAAAAATTTCCCGGTAAATACTTACACATAAACAATCTCGGATAATGATGAGATTGGGGAATTAACCCTTACCAATTTGGTAACTTACAAAACATACAACCCATGAAAGAGGTATCATACAATGAATATGTAAATAAACATAAATTAAAGTGTATTAAACAAATAATACAATTATGGGTAGTACATACACCACACAAAAGGTAATAGTGGCAATATGGCATGAATCTCACGGGAATAAGGAGTGAGATGAAAACCCCTTACCTTGCACCTTCCTTTAGTCGAGGGTATGTTTATCCTCATGTATGAAGATCGTAGTATGTTATTAAATTATACCAGAAGCATATTAATATTTATGATATCATACATGATTCATTTATGAATTTATACTACCCATTTAATAATAATTTCCATGATAAATTAACATTTTGGGTAATAATCGCTTTCTTTATCGTACGTGTTTTAATATGTTACTCTTGATTGTATCACTTAGATCATGATTTAAATACATCCAAAATATAAAACATGATAAATATATCATATATATTTATAATATAAATATTTATAATAGACATATATATGAAATGGAAAACACCGTTTATGGAGACGGTAGTCCGTACGTACGCATAAACGCTGTTTCTGTTTTCATATAGTATTGAACAGAATTATGTGAATAAGATATAAGTAAGTACATAAATACTTATATATATAAATATATATATATGAAGTATCATTATTATTTCATATATTACATACTTATTAGTAATATATATTTTTGTAATCTCCGATGAATGGTGAACTTGGAAATGAATCTCATCGCGTCGTGGAGACGGTTATCCGTACGTATGCACGAGCGAAAATATCATTATTTTGATATTAAAATAATAAATAATTGGATGGTATATCATATATAAAGAATAATTATCATGTTATATTTATTATTTACAATAATTATACTTCATTATTATAACCATCTAAATAATAATATATTGAATAACAATTACACTACAACTTGGAGACGGTAGGCCGTACGTACGCACGTATGGTGACATGTCATTCAAGGGATGGATAAATAGTGAATTTGTTTGTTCCATAATTATAATAAAATCACGAAAAATAGAAGATACTTGATTTATTAGTTTAGAATGGAAATAACAAGAAAAGAAGAAGTTGAAGAAGAAAGGAACATTAAAGAGGGTGGTGAAGACGTTACCTCTTCGTCGGGTTCTTCCTTTTGATTTGATCAAAATGGCTCCTTTTGTTGGCTTTATGATCAAACTAATTCCTCTAGGATGAAGTCAGTGAAGTTGATAGAGTATTTGGGCCAGTTTTGACCGAACCAAAAGGATTTTAAGATGTGAAGAATTTGTTAGATGTTGGGTCCTTTTATAAGGGGGAGGAGGGGCTCTTTAGGAAAAACGTAAATTATTAGTTTATAATAAATTCATACTCAGTTTATAATGGATAAAAAGTAGATGATTTAAATTTTAAGGTGGGGATGGGTCGAAAACCACTCAACTAATAGGTTTTAGATAGGTTTGGGTCACTATATTAACCATATCTTTTAGTTTTAACTCTTAGTTAATTAGTTTAACAATTACCATGTCACTTTGTATTTTTATATTATATATTTAATAAACTTAATATATACATCCAAGATACCCCCAAGTGGTCCATTGATGATTAAACTATCATTATATAAGTATTTTGGATAAATTTTAGATTTTTAGGAATTTAATATCAATTAATAATATAATATTTGTTTTAAAAACTCTTTTATGTCAATTATGACATTATTCAATAATTGATTTTTTTCAAAATCATAACAGAATGATTACTTAGAAAAAGGTTAATTAAATTAATCCTAACATGTCATATTAACCTATAAAATTAGTTTAATACGTACAGAGTCTCAAATTATATTTATTTGGGTGTTTATAATATCAATAATTTTAATTTTTTCCGATTATGGTAATTACTGCATCATCATTGTGTCATAAATAAATTAAATTATTTAATGTCTCAAAATTATAAATAAAATACCATTAAGTATAAAATCTTTTTATCTTTCTAATGAATATTTATAGTCGAACATCAAACATATATAACCTAATGTAAAAATTGTTTTTCTAAAAGATATATTCTTGTGTCATTTTTTTATTTATTTTAACTTAATTCATATAAACTGTCATTATCAATGACAAGTGGATCCATGGGGTCCAAAAATCGACCCAAAGATTCCCATGTTCGGAAATGTATCCACCAATAAGGTTATGACACAATTTAGGGTAATTTATTATTATTATAATATTATTTTTTACCCTTATTTACCGGATTTACCCTTTAACCATGGTAAATAAAATATTTACCGAAGTAATTATTAAAAATGTCTAAAAATAAAAGTTACCTATTTACACAATTTGTACATACTGTTTCCAAATATGGAATCCATTTTTCAAAATTCAAAACACAGTAGTGGTAGAAATTAATATAATATTCATTCCCGCTATCAAAACAAAAGGCGTGTTTTTAAGATATCATAACTATCAAAAGATTGGCACTTGTTTATGTCCGGTTTAAATGTAAGACTATGTCCATTTACCAAAATTGTATTAAATGGTAAAAATATATTCTAATTATACTTTAAAACTACTCAAATTCATAATTTATCACTATTAATTATTTTTATTAAAAAATTTGTTTTTAAATAATATTTAGTAATTTTCACTATTCATCAAAATATAAAAGTTATCCGAAAGGTACCAAAATTTCACCCTAGGATAAATTTGATATTCCAAATACAAAAATGAAGTACATTTTGAGAGATAAAATTTATAAAATTTCAAAAATTAGGTATTAATATTTATAACAGCTACTTTGATTGGTTGCGGTGTGTGTTAGAACTCGAAGTTGCGTACAACACACACTACTGTATTATTCAAAAAGAAGCGTACCGTGGAAGCTTGGGGTTTTAAATTGTAAATTTTTTATGTCCCCATTATAAATAATAAATTTATTTAGTCAAATTGAATATATAAAAGGATAAAATATTGGATTTAAAAATGGTTCACTATTAAAAGTTGGTAAAAGTCCATTTTTTTAAAAATACTTATTTTATCTGAAAAAATGAATTTGATATTACATTATGCATAAGAGACTCATAATATGGATTCTAAAAATATAAGGATTATATAAAGTTCAAAATTTAGTCAATACTATTCATAACCTCTTTTGAACAACTTGTTTGGTATGTCATGGTGTGCTTGAACTCGGTGTTGCGTGTAGTGCAAGTTATTGAATTATTTTGAAGAAGTAACACACTATGAAATCTTGGGGTGTTACATTCTCCCCTCCTTCAATAAATTTAATCCTCACAATTTGAAATTGTTCTTTGAAAATAAAAGGTTGAAAATAGAAAATATCATTGTGGGAAAACCCACATCAGAAATTGGGTTAATAAAATTTAGTCTTAATAAGAGGAAAAGAGAAATAAAAGATTCACCACCAAATTATGATCTCTATTAGGAGAACATTGGTGGAAATTAGAGACATTTAATTGGAGGAAAAATGTAAATATTTATAGGTAGTGATTGAGGTCATCATTCACAAACACGTTTAAAATTGAGGTCCAGAAATTCATCAATCTATGACGATTTGAAATACCATCGGTTCAACAAAACAAAGGGTATTAGGATAACACATTTTTAGTTTTAGGATCCCTTAAATAAAATATAATAATTAATTTTTTCATAGAATAAGAGAAGAATAAAAATATATTCTTGACAAGTAGAGTTCCATCCTTTACCTAATTTCTACCACAAACTCATCTTTCACACTAAAAGTTAATAGAATGTAAAAAAATATATTCTATTTATCCTCTTAGTTTAGGGTTCCAAAAAACTGAATTTATAATTCATTTATCAGATCTAAAAAAATTACATTATTTAATCCAGGACATCACGTGGGCCAGTGGTAGTTGATACACCCTTGTCGCCCTTCAGTCATGGGTTCATGTCTCGCGGCCTTTCTGGATGCGACGGGTTGCCGCTCGACCTCCAGGTTGTCCTTTTGTGGAAATACAAAAATAATACAAACTAGAACTATCAAAAATTTATAAGGAAGGTAAGCACAATGGATATCCTTTTTTCCGTGTTATAACATGTGAACACCGTCATCATGTATTCTTTTAAAACACTGCAACATCCTGAATTACCATAAAACTTTATTAATTACATTCATGATCCCTTATTCCTTAAATAATAATGGATATACTCCTTCAATCCAAAAATGGTGTAAACCCCATCAACGATTGAATATAAAAATCATTAATCAGTTTCAAGGTAGTCAAGAATATCCAATATAATTTATCCAAATAAATCATGTATTATTCTAAAATCACTACCTCGGTATCAGAACCATATTAAGGTTTATCTTTCTATTAACCATATATTTTCCAAAAATCTAACTTTCTATTGAGTAACTTTTCTTTCTTCCAGACAATCTCAAGTCCTTAAAGAAATAGTATTGCAGTACAATCCTTATATACTCCATAATTATTATAATAAGTATATTGTTGATAAAACACTCAAATGACATAATCAATATAAGAACTCTAATCATTCCTCTTAATCTGTGGTAGTATCATAACTTGATTATTATTCAATAGCATCATTTGTGGCATAGTCTGATGACTGGGACATAGGTTCGCGTATTATCCAAACTCCTTGCAAATGATGCATTGTACATTTGAAACCATTTTCTTACCCTTGTAGTCACGTACATAGTGTCCTATTTTTCCACACTTATAACAAACTCCCATTCCTTTCATCCAAGTTCTAGGGTGTTTCTTCTCACAGTTATCACATATGGGAAAATTATTCTCTTCACTCTTCCCTTTATCCATCTTTCTCTCTTCCATCCTTTTCGTCTCTTGCTTCCCTTCAAAGCCATAGGACTCAGTAAACTCTTTACTTATCTTATAAACACATAATACTATTTATTCATATGATGATAATACATGAGAAAATATTTCCCTTCTAAATGATCGCTTAATACTATGAAAGATATGATCCTTCTTATTTCTTGGATCATACGTATTACTGGAGTTCACATTCCTTCTACTAGGCACCATTTCTATACAATAGAATAAACTAGGTCAATTTATGAATTGAAATGAATAATTTCAATGTTGTAAAATACCAAATGAAAGTTGAACAGTTTATGGATATAATCCATAATCACGAAATTTTTTTCTTTGAGTAAGTATATACTCATGATCCCTTCATAATGGTTTGTTAAGAAAATGAGAGTTATCCTAAGCATATCACCTGGGAGTGTCGTAACCAAGAGTGCAGCAAGTCCCGTTGTCGTGCACTAGTTCCCGTTCGAGTCTAGATCAAAGAGGTGTTTTCTGGTTTTACCCCTAGGTACATCTGTCCCAGTGTCGCCTCTACCTGCTCGTATCCAGATAGGGATGTATTGTTCAGAAAAATCAAAAAATCTCTAAAATACCAAAATTCTAGGAAGTACTTCTATACTAATCCTCAAAGTCTATCTTAGGGCTATGTTCTCTAATCAGAGTTTATCTAAATCTAGTTTCCATGGATATTACTAAACTTCCTCTAATACAAAATGTAACACCCTGACCCCAGTTACCCAGAGTCGGTGCATTATTTTAATACATTGACATGATTACAACGATCATGTCCCGAAGGACCGATCAGTTTAGCAGTCTTGGAAAATAAATTACATACATGAATGTTACATTGCACTTTAAGACATACAAAAAAACATAAATAATCTTTATGAATGCCATTATTCCCTTCACTTAACCCTGAATATCAATCACAATACACTTCTTGGAATCCTGGGAAAAATAAATCATAGAAAGGGGTGAGCTCAAACGCTCAGTAAGGATAAGAAATACAGTAGAAACTTTCATAAATAAGAATAAACATTTAAGGCAATGTATAACTAAAAAAGACTTTTAAACATGAACTTCAACATAGTATGGAAAAAATAAAATGAAATAATTCCATTTACTTATTCACATGGATATTATACTAGTCGAATAATCACATAGAATATCAATAACCACTTTCATAATAATGGAATGCATAATGACAGACTATCATAACCACATATCCAAGGCCTCGTACCAAGACTATAAATAATATTTTGTCAAGGCCTTGTTACAAGACACTAGTTTGTCTCATGAGACCTATCGATGCATCGAGGAGCTATAGCGGGCTCCACCCGCCACTTACTAAGTCCAATGCATTCCTCATATGAATAGGTTCAAACATAACATAAACATTAATATTAAAACTAGCATACGAAATGTCAATACCTTCTCCATAACACATGAATTGTATAAAAATAACACATACATAGTAAAACATATTAGAAAACCTTCAATGGAAATTTTTTATAATAAATCAACTTCAAATGCGCATAAAATCCATCAATAGATGTTGACATAGATGAAAATGGTGAGTAAAACTTTTTGAGAGAAATATCCTTTTTGTAAAATCATTTAGAAGTCACACATTTATAAAGGAATTAATTTAAAAGAGATTTTTGAATCAAAGTGTCCCATACCACTTTGAAACATTTGAAAATAATTATCATTTCAAAACATTCATGTCCATATAAATAAATCCTTGAAATCATTTTGAAAACATGGACATTAATTAAAAAGATTTAGAAAGATAAATCTTTAAAACATTTGAAATTATTATCCTGATAAAGAGTACCTTTAAAAATACTTAAAATCTTCATTTTGAAATCATTTTTATGATAAATGGACATGGATGATAAAAATTTCCCAGTAAATACTTACACATAAACAATCTCAGATAATGACGAGATTGAAGAATTTACCCCTACCAAATTGGTAACTTATGAAACATACAAACCATAAAAGATGTATCATACAATGAAAATGTAAATACACATAAATTAAAGTGTATTACACAAAGAATATAATTATGGGAAGTACATACAACACACAAAACTAAACAGTGGCAATATGGCATGAATCTTACGGGAATAAAGAGTGAGATGAAAACCCCTTACCTTGAACTTTCCTTTTGTCGAGGGTATGTTTATCCTCTTCTACGAAGATCGTAGTATGTTATTAAATTATACCAGAACCTTATTAAAATTTATGATATCATAAATGATTCATTTATGACTTTATATTACCCATTTAATAATAATTTCTATGTTAAATTATCATTTTGGGTAATAATCGCTTTCTTTATCGTACGTGTTTTAACATGTTACACTTGATTGTATCACTTAGATCATGATTTAAATACATCCAGAATATAAAACATGATAAATATATAATATATATTTATAATATAAATATTTATAATAGAAATATATATGAAATGGAAAACACCATTTATGGAGACAGTAGTCCGTACGTACGCATAAACGCTGTTTTTGTTTTCATATGGTATTGAACGGAAGTAAGTGAATGAGATATATGTAAGTAAATTAATACTTATATATATAAAAATATATATCTCCAGTATCATTATTATGTCATATATTACATACTTATTAGTAATATATATTTTTATAATCATCGATGAATGACGAATTTGGAAATGAATCTCATCGCGTCGTGGAGACGGTAATACGTACGTACGCACGAGTGAAAATATCATTATTTTGATATTAAAATAATACATAATTGGATTTTATTTCATATATAAATAATCATTATAATTCTATATTTTTTATTTACATTAATTATACAACATTGTTATTGCAATCTAAATAATAATATATTGAATAACAATTACACCACAACGTGGAGACGTTAGGTCGTACGTACGCACGTATGGTGACATGTCATTCAAGGGACGGATAGAATATTGAATTTGTCTGTTCCATAATTATAATAACATCACAGTATATATAATATACTAGAGTTATTATTTTATAATGGAAATTACAAGGAAAGAATATGTTGAAGAAGAAAGGAACATTAAAGAGGTTGGTGAAGACGTTACCTCTTTTTCGGGTTCTTCCTTTTGATTTGATCAAAAGGGCCCCTTATGTTGGATTTATGATCAAAATAAGGACTCTAGGATGAATTTAGGGATGTTTAGAGAGTATTTTGTCAGGTTTTTTCTGAACCAAAAGGCTTTGAAGGTGTGAATAATTGGTTAGATGTTTGGTCCTTTTATAAGGGGGAGGAGGGGCTCTTTAAGAAAAACTAAAAGTATTAATTTATAATAAATTCATATTCGGTTTCTAATGGCTCCAAAGTAGATTATTTAAATTTTAAGGTGGGTATGTGTCGAAAAACACTCAACCAATAGGTTTTATACAGGATTGGGTCACTATATTAACCTTATCTTTTAGTTTTAACTCTTAGTTAATTAGTGTAACAATTACCATGTCACTTGGTATTTTTATATTTTATAGTTAATAAACTTTCTATATACATCCAAGATACCCCCAAGTGGTCCATTAATGATACAAATATCATTATGTAAGCCTCTTGTCTGAACTATAGATTTTTATGAATTTAATATCAATTAATAATATAATATTTGTTTTAAAAACACTTTTATGACAATTTTGATATTATTAAATAATTGATTTTTGTAAAACTGGTAACAGAATGATTACGTAGAAAAAAGTTAATTAAATCAACCCTAACATGTTATATTAACATAGGAAATTAGTGTAATTCATAAAAATTCTCAAATTATATTAATTTTAGTGTTTATAATATCAATTATTTTAATTTTTCACTATTATGGTAATTACTGCATCATCATTGTGTCATAAATAAATTAAATTATTTAATGTCTTAAAATTATAAATAAAATACCATTAAGTATAATATAATTATATCTTTCTAATGAATATTTATAGTCAAAAATCCAACATATATAACCCTATGTAAAAATTGTTTTTAGAAAAGATATATGCTTGTGTCATTTTTGTATTTATTTTAACATAATTAATATGAAGTTTCATTATCAATTACAAGTGGATCCATGGGGTCCCAAAATCGACCCAAAGATTCCCATGGTCGGACATGTATCCCCCAATAAGGTTAGGACATGTTATAGGGTAATTTATTATTATTATAATATTATTGTTTACCCATATTTACCGAATTTACCCTTTAACCATGCTAAATAAAATATTTACCGAAGTAATTATTCAAAATGTCTAAAAATAAAAGTTACCTATTTACACAATTTGGAAATCCTGATTCAAAATATTTAATCCATTTTTCAAAATTCAAAACACATAATTGGGAGAAATTAAATTAAATTTAATTCCTGCTGTCGAAACAAAAAGCATATTTTTAAGATATAATAACTATCAAAAGATTGACACTTTTTTATGTCTGGTTTAATTGTGAGGCTATGTCCAATGAACAAAATTGTATTAAATGGTAAAAATATATTCTAATTAAAATTTAGAACCACTAAAATTCATAATTTATCCCTATTAATTATTTTGATTAAAAAAGTTTCTTTTAATTAAAATTTAGTAATTTTCACTATTCATCAAAATATAAAAGTTATCCAAAAGGTACCAAAATTTCACGCTAGGATAAATTCGATATTCTGACTCCAAAAATGAAGTCCATTTTGAGAGATAAAATTTATAAAATTTCAAAAATTAGTTATTACTATTCATAACGACTATTTTGATTGGTTGTGGTGTGTGTTAGAAATCGAAGTTGTTTACAACACACGCTACTATACTATTCAAAGAGAAGCGTACCGTGGAAGCTTGAGGTTTTACATTGTAAAATTTTGATTTCCCCATTCTAAAGAATAAATCTATTTAGTCAAATTGAATATATAAATTTTTAAAATATTGGATTTAAAAAGGGTTCACTATTAAAAGTTGGTAAAAGTGCATTTTTTGAAATATACTTATTTTATCTGAAAAAATGAATTTGTTCTTACATTATGTCTAAGAAACTCATAATATGGATTATAAAAATATATGTTTTATATAAAGTTCAAAATTTAGTTAATACTTTTCATAACCTCTTTTGAACGACTTGTTTGGTAAGTCATGGTGCGCTTGAACTCGGTGTTGCGTGTAGTGCAAGTTATTGAATTATTTTGAATAAGTAACACACTATGAAATCTTGGGGTGTTAAAGTTTTTATATTTTTTATAACAATATAATATCACAAGAACTATGTTTATATGATAATGGCCACTATAGTACATAAAATTATGCCTTATTAATGTTTAGATACGACATGCACCATATTTTAAAGAATGAATAAACTTGGTAATTTCATTAAATTGACCCAAGATACAAATTTATTTTACTAATTGCTGAAAACAATTGTATATTTTAGTATTCTGCATCAATTATTCCCCATTTTTCCATGAATAATGTGAGTTGATCGTAATTTCACTTTAATCCAACCGTCATTACCATTGATCCTCCCAAATATATAAATGTACTCATAGATTCCCATATTTTATACTCAACTATTTAAAATATAAGGTATTAAATTATAGTCAATGAAACAATTTGTTAATCTATTATTTTGAAAAATTAAATCATTAAATCATTTATGATATTTACCTTTCATTTTAAACATCTGTATACAATTCAACAAATTATTTATCCATTAATACAGTTGACATGGTATGAAATTTTATTCATATTATAACATAATAATCAATAAATATAGTAAAATTTTGGACACAATGTCTTCTTTATTTGTTCAAATGAAATGATTTCACATTTTCCAACATGTATACACAAGAACACACACTAAAAGAGAATGGATTTACAAAATATTGATAGTGTTCAACTACTTATCACTTGATTGTGTAGGATACATATAAAATATTACCACTAGAAAAGTGGCTTAAATATCAGAATCTTTTCCTCACTAATACCAATGTTTTTTATAATGGGTAATCCCTTCCTTTCACAGCTCAACATTTCAGATCTCTTTATGGAATTCCCTAAATATTCATTTTTTCTCTTAGTGTTATGATATAAACCTAAAAATAGGCCACAAAATTGATTATATGATATATGAATGGATCCAATAGAAGAAAATATTTTTATTTCATGAAGATGAAGAAGAAATGATGTTATGGTATAAGAGAGAAGAGAGTGGATGGAGAAAGAGAGAGATATAGAGTGATGTCATCGGAATACCACTTATGAATAACTAAGAATAACATCCCAAGGACACACATATATATTCTTCCATGATATTTCTAACTGGTGTATCAAATCTCTCTTATAAAATTTTATCCCCTATTTAGCAGCTTGCACGACTATCTAACCACCCCAACAACTAATACAGTAGAAGTACAACACTGCTACTTGGAAGTTACACCCACTCCAACTTATTACAATCTATTATAGCACACATCCCTCTTAATTAACTTCCAATATTTTCCATGACAAATTCTGCTTACCAAAAATAAAATCTTTTCCATCACACACACCCCTAATAAGTGTTCTGAGGAATAATATGGTTTAGAGAAGAGCTATTCCTATATGAACAGTTTATTGTTGTAGAGGAGGATTCCATACTAGATCTTCATCATGAGAATTTTGTCATGGATATAGAAGGAAATAGTTTTAAGGACTCCATCCAGACCCATTTCATTAAAAATATGAATTTACAATATGGGAAATTTGGTATAGCTTATCAGTATGAATGCTCCAATGCAGGGTGAAAAAATTTAAATCTATCAATTGAAGAAAAATTAGAATTTTAGAAGACAAGTATCCCCTATAGTATAAAATAAGAGGTTTTAATTTGGTTTCATAGAAAAATAAATGTTTTGTTCCATGATATTATATATTAACCTTACATAGATAATTATTTTTGAGCTTTTCAACACTCTCTTAATTACAATACTAAATGAAAACCGATTGTGGAACCCCAAACATGTCATCGAGGGAAAATTATTGAAATATCGTTTTGTTTCCAATGTCTGGAATCTATAACATGTAGGATGGTTTATTTTATATAATACATAAATGAATTTATTATTTATATTTTATTCTTAGCACTGCTTATTTCCATTGTCATACATGGGATAGTGTTTTTAATGTGGGGAATTAGGACCATTCTACTATGAGATTCTAATTAAGTGTTTATTTTTGTAATTTTTTGGTGTGGTTTTGGTTTCTGAAACTGGTGATGTATTGAATATTTTTATATGGATTCCAATACAATAAATAGAACATTATTTTTTAACTATAATCCTTCCTTGGTGTATTTGTGGGTGAGTATTTATGAGTAATCCTTAGAAGGATGACTGTGTTGTCTACATTTGTTGTAATTGTGGGTAATAGTAAAATAAGAGTATTGGTATGAGTAGATTAATTGATAGTTATAAAATCATTAAACAAAGGTGGAGAATAAAATGATGATATTGGAAATGTATATCCATGGTTGGAGGATTTGTGGAAAATATGCCTGATAGTAGTGATTTGGACGAGTGATAATTCTTCTAATCATAATTTTACAACTATTTCCACCCCTCTAAGTAGAATCAATATAAATTTATTCAGTTCATTTTTTTTATAATGGGATTAGGGGATTAGATGGGAAAATAGTGAGCATGATGTTTCCAGGGGAGTGTGTGGAGTCCATTATCGATCGACGTGTATTCTTTTTTTTCATATCAGGGAGGTGGATAACTAGTGAACTCAATGATTCATATTTAAAATGAGAATTTATAAATCAATATTAAAGATATAGTTGTATATACATATTTTTTATGTGAGAATTTTGTAACAATTAATCTTGTAGATGAGGTTGAGACATGTATTTCAGAGGTGAATTCACTAGAGAATAAAAAAAATCACATCACAACAAAGGTGATTTTACTTGGATGGGATAAAGGATTCAGATAGTGGATGATCATATGTTTCTGATCACTTATATATTTTTATTCTATTCTATGTAATTTATTCTACATTAACATATATGAATATTAATTTTAACAACCTTCAATAATATTAATGTATAAATAGAAATTTTATAAGAAAGATAAACACATTAGGTTGATATAATGCATAAAAAATGATTATTGTAATATAAAAAACCCTCAATAAATATACATATTAAAATTTTGATATATGGAGGTAAAATAATATGTAACTAAAAGATATATATCCTTATAAATATTATCATGTTTATTGAAATATAAATTCTAATACCAACACGAATACAGGCATACAATTTTTTTCATTATGGAATTTTCTCAGTGTATGATCTAACTTATTCTTACACAAATACTAAAAGTCACACATTAAAAAACTACAGTATATAAATCCCAACAAATATTAAAAGATATAGATTTGGTTTGGCTTATTCTTATAAAGAAACCTTTTTATTTACATACATGCTTATGTTTATGGTCATTGTTACACTAATGCATGTACCGAAACATAAATAACACATATTTTCATGTTGTTAGTGAATATGTTTTATTATTCTTATAGATATACGGTAATATATGGAAACATTCATTCTTACAGTGATTCTTCTTATGATTCTAGAAAAATATAGAAATACATACACAATATCATATAGTGTAATATAATTTTTTTAGAATTATGCCAATGTGTTTCATTATATTAACAATCATAACATGAATATTTTAGATAGTTTTGTTCTCAAAATAACTTTGATATTCATATATGAATAATTTATTCAATTGAATCATGTTTTATCAATTTATTATAATTTTATTTCTTGTAGAGATATTTGATGCTATAATTTTATGATGATTCACTAAAATCTACCCATCATAGTAATTTATTTTTAACATGTCAACCATGATATTCATATTTAAGAAACATTCATGAATTATTTATATATCACAACTCTTAATCATTATTGAGATATTATTAAAAAATGGATCCATTTAGGAGTTGGAATGACATTAAGTTTTCTATAATATTCATTCAATGATGAACACCTTTTAAATTATAGTGACATAAAATCCTCATTCTAAAACAATACATAATTTCTAGACACCATCCGAACTAAAATTAATTCGTGTTATAGATGATCATCAACCATTAGTGATGGGGAACCTCTATAGAGTTATAATTGAATGTTACCCTTATTAAAATTTAAATTCCACTAATATGTATTTTTTAACTCGAACTGAAAAGTCTACTAAAGTTGATGTTAGAGAAGTAGATTAAATTGATACAGAAATCATGATGAATGTTTTATTGGAAATAAAAAAATCCAATCTTTTTCTTGGTAGTTTTGATTTTCAGAGTTTATTTTCACTCGTTCATTAACTGATTTTTTTGAATAATTATAATTTAACTAGAATATGATACTTTTATTTGACATTTGTTATTAATGAAATAATTTAATATTATTTGATTGAGATATTAACTTGTGTAAATTCATTAATGATTCTTATTATTTTTCTAAAAATTTAAATACCCTTTGACATAGTGACATAACCATTCCATGAATTTATATATCAAAAAAAATTTTCTTTATAATGGTTGAAATGTTTCATTATTTTTCTATATTAAAAAATGGTAAAATGTTATTATTTTTATTTTTGGATTATTTATTATCTCTTGTATATAAAAAATTATGGAATTTAAAAATTAATCATTGAAAAAAAGTGCATTTGGATGAACAAATATTATTATTATTTGAATAATTCATGGATGAAATGTTTTCTTCTTTTAAAGGCGTTTTCAAATATTCTAAATTTTAATGTTGACAGAAGATTGTTTGGATATAATATGATATTTTTATTTGGAAATATCATCATATTTTAATATAAATAACTATTTTATGTTTGGAGATAAATGGTATATCTATTAAATTTAATATTCAATAATATTATACTGTTGGGTTTGAGTAGGGAGCTAGGGAATAGATTAGGGAGTAAGGTGGAGGCATAAAGGAAGTGAGCAGGGAGAAGGGTGCAGGGGGTATGGTGCCTAAGGTAGGGGTTTGGGAGAATGGATAAGGGAGTGGGGAGTTGGGTAAAGGTAGGGGTTGGGAGTGGGAAAAAAGTGGGGGAGAGTGGGGTGAAAGAGGTAGGATGTATGTAGCAGGGAGTAGGGTGGAGGCAGGGAGAAGGTAGAATCGGGTAAGGGTTGAAAATATGAATTTTTTCTGGAAATCAGAGGTTGTAAACTGAGATTTTTTATGTCGACATGTGGATATTGTGAATATATATATAGATATTTTTCTAGACTCTGCATGATGTAACCATGATTTACAACTATGGAAGAAAACCTTTTTCCATAGTTTAAACCAAGGATATAAATTTACTAATCTATGATTATAGAACATGGAAATAAATCTATGTGGTAGAGTCTATGGCCACTATATGTAACTTTGGAAAATGACCTATGGTAATGGTTGGAACTTTGGAAATAACCATATTTCCGTGATTTTAGCTATGACTATAGGTTTTTCCCGATTGCCACACCATTAGGATCCTTGGTCAGAGAAACCATTGATATTACCTATAGCCACTATTTCAATGTCTATATCCATTTTTTCAGTGTCTATATCCACAGTTCCGATGTTTATAGCCACTGTTATAGAACTTGGGTATAGAATTATTTTATATTAGTGTTTGTGTCTAAAATCATATCACTATATTATATATATCTTAATGTTGTTTTATCATCTCATAATATGTTTAAGGGGAGACTCTGAAACCTAATCCTCTAACATGACCATATTGTTCATACGTCTTCAATGCTACTGAATGTAGCTTTTATTCAAGTACATTCATTATTTATTCTTGTGTCTAAATCATATAAAAATAAGAAAATAAATAGATCCTTCTAAATAATATTAATATAAATCATAAAAAAATATAATTAGGTAATACTTGAACATGCTTCCACTACTTCATTTGGGTTTTCATCAACTAATTTTACACCATTATTTACAGGAGCCTCCTTCCATAACACGTGTCATGGGATGGATGGGGCATCTGATTTGATTCATCAAACTACATATAAATAAAGGAACATATATTGCTTCATATGACATAACTAAACTAAAATTTTTTATTTAAATTTAATATTAATTTCTTCTATAATGAAGTGTACTCCATCCTTCCATTGTGATATGGGTGTGTTGGTTTTGATGCACATTCATTATTTTCAGAAAAAAGTTTTTGGTTTAAAAAAATAAAAAATTTGAATCAAGTTGATTAAAACAAATAATGTCAAATAATATATTGTCCACATCAGTGAAATTAAAATGATTTGTCATTATAATTATTGATTATATATTTCCATGAATCCTTCTTTATAATGTTTTCATAACTCGGTGGGTGTGGGGCTTTATTTTACCCTCAATATCTCTAAGTTGTCACATCTCCCAGAAGTCTTTATGAGATTGTATGATCCTATGTATTTATAAAAAATAATTTTTCATTTATATTAATAATATTAAATAATATATTATTTTTTACATTAAAGGTGATGCTTTGTCGAATAGCATACTCAAGATGCTACAACAAGTTTTTTTTGAAATCACACGTTACCGGAACATAGTTTTATACTGAAAATTAATATAATATTATTATTATTTTAAATGGTACATAATTTTGATCCACAGTATAGATGGGATGAATATAACTAACTAAAATATAATCATAATTTTTTTAAATTTCTTTAGATTTATCCAAACACATTTAGAGGCTTAAAATAATAATGAATCTGATTTTAAACATTAAATAATCTGATTTTTTAAGGTAGTTTTACCGCCTTCTAAAGGAGAACCTTTTTTAAATATAGTTTTTGACACCTTTATATGTTCTATTTAAAAATAAAAAATTATAAGTGGGACATCAAAATTTATATAGGATGAAATTTTTGTATTTTTCTGATAAAGATCAAGTATTTAATGAATTTTGAAAAATAATTTAGTTTAATTGTAAACTTCCATTTAATATAATTTATTGATATAGTTTTATTGTAATTTTAATTTTTGTTAATGATTAATTCGATCATATTTTTATCATTTAATACAATTATGGTGATTGGATATAATTTCACATTTAAATTGGATATAAACACATGTCCATATTTTGATAGTTATTACATTTTAAGAATAGAATTTTTGGTTTTGACAATGGGACATAATTGTAAATTAATTATTGAAAATTCAATGTTTTAAATTTGAAAAAATGGACTCCATATTTAGAATCAGGAGGTACATATTTTTTAAATAGGTACCTTTTATTTTTGGACATTAATAATAGTAAATTCAGTTATTAGTATTTTTACCATGGTTAAAGGGTAAATCCAGTAAATAAGGGTAAATATAAAATTATACTAACATAAAACTACCCAAAAACATGACCTATTAATATTGGATGAGATATTAATGACCAAGGGAATCCTTGGGATGATTTTCGGACAACATGGAGCCACTTGGGAGTGATAGTGACATGTTAAATTAATTCATTTAATGTAATGTGAAATAAAACATAAACATATATATATTAGTAATAAAATTTTTATATGGCTTTATATATGTTATATTTTAACTATACAGAGTAATTATAAACCTATAAATATTTCATACATAATGTTATCTTATTTACTATTTTTAGACATTATATAAATAAATTTATTTATGACACAAAGTTTATGTAGTGATTTCCTTATAAATGAATGATTTATATAAATAAAATTATTAATATTTTAATATGTTAATTATGAAAAAATTTATTCCATACCCAAATATTATGTATTATTATTACTTTTTAACTTTTAATTAATGTTTTTTTAGAAATAATCACGTCTTTATGGATTTTTAAAAACTGATTATATGAGTAGTATAAAAATTGATTTAAATGTGTTTTAAAAAAATACTATTTTATTAAATGGTATAACAGTCCTAAAAATAAAATATTCTTAAAATGAATTATATAATGTTTAAAATGTAATTAATGAACCAATTTAGGTTTTATTGTCATTTTATCATAATTATTTTAACCATATATTATGAATATATAAGAAGAAAAGGTAAGAGTAAAATTTGTTAACTAATGGTTAATGAAAAATGATAAGGTCGTATATGTGATATAGACTTGTATAAATCCTATTGGTTGAGAGTTTTATGCCCTAAGATAATATTACATTTTATATAAATGACTTTGGGACCATTTGAAACCGTAATTCATTTTATAATAAAATATTATTTCAACTCCTTCATAAAGTTCTCATCCTTCTTCCTATAAAAGGCCACCAACTATACCAACAAAACTCACACCTCTAAATACCCTTGGATAATCCAAAATAACCTAAAATAATCTCCGAAAATCCCTCATTTCCTTCTATAAGTCTTAACTTGGCATGATTGAAATTCATGAAATCCTTTTGGTTCAAATCGAAAGAAGTTACCTGACTTAGAGCTAACGTCTTCCCTCAAGTTCATTTCTTTAATTGTCCCCCTCCATTCCCTATTATATTATTACTATTTGATTACATTAGGAAAAAATTATACTAAATATACTAGGAATTTTTCATTTTATGGATTCAAACTACACGTACACACACCTCCATATAATGGATATGAATTTTTTTTTGTGTAGGATGAACTACTACCTCATGAAACGATTATTGTTCAATTTTCTCATAACTCCGCTCATGGTGGCTATTATGGTAGATCTATATTTTTATATGATATATATTATATTTATATTTTCTCTGTGAATATTTTTTATTTAAATCATATCTTTATACTTTTTATAATGTGTAAATACATTAATTTTATTTTAGGAAGTGTGTAATACTGCCCCCTCAAAGTGATATAAATCATTAATTCCATACATGGAACATATATAGGATGTCCATAATGAAATTATTTAACATATATAAAATATGATATTATACAATATTTATAATATACTTATTTATAATTTAGTTTTAATTCATTTAAATATGAAAAATAAGTGAAAGTAGGATTTATGTGTACGTACAACTTACCGTCTCCACAAGTGGTGCATTTCCTTTCATATATCGAAATGTTATATAATTATATACATATATATATATACATGATATATACGATAATTAAATCATTAATATAATTCTTTAGAATATTTATTTTGAATACATGTGCATTTTACCTCAAAACAAGTACAGTATCCAATCAAGTACCGAACATTTACAAAATGAAAGATATTAATATGAATAATTATGTAATTTTGATAACATGGTAAAAAGTGATAAGTAAGGAATAATAAACTAGGAAATTGTTCTCAAGAAAGTATAAATTATTCTTAGTTTACCAACAGGTAATAACAAGGAACATATGTGACCAGTCAAACTCAATTTAAGGGATCCTTTCACCCTCCTATTTTAGTGAAAGAATTATTTTATATTATGTATTTTAATTTTAATTTTTTTTTGGGATATGATCTTATATATACTTATATCTTTAAATTTTATTTCCATGTGATGATATACCTTTTTTTATCTCATCAAATCATTTTCAGAATTTTTATGTGACATCATAAGGCTACCGAATTTTCATAAGGGAATTTCTAAACTCAATATACACTCATTGGGTTTTATGCATACTTAATTGATTATATTATAAATATAATATGTGATGAATCACTATTTATTTATTTATTGTGTTATTTCCACTTCCCTTTATGTGGATATACTTTTTCTACAAATAATTACCACATTTATAAATTCTTATGTCATTTATGAGATCTTTGTAAGGGAAATCATAGCTCAATCTCCATTCACTGAGTTAAATATCCATGTCATTGGATTTGATTTTCCATGAATATGTGGGAATGACCTATGATTATTTTACACTTAATATCCACTTATATTGGGTGTATTTATATTTTTTAGACAAAATTATGTCATTGATTTATCCTTAATCTAATTATACTTCCTTTTTATGGTACATCATCTCAAACACCTTTAATTAATGAATTTTTTGGATTATACGTGACCTTATTTTATACAATTTATAATTATAATATTTTTCTATTAATTTCATTTCAACAGTTTTCAAATGGAATTTTTTTCTTTACAAATATTTTTATTAAATGATAAAGGTTATGTTTCTTTTTAAACGTATGTTGTGGCAACGACCATTCCGTCGCCACGAGAATTATTTGAAATTTGACTTCATTAATAGGATGTAAAGTTTTTAAAAGGAAAAAAAATTCCATATACTATTTTCATGTATTTTTTATATTGAAAATGGTATTAAGAAAGCCTTGATTATTTAAATATCATTAAATGTTATATTGTGATTGGAATATGGAAATGTTATATTTCCTTTATAGTTCTTTTATATGTTGTGATTATGTTATGGTTGATGTGAATTATTTACATGTATGATAGGTTATTTGATAAACTAAAGGTGGGTGAGACCAATATAGCTCTTGAATGCATTGGGAAATGTGATGATGGTAAATATTAATATTTATCTTAAGGGATTTTGGGAATATAACGTGATGGGTATTCCAAATACTACTCCATATGTAACTATGAATGATAAAATGTTTGTATGTTATTGATAACACATGTTACTATTGTGATTTATGATTTATATATATTATTCATAAATATTATGATTTCGTGAGGTGTTATGAAGGGCTTATGTTTTATTATTGAAAAGTATGAGTTAATTGATGTTTATGTATTGATGGAATAATGTTTTTTCCTTATTTTATTACCCTTACTAATTATTTTATACTCATCCCATGTTTTTGAAATGCTTTTCATTGGGTGTAATGAAGGGTAAGAGAAATCAAGAACTCAATAATATTTTTATCATGAAAATAATTTAGGATATGTTTAAAGAGTTTTATCATTATGAAAATATAGGATTGAGTATATGCCTATACATTGAAATTTCTAAGATGTAATTGTAATAGTAATCCCATAATTCTCTAAAACTAACAACCTGAAAATATCCTAAATTTGAATACTTTAATTTACTCATGATTATGTGATGATTAAGGATGGGGAATTACAATTTGTTTCAGAGGTCGGTTTAGACAACATTAAGAGTTAGGGTATTGTAAAATTAATATCCATAAAATATTTTTACTTAATGGAAATTTAGATGATATTGAAAATGAAGATTACCATGTTGCATCATATTAGATATGTTTTTTAAGAATATTTTTTCATAGAGGAAACAAGGAAGCTATACAGGGAAGGAATACAGAGGGAAATGACCAACTAAATAAGCCACCAGAAATGGTGGAATAGAACAGTTTGTTACAGTGATGGCCTAGTTAACTCAAGTTTTAAATGGTGGTTGTTTTTATAGATGATATTTTATAATATCTTAAAATCAAATAAAGGAATAAAATTCATTTAATAGTTTTCTAGAAAAAACTAGAAGAAATGAAAATTTATGTGAAATTTAGAAAGGGTGAGATTTGGTTACAACAAATTATATTTCTTGGTCACATTGTTTCTAAAGATGGCGTAACAGTTGATATTAAAAAATCAGAAGTGGTTAATGAATTGCAATGACTCAAAAATATAGCTTAAATTTGTATTATTCATTGATTAGTAGGTTATTACCGGAGGTTCATTGAGATTTTTTAATGGATATCTATTCCACTGAATAAGTTAACTCAAAAAATTATTATGTTTTTCCGGAAAAAGAATGCGATGAATCTATTATGAATTGAAAATAATATTGTTGAATTCTCTAATTTTGGATGTACAATCCAGAAATGGTAAATTTTTAATTGATAGTTATGATTCATTGAATGTAACTTGTTATGTCCTAATAAAGAATGATCATGAAATTGATTATTCTTTACGTCAGTTGGAAAATAATGAGCTAAATTACCCTAAAAAAGATTTGGAATTAGCTATTGTTGTTTATTCTTTAAAAATATGGAGGCATCATTTTTATGGAATAATGTGTGAAACATATACTAACCAAAAAATAATTATTTATATATTTACTCAGAAATAATTTAACAATAAACATATGATATGGATAGAATTAGTGAAGGATTATGATTTCATGGTTCATTATCCTTCTGGAAAAGCAAAAAAAGTAGATGATTATTTCAGTCAAAAATATAATTATACATTAACTATACTACAATTAGAATGAGATCCTTTGGGTTTGGATTTGGTGAAAAAAATTGGATGTTTTTGGTGTAATAAATACCTCTATTTGGTTTGAGGTGGCTATGAAATCAACTCTATCAAACAAAATTAAGCAAACATAGAAATAAGATGGTGAGTTAGAGAAAAAGTTAGAATTTGATTAGAAGGGTAAGTTACCTAAATTTAACATTGGGGAATATTGTGTTTTGTGGTTTGGACAGAGGTTATTTGTGACATGTGATTCACAATTGAAGAATGATTTATTATCTAAAGCTTATAGTACATCATTTGCAGTTCATCCTTGCAGTACTAAAATGTACCGAGATATTCAGAATTATTGCTGGTGGGATGAAATGAGAAGAGATATTGCTGAATTTATTGTGAAGTGGTTAACATTTCAATAGGTTAAATCAGAACAATAGTTACTAAAAAGTATGATTCATCGTTTTCCAATTCCATAAAGGAAATTAGAAAATGTGTATCCAAATTTCGTATTGGGATTACCTTTGACTTCTCGAGTTAAAAATGAAATCTCGGTTATTTTTTATCAGTAGACTGAATCTACACATTTTATTCATGTTTTAGAAACTCATTATCAAGATCAACTTTCTCAATTGTATGTTATTGATATAGCCAAGTTACATATATTTTCCCTCTCCATTGTATCTGATCATGATCTCATTATTTTGTCTAACTTTTGGAAGGACCTTTTGATGTCAATGGGAAATGAATTAAATTTCGGTACAACTTTTCATCCTCAATTAGATGGGAAGTCAGAATGAAAAATTTAGACCTTTGGAGATATGCTACGTGCTTGTTCAATGGATTACCAGGGAAGTTTGGACCAACATCTTTCTTTGGAGGTGTTTTCTTAAAATAACATATTTTATTTCAGTATCCAGATGGAACCATTTATGGCATTATATGGAAAGTGGTTTCGAACTCTAGATTTTTGGGATAATGTAGGTGAAATAATGTTGATGGGACAATAATTGGTAGAAGAGGTGGCTAAGAAATTCTAGTTGATTCAGAAACACCTGAAATCAACTTAGAGCAGGATGAAAAGTTATACAGATAACCAGATGAAGGATTATTCTTCTGAGGTAGGTAATCAAATCATTCTCAATGATTTACCATGGAAATGTGTGATGTGTTTTTGTAATAAGGGAAATAAGAGTCTGAGGTTCATTGGACCCTATGAAATCCAAGATAATATTGAATCAGTTACCAACATAGTGGATTTAACTCCATGTTTATCTGAGGTACATAATTTTTTCATGTTTCAACGTTGAGATAATATTTATTGGATCAATCTCATGTTTTGAGTCTAGAGGGAGTTTTGTTGGAATAGAATCTTTTATAGGAGGACCAACTAGTCCAGCTTCTTGACTGTAGATACCAAGTGTTGCCAAAAAAGTTAATTCATCATGTAATAGTTTTGTGGAAAAATGATATGGTTCCATAGGCAACATAGGAATATGAAAATGATATAAGGGATAAATACCTCCATTTCTAGGACATGGTAATAGAATTATGAGGACACAATTCCCAAAAGGAGGGAATGATGTAGGATCATAGGTATTTATAGAATAATAATTTTTCATTTTCATTATTATTTTAAAATAATTTAATTTTTTTTAATTAAATGGGATTGTTTATCTAATAGGGTACTCAACACACAATAATGGGTTTCTTTTAAATCTTATTTTACAACAAACATTGAGTTATACTGAATAATAATATAATATTTTTATTATTTTAAATGATAGATAATGCCTAGTCGTACTATTGGTGGGAATGAATAGAACTGCCTAAAATATAATTATGCATGTTTTTTTAAATTCCGTTACATTTATCCAAGAAATTTTATAGGGTTATAAAAATCTGAATCTTATTTTAATCATGAAATAATCTTACATTTTTAAAAGGCCATTTTTCCCCCTTTTGAAGGAGAGCCCATTTTAAATATCGTTTTTGTCACCATTATATGTTCTATTTGACAAAAAAATTATTATTTAGAATAGAAACATAAAAATTTAGTTTGAATGATGTTTTCTGTAAAGTCCCCAAAAATTCCATGGAATTTTTTTTAAATACATGGGATTTTTCCGAGTCCATGAAAGTTTACGTGGCTTGATTCTAAGGCCCGGTGTGCCTCGAATAAATTTCTAAAGTGTTGTTCGTGTAAATTCAGCAAACATGCGAGCATGATTTTATAACTTTTGAACTGGTGCTCGAAATTGAAATCTGAATGCACCATTGAACTCGCAGCGCTGGTATTCGCTTAAGAAGACTTTCACTTCGATGACAGTTGTTCGAGAATGGATGTTAGATTTTGGTTTTTTAATAAAATTAAATAAATATAAAATGTTTGATTATTTTTAATTATTTGGTGGTTAAAACCTCCAAGAGGAGGATAGAGGTGGGGTCCACCAAACCATAACCTCCCATGAATGGTTATGGTGGTGGGGCCCACCCAAGGTCTAAACATCTCATAGCAATTAAATAGGTGGGGACCACAATTTCTTTAAACCTCCTTGAACTCTCCATATGTGGGTGAACCCTTAAACATCCCTCATAAACGTGCCAATCCACTCAAATTAATTAATGGGACATTAATTAAGTATTTGTGAAATATTTTTAATATTTTGGCAAACAATTAAATAATGGGTCAGCTTAACCCATTGTTTTTGGTTGGAATTTTCCTTTGGTGGGAATTGGAGAGGGGTTGGAAGAGCTAGTAGGAACTAATTCTCCCAATAAAGAACGCCACTTTTGCCAACAAAGAACGATCTTCAACCGCGGAAAGAAAGGGAAGCAGCATCCTTGAAGAACACTGACGATGTCATCCTCGAATTCTTCGTCTTCCTTCCAATGTCAACGGAATGACGTCCTCCTTCCCTTAACATCATAGAATAACAACAATATGAGTTAGGGGAATTTGAGTTTGAATACGTTCTGTTCTACGTTGTTCAATCATGGGTCATGTTTTTCCATTTGATATCACCATAACATGGAAGGCTCAAGCAGTATGAACATGGACCAAACGTCCCCCTTCATTTCTCCTTGTTTGTTGATGACGGTGGTGGCCAAACGACACTGCCGGATATGTGGACCGCGGAAGAACAACGACGGCCGACGACGGGCCGACCGCGATGAAACTGGTGGTGTAAGGTTGCCATGTCGCTGAAAGGGTGCAACACATCCATGCCGTGCGGAGGAGAAGGGGGTCGCGGCTATGCTGGGCTGCGGAAGAAGGGCGTGGAACCATCACGCCGCCTGGAGGAGGAGAGGCATGACCAGGGCAGACTACGACCGAGGGGCGCAGCACCGTTGCACTGCACGGAGAAGCAGAATAGCGGCCAGGGCGAGCCATGGTGGAAGGGATGAGGTGGCCGGCGTCGGACCGCCCACCGACGATGCGGAGCGGCTGGACGCTCAACCATCTAGGATAAGCAAGACCCTACTGGATCCCATGTGAGATGGACCAGTGCCACATGGCACCGGTTTGGTCCCCAACCGAACGGTTCATCCATTCGGGTATCCAGGGGGCGCGTGCCTCCCCCCTGGACAAGGCTTTGGTGGGCCTCGCAAGGTGCCGCCGGCCGCTAGCCGTCCAGGCCATGCTGGCCGCCGAGTTGTCGAGCCACCGGACTGGACCCAAAGTAGGCTGGACCCAGCACATGCCATCGGGCCATACCCAGCACGGGTCAGACCCAATGCGGGTTGTCAGGCTGCCCTCGGGCCTGGCCGCCTTATCGGGTCAGGCCGCCCACTCGGGTCGGGCCACCCCCTTGGGCCAGGCAACCCCCTCGGGTCAGGTCAGACCCATTGACAGGGTCAGACCCACTTGCCGGGTCGAACCGGTAAACTGGGTCGGACCCACAGGCCGGGTCAGACCCCCGGATCGGGTCATAGCCCAGTCCAAACACGTTTGACCCAAATAAAACTTTTAGCCCATAACATGGGCTATGGGTGCCCGATCGACGAACCGTCTATGGAGAAGGAATGCTTAGAGTGAGAATGTTCTTTTTTAATACCCCAATTTAGGTTTTGAAACAGTTGGGGTATAGTCTGGTCGGTTTGAACCTAAAATCCAACCCGGTCTCTGGGACGGAATTGCCAATAACAAATAGAACAAGCATCTGATTGACACACCGTCTGTTGCGTTAAGACCCCTATGACAAGGAGAACCTTTGAGATACTTATACTTGTGACTTCATGATAGTTGGGGTGTCGAACAGTACCTCACGGATCCAATCCATCCAGAGGAGAGCGGACACAGTATGAAGATCAAGTAGCTGGCAGAGACCTGACGACTACATGATCGATTCGACTCGGAGTGACTCGATCGACCTAGTGGGGAGCGCCTATGTGTGACACGACAGACCCATGGTGGGGAGAGCCTATGTGTGAGTGCAACAGACCCACGATACTCGACAGGAGGAGTACCTTAGTAGGCTACGAGGGGGAGTTCCCCTGTGTGAGCGCGGAAGACCCGTGGTGGGGAGCGCCTCTGTGTAACGAAGCAGACCCATGGTACTCGACAGGAGGAGTACTTCAATAGTCTGAGGATAGTGAGAAGCACCATTGTGTGCCACAGAAGGCCCACTGTACTCAATGGAGTAGGAGTACACCATCAGCCGAGGTTCCGACAGTGTGACTAGTGTTGTTACTTGATACTACCCCGAGAATAAATTCCTAGTTTGAGCTGATTCAATGAATTTTGTGTTTTTCTCATGATAGAGATGGGTTACTAGATAACTTAGGTATATGTATGTGTATATAGCTATGTAATGATTATCAGTTTGTTTCATACTTTCGGGTTCATCCTTGTTGGATTTTGTGAGACCTTTGGGGTCTCGGGGTCCCTACTGAGTATCGTTATAATCCCCTCTGCACGGACTATGCCCGACCCTCATTGTGATGGTTGAAGATGACGGAAAATTCTAACTAAGTCAGAGTGTAGAATGACTGGACGATACCCAGTAGTGGAAAACTCAGCGTTACGATACACAGAGTAGACAGATGGACTGGGAGTGCTGAGGAGGCCATCTATACCGACCCTACGAGTAGGAACCCTGGAGGATGACACAGTAGCTACTTTACTTTTCATCAATTGTAATTGAAATTTCCTTTTGGGATTGTATTTCTAGCACCTTTTACTTTCCATCACTTCTTTTGTTTACAGATTTATATAGTGATTTTCTTCCAGTAATGTACTCTGTTGTGTTTGTTTTCAGTTATAAAGGCAATGCCTTCCCCGTTAAGGGATTTAAGCCTTTGGTGCTAGTCCCCAGACCCTGGCCTATGGAAGGTGGTCAGGGGGTAGTTACGATACGGGACCCAGGGGATGGGTCGTGAAAAATTGTTATCAGAGGTGTCGGTTCTACCATAGAACTTAGGACACTAATCAATATTTTCTCTAAAGCAAGAGTGTTAAGGTTACTAAGTGTTTTTTTCAGTTCTGGGAGTCCAGTGTCGGTGCGGGTGGCTGACGTATCCATACACCAGGACCCTGACTACTGATTTTCAAACTTAGTGCACGAAAAAACTGATTGCGTGCGTGTCTTTAAAAGTTTTCTTAAGTCATCTCAACCAGATCAGCTCACCTGGTATGATCTTTTGACTATTTCACATCTATTTCATTTAGGATGCCTCCCCGCAGAGTACTGAGAGTCATACACTCTAACAACACATTGATCGATGAGGCCTCAGTATAGGTCCCTTTACCAGTAGAGTCACCAGTGATACCACTTCCCACTGGGCCACCTATGCCACCAGCCCCAGCAACAGATGATGCATGCCACTTGAGCATGTTGCATGAGTTCCATCACCAGAGCCCACCCAGCTTCCGGGGAGGGACAGACCCACAGGTGGCTAAGGATTGGCTGGAGGCTGTGGTGAGATTCTTCAGGATTTTAGGGACACTATAGGACTACATGGTTATCCTTGCCTCGAGTCTCTTTCAAGCAACAGTAGGAAGATGGTAGAGCCTGATAATCTAGGTCCTTGATGATGTGACACTTCTCTGGGCATACTTCGAGAGCCTGTTTCGGGCGGAGTTTGTTCCAAAGACCCTACGAGAAGTACGAATATAAGAGCTACTACATCTATAGAAGGGTAGCATGATAGTATCACAGTACTCAGCAAGGTTCACCGATCTATCACGCTACTCCACATATATGGTATGTGACCCATTCATCTGGCCCCAGACCTTCGAGTAGGGGCTCATGTGAGAGATTAGCGCATCAGTGATCTCCCTCAGCATCATGAAGTTGGAGGGGGTGTTAGAGAGAGCCCTCCTAGTGGAGATTTTTCTTTGATGAGTAGTCACTATCAGCGAGACTCACTGCTAGTCGTCATGTATAGGTTTCTTCTGCATCTGGATGTAGACAGAATATGTAGAGGTCCAAGAAGACCAGACCCACAGGTGGACTACCGCATGACATAGGATCTGTTGTGTGGGGCATCCAGGGTAGTGAATTACCTGCTAGGATCATGTATTGTTACTCATGCTTTGGGCATGGTCACATTGCTCATGACTATCTGAACCACCGTTCAGATGATCAGAAGACAGTTGAAGGACCTCCCAGGAGAGGCAGAGATTCGATCAAGGTGGTCCGCAGGGTGCAGGCGGACGTGTCAGAGGAGCTGGTCGTGCAACTAGCGGTGGATGACATTACGAGGTGCTACCGCCAACACCACCAGGAGGTCCACCCTGACTGTAGGGAGCAGGTGGAAAGGGGGGACCTTAGAATTATCCAGCTGATACATATGACCCTGGTGCTCTAGAGATGATTCAAGGTATGATATGTGTTTACTCCACCATGGATTCAGTTCTTATAGATATAGTTGCAAGTCATTATTTCATTTCCACTCCCATTATTTGGATCTCGGAGATTCCGACAGAGCCGTTTGCTCGATCCTTATAGATAGAGACTCCTACGAGAGTAGACTCGACAATTACGCATTGGTTCCAGCACTGTGAGCTTACTCTAGGAGGAGATAGACTCGGCTGGGATCTCCTTGTAGCAACGTTGATGCCTTATGATTTCATCTTGGGTATGGACTAGTTATATAAAGTCCATGCTATGATTGACTGTATTAGAAAAAATGTGTGTTGTGTCAACACCGATGGGACCAGGTTCACCTTAACCAGCAAGAAGGGAACCTTTGAAGCACATGATGGACATACTCTAAGGATGGTGCAATCTCATCGCTCACCAGTTGGCTTGCCTTACCCTCAGAGCAGTTGATGTGGAGAGTCAGACTTATACTGTAGTGGTGGACTAGTATGTGGATGTTTTCCCTGATGATGTCCCAGGACTACCTCCTCATAGAGAGGTGGATTTATACATGGACATGTACCCCGAGATGACACCGATATCTACAACAACATATCAGATGGCTCCCGCTGAGCTTCGTGAGCTATGAGTATTTCTGGAGGACCTGCAGGGGAAGGGATTCATCCGGCCCAGTCTTTCTCCCTGGGGAGGCCCGATTCTGTACGCCAAGAAGGCGGACATGAGCTTTAGACTCTATGTCAACTACCATCTCCTAAACCAGGTGTCCGTGAAAAATAAGTACTCACTCCCGATGATTGATGGCCTCTTTTATCATCACAAGGGAGCATGATGGTTCTCGAAGATAGAACTCAGATCAAGCTATGACCAGCTCATAGTTCCAGATGAGGATGTGCGGAAGAAGACCTTTAGGTGTCGGTATGGCCAGTACAAGTTCTTGGTTATTCCTTTCGGCGTAACCAACTATCCAGCAGTGTTCATGTGTATCATGAACAGTATTTTCCAGCCTTATACTGATCGTTTTGTTGTGGTATTCAACGATTACATGCTGATCTACTCGACTACTGAGGAAGAGCATGCCAACCATTTGTAGGTAGTTATGGACACACTCCTAGAGCACCATATTTATGGTATGATCTCAAAGTGATAGTTTTTGATTTGAGAGGTTCACTTCATGGGACATGTCCTCTTGGAGGCTGGAGTTGCAGTAGATCCAGCGAAGATTGAGGCAATACTTGCTTGGGAGCTACCCAGGAGTGTGATGGAGGTACGAAGTTTCTTGGGCTTGGCTGGATACTACAGGATATTTGTTCCAGAATTCTCGGGAGTTGTAGCACCGTTATCATCCTTGAAGAAGAAGGGTAAACCCTTCGTGTGGTCGAAGAGATGCCAACATAGCTTTAAGGAGCTGAGGCAGAGGCTGACTAGTGCCCCCATCTTGAGGCATCCATAGGAAGGAGTAGAGTATGTAGTCTACTGCGACGCATCGGGGACCAGACTCGGGTGTGTCCTGATACAGGACCGATTTGTGATCGCATATGGTTCTCGACATCAGGGAAAACATGAGGAGAGCTATGCTACCCATGACATAGAGTTAGCACTAGTGTTATTCTCCTTGAAGATGTGCATGCACTATCTGATGGACGAGTTTTTCACAGTCTAATCTGATCACAAGTGTATCAGGTATATCTTATCCCAGAAGGACCTAAACCTGAGACCGCAGTATTGGCATGAGTTCCGCCTGGAAAAAGACTTCAAGATAGTTTGTACACTTAGGAAGGGGAACATTGTTGAGGATTCACTCAGTAGGAGATCTAGTATACAGCTTCTAGGAGAGGTGACAGAGTTACTGGTTGCCTTACATATATCCATTGTGGATAGGGATAGATCAGCCTTTCTACAGTATCCTTAACTCACTCCTCCACTTATTTAGTGAGCCAGGGAGGCACATCATGGGGATGCTAACTTCGAGACGCAATGTGCTCAGATATCCACAGGGTAGGCACCTAATGGATTTTCTGAAGGTGGGGAGAACGACATCCAGTTTAGTGGACGTACCTTCGTACCAGTGGCACTTCAAGAGGAATTGTTGAGGTTGTTTCACACGTCCCCTATAGAGGTACATCCAAGAGTGGTGAAGATGTACCTGGACCTTCGATGACAGCACAGGTGGCCATGTATAAAGAAGGGAGTAGCGGATTTTGTCTCATGGTGCCTCACTTGTCAGCATGTGAAAGTGGAGCACCAGGTACCCGCATGCTTGGTTTTTCCCTTAGAGGTCCCAGAGTGGAAGTGGGATGGGAAATCCATGGACTTTGTGACAGGTCTTCCAAGTACATCCTAGATTCACGATATGATATGGGTGATCGTTGACTGAATCACCATGTTGGCCCACGTTTTCCGATCAGAGAGATGGGCTCAGTATAGAGCATGGGACGCCTCTATGTGCATGAGATTGGGCATTTAAGTGGAATAAATTCTTCTATTTTCTCCAACTGTGACACATGTTTTACATCCCAACTATGGAAGGGGTTTCAGGAGGCTTTCATGACACAACTTCTCATGAGAACCACCTTCTATCCTCAGACGGATGGTCAAACTGAGCACACCATTCAGACCCTCAAGGACATGTTTCGTGCATGTGTCCTCTACTTCGGTCACAGTTGGGAGGATCACTTTCCTCCGGTGGAGTTTTCATACAACAACATCTATCACTCCACCATCGGTATGAAACCTTTTTTGTCCTTGTAAGTTCGACCTTTCAGATCGCCACTGTAGTAGACAGACCAAGGGGAGTCCGCACTAGTGGGACTGGAGATGGTACAGGCTACAACGGAGAAGGTGCAGATCATCTAAGAGCATATGAAGACTACACAGAGCAGGAATAAGTCATATGCCGATAGGATATAGAGGCCTCTAGAGTTTGAGGATGAAGACCATGTCTTCCTATGTGTCTCACCTCGTCGAGGTCTACAGAGATTTGGACGAGGTATCAAGTTATCTCCACGATTCATCGGACATTTCTAGGTCCCCAACAGAGTAGGCGAGGTGGCTTACCACTTATCTCTTCCACCTCAGTTGCAATGGGTGCACGACGTCTTCCATGTATTTCAGGTGAGGAGATATGTGCACGACCCATCCCACATCATCGACCATGGAGAGCTGGACATCGATGATGGGGCGACTTTCACAGAGGTTCCAGTTGAGAATGAGGATCTACAGGAGCATGTCCTTTGTGGATGGTCTATACCTCTGCTACGTGTTCTCTGGCATCATGGGAACCTCTAGGAGAGCACATGGGATCGAGAGGCTCAAATGCGCGCTCAGTACCCCCATTTGTTCCCTTATTTCGAGTTGTAGCTTATGGGGACGTAAATCCATGAGCTGGGAAGAATGTAAAGACCCAAAAATACCTTGGATGTTTTTTTTAAATACATGTAATGTCTACGAGTCTGTGATAATATACGGTTCTTGATTCCGAGGCCCGGTGTTCCCGGAATCAATTTCTGAAGTTTTGTTCAGGGAAATTCTATAAACATGTGAGATGGATTTTATATCTTATGAATCGGTTCTCGGAATTGAAATATGAGGGAACCGTTGAACTCGCAGTGCCGGTTTTCATTTAAGAATACTTTCACCTTGACATTAGTTGTTCGAGAATAGAAGTTAGATTTTGGGTTTTCAATAAAATTAAATAAAAATAAAGTGTTAGATTATATTTGTTTATTTTGTGTTTAAAACCTCCAAGAGGTTGTTAGAGGTGGCGTCCACCACACCATAACCTCCCAAGAGAGGTTATGGTGGTGGGGCCCACTTGAGGTCTAAAATTCTCTTAGTAATTAAGGAGGTGGGGACCACACTTTCTTTAAACCCCCTCGAACTCTCCATAAGTGGGGGAACCCATAAACTTCCCTCATATATGTTCCAATCCCCTCAAATCAATTAATGGAACATTTATTAAATTTATTTGAAATATTTTGAATAATTTGGCCAACAATTAAATAATGGGTTATCTTAAACCATTATTTTTGGTTGACATTTTCATTTGGTGGGGATTGGAGAGGGATTGGAAGAGCTTGGAAGAACTAATTCTCCCAACGAAGAATGCCACTTCCACTAATGGAGAACAATATTCAACTGTGGAGAGAAAGGGAAGCTTCGTCCTTGAAAAACGCCGACATCGTCGTCCTAAACTTCTTCGTCTTCTTTCCGACATCAATGGAATGACGTTCACCTTCCCGCAACATTGTCGACAAACAACAATACGATGTAGGGGAATTTGAGTTTGAATATGTTCCGTTCTACGTTGTTCAATCATGGGTGATGTTTTTCCGTTTGATATCAACATAATATGGAAGGATCGGGCTGCACAAACATGGCTCGACCCTCCTCCTTGGTTTTTGCTCGTTTATCGATGACGACGACGGTACAACGGCGCCGCCATAGTAGTGGAACGCAGCTGAGAAACGACCATTGGCAACAGGCCGACCGTGAAGAAACCGGAAGTGTAAGGCCACTGGGTCGCCTAAAGGGCACGACACCGCCATGCCACGTGGAGGAGAAGGGGGCCGTAGCCAGGCCAGGCCATGGGGGAAGGGCGCAGAGCTGTTGCACTGTGCGGAGGAGGAGTGCCACGGCCAGGGCGGGTAGTGGCAGGGGTGGGCCGCGGTGGATGGGCGTCACGTCGTCGCACCACGCAGAGAAGCATAACCGTTGATATGGCAGTCCGCGACGGAGGGACAGAGGCGGCCAACGTCGGGCCGACTGCCGACGATGCGGATAAGCTAGCTTATTGGCCATCTGGGATAAGGGGGACATCGTTGGGTCCCGCGTGTGTTGGACCGATGCCACATGGAACCGGTTAGGTCTACACCTGAACGGTTCATCCATTTGGGTCTTCAGGGGCATGCGCCTCCCCCTGGACGTGGCTTGGGTGGGTCCCGCAGGGCGCCGCCAGCCACTGACCGGCCAGGCCACATGGACCGCCAGGCTATTGGGCCACTGGGCCAAACACAGCGTGGGCCACTAGGCCAGACCCCACACGGGCCACCGGGCCGCCCCCATGGGCCAGGTCGGACCCGTGGAATGGGTCGGATCCGCGGGCCAGGTCGGACCCACGGACCAGGTCAGACCCGCGGACCAGGTCGGAACTACAAACCGGGTCGTACCTGTGGGCTGGGTCGGACCCATAGACCGGTTCAGAGCCCAGTCAAAACATGTTTTCCCCAAATACACCTATTCACCCATAACATGGGCCATGGGTGTCTGATCGACGAACCATCTACGGAGATGGAAAGCATAGAGAGAGATGTCTCTTTTGGCATACCCACTTGAGGTTTGGACAAATTTGTGGTATGTTTAGGTTGGTTTGAACCAAAAATCCAACCAGGCCCCCGGGAGGGAAAAGCCAATAACTCACAGATCGGGCGTCTGATTGACGCACCGTCGGTTGTGTTGATACCCCTATGATGAGGAAGACCTTTGAGATACTTCTTAATTGGGATTCATGATAGTTGTAGTATCGTCCAGTAGCTAGTGGAGTGGATCCTTCTAGAGGCAAGAGGACAGAGTACAGAGACCTAGTAGTTGGCTGAGATCTGACGACTGCTTGACCGATTCGACTAGAAGTGACTCGATCGGCCCAGTTGGGAGAACCTCTGTGTGATGTGGAAGACCCAAATTGGGGAGCACCTATGTGTGAGCATGGATGACCCATGATACTTGACAAAAGAAGTACCTCAGCAGGCTATGAGGGGGAGCACCTCTGTGTGAGCGCGACAGACCCATGGTGGGGAGTACCACTGTGTGACACATCAGACCCATAATATTCCACAGGTGGAGTACCTCAACAATCCTAGGATAGTGGGAAGTACCTCTGTGTGACACGGTAGGCCCACTATACACGATTGAGGAGTACACCATCAGCTAAGGTTCCGACTAAGTGACTGGGGTTGTTAAATGATACTACTCCATAGAATAAAATCCTGGTTTGAGCTGACTCATTGACTTTTGTGTTTTCCTCAAGATTGAGATGGGTCAATAGATAACTTAGGTATATTTATGGGCATATAGCTACGTATTGTTTATCTGTTGTTTTCAAACTTTTTGGTTCATCCTTGTGGGATTTTGTGAGACATTGAGGGTCTCGGGGTCTCTACTGAGTATCATTATACTCAACCCTACACGGGATATGCCCGCACTTCATTGTGTTGGTTGCTGACGACAGAAAACGTTGAATAAGCCATAGAGTAGTGGGATTGAATGGTACCTGAAGGTGGACCAGTCGACGTGATGGTGTACGGAGCAGACAGACGGACTGGGAGTGCTGAGGAGGCCATCTGTACCTACCCTTCAGGTAGTAACCCCGGAGGACGACCCAATAGATGCTTTACTTTTCATTTGTTGTAATTATAATTTCGTGTTGGGCATGTATTTCCGGCCCCTTTTACCTTCCAGAACTTTTTTTTATACAATTTTACATAGTTCTTTTCTTCCAGTTGTGTACTCTATTGGGTTTGTTTTCAGTTATAAAGGCAATACCTTCCCAATTTAGGGATTTACGCCTTTGGTGATAGTTTCCAACCCCTGTCCTAGGGAAGGTGGGATTGGGGTAGTCACGAGATGGGCCCCCGGGGACGGATCATGACATTTTTAATTTTTCTAATTTTCATTTTAATGAATAGTGAAAAATAGTGAATTTTAATTCAAAAATGCCTTTTAATATAATTTATTTATATAGTTATACTATAATTATAATTGTTTTTAAATTTTAATATGATTATATTTCTATAATTTAATCTAATGATGTTCATTTAATTAAATTTTACATTTATATTGGACATAAAAACTTTTCAATCTTCTGATAGTTATTACTTCATAAAATCACCCTTTTGGTTAGGAAAATAAGAATTAATTTTAATTTAATTAATAAAAATTATGAATTTTGTATTTTAAAAAAATGGATTCAATATTTGGAATCACGAGGTCCAAATTTATTAAATAGTTACCTTTTATTTTTTGTAATTATATATAGTAACTTCAGTAAATTTTTTATTCGTCATGGTTAAAACATAAATATGATAAATAAAGGTAAAAAATAATATTATAATAATATAAAACAACTTTAACAAATTTCATAATCCTATTGGATGATATATTTATGACCAAAGGAATCTTTGGGTTTTTTTGGACCCCATGGAGCAACTTCAGAGTGATAATAACATGTTATATTAATTAATTTATTGTGAAGATAAATATAACATAAACATGTATCTTTTAGTAAAAAAATTTATATGGGGTTATATATTTGATATATTCGACTATAAATAATCATTATAAATATAAATATATTTATTACATCATGTTAGTTTATTTATAATTTATTATATAAAATAAATAAATTTATTTATGAGACAATGATGATGTAGTGATTTCTTTATCAATGAATGATTTAAATAAATGAGATTATAAATTCTAAAAAAATTAATTTGTAACTTTTTATGTCATCCATGGATTTTATAGATGATTATGACTTGTTAAATTTGAATTAATGAATATTTTTAGATTGAATCATGTTTTTTTGGTTTTTTAAAGAGTCAATATATTAATAGTATAAAAATCGACAAAAATGAGTTTTTAAAACAAATACTATTTTATTAAATGATATAATATTATTAAAAATAAATGATTTGTTCAAATGACATAAATATTGTTTGAAATGTAATTAATTAACTACTTGAGGATCAATTGGGATTTTATTGTAACAATACTAACCATATAGTATGAAAATACAAGAAGAAATTGTAAGAGTTAAATTAGTTTTCTAAGGGTTAAAGCTAATAGATAAGGTTAAATATGTCTCCTAGATTTGTATAAAAATTATTTGGTGATAGTTATTAGACCCAAAATAATATTCTCTTTGAAATAAATTTCATTTGGAATATTTGAAATGGAAAATCACTTTATAATAAATAATATTTCGATACCTTCTTAATGCAACCCTGCTCCCTCTTATAAAAGGCTACCATCTCTACACACATAAATTGCACCCCTCAAGCCAATTAGCTTGTCTAAAATATTCTCAAATAAGATAAAAAATTCCTCCTTTAATTATATAATCCTTACCATGGACAGAAGTTAATTCAACAAAACCCTTTGGCTCAAATCAAACGAAGTAACCCGATTTGGAGGTAACATCTTCTCTCAAGTTCTTTTGCATTATTATCCTTATCCACTCTCTATTCTATTATTATTAAATGATTACATAAAAACATTAGTATACTCAATATACTATTATTTATTAATTATATTTATTGAAAGTAAAGTTAAACACACCTCCATCTAAGGGATATAAACATAATGTTTCTGTGTATGGTGATCTATTATCTCACGAAACGATGATTGTTCAATTTTCTCCTACCACCTCTCATGGTGGCCATTATGGGGGTTCATTTTATGAAACCCATGGTACTTATGATAAAAATTTATTTATGTTTATTATGACTATTTTTTTATATTCCCCTTTCACAACAACGGATGGAGATGCAATTCACATAGGTATGATATGAAAATAAAATCACAATACTTCATAATTGTGATATCAAATTATTTAAAATCACTCTATATAACCATTATAATATCTAAATTTATAAATATACAACTTATTAAATCTATATTATCTAGGTTTATCTATACTTATAAACATTGAGGAAACATTCACCTTCAATTCGGGCATATATACTCAATTGTGACTACAAATATTGTATAAAATTTAAAATAATTACTCTTTATCAATATGTTTACATATTGATAATTTTTAATTTAATTACATTATGAATAATTTCAATTCATAATCCCTAATGAAATATATTATTCTCATAAATAATTATTTAAAAGATTATTTATCCTATGACCATCATCTAGACTATAAGATACTAGGATCATACCTATCAGAATAGAAGGGTGCTATCTATAATCGTCCATGTACTACTCAAATGTAAATAATATACTAGTAATATCTATTTACCATGCTAATATGGAATATATCAAAAGGAATATTGCATGTTCCCCAAAAAATCACATTAATAGAAATGTTTCACATCATTTAGGCAATAAGGATTAAATAGTAATAGGATCCTACACTGATTGAATAACTAAAACAATATCCTAAATTGAAGAGGAATTTAAATACCATTACTCTTCTGGTCATGAAGAAATTAATATCACCCCAACAACATTCAAAATAACTTTTTCCTATTCAATGATTTCTTTCCATCATGTTGTTGACATTTATTAATGCACCGTATGATCCATCCAATAACATAAATCCCTTTAAAGGATGATTTTTTTCAACTTATGATCAACATTGATCATGAATTGTTATACACTAATAAATAAAATTCATATAATTATTTCCATCCTAAATTCATTATTATGATATATGACAACAAAATCTTAGAGGAACCGTAAATACTATTTGTTCCTATCATTGAAAATTATACCATATATTTGAAAGTTGATCTATAATTAACTATATAACATTAGGATCAATATAAATTCTAACATACAAGAGATTTTCATTGGATCTTTTCTATAATGATATAGTGTTCAAAGTGGTGACATATTATATAGTATCATAGATATTTACATAATTTTCCACTTTTAAAAAAAATTAAATATTTGAAAAATTGGAACAAAAGAATCCATATTAAATTTAATCCAACATCCCCTCTCTCTTATTCGTTTCCATTTTATAAAATCTACTCATACATAATATATAATTTAATAGATTTCATAATTATTCTCCTAAATGAAACTAACTAATAGTATTAAGAAAGGGGATTACTAAATAAAATCAACCAATAAAGAAGTTATATAAACCCAATCATCACTAATAAGTAAATAAGAATGCATTTTTTTAATTAATGTGTCGATTAATATAAATTTATTATTTATTGTAGAAAACATTAAATACAAGGACACATAAGAATATGAAATTTCTTATGTTCTTACTCATTCCAACCTATCAATTTAATAAGAGGTTTGACAATCGAGAAGATAGGATAAAGAAAAAATAAAAAATAAAAACCTAGAATTAATATAGTAACATTAGTATCCAACGTAATTATGATATCTTGACTTATTTATGTATTACATATTATGTCAGGAATGATTTTTCTTTTCTATATAATAAATAAAATATCCATAGTTTCACTCTAATTCCATTTGTCACATTTATGACATATTATTCCCAAATAGTTCCTAATTATGGTATTCACATCACCTATGACACAATTCCTAATCACTAATATCTAGAATCAATGAAATGGGATATAAAAAACAAGTTTTAGAAATTAGTTGACCACTTTAGTGTTTAACTAAACTCAATCATATCATGTAATAAATCCAACATTACCTTTTCTGTAGCGTGTGGTGAAAAATATCTTTTAATTATCCATATAGGCCCATACACATATGTTTAATGACATTACCATATTAAAATGTCATTATATATCTTGGAAACCATTTTCTATAGTGGGAAAAGATGAAATAGAACCTATCAATATATTTCAGTGGTGATGATATGAGCTACAGGTTTTATCATGTTTAAGAATAGATCCATAACATAAAAAACGAAACCCAAAAAAATAAAACAATGGTAGAATAAAAGTAGAAAATAAAAAACATTCGATTCTAGACTTGATTAATATGATGGAACATAGAAGAGTTTCACTGGAATTAGTGGAGTTCCATGAGATAATGAGAATCATGAGTGACTGAGTCACATTAAGGATTATTAAAACTAGAATGGGGACATATTTAATAGTGATTTCAAAAAATCAATGATAAAGAGTGACATCCTCGACCCAGATTCTATTTAATAGTTTCCTTGAGACTGGTGGGACCAATTACCTAATTCACATATCCCCAAAAAAGAGAGGCTTCCAAATAGTAGGAAGGTATTGGGGTGCGTCTGTCGAGTGACTATGCCCTTATTACTAGAGTGCTGCATAAACGATAAATGTAAATGGAGATAACTAGCAAAAGAAGTATCAGTAAACAGTGGAAGCCATCATAATAAATAAATGAAAAATCATAACAATAATTGTATCAAATATAATAACTAATGATGATATGTCATGTCACTAGAAAACTAGAAAACATAGATACAATACAGTATTCTACAAATATTTCACAAAAGAAAATGAAATCAAAAGTCTAAACCAAGAATCTTGAGATCTGTCTCAGTCATCTACTATCATGATCCCTTATAAATTACTAATAATCAAGTGTTCAAAGACATATGATTTCATTTGTCAAAAAATCCATTAATTTAATGTATTTTGGTAGAAAACAACACCTAGAGAGGGTGTGCTATAAATCTCAGGGGCCACCACCTTTGGTGTATGTTATATTTTTTCTAGGTAATGGAAATATAACAGAATGATAGAATGCATACATAAATTAATAAAAGAAAAATTATCTACATACCTATGTTGTAAGATCCCGGTTTTTGGAAAGGTATGTTTTCTTTATGTTTAGGTTGAATCCCATGTTTCAGGCTTTAATGGATGTCTTCGGAAAGTATGAGAGGTCATGGGATTTTTTTGAAGGCTTGGGGCATGAAAGAAAGAAAAAATGGGCAAGACAGGCCTGGGCGCATAGCCTGCGCATGGCCATGCCAAACCGTGCAGCCTAACCAGGTAAACCGTGAAACCCTCATCCTATAGACAGTAGCATTCACACAGTTTGCGCACAGTTTTTCAAACTGTGCGGACATATTGTGTGGCCTCTTAATGTTGGGAAAAATTACATGTTTGCTACTCTGGGCTTTTAAACGCCAAATCGGGATTTTCCTCCAATAATCCTCTATCAACCCTAATGTCAAACTTGGATGACCCTATCTTCTCAAAGGTTGTTCTCCTTAGATTTTGGGACATTTAGAGTGTTGTTGGTTGCGGATCTAAGCTCTAGGTAAGGCTAATCCCATCCTTGCATCTATTTTTTGTTTAGGGTTTGTATCTTCTCTCCCTCTTGTTTCGAAGCACTGAAACAATATCTTTTGGGTGAGTTTTAGGTTGATGCTCCAAAGGTTAGTCAGATCGTGGTCTAAGGACTCGATTGAGTGTGCGTTCGACCGCATTTTCTAGGTAGGTGGACTACAAGTGATATCCAAGGGTTATTTGTGTATTTGTGCATGTTTAGTTGTTTTCTTGTTTTCCCTTGGTTATGTTTTGAATAACCTTGGCATGTTTGGTGATAATGGTGTTTAAAATGGAAAATGGGAACCCTCACGATCCCTGTGGGATGTGTTGGGATGGACTTGACCTAATTTAGGGCCATCCATGGGATGTGCCGACTTTTCCCGGGTTTAGGGATTGTTATTAAAAAAGTGACCTTGTTGTATTGAATTTTAGAGCCCTTGATAAATATATTGGAATGAATGGTTGAATCATGGAAATAATGAACGGGTTAAATGGGTTAATGTGTAAACTGATTAAAGACCATAATGGATAAGTTATGGTTCTAGTGCTAAATTCTTAGTGAGATAGGCATAACACATGGGAATTGGGTAAATGGTTAAATGATGTGAAATGGTAATGTGTTAATGGGTTAAGGAATAATTTGATTTCCCATGTAGTTTGTTGTGAATGGTTTGTCCAAGGGGAAATGGTATGGTTGGCTGATGGTTACTAATATATATAAGCATGTGCACATGGCTTCGTAGAGTGGGTTATGACTTGAGGATCCATGCCCACGGGTTGAGTTAAGACCAAGGTTCTAAACTCCACCCTAAATGCACAAGTTAGGAAAGGGGGATGAGGGTCTATTATCCTAACAGTTGCATCCACCCTGACTGAGGCTTCGAGGTGAGGATATGGTTTCTATGAGGGGGTTAGTCCTAGTGAGATAAGATAACGATGTGTTCACCCTCTTGCATGTGATTTTTGGCCGTAGACCCATGTAACATAAAGTATGTGATTAATCCATGGAAATGTGATGAGATGGTGAGGGATGATATTTGGTGTGTAATGAATGGTAATGGAAGTGGCAATGGATCTGGCTCAAAAATTGGATAATGGAACCTAAATTAATTAATTGGGAATTATCATTCATTTTCCTTTTTCATGCACTACCTGTTTATACTAGATATTTTTTAGACACCGTTGGTGGTGGGATACTAAGATGTACTCGCAACCTTCTCAGGCCGCCGTTGGGTACCCAAGAAGACTTCATGTTTTCAGGTCAGGAGAAGGGAAAGAGTCCTTGCTAGATAGTTGAGCAGACATGGGTAGCACTTGGTGGAGGATTTGGACTTAGAGTCGGGACTGTTTTGGGGATTGTGGTCGTTGTCCTTATTTTGGGGTTTTGTTTACTCTTGCACTTATTTTATGACTTGACATATTTATTATTGGAAATAGTTGATATACATGTTTCTTGTTCATTGGTTATTTTTTCTTCTATTTGGATTATTTCTGTTGTGGCTTACTCTGATAAGATGGGGGTATAGTCTCCCCATTTGACCCCATAGACCCCCGCTACTATTCGGAACCCTTTGGAATATGGGGAGGCGGGCTTATGTTCATGTAACCAACTGGCTCAGAGCACCAGTTTAGTGGCTTCTAGTATAGAGAAGTTACAATGTAGTATCAGAGGAGGTCTTTGTTCTCCTTCTCTAAGGTCTTGTTATTTGGGATAGGTTGATAAGGGTTAAGACGTGTCTGTCTTTGGTAATGATCTTGTGCTTGGGAGTAGCTAACCCATCTACGAGGGAAAAACCAAGTCACCCTGGGTGGGAAAAGTTGTTCTTGGTTGTGTGTTGTTACAGTTGATGATATTTCACCATTGGGTGATGCACTTGTGGTTTGGTGTGACCAATTTATGATATTGGCTCATGGCTCTAACGACACGAGGAATTGCATTCATGCATCATTTTAGGAACCTAGGGAGATAGGTGACATTCATTGTGTTAGGCACACACACGAGGTTGGTGTCTGATGAAAGAAAATTAGGATGCATCATGCATTTCATGAAATCAATAAATGATGAGATGAATGAAATATCACAAGTGGGCAAGGATGAATGAATGGTAAATGATGTTTAATGGAATAATGGGGTTTGAAACAAATTGAAAAAAATGTGGTTGGGTTAGGGTATGAAAAGTGGGTTGTCTTGAATAGTAAGGAGTCTTTTGAGATAGACTCATGAATGTTTTATGGCGCGCATTATAAATCTCGTGCTTGGCATTGTAGAGAAATGCCTCCAAGACATCGGTTACCAGTTGGGAAACATGAATATGTTGCTGAGAACACACCTCCGGTAGAGGATCATGAAAATGTGGTTATCAATGAAGTCAGAGAAGACCAGTTCTGGGAGAACTTGGCTCGCCTTATGCAGATGATGGATCAAGAGACATGGCGGGATGCACTGAGTGTGTTTGAGCTAACTAGGGAGTTACAGCTGCAGCACCCACAAACTTTCACCAGAGAGGGTGGGCTAGAGGTAGCAGAGTTCTGGTTAGAGTCTGTCCAGATGATACTGGATCATCTAGAGACCCCTGTAGAAAAGTGAGTGATGTTGGCCGTTTTTATGTTGCGGGGCCAGGCAAGGCGTTGGTGGGACATTCATGTTCAAATCGAGAAGGCTGACGGAATGTCGTGAAAGGTTTTTCAAGAAAAGTTTCTAGAGCATTTTTATCCAGAGACTTTGAGGAAGGAGCGGGCTGTAGAGTCTATGAGCCTAACTCAGGGATCACTATCGGTGATGGAATATGCTAGTCGCTTCACAGATTTGAGAAGCTTTGTCCTAGTGTTAGCAAGGGAAGAGGAAAAGGTAGAAAAGTGTTTCCATGATGGGATGGGACATGAGATCAGGTCTCACGTAAACATCTTCTGCTTGATGAGGTTCATAGAGGTAGTATATCAGACATTGATCTAGGAAGGAAACCTAAAGGGAGCTTCGGATAGTGGGCTTTTGGTGCCAGTGGGGCAGACGAGTAGTGCAGCTACCGAGGGTTAGAAGCGACACCATGAGAGCTCACAACATGGCGAAAGTGTGCAAAGTGGATGGAAGATAGGGTTATCCTTTTAGAGTAGAAATAAGGTGTTCTATTATCTGTGCGGTAGGCCGGGGCATATGCGTGGTCAGTGTCCTCGACCTCCAACTGAGTGGTGTTAGTGCGGCAGGATGGGGCATGTGCAGAGGTTCTGTAGGAACCCTTGGCAGGCTGGTGAGTATGATGATGAAAGGCAGGTACCAGGTACGGAAAGGGGATCAGTTTCCCCGTATCAGGCAGGTAGTTGGAGCTCCACGAGCCGTACTGGTAGGGGCGGCAGACATGGGACTTCAGGGCAAGATCGCTCATGCTAGCAGGGTAGTGTAGCACTGGGTACTCAGGTTGGAGCCCAGGGTAGAGGGGCAGTTCAGCTTCAGGCAGTTCAGTTTTCACCTGGTGATGGTGAGGTCGGACCTTCAACTATTTGAGGTATGATCCTTGTAGCTTCTAAAATTTCTTGTGCGTTGTTTGACATAGGTGCCACACGCTCTTTTTTTGCTCAGATTGTGGTAGTGTTGGGTTTACCTGTGGAGAGGGTGTGTGGAGTTATGTCAATTGACACCCCGTAAGGAGTGTGGGTTGAGGATATCAAGAAGTTTAAGGGATGTGCCTTGGAGGTTGGTGGGTATCATTTTCTGTGGGACTTGTTCATTATCAAGATGTCAGGGTTTGACCTAATCTAGGTAATGGATTGGTTGGTGTTGTTTCGGTGGCACATAGATTTTTATCATCGCAAAGTATCGTACATGTCACTTGAGGGTGAATCTTATGTCAACCATGGTAAATGGGATGTTCGAGCAGGGCATACAGGGCCGTTATGTCAATAGATGAGTGGAATCACAGATCAAGTGGCATGTATCATGCTTGATGATGATGAGGGAGGGGAGAAATCTAATTTCCCTCATGCGGTGGATCGGTTTTAGGATGTGTTTCCTGAGGATTTCTCAGGGTTACCACCAGAGAGGGATGTTGAGTTCATGATTGAGTTGGTGCCGGGAGCAGAGCTAGTTTCTATTCTGCCTTACTGAATGGCACCAGTAGAACTCCAGGAACTAAAGGTTCATCTTGAGGAGTTGGATGGTAAGTGGTTTATCCGTCCTAGTACGTCTCCTTGGGGATCTCTTGGGCTTTTTTCAAAGAAGGTTGATGGGTCATTGAGGCTGTGTGTCGACTATCGAATATTGAACCAGATGATAGTGAAGAATTGGTAACCTCTTCCTAGAATTGGTGACCTGTTCGACTAGTTGATGGGTGCATTAGTGTTTTCTAATATAGATCTGTGGTCAAGTTATCACCAGATGAGGGTGAGGTCTTCTAACGTACCACATACAACTTTCTGGAGTCGGTATGGGTTGTTTGAGTTTGTGGTAAAGACTTTCGGCTTGACCAATGCACGAGGTGTTTATAGCATTGATGAACTTGATATTTCATCCCTATCTAGATTGGTTTGTGGTTGTATTTATTGATTATATATTAGTGTAATCGAAAACTCATGACGATAATTCCCAACATCTTGATATCATATTGGGTACGCTAAGAGAGAATTGGTTTACACCAAGCTATCAAAGTGTCAATTCTGGATAGGTGATGTGCATTTTCTAGGTCACATCATCTCAGAGGCAGGTGTGTCAGTGGATCCAGAGAAAGTACAGGCAGTTGTATCTTGGGAGCATCCCTAGAGTGTTTTAGAAGTTCAGAGTTTTTTGGGTTTGGCTGGGTATTACCGAAGGTTCATTCAGGATTTCCCTCACATGGAATCCCCACTGTTAGGCTCGACCAAGAAAGGAATCAAGTTCGAGTGGTCAGAGGATTGTGAGAACTCCTTTTAAGAGTTGAAGAAGCGGTTGATGATCGCACCTCTCTGGATCATACTAGAGCCGGCTATGAAGTGTGCTGTGTTTTGTGATGCATCCGGAGTCAGAAATGGGGTTGTGTTGATGCAGGATGAGTGGGTTGTGGCTTATGGGTCAAGGAAGTTGAGACCCCATGAGCAGAACTATCCCACTAATGATCTTGAGTTGGATACAGTTGTGTACACCTTGAAGTGCTGGAGGGACTATCTTTTGGGAGAACGGTACACCATGTTTGTCGACCATAAGAGCCTGAAGTAAATATTCTCACATTGGGACCCAAATCTTTGGCAGTGAATATGGGTTGAATATCTCTAGTCTTTTGACATTGAGTTGGTGTACATGCCCAGAAAGGGAAACAATGTTGCTGATGCTCTGAGCATGAAGGTTCAAAATTAGGTGGTTCAAGAGCCCAGCACCAAGTGGAAGGTGATAGATTTGTTTGAAGAAATGCACCTAGAGGTGCTGGAGGAGAATGATCAGGTCACACATTCTTTTGTAATGATGGAGTCAAAACTATTGAGTCGAGTTAAGGAGGGTCATCTTGATAATCCTAAGTGCTTGGCCGTGAAGGAAAAACATAAAGGTAGAGAGCTACCTTCTGGGTGGACTGTCGGCGTGGACGGTGTTGTTCATGTTTGTGATTGTGTGGTTGTGCCAGAGTGTGTGCGAGAAGAGTTGATGCATGAGTTCTTTGCATCAAAGTTGGTAGTGCATCCTGGTTCGACCAAAATGTATCGTGATATCCGAAGGCAGTTTTGGTGGCCTGGGATGAAGAAAGAAGTTGTAGGATTTGTGGTAAGGTGCCTTACCTGTCAGCAGGTGGAGGTCGTGCATCGACACACAGGTCGTTTGTTTCAACCTTTTCACATTCCATAATGGAAGTGGGATGATGTAATGATGGATTTTTTGTGGGTATTTCGAGGAAGCTGCGGAAGAATGATGCAATCTGGGTGGTTGTGGATCAGTTAACAAAAGTGGCTCATTTCATTCCAATTCAGGAGAACTTTACAATCAACCTGTTGGGTGAGATGTATGTTCGATAAATAGTGCGGTTTCATGGGGTGATGTGGACAATAGTTTCAGACCGTGATCCATGTTTTACGTCACGTTTCTGGCTAGGGTTACAGAAGGCTCTTGGTACGCAGGTGTTTTCAAGTACGGATTTCCACCCACAGACGGACGGGAAATCAGAGCGTACAAACCAAGTGTTAGAAGATATTTTAAGAGCTTGTGTCCTGGACCTTGGTGGTTCTTGGGAGAGGAACCTATCATTAGTTTAGTTTTCCCTCATCAACATTTTTCAGGACACAATTCAGATGGCACCGTTTGAGGCACTCTATGGGAGGCCATGTAGGTCTCCATTGTGTTGGCTAGAGGCTGGTGAATCTGAGTTGTTGGTACCAAGTCTCGTGCATGAGACTTTAGAGAGAGTTATGTTGATCAGGAAGTGAATGGATACAGATCAGAGTAGGCAGAAGTCATATGATGATCGGAGACGTAGACCTCTTCAGTTTGGGGTGGGTGATAAAGTGTTCCTTCGGGTGTCACCAAGGTTGGGTCACAGTCAAATCAAAAGCAGGGTAAGTTGGCACCCAGGTATGTGGGAACATTTTAGATTGTGGAGAGGATCAGACCAGTGGTTTAATGATTGGATCTTCCACAACGGTGTGGTGGGATGCATGATGTGTTTCATGTGTCGCAGATGAGATAGTATCATCCTGACCCATATCACATTTTTGATGTTGAAGATGTGAAGCTTGAGGATGATGCGTCATTTGAGGAGCATCCATTTCATGTGGTGGATCATAGTGAAAAGGTCCTGCGAGGAAAGTTTGTGCCATTAGTGTGAGTACTATGGTTGCATGGAATAGTTCAGGAAGAAACATGGGAGAAGGAATCAGATATGCGGTCTTAGTGTCCTGAAATCTTCTCTTCAGTGGAAAAATGAGGCTTGGGAACTCGGCTCGAGGACGAGCCATTATAAGGTGGGGAGGTTGTAAGATCCTAGTTTTTGGAAAGGTATTTTTTTCCTTAAATTTTGGTTGAATCCCTTGTTTCAGGCTTCATGGAATGTCTTCAAAATGTATGAGAGGCTGTGGGGGTGTTTCGTGGGCTCGGGGCATGAAAGGAAGGAAAACTGGGCAAGATAGGCCTGGGCGGACGACCTGGGCATGGCCAGGCCAAACCGTGTAGCCTGACCAGGTAAATCGTGCAACCTTCCTCCTCCAAATAGTAGCATGCGCACGGTTTGGGCACGGTTTTTCGAACCGTGGGGAAAAACCGTGTGGCCTCTTAACGATGGGAAAATTACAATTTTTCCACTTCAGTAATTTAAAACCCAACTCATAATTTTCCTCCATTCATCCCCTCTCAACCCTAGTGACGAACCTGGTTGACCCAAGCTTCACAAGGGTGGTTCTACTTCGATTCTTGGCCGTTTAGAGCGCCGTTGGTTGTAGATCGAAGCTCCGGGTAAGGCTAATCCCATCTTTGCTTCTCTTTTTGGTTTAGGGTTTGTATCTTCTCTCCCTCTTGTTCTAATTCTCTAAAACCCTATATTTTGTTTGAGTTTTTGGTTAAAGCTCAAAATGTAGGTTGGATCATGGTTTAAGGAATCGATTGAGAGTGCGTTCAACTGCGGTTTTGAGGTAGGTGGTCTACAAGTGATATCCCATGGTTATTTGGTTATTTGTGCATGTTTAGTTGAGTTGTTGTTTTCCCTTGGTTATGTTTTAAATATCCTTGACATGTTTAGTGATAGTGGTGTTTAAAATGGCAAATGGGAACCCTCTAGATCCCTGTGGGATGTGTTGGGATGGAGTTGATCTAATTTAGTTCCATCCATGGGATGTGCCGGCTTTTCCCGGGTTTAGGGATTGTTATTAAACAAGTGACCCTATTGTAGTGAATTGTAGAGCCCTTGATAAACATGTTGGCATGAATGGTTGAATCATGGAAATGATGAATGGGTTAAATGGGTTAATGTGTAAACTGATTAAAGACCATAATGGATAGGTTATGGGTCTAGTGCTAAATTCTTAGAGAGTTAGGCATAACACATGGGAGCTCGGTGAATGGTTAAAGGATGTGAAAGGGTAATGTGTTAATGGGTTAAGGAATAATGTGATTTCTCGTGTGGTTTGTTGTGAATGGGTTGTACAAGGGGAAATGGTATGGTTGGGTGATGGTTACTTATATATATAAAAGCATGTACACATGGCCTCGTAGTGTGGGGTATGACTTGAGGATCTACGCCCACAGGTTGAGCTAAGGCTGAGGTTCTAAACTCCACCCGGAATTCACAGGTTAGGAAAGGGGACTGAGGGTCTATTATCTTAACGGTTTCATCCACCCAGACTAAGGGTTCGAGGTGAGGATATGTTTATATGAGGGGGGTTATTCCTAGTGAGATAGGATAACGATGTGTTCACCCTCTTGCATGTGATTGTTGGCCTTAGACCCATGTAACATAATGTATGTGATTAATCCATGGAAATGTGATGAGATGGTGAGTGATGATATTTGGTGTGTAATGAATGGTAGTAGAAGTGGCAACATATTTGGCTCAAAAATTGGCTAATGGAACCTAAATTAATTAATTGGAAATTATCATTCATTTTCCTTTATCATGCACTACCTGTTTATAATGGATATTTTGTAGACACCATTGGTGGTGGCATACTGAGTTGTACTCACACCCTACTCGGGCCGCTGTTGTTTACCCGACTAGACTTCATGTTTGCAGGCCAGGAGAAGGGCAAGGGTCATTGCTAGATAGTTGAGTGGACATGGGTTGCACTTGGTGGAGGATCCGGACTTGGAGTCGGGACCGTTTTGGGTATTGTGGCTATTGTCCTTATTTTGGGTTTTTGTTCACTCTTGCACTTGTAGTATAACATGACATATTTATTGTTGGAAATGGTTGATATACATGTTTCTTGTTTATTGGTTATTGTTTACACTATTTGGTTTATTTATTTTGTGTCTTACTCTGATAATAATGGGGTATAGTCTCCCCAATTGACCCCATAGAACCCTGCTGCTAATCGGCAGCCTTTGGCGTATGGGGAGGCGCACTTAAGGTCATGTAACCACCAGGCTCGGAGCACCGGTTTAGTGGCTTCCGGGACGGGGATGTTACATATGTACCTTCTTTGTCCCTTCACTAGTGTATTAACATGTAAAAAATTCATTATATGGTTGTACCAATTTACAAATAAGCCTCATGTAAGCAATAGTATAGGTTCTAGGATGTTACAAGGAAACATGTAATGATATTTAAAAATAAAAAACCATGGTAATAACCAAGGATAAATAGACATCATGAGTCGAAATATCAGCAATGATTTTATTATAGATAATGTTAAGATTTTAATCTGAGTGTAATCTAAGGGTTTTCACATGGAGTCACCAACCGAGTGTATGAGCTTCATCCAATGTAAAATGGGGCTATGCATCCACTAGGCCGGGTGAGCATTAACCATGGAACATAATTTTCAATTCCTGATAAAAATATTATATTCAAGGAATCATTTAATACTATATTAATGATCCTACAACATCATACCAGGCATCCAATAATAAAAAAGTATCAAGATCTTGGTGGGTATCAAACTAATAAAGACACATCCTTGAATTAGAATGGGGTTCTTGAGTGCACAAGGCATTCCAATATAAAAATACATGGATACCAAGAGTTAGTCTTCTCTTATATGATAATAATGTTTAATATTGAATTTAAAATGGTTTAGGCCTTGCCTTTCATTAGTGTGAAATAGGCCAAGTAACATGAAACCCTTTTATGAAGTCATAATTAATCAATATTTGATTTTGGTTCAATCCGTTCCTATCATTAGTGTGACAAGGTTAAGTAGCATGAAAACATTTATTTAATCAATTTAACAATATTAAATATTTATGGTACACCCCAATACATTTCATCAATATGGTAATGCATTCTACGAACATGAAACCTATTATTAATTCACATTTAAATCAGGTAAAGTCATATACTAAGTATACTTTCAAATTCCCCATCCACATTTAATTATAAATTTAAATCACTTAACCCATGCGGCTCTAGTGGTGAAAATACATTGTACATTCCATTATTTAATTTACAATATAAATCCATCCATTTAATATAGAAATGATTACCCTTAGAAAGGTCAATCTAGGACACACCTGAACAATTTCTCAAGCATGTCAAATACTAAAAAACAAATTAGGGAATAACATCCATGATAGAATGGATGGAGTTGTGGGAATAACCACTAATAACTAATGAAAGTTCTTAAAATAGAAAACCATATGGTTCTAATTTTAATAAAAATGGAACATATATTCAATAAAAAACATATTATTAAATGGATGGGCCCCACATGACTTTTCCAAAGTCAAAGAACATGCGGGTTGTGTTATAGACCACCCAAAATAGGGTTGTATGACTCTCCTCCTCTGATATTGACCTCTAGTTCATCTTTTAATGGAGTAGATCATAGAAAATGGAAAAACCAATCTTACCTATATAACTAGGTCGATAGAAAGAGATGTGAATAAAGGATTAAATAAACTTGATTACATACCTATGTGCATCCAATGTGATTAAAAGAAGCTCGATCAGATATCAGATGATGGAGATATTTCAATCAATAGATATGCCTTAAAAAATCACGAAAAAGGGAGAAATAGAGGATAATCGAGGAGGAATTTTAATTATGATGAAAGTAGAGGATCAATTTGATCATTAAATGAAAATGATCATTTTACCCACAAAAATAAATGTTCTGGGTTTATACGAACTATTTGAAAAATGAAGGGAAACCCCTTCAATAGTACCTAAAAAAGGGGGCACTAGCGTGGATAGGTAACTCGTTTAGGGAAACCATCATTCAATTGTGAAATATGGAACTACCTAAAATGTAGACCATCCCCATAGTAAGATCTAACCATGATGATTACCCCAAACAATTTAATTTAATTTTGTGATTGGCTCAATTTTTCAGAAAAGAGGGATTCAGGCTTTAAAAAAACCCCGAACACAGTTGGAAACTTTTCTAACTCATTATGAATCAAAAAATGGTTAATCATTAATAATTAGAATGAAATTTAAAGGATCCCTACCCATGTGAAAAACTATATTTTTACGGTTCCCCTGCCCACCCAAATGATCTCGTCCCCGACTTCAACATCCAAGGGTGGAGAAACAATGTGTGAGGATAGCTCTATCCACTAGGCATGTATATTTTCATCATACACTGAAGTCCCATCCTGAACATGGCCATGCTACCATAGCACCAGTTCCAGAGAGATATACCAACTTCAAAGAGCCTTCTTTCTCTATTCAATGATGCATTCTAGATACTCCTCAAAGGTAGAATCAACACGTAAATCAACTCCCTCTATATTTAAGCTATGAGATGGGGAAAAATTTTATTGAAAAAGATAAGAAACATGGATGAAATCATGAATGTAATGGTACCTCTGAGGTATAATAAATTGATTGGTTGTCAAACCAAATCACTATATAATCTCATACAAACCTACATAATAAGGAGAAATCTTCACTTGTTTTCATAAACTTTTATTCCCTATCCTGAGAGATATATAAAAGAAAACAAGATTCCATTCCTCACACCATAGAGGTTTTAAATACTAATTGTCATAATATTTCCATCTAGATTGAGTATTAATCATATGATTCCTCATCAGCTGAACCTTTTCTGAAGAATCCTGAATGATATGAGGACATAGTCAGGCTACCTTAAATTCAACTTTCCAATGACAAGGGTGACTGGAATGGCTTACGATACACATCCCCAAATAGATCCATCAAAATTGTTTCTTGAAATCTATTATTATAGGCAAACTCCACAATAGGTATATGCTTCTCCCAAGAACCGTCAATATCATGGACACATTCTCATAGCTTGTACTCTATAGATTATATCAACCATTATAATTGTCCATCGGTCTGATGGTGAAATGATGTTCGTAGAAGAACCTATATTCTCATAGCCTTATATAGTCCCTATTAAAACAGTGATGTGAAATGAGAATCCCTATCTGAAATAATTGTACATGGAAGCCCATGTTGTCATATTTTCACCTAGACTTACAATATTCCCTTACCATTGACTATGAAATTCTCCCAAATAATTATGTAGTTAACCACCTAAATCATTCTATTAATAAAAAACACAAGAACATAAGTACCTCTAGGTAACCTAGGAAAACATCATATAATGTCCATGGAAACATAATATCATTTCCATTAGGGTATTTGAAGTGGTTGTAACAATAATGTAAGGCTTTACTACTCTGATTTCACGAACTGATTGGTGGAACACGTTGTGATAAATCATTCTAAATAACATTTCATCCTCGGACACCAATATTGGTGTCTCATAATTTGATACATCTTTGAGGTGCCTAGATAAACTGTACAATGAGAAGAGTGGATAAAACACATCAAATACAATCTCATATTAGTAGGAACCTAGAAATATCCATGAATACACAAAACACCGTCTTTATTTATAGACCAATCCAGAGGTGGTTATCATTTAATATACTCTCATGGGGATCCAAGTATCTCGGATCTAAAAACGGTCTACTCTTCACCTTCATAGGGAGGGGGGAGGTTACTGCCAAATATGAGAGATAATACTAATAATAATTATCTTGAAACTATATATGTATATTAGATAAAAGTGTGATTGACTACAATTTTTCACTAGATTCTCATACGACATGTGATTGAGTTATCCAACTCAGCGCATATATAACCACATGAACCACTTTAAGCATATAGGCAAGCTCAATATCAATGGATTATAGATATTCAACCCATCTCTACTATCTGAGGTTCATGTCACATTGTGAAAAGATATATTTGAGGCTTTTTTGTCTATGTACACCAAAAACTACTCACCCAACAAATAATGTTTCTTGGAACATAATGCATGGACAAATACTACTCGATCATTGTTATGTGTAGGGTAGTTTTTCACATAAGTTCCTAACTATGAGGATTCATATAATAGTCCTCTATCCTCCTACATCATAACTACTCCTAGGCCAGTGCTTGATGCATCATAGAAGATGGTAAAACCTATTCCTATCCCCAAAAGAGTATTAATAGGTGATTATAAAATCCTCCCATTCAACTCTTGAAAGGATTTCACAAAAGATTCATACCATTGGAACATAAAACCATTCTATTTAAGACCAGTATGAGGTGAATCAAGTCAAGAAGAGTCCTGTATGAACTTCCTGTAATATATATCCATCCCAAATAAAATCCTTATGTCAAAATGTTCTGGTTCTGCACCTAATAAACAAGAACACTCTTCTTTTTCTAGGTCAACTAATACTCATGATTATAATATTTTGTGACCCAATAAGTTAACTTGGTCAATCCATAAGTGGAACATCAAATGTTTGGCATAATGCTAATGATCTCTTAGTGTAATCAAGAAAATATCAAGATGATTGGAATGGTCACTACATGTATGAAAATACAAAAGATGTCATCAACAAAGGCCATAAAAATCATCCAAATAGTGGTGGAAACCATATTCATTATATCCAAGAAAATAGAGGGTGGTTTAAGAAAACCGATTTTAATTATAAGGTACTCATACAAACTATTCCTTTTGTAGAATGCAGTAAACAATAGGTTTCATGTCCTAACTCACACATGATGATCTCCTAATATTTGGTAGATCTTAGAAATGACCCTAGCTACATAGAGCTAGTTTAATTGATCATCTATTCGAAGTAAGTGATATTTTTTATTGACTGTAACCTGGTTCAAACTTCTATAATCCATGCATTGATGCAAGGTTCTATCCTAATTCTTGGAAAAACCACAGGTGAACCCCAAGAGGATGTACTGGGTTGAATAAAACGTTTTTACTAAAAAACCACTAACAACCTCTTGAGATACCTGATCTCAGTAGTTGGAATCCTATATAGAGGAATAGACACATGATCTAGTCTTGGAATAATATTGATCGTAACTCTTCCTCTCTCTGAGTAGGTAAGATAGAAATATCCCCATTAATGAAATTCTTAAAGGAATCCACAATGATAGGGAAATTAGATGGTCATAAACCCTTATCATCCATAAATACATTTTCAATCTTAAGGATCACTCTACCATGGACATGATGATTTAGTCTAGATCAACAATCATGGATATTCAGTTCACCCTTATAAAGAAAACCGTTTCCCTCTGATGATGTCGAGGATACACTATTGTGAAAGAAGTATATAAAATCATGATACTGAAACAACTTGTTCATCTGGGGTATGACATAAATGCCCATCTTCTCGATAACAATGTAATTCCATTATAAATGGAAACTTCCCACCTCAAGGGTACGATTTCTACATTTACATATTTCCTCTAATAATATCCATAACAGTGTATCAAGGGTCATTACAGCTAAGTAATATTGTATCTAAAGTCTGACAAAGTCCATGATAGATTCCAAGGAATCTATATCAAATAAATAAGATAATATAGTAGACGCCTCTTGAATAGTACCTCATATTGTAGATTGTACAGCAAGCAGATCCTTAGGTATTAATTTTAGTACATTTAACATGCTAGATTTATGGACCTATGTGATAGCTAGACTACCACGATCATAAATACTATTCACATGCTATTAGTGATCAAGGGTCTTGCTTCCAATTCCATGACCACCTTATCGTCTATATCTACTAGTTCTACTCCATATTTTAACTTGAAACCACATAAAATATCCATCATCTAATGATGGAACTGGACCATATCCTTTTCTAATCTAGGAAAGTGGAATGGTCTTATAGAAACATTGATGATTCCCCATAGAGCTGTAAGACCAACACTACATTACGTCTATACCACAATGTCCATTCAGTTCCCCCATCTTCCACAATTATGAACACCTTGGAGATATCCAAATGGGAACTCTGGTTGTCACTACCTTGATGAGAAACCTCAAGGGAGCATTTCCAAACACGGAGAGAACTAATGTCCCACCACATAACTGATCCTTTAAGCCTGGTGCTATTGTTTTCCCTTAGGTTTCACTAAGTGAAATGATATGGATTTACGATCACATAAAAATAGGGCCTATGAAATAAATTCACCTATGTATAGATGGCATAGTTCCCGACATCCTCAGGGTGTCTATCATATGATAGATCATCACTGATTAGATGTGGTGAAAATAAAGGTAACTCCATGAAACATGATGAATATTCTATAGTTGACATAAATCCTTATTCATGATGTATGAAATATCTAGATATATTAGCACTCAATGTCTGAGGATATAACTATTCATAGAAGTCAGTTTGGAAATCAACCTATAATAAGGCCTGATGATGACTGACCTAGGTAATCACATCCATCCAATTCATGGTTGTGTCTTAAATCATGTAAGTAGAACGATTAACCATCTACTATGGAGGCTTCTATAGATGATCAATGATAGATAGGATGGACTCTAGCCAAGGATCAATAGCCTATAGACCACCATCCTCTCAGAATATTTTAGGATGCTAATGCTGGAACCGACGATTTAGATTAGAAATCATACACGCAACTCATGGATCATCATGCATTAGATATATTAGACATTAGAAACCATAAAAAATAGGGGAACCAATTCTAAAATTAGGTTTAGTTTGTGTTTCCTCGAGTGGAACTCCTAGAGGAATGAATAGTGGCTGAGGGGACACCATGTTTGGAAAATGGTTGTTGTCATCATCCTAACATTCAATACAAGGACATCATGGCAACATTGGTGGAAAAAATCCAGGAACAAACCTCATAATAAGATTTATGCAGAATGATAGAATTACTTACAAAAGGTAAACAAGGATGGATCACTATTAAATGTACACTACCGCAACTACCAACTTATACAGTCAGGACCTAGTAAGTGTTCATGTATAAGATTCATTTCATTTTAAATTCAATTTTTAGTATGACTCTTTAAACATTTATAAACATGAAAAAGCATGATAAGGAAATGAAACCATATCATATTATATGTCATGATTCACTTTATAATTGATATCCATTCAAAGTGAATCATTTCCCATATAGATTATCAATAAAAATGACACATATTTATTTATAGAAAAATGAATTGAATCTGTAAATTAATCATCCCAACTGATGTGGGCCCATACAAATAATTAATTGGAATAGGAAATCAATCAGTCACAAAAAATAATAATACAAACATATTCTAACTTTCATAATACCACTCAGCTGTCACATGCATATGAACAAATGTAATACAGTAAGATGCACATATATGTCCTGGAAATATAGTTGACTTACGAATTCTAGTTTCATATAGTGATGCATATACAAATTATCATTTCCCCGATATCAACATCCCTAGGATGAAAATAAATTTTAAATCATAAAAATAATAAAAACATCCACCAAACATGTGTATAACCCAACAGTGAAATAATTTCAACTATATTAGGAGAACACATAAAACCAATTATATTTCATGAAAAATGGCTTCATCCCAGAACACTGGTTCGTGACGATCATCCCTGAATTATGACCATGTTCCATGAAATTATATGTTGCTGAATAATTTATCCAAATAGTAAATAAATAAATGAAATCCATTTGATACAATGTTGTGACGTCTAAGAACCAGATTCCACGTAATATGTGCCCTGATCCTAGTAGAACACATGTACGCAAGTGTATCTCCCAAGTCAACAGAGGCTTCCAACTTGCATCGATATCCCTGGGTGTGTCCATGGGGGATATTATTACCTCAATACCATAGTTTAGTACAACGAATAAATGTAAACTGACATATGTAGAAGAAGTAATATAATTAAGTAGTGGAAGAAGAAAAATGACAACAACAACTATATAAATATGAATAACTGACGATGATATTTCATGTCACTAGAAAAAAAAGAAAACATGGATACACGACAACATGTATAACACGTTCCTCAAAATAAAAGTAAATCAATAGACAATTAGAGTAATCCCAAGCTCTAACTCAGTCATCTACTATCAAGCTTCTTCTTAAATAGAAATTAATCAAGTGTTTGAAGACACATTCTTCTCTTTATGAACAACTTCATTATGGTAATCTACTTCGTGTAACAAAAGGCTCATGGAGAGGTTGTGATAGAAATATCAGTGGTCATCCACCAATGATTTCTATAACATCTAGCATATGAAATGGAAATATAAAAGTGTGTGGGAATGAATATATAATGTAAATAAGTATGATGTAACTTAACACCCATGTACCTGATTGAACCATTTTCAAGCATCTAAACATGTATGCAATTTATTATTTGATTTTACCATCTAATGAACAGGTAATTGGTAATCCACTATAAAGGTTCCAATCTATCACAAGGCAACATGTAATGATAATTAATAATGATGATACAAGGTAATAAACAATGCAATGTAGACCTCAAGGGTCACCAAATATGTAATAGTAGTATCTTGTATAATGTTAAGAGTGTAATTAAAGTTGAATAGTATATGGAATTTCAAAATGACATGATTACCATGTCCAAGGGGTTCATCCATGCTAAAATGGTGCTATGAAATGACTCGGCCCGATGGGCTTTAACCGTGGAACCTACATATCAATATTTAATAAAAGGAGTGTATCAAGGGAATCCATTATTATAATATATGGAAAAATTTCGCATCACATAATACATCCATTAATAGAGAAGGATTGAGATATTGTGAGGTCTCATCCTATTCAAGGTGCATCCTTGAATCAGAATGGGGTTACCATGTGCTCATTGCATTCCCCAATAAGAATACAAGGCTACCTTTATTCAAACCTATCCTATTTGATAATTAATTAATATATATATTTTTAGTTAGTTCGAGCATTTTTTTTCATTTGTGTTAATAGGTAAAGTAGCATTAAACCGTTTAATCAATTCACAATTAATCAACATTTCCATTTTGTTCAAGGCTTTCCTTTCATTAGTTTGTCAAGGCATAGTAGCATGCAGCCATTCATTTAATAAATTTAAGAATATTTAATAATTGACGTTCATACTTATATTGTCCATCAACATGGTAAGAGGTTATATAGACATGAAACCTATTAGTCATTCACATATAAATATGGTCATGTATTATACTTAATATATATGCCAACTTACCTTTCACATTTAATTATCAATTTGAAGAACTTACCTTGGTGAGTCCAGTGGAGAGCATACATGGTAACTTATATTATATAATTCACAATATAAATCATTCCATTTAATATTGAAAATATTACCCTTTGAGGGCCAATCCTAGTTACACCTGAATGGAAGATCAAACATGAAGAAAACTAAAAACTCAATTATTGAATAACATCCTACATAGAGGGAGGGAGGTATGTGGGTAACCACAATAATATTATCACATATTTGAAAATATAATAACCATACGATTCAAAGGATTATAATAATGGAATATGAAATTCAATAAATGGAAGCTAACGAAATTAGTTGTCCCCACACTATAACACCCCGACGCTAGTTACCTAGAGTCGGTGAAATACTATATAACATTTTCTTAATCAAAAGGGAGAATATCCCGAAAGAATGATCAGATTAGTATCCTTAGAAGTAGTTGAAACATATAAAAGTTTTACATTACATTATGATATGAAGAAAAAAAAACATTGTGTCTCCTTTTAACACATTCATCTTTTAAAGACTATCCCTACAGGTCAGTCATAATATACTTTTTCAGATCCTGGGAAATATAAAACCTAGAAAGAGGTGAGATCATATGCTCGATAATGATAACAATATAGATAAAACTTCCATAAATAAGCATAAAAATTTATGTTAATGTATAAGACTAAATTACAAGCCTTTTAAACATAAAATTCTACATTATATGGAATATTTAAATCAAATAATTTCATTTACTGATTCCCATGGATATTCTAATAGACAAATAATCACATGAAATATTAATAGCCAGTTTTATATTGATGGAACACATAATTCCAGACATCATAACGACATATTCAAGGCCTTGTGACAAAACTACAAATAAAATTTTGTCAAGACCTTCTACCACGACACTAGTTTGTCTCATGAGACCTACTGATTCATCGAGGAGTAATAGCGGCCTCCACCCTTCACTTACTAAGTCCAATGTATTCCTCATATGAAAGGGTTGAGACATAACATAAACATTCATATTAAAACTAGTATAAAAAATGTTAATATTTTAACCATAAACCATGAATGATACTTAAATTACACATCCATGGTCAAACATACCACAAAACCTTCAATAAAATATGGATGATTGTATCATAACAAATAAACATCAAACATGTGTTAAATCCATCAAAGGATGTTGAAAAAGATGAAATCAATGTTATTTGAGAGAAACATATATTTTTATTTTGAAATCATTTAAAAGTCACATAATTCTAATATAAAATAGTTATTGTGAAAATATTCTTATAATCTTGTAAGGAAATATTTGAAGGTGTTATAACGGTAGAAAATAGCTGCACTCACCGTATAAGTTAAAAAAACATTCTTTCTTAAATTTTGTCGAAAAGGACGTAAATGTCCTTTTTTGGAAAAAAACTGAAAGATTACTTTATAAAAATATTATAAAAAGTCAAAAAATGGTATAAATGACTTTAACCCACAGTATAGGAAATAGTAAAAATGTTTTGAAATATATTTTTAAGAAACACAGATGTGGATGATAAAGAGGTCCCAGTAGATACTCACGTATAAACAACCTCAAATAATGAAGAGATTGTAGAATTAACCGTTAACTCGAAATTTTCCTTGGTCGAGGGTACGTTAAGCTCATGTATAATTGTTAAACAATTTTTTATTAAATTATACATGATTGACATACAAATATATGATATCATGTATGATCATTTAAAAATTCCTTGTTAATTATATTTCAGTAGTATCATCATTTTAGGTGTTAATTGATTCATTTTCCTTTATATTTTTTGTTACATAAGTCATGTTTGATAAGGATATGATGTATTTGATTCATATCAACAATTATATTATGTTCTTAAAAATTATTTTTTATCATAGAATGAAATTAATTTTTGAACTGTTACGATGGGGAACAGATCTTTTCGCGTTCGTGGAGACGGTAATCCGTACGTACGCACGAGCGAAAATACCATTCTTTTGATGGTATAATCATATATAATTGGATGGTATAACATATATACAGAATACATAACCTATTATATTTATTATTTACATATGTTATACTCATTATTATTCCCACCCAAATAATGAAGTGTTTGAATAACAAACTACACCACGACGTGGAGACAATAAGTCGTACGTACGCACATATGGTGATTAATCATTCATAGGATGGGTAGAATAATGAATATGGTTTTACAATATTTATAATAACATAAAAGTATGTATAAGGTACTAGAGTTATTATTTTGTCATGGAAACTAAAAAGAATGAGGAAGTGGAAGAAGAAAAGTACTTTGAAATAGGTGGTGAAATTATTACATCTTCTTCAGGTATTTCCTTTTGAGTTGATCAAAAGGGCTCTTTAAGTTGGATTTCTGATCAAAGTATGGATTATAGGTCTGAGGGATGGTAGTTAAGAGGATATTGGAGCAGGGGTTGTCTGAGCCAAATTTCTTTTAAGGTGTGATTTTGAGATAAGGCTAAGTACCCTTTTATTTGAGAGGTGAGGGTCACTTTTGGAAAAGATGGAACTATTATTTTATTATACAATCTTATTCGATTTATAATAGCTTAAATTTGATTTATTTAGAGGCCAAGGTTGGGATGGGTCTAAAACCTCTCAACCAATGGGTTTTTCGATAGGGCTGGACACAATATTAATCTTATCCTTTTGATTTAACTCTTAGTTAAATAACATAACTTTTACCATGTATTATTATATTATTATAATAAATGTTTAATAATCATACTATAAATATCCATGATACCCAATGTGGTTCATTATTGACATATCTAAAATTATTTATGTTGTTTTTCCGAACCTTATTTTTTTAGGAATATTATATAAATTTATAATACAGTTTTTTAAAAAACTTATTTATGTCAATTTTGACACTATATGGTATTTTGATTTAGTGAAAGTCATAAATACATTATCACATGGAAAAATATTTATTTAATAAACCCTAAAATGTCATATTAATCCTGAAAATTATTGGAATGCATTAAAATTCTGAATTTATATTTATTTGGATATTTAATACATAAACTATTTTAACCTTTCATTTAAAAGGCAATTATTTCATCATCATTATGTCATAAATAAATGTAAATATTTAATGTCTAAAAATTATAAATAAAATACCATTATGTAGAAAATATTTTTATCTTTCTATTTAATATTTATAATTAAATTTATCTTATGTATAACCCAATATTTAAAATGGTTTAATTATTAGACATTGAATTTTACACTTTTAACTATTCATGATATAAAATAATAAAAAATGTCCTAATCTAATCCAAGTGATCTAAAGGATCAAATTTTATTCTAAGTGTTGATTTTGGTAGAATAAAATTTATCAAATAGAATTTGGACATGTGTTAGGGTAATTAAAATATCATTTTTACCTTTATTTATCCAACTTACTTTTAACCGTGGTAAATAAAAGTCCAATGTTACTGTTCACAAAAAATTATTTTAAACATATTGAACCAAATTTTACTTAATGATTTCAATAGTGTCACTAATATTTTTAAAATTCAACTCATTGAAGCGGTAAAATTATGTTTTGTGCAAATTTTTAAATGCTCGTAGAATGTGGGTAAAATACGGTAGAAAGATCATTAAAATTTAATATATATAATATTATTATAAATTAGTCCAATGAATACATTGATCATATATAGGTATTATATATCTATTTTAACCTAATAAAAATATAAATAAAATAACTAATTGTTTTAAAAAAATTCAGTTTTAAACAATAATGGAATTTTTTTCAATATTCATAAAAAATTGAATGTTTTTAGAAAAATACCAAAAATTTACCCAAAGATAATTTTGATATTCCAAATCCAAAAATAATTTCCATTTCGAAAAATTAAATTTAAAAAAATTCAAATAATGGGTATTAATATTCATAATGGCTAATTTGATTGGTCATGGTGTGTTAAAACTCCATGTTGGTTAAAATATAAGCTATTGCATTATTCAATGGGAAACGTACCATGGAAGCTTGGGGTGTTACATTTTCCCCTCATTAAAAAATATTCTTCCTCAAAATTTCTAGAATACTACTGCATAAAAATATTCGGGTGTCACTTCATCATAGGTTCCTCATGTTCTCATGTTGCCTCTTATATCTTATGATTTCTCCATAGAACATTCACCAGGTGAGTCGTTCGGTTTCGTAGCACTTGTTCTCTGGTATGTAGAATCTTCACAGTATCTACATAATAAGACAGATTCTGTTCCATTTCTATTTCTTTATAGGTTAGTACATGCATTTGGTCAGGCAAGTATTTTCTTAATAGTGATACGTGGAACATATCATGAACTTTGGAGACACTTGATGTCTTTGAAAAATGATAAGAAACAAACCCAATTCGTTCTAGAATTTTGAAAGGTCCAATGTACCTGGGGCTTAATTTTCCCATCTTACTGAATCACATAACACCCTTCCGTAGAGATACCATCAAGAAAACATGATCTCCTACTTGAAATTCCAAATATTTCCTTCGGTTATTGGTATATCTACTTTTCATACTTTGAGATGCTTTAATGTGGGTTTGGATAACCTTCACCTTTTCCATTTTTACCTCAACAAGTTCTAGGCCTATGAGTTTTCATTCACCAACATCATCCCAACAAGTTGGTGTGCGACATCTGTTTCCATATAATGATTCATATGGTGCCATCTGATTACATGAATGAAAGCTGTTATTATAAGAAAATTAAACCAGAGTAAAATATTTATCCCACATAAATTGAAATTCACCTAAGAAAGATCTCAAAATTTTTTCTAAGGTATGAATAGTCTGTTTTGATAGTCCATCAATTTGAGGGTGGTAGGCAGTGCTCAAATGAAGTTTAGTATCCAAGTCCTTCTGAATAATTTTCCAGAATCATGATGTAAATGGGGATCACGATCATAAACAATCGATAAGGGTACTCCATGAAGTCTTACAAATTCATTAATATATAGTTTTTTCTAGATATTCAAGTGGTAAATCTTCTTTTATATCACGAAAATGTGCTGACTTGGTATGAAAATCATTAATGAAACATATTGTGTCATTCCTTCTAGGAGTCTATGGTAGTCCCATGACATATTCCATCATAATATCTTCCCATTTCCACTCAGGTATGGGAATAGGTTGCATGACTCTTCTAGGATGTTGTCCTCCAACTTTCACTTATTGAAAAACCATACATCTTAACACATAATTAGTGATCTCTCTCTTAATGTTGTCCCACCAAAAATGTTCTTTCAAATATCTCTACATCTTAGAGCTACTAGGGTGTATATATAAATTGGAGCAATGAGAATCATCCAACAACTCTCTTTTTAGATCAGGTATGTCTTGAACACAATGACTTTTCCCAAATTACAAAATTCCATCTTCATATACGATGTTAGTCAATCATGGATCATTCACAACATTAATTTTCTTTTTAAAACTCTTCATCATCAGTCTAAGATCATTTTATCCTTTCTAGTAAAGTTGGTTTGGAAACCATTTGAACAAGTATCAATATTTCATCTTCCATGATTATTCCCATGTCCATCTTTACTAGATCCATGAATATATGATCCGTTTTTACTCTCATCATGTTTAAAACTCCATGATACTTTCTTCTCAAAGCATCTCCCAGCTTATTTTCCTTCCATGGGTTGTAGTGTATAGTGCAATCATAATCCTTGAGTAGTTCAAGCCATTGTATTTGCCTCATTTTGAGTTCTTTTTTTGTGAAAATATACTTCAAACTCTTGTGATCAGATTATATCTCACATTTTTCACTGTTGAGATAGTGTCTCCATATCTTCAAAGCATATGTTATAGTTTCTAACTCAAGATAATGAGTTGGATAGGTTTCTTCATGAATTTGTAGCTGTCATGATGAATATGAAATAACTCTATAATTCTACATAAGGACACAACCATGTATATTCTTTTAAGCATCACTATAAATAACAAACCCATCATTCCCCAATGGTAGATTCAATATAAGAGAATTAACTAATCTTCTTTTCAGTTCTTCAAAACATTTTTCACACTATTTTTTCCAAAAAAATTGAAAACCTTTACATGTGAGCTTGGTTAATTGGTTATCCAATAAACAAAATTCTAGGTGGAACATCGATAATAACCTACTAAACCAATAAAACATTGTACCTTAGTTATACTCATTATTGCTAGCCATTCATGGATTGCCTTAGTCTTTGAAGGATCATCATAGATTCCATCCTTATAGAAAATATGGCCAGGAAAATAAAAATCCTAAATCAAGATTTCATAGTTGCTAAACATCCCATATAATTTAGTACTTCTGAGGGTTTTCTAAATAGTGTGGAAGTGGTTTTACTGATCTTCGTGGGTTTTTTTAGTATAACAAGATATCATCAATAAATACTAATAAAACGTAATCCGGATATTACTTAAAAAATCTATCCATTAGATCCATGAAGACAGAGGGTGAATTTGTCAAACCAAAAGGCATTAATGTAAACTCGTAATTTTCATACCTGGTTCAAAATTCTCGTTTGGAATGTATTCCTTCTTCACCCACAACTTATGATGTCTAGATCGAAAGTCAGTCATTGAAAAATATTTTTATCCATGAAGTTGGTCGAATAAATCATAAATTTAAGGTAGGTAATTATTGTTCTTTATTGTTATAGAATTTATCTCCTTGTAGTCAATTCACATCCTCATTGATCCATCATTCTTATTAACGAAAAGAAAGGGGGATCCCCATGGAGAAACACTTGGTTGAATATATCCTTTATTAATCAATTATTCTAGTTGTTTCTTTAGTTCCACTAATTCTACATTGGACATTATATGCGGCGTCTTTAGTATGGGATTTAAACCAGAAATTAAATCAATTGAAAACTCAATTTATCTTTCTGTATCATGTTCATGTAAATCCACTGGAAACATATCAACATATTCTGGTACAATTGGTTCGTCCTCTATTTGAACATTATTTTCCTCACCCATATTTATTTTGTTCTCTTTCATCCCAATAATTTAATTTAGTGGAGATATTGAGGGTGGATCTAGATAAGAATCAGGTGGTGATGTTTTTTCTCTAAAGATAAGGTACATTTTATCATCATCGAAAACTGTAACCTCCTTATTCTTACAATAAACTTTTGCATCATAGTCAGAGAACCGATCCATTCAAAGTATTATATCAAATTTAATCATGGGTATGATGATGAGATCAGAAGATAAAGATCATTTTTATATCCTAAAGGGAACAGATTCATAATACGTTGTTGCAATGATACTTCTTTTAGTTGTTTTGACTGAAAACTACCTTGTTAAATCAAATTAGAAATATCTAATTTTACTAGAAAATTGGGAAGATACAAAACAATGTGATGATCTAGAATCAAATATATCATTGTCTAAACATGAGGAAACCATTAAATTACCTTCCACAATGTCTTTCAAAGCGTTAAAAATAGTAGTGGTGATCGCATAAGCTGGGCCTTTCTCCCTTGGCCTTTTCTGAGGTATGTTTCCTTGGTGCGTAAGACATTCATTTGGACAATTACCCATTTCTCTATAATGGTATCATTCAACATTGATACCCAATTTTTTTCCCTTGAAATCACGAGCTTGGTGGCCTTTTTCACCAAACTTGTAACAGACTGTCGTTCCCTTCTGGAAAGTACCAGGGTGTTTATTCCCACATATACTGTAGGATGGATATTCAACTTTTTTCTCCCCCTATTTCCATTTACAAAGTGTTTATTTGATATCTTCTTCCCTTTATTTCCTTTAATGTCATAAAACTTATAGAATTACTTTTCTGTCTCAATATCACATGAGACAACATCTTCGTATGATGAGAATGATTGGGAGACTAATGCTCGATAGAGAAATTTTTTTAACCCATCAAAGAATCGATCAATATTACTCCTTGGATTACGAATATAATCTGATGCACGCCTTTCTAACCTTTTATAGTTAGACTCATACTTTGTGATATTCTCATCCTCCTTTTTCCATAGACTCGGAAATTGTCTTTCCACATCCGTTCGATGGTCGGGAAGAAAGTATTTTTCTAAAAAAAATCTCTTTAAAGATCCTCCATTCCATATTTGATACTTCTTCATCCTCCTTTTTGTTTTTAAATAATGACCACCATTGATCTGCATCTCCAGCGAGATGATAAGATGCCATGACAAATTTTTCCCTTTTTCTACTCCCCAAATAATTAAATATTTTCTCTAAGGAACATATCTATTTCTCAGCTACAAAAGGATTTGTATTCCCATATAATGTTGTTTGTTTTTGCCTCATGACGCAGAATAACATTGATCGTCCACATTTTGCACCAGGGTGATCCATACGGATATGGCTATTATTCATAATCTGAGTGGGTTGTCCTAATACGGTGAAAAGCTGACCAGCACTAGTTGCATCACCAGCTCCACTATAATTATATTTAGTAGAGGGAAATCCCTACATGTATTACATGAATTGATACTGTTTATATTCCTTCCACTAAAATCTATTTCTAAAAAATGGAATACAGTAGATTATTTTATAAATAACAATACATAATTCCAAAATGACAAACACTAAACATAAATTGATCTGTTTATAGATATAATCCATTATCATAAAAATGATTTCTTTGAAGAGGTATATACACATAAATCATTAAAAATGGTTTGTAAATAAAATATTAATTGTCCTATGAATATCCCCTGAGAGTGTCATAAACAAGAGTTCATCAAGCCTCATTGTTGTGTACTAGGATACCTCGGGTCAAGCATAAAACTCCTTGTTGGAGTCTACACTCCTAGGTACATATGTGCTAGAGCTGCCTCTACCTTCTCATATCCAAACAGGGATGTATTTCTTTAAAAAATCATAAAATTTCTACATTACAAAAAATCTAGAATGTTATTCCATACTAGTCCTAAATGTCTATCTTAGGGTAAAGTTCAGTAATCAGAGTTTTTCTAAATATATCTTTAATGGTTTGTACTAAAATTCTATGATACCAACTATAATGCACTGACCCTAGTTACCGAGAGTTGGTGCAATATAACACAACATTTTCATGATCACAAGGGATCATATACCGAAAGACCGCTCAGTTTAGTAGTCTTGGAAGTACTAGAAACATATATAATTTTTAAATTACATTATGAAAGTAAAAATACAACAACATTGTGTCTCTTTTAAACAAATTCATCTCCCCTAGACTATCACTTTTGGTTAGTCATAATATACTACCTCACAGCCTGGGAAAAATAAATCATAGAAAGGGGTGAGAATTGATTGTCTGAAAGGATACCAATATAAAGGAAACATTCATAAATAAGAATAAACATTTAATGTAATGTATAAGACTAAAATATAACCCTTTTAAAATTAAAGATCCTCATAATATGGAAAATATAAATCAAATAATCCAATTTACTGATTCGCATTAATATTCTACTAGTTGAAAAATCACATGTAATATCAATAGCCAATTTCATATTGATGGAATGAAAAATGTTGGACATCATAACCACATAGTCAAAGCCTCATGAAAAGACTACAAATAAGATTTTGTCAAACCGTTGTTCCTAGACACTAGTTTATCACATGAGACCTTCTAATGCATCAAGGATCTATAGTGGGCTCCACCTATCACATACAATTTCCAATGCATTCCTCATATGAAAAGGTTGAAACATAACATAAAAATTCATATTAAAACTAGCATACAAAATGTTAATACATTAAACATAGACCATGAATGGTATAAAAATAACACATCCATAGTCAAACATACCATAAAACCTTCAATACAATATGGAATATTTTATCATAAAAAATCAACTTCAAACAAGTGTAAAATCCGTCAAATGATGTTGACATAGATGAAATCGAAACCATTTGAGAGAAATATATCTTTCTATTTCAAAATTTTTTAAAAGTCACATAATTATATAAGAAAACATTTATTTTAAAAATATATTTATAAGATTTTAATGGAAGAATCAAAGGTGTTATAATGGTAGAAAATAGTTTTACTCTCCATATAAGTTAAAATACATTTTCCCCTTAATTTGGTTGAAAAGGTCGTAAAGAACAATGTTTGAAAAATGAGAGAAAGATCCCTTTATAAAAATCTTATAAAAAATTCAAACAAGGGTATAAATGACTTTAACCCATAGTCTAGTAAGTAGTAAAAAGGTTTTGAAATACATTTTTAATAATCACAAATATGGATGATAAAGATGTCCAAGTAGATACTCAGGTATAAACAACCTCGAATAATGAAGAGATTGTAGAGTTAACCCTTTCCTTGTACTTTTCCTTGGTCGAGAATACATTAACCTCATATATCATAGTTAAATAATTGTTATTAAATTATACAAGAACCACATACATAAATATTATATCATATATGATCTTCTAACATTTTTTTGATAATAATATTTCAGTAGTATCATCATTTCGGGTGTTAACTGATTTGTTTTCCTTTATATGTTTTGATATGTAAGTCATGTTTTTTTGGATAATATGTATTTGATTCATATCCATAATGATATTATGTTCTTTAAATTTAAATTTTAATCATAATATTATATTTATTCTTGAATGGTTACGATGGGGAATGAATCTAATTGCGTTCATGGAGATGGTAATCCGTACACACGCACGAGCGACAATACCATTATATTGATGAGGAAAGCAATTGTAATTGAATGGTATATCATATATAAATAATAATTAACATGTTATATATATTATTTACATCAGTTATTCTCTTTATTATACCCATCCAAAGAATGAATTGTTTGAATAACAAACTACACCACAACATGGAGATGGTAAGCAGTGCATACGCACATATGGTGATTTGTCATTAATAGGAAAGATAGAATAATGAATATGGATGTAAAAAAATTATAATAACATCACAGTATGTATAAGGTAATGGATCTATTATTTTTGTATGGAAATAAAAAATATGGAGGATGTGGAAGAAGAAAAGAATATTGAAAGAGGTGGTGAAATTATTACCTCTTCTTCAAGTGCTTCCTTTTGAGTTGATGAAAAGGGTTCCATTTGAGCGATTTATGATAAATTTAAGTCCAATAGGTCAACAATAGGTAGTTGAGTGGATATTTGAGGAGGGGTTGGCTGAGCCAAATGGATTTGGAGGTTTGATTTTTAGAGAAGGGGATATACCATTTTATAAAAGAGGTGACAGTCACTTTAGAAAAATGTTGAAATATTATTTTATTTACAAATAATATTCGGTTTATAATGGATTAAAAATGATTTATATAGAAGATAAGGTGGTTATGTTCTGAAAACCTTTCAAACAATTTGTTTTAGATAGGTTAGGTCACTATATTAATCATATCTCCTAGATTTTACTCTTAGTTTAATAACATAACTTTTACCATGTATTCTATTATTATTATAATAAATGGTTAATAATCTTACTCTAAAAAGAGAAGTGATCCCAATGTGGTTCATTATTAATATATAAAACCTTATCTGAGTCTCATGAATTAATCCTATATTTTTAGAAATATTATATAAATTTATAATATAGTATTTATTTTTAAAACTTATTTATGTCAATTTTGACACAATTTGGTATTTGGTTTTTGTGAAAGTCATAAAAAAATTATCACAACAACAAAAAATTAATTAATCAACCCTAAAAAGTAATATTAAATTAAAAAATTAGTGTAATGCATCAAAAGACTCAATTTATATTTATTTGGATATTTATATCAACAATTATTGTAACCTTTCATTTAAAAGGCAATCACGGCATCATCATTGCGTCATAAATAAATTTAATTATTTAATGTCTAAAAATGATAAATAAAATACCATTATGTAGGAAATAATTTTATCTTTCTATTATAAATTTATAGTTGAATTTAACTTATGTATAACCTTATATTAAATTTTTTTAGTTATTAAAGATTAAATTTAGCACTTTTAACTCTTCTTGAAATAAAAAAATAATAAATGTCCGAATCTAATTAAAGTGTACCAAAAGGATCTTATTTTATTCATAGGGTTTATTTTGGTCGAAAAACACTTATCAAATAGAATTAGGACATGTGTTAGGGTAATTATAATATAATCTTTTCTTTTAATTACCCTATTTACTGTTAACCGTGGTAAATAAAAGTCAAAAGTTTCTATTCCACAAAAATTATTTTCATCCTATTGAACTACATTTTACATACGGAAGTCAACTATGTCACTAATATTTTTCAAATTCAACTCATAAATGGGGTTAAATTATGTTTTATGAAAATTTCCAAATGCTCCTAGAAGGTGGGTAAAAGACGACAATAAGTTCAATAAAATTATATATATATATAATATTATTATAATACTACTCCAATGAATTACATTTAATATATATAGGTTTTATGTATCAATTTTTACCTAATAAAAATTTAAATAATACAACTTATTATTTAAATAAAAATTCGGGTTTAAACAATAACGTAGTGTTTTTTTCACAATTCTCAAAAATTAAATGTTTTCAGAAAAATACCAAAAAAGTCACCCTAGGCTAATTTTGATATTCCAAATCCAAAAAATAAAGTCAATTTTGAAAAATAAAATATATGAGATTTCAAAAAGTTGGTATTACTATTCATAATAGTTGGTTTGATTGGTCGTGGTGTGTTAAAAATCAATGTTACGTACAATGCAATCTATTACATTATTAAATGGGAAACATACCGTGGAAGTTTAGGGCGTACATTCTCCAATCCTTAAAATAATTTGAACCTAAAAATTTCTGGAATATTAATACATTAAAATATTTGGTTGGCTCGTCATCATAAATTCATCGGGTTCCCATGTTGCATCTTTCATCTTATGATTTCTCCATAGAACCATCACTAGGCTTGTCAATCCGTTTCTTATCTCGTGTTCTCTTCTATCAAGAATAATGGAAGGATCTACACAATAAGACAGATCAGGTTCAAGTTCGATTTCTTCATAGGTGAGTACATGCATTATGTCAAGCATGTATTTTCGTAACTGTGATATGTAGGACACATCATAATCTTTTGAGAGACTTGGAGGCATTTACAAATGATAAGCTACAACTGCAATTCGTTTTTAAATTTTTAAAGATCTGATGTACCTGTGACATAATTTTCTCTTATTACATAATTGTATACCACCCTTCCATGTATATACCTTCAAGAAAACAAGATCTCTTACTTGAAATTCCAAATCATTCCTTTGATATCGACAAATCTATTTTGATACTTTGAGATACATTGATGTGGGTTTGAATAACCACCACCTTTTCCATTGCTTCCTCATCATGTTATGGACCTATGATTTTTCTTTCAACAACATCATCCCCACAAGTTTGTTTGTGACATCTCTTTCCATATAACGATTCATATGGTGCCATCTGAATACATGAATTGAAGCTATTGTTATAGGAAAATTCTACGAGAGGTATATATTGATCTCACATACCTTGAATGTAAATTGAGCAATATCTCTACATGTCTTCTATGGTTTGAAAAGTCCATTCCGATTGTCCATCAGTTTGAGGGTGGTTGGTAGCACTCAAAAAAGATATGTATCCCATGCCTTCAGAAGAATTTTCTTGAATCTTGATGTAAAATATGGTTCATGATCAGAAACAATTGATTGGGGTACTCCATGAAGTCTAAAAACTTCATTAATATATAGTCTTGCTATATGTTCAAGTGGTAAATCATCTATTATAGAAGGAAAATGTGTTGACTTGGTAAGAAGATCAACAATGACCCATATTGCATCATTCATTCTAGGAGTCTTTGGTAGTCCCCTGAAAAAGTCCAACATAATATCTTCTCATTTACACTAAAGTATGGGAAGAGGTTTAATTACTCCTCTGGGATGTTGTCTTCCAGATTACAATTGTTGACAAACCATACATCTTGAAAAATAATCAGAAATGTCTCTCTTTAGGTTTTACCACCATAAATGATCCTTCAAATCTCTATACATCACAGTTCTACCTGTGCGTATATGGTAATTGGATATATTAACATCATCCACCGATTCCATTTTATTATCAGTTATGACAAGAACACAAAGTCTCTTCCCAAATTTCAAAATTCCATCTTCATATTAAAGTCAATCAATCTCCCATAATTCACAGATTTAATTTTCTTTTGAAACTTTTCATCATCAGTTTGAGAAATTTTTATCCTTTCTAGTAAATATGGTTTGTAAACTAGGTGAAAAAGTATCGATGTTTCACCTTCCATGATTATTCCCATATCTATCTTTTTTAGATACATGAACATAAGATCCCTTTCAACTATCATCTTGTTCAAAACTCCATGATCCTTTCTACACAAAGCATTTTCCACATTATTTTCCTTCCCCGGGGGGTATTGTGTAGTGAAATAGTAATTCTTGAGTAGTTAAATACATCACATTTACCTCATCTTGAGTTCTTTTTATGAGAAAATATACTTCAAACTCTTTTGATCAGTATATATCTTCTCATTTTTCACCATAGAGATAGTGTATCCATATCTTCAAAGCCAATATTATAGTGGCTAACTCAAGATAATGAGTGGGATAGTTTTTTTCATGAATTTTTAGCTATTGGGATGCATATGTAATAAATATATTATTTTTCATAAGGACACAACCAAGTCATTTATTTTAAGCATCACTATAAATAACAAAGCAATCATTCCCTAATGGTAGAGTCATGATAGGTGAATTAACTAATCTTCTCTTCAGTTCCACAAAACATTATTGACACTCTTTTTTCCAAACAAATTTAACCCCTTTACATGTGAGACTGGTTAATGGGTTTTCCAATCGGGCTATATTCTGGAGGAAACATCGATAATAACCTTCTAAACCAAAAGAACTGCATAACTCAGTTATACTCATCAGTACTATCCATTCATGGATTTACTTGTACTTTGAAGGATTGAAAAATATTCCATCCTTAGAGATAATATGGACAAGAAAATAAATCTTCAGATACCCTAATTCACACTTGTTAAACTTCCCATATAATTCATTTCTTGTGAGGGGTTTTAGAATAGTGCGCAAGTGATTTTCATGATCCTCATAGCTTTTTGAGTATACCAATATATCTTCAATAAATACCACTAAAAAGTCATCAAGATATTAATATAAAACACTATTCATCAGATCCATGAAGATATAGGGTGCATTAGTTAATCCAAAAGGAATTACTGTAAACTCGTACTGGCCATACCTGGTTGAAAATGCTATTTTTGGAATTTCTTCCTTCTTCAAAAATACCTGATGATATCCAGATTGAAGGTCAATCATTGAAAAATATTTATCTCTATGAATTTTTTCATGTAAATCATGAATGAGAGATATGGGATACTTTTTAGTTATTATTATAGTGTTCTCCCTATAGTCAATGGACAACCTCATAGATCCACCTTTCTTATTTAACAAAAACAACAGGGACTCCCCATGTAGAAAAAATAGGGAGAATACATACTTTATTACTCAATTCCTCTAGTTTTTTCTCTAGTTCAACTAATTCCATTCACAAAATTCTGTAAGGGGTCTTCGATATGGGCCTTGAACCATGAATTAAATCAATAGAAAACTCAATTTCTCATTATAGAGGATTTCCAAGTAAATCATATGGAAACACATCAACATATTCTTGTACAATAGGTATACACTCTATTTGAACATTTTTTCACTCACCCATAGTTATTTAATTCCCTTTCATCCAAATAATTGAATTTAGTAGAGCAATTGTTGCTGGATATAGATAAGAATTAGGTGGTGATGTTTCTACTGTAAAAATATGGTACGTTTTATCATCATCAAAAATTGTATCCTCTTTCTTCTTACAATAAATTTTCACATCCTGGTCTGAAATCTAATCCATTCTAAGGATTATATAAAATTTAATCTGGTGTATGATGATGAGAACAGAAGATAAAGATCATTTATATTCCTAAATGGGAACAGATTCACAAAACATTGTGGTAATGATAATTCCCTTATGAGTTCTGACTGAAAACTCCCTTGTTAAATCAAATAGGAAATATCTAATTTTCTTAGAAAACTAGGAAGATATAAAATAATACAGTGATCTAGAATCAAATTAAGCATTGGCTAAACTTGGGAAAACCATTAAATTATATATCGCCATGTAATTTGAAGCTTCAACCTCAGTAGTAGAGATCATATAAGCTTAGCCTTTCCCTCTTGGCCATTTCTGGGATAAGATTCCTCAATTCTTGGGACATTAATTTTTGTAATTCCCCATTTCTCTAAAATTTTAGCATTAAACATTGACAGCTTTTTTCTTTCCCTTGAAATCATGAGCTTAGTGGCCTTTTTCACCACACTTGTAACAGACTCCCATTGCCTTCTGGAAAGTACTTGGGTATTTGTTCCGAAATTTACTATAGAATGGATATTCAACTTTTCCCTTCTTCCCATTATTTCCATTTATAGAGTGTTTATAAGATCTCATATTCTCTTAATTTTCTCTAACATCGTAAGAATTAGATAATTCCTTTTCTGTATTGATATCACATGAGACAATATCTTCGTATAATGAGAAGTATTGTGAGACTAATTATTGAAGTAGATATAGTTTAAACCCGTCAAAGAATCGACCAATCTTACTTGTTGGGTTATGTATATAATTAGCTGTATGCCTTGAAAACCTTGTAAAGTTAGCCTCATACATTGTGATATTCGCATCCTCCTTTTTCCTCAGACACAGAAATTTTCTATCCATATCCGCTCGTTGATCACAAGGAAAGTATTTTTTATGAAAATCTCTTAGAACTGCATCCATTATATATTTGATACTTCTTCATCTTACTTTTTGTTTTGAATTTATGACCACAATTCATTAGCATCGTCCATGGGGTGATAAACTGCCATGACAACTTTTTCTCTTTCGCAACACCCCATTGCTCAAAATATTTTCTCTATGGAACTTGTCTATTTCTCAAATACAAATGGATTTGTAGTCCAATTTAATGATGTTGGGTTTTTCCTCAGGATTCATTCTAATATTGATCCTCCACATTGTGGATTGGGGTGTTCCATATAGGTAAGGTTATTATTAATTACTTGAGTGAGTTATCCCAATATGGTGATAAGATGATCAGTAACAATTGCATCACATACTCCACTATAATTATATTGATTAGGAGGGAAATCCCTACATTGATTACATACATTGATAAATTTTCCATTCCTTCCACTAGGCACCTTTTCTAAACAATTTCATACACTAGATTCATTTATGAATCACAAATCTTAATTCTAAACTTATAAAACACTTAACATAAATTGAATAGTTTATGGATATAATCCTAATCAAAAAAATGTTTTCATTGAGGGGGTATATACTCACAAATCCTTCATAATGTTTTGTAAATAAAATGTGAATTATCATAAGCATATCCCCCAGGATTTTTGTAATGAAGAGTTAAACAAGGCCCATTTTCGTGTACCATGATACCCCAGGTTAAGCACGAAGCACTTTATGAGAGTATTCACAACTAGGTACATATGTGCTAGAGTCGCCTTTACCTGCTCCTATCTAGACAGTGATTTATTGCATGGAAAACTCTAAAAATCCTTACATTTCCAAAATTATAGGATGTTCTTCTATACTAATATTCAAAGTCTATCTTAGGTTTATGTTTTCTAATTTGGGTTTTTCAAAATCTACTTTATAAGGTTTGTACTAAACATCCCCTGACACCATGTGTAATGCCTCGAGCCTCGTTACCCAGAGTCAACACAATATTACATAACATTGGAATGATCCAAATAGATCTAATCCCAAATTAACGATCAGTTTAGTAGCCTTAGACGTACTAGATACATACATAAGTTTTACATTAAATTATGAAAAGAAAAATCAACAAAATTGTGTCTCCATTGAACACATTAATCTACAATTGACTATCCCTATAGTTCAGTCAAAATATACTTCTTCACATCCAGGAAAAAATAAAACATAGAAAGGGGTGAACTCAGATGCTCAGTAAGGATAACAATATAGATGACACATTCATACATATACATAGAAATTTTAGGCAATGTGTATGATTAAGACATAATCTTTTTAAACATAAACTTCAGCATAATATGAAAAATATAAATCAAATAATGCCATTTACTAATTCACATGGATATTCTACTAGTTGAATAATCATATGAAATATCAATAGCCAATTTCATATTGAAGTAATGCATAAGGTCAGGCATCATAACCACGCAGTCAAGGCCTCAATCCAACACAAAAATTAAGATTTTGTCAAGGCCATGTGCCAAGGCACTAGTTTGTCTCATGTGATCTACCAATGCATCAAGGAGTTATAGTGGGCTCCTCTCATCATTTACTGTGTCCAATGAATTTCTCATATGAAAAGGTCGAAACAAAACATAAACATTATTATAAAAACTTCCTAAGAAATGTTATTACATTAACCACAAGCCATGAATGGTATAAAAATAACACATCCATAGTTATGCAGACCACAAAACCTTCAATACAATATGGAAGATTGTATCATAACTAATAAACATCAATCAAGTGTATAATCCATCAAAAGAAGTTGACAAAGTCGAAAGAAAAAACCATTTTGGAGAAATATATCTTTCTATTTTGAAATCTTTTAAATATCACATAATTATAAAAGAAAAAAATATTTTGAAATTATTATTATAATATTGTATGGGAAGCTTCAATGTTGTTATAAGGGCAGAGAATACCACACTCTCCGTATAAGTTAAAAACATTCTTTCCTTTATTTTGTTGAAAAGGTTATAAAGGACCTTTGTTAGGAAAACAATGGAAAGATTACTTTATAATAATCTAATAAAAAGTAAAACAAGGGTATTAATGATTATAACACTTTGTCTAGGAAATAGTAATAATTTTTTGAAATTCATTTTTAAGAAACACAGATGTGGATGATAAAGATGTCCTAGTAGATACTCACGTATAATCAACCTCAAATAATGAAGAGATTGTAGAATAAACCATTAATTTGTACTTTTACTTGGTAGAGAGTACGTTAACTTCCTGTATAATAGTTTAAATTTTTTTATTAAATTATTCAAGAACCAAAAACATAAATATGATATAAAATACGATCTTCTAATATTTATTTGTTAATAATATTTCAGTTGTATCATCATTTCAGGGGTTAACTAATTAATTTTCCGTTATATATTTTGTTATGTAAGTCATGTTTTTATGATTAATATGTATTAGATTAATATCTATAATGATATTAATTTCTTAAGAATTTTATTAATCATAAAATAAAATTTATTCTTGAATGGTTATGATGGGGAATGAATCTCATCGCGTTCGTGGAGACGGTAATCCATACGTACTCACGAGCAACATTACTATTATATTGATTATGAAATCATATGTAATTGGATGGTATATCATATATACAGAATCTTTAACATGTTATATCTATTATTTACACTAGTTATAATCATTATTATACCCATCCAAATAATGAAGTGTTTGAATAACATACCACACCACGACGTGGAGACGGTAAGTCGTGCCTACATACGTTTGGTGATTTCCATTCATAGGATTGATATAATAAATAATGTTGTTGTAAAATATTTATAATAACATCATAGTATGTATAATATACTGGTGTTATTATTTTGGTATTGAAACAACTAAGAAAGAGGAAGTGGAAGAAGAAAATAACTTTGAAAGAGGTGGTGAAATTATTACATATTATTCGAGAGTATCCTTTTGAGTTGATCAAAAGGGCTCCCTAAGTTGGATTTATGATCAATGTGAGGCCTCCAGGTAGAGGGGAGGGTAGTTGGGAGGATATTTGAGCAGTTTTTGGCTGATTCAAATTGCATTAGAGGTGTGATTTTGAGAGAAGGGTAAGTACCCTTTTATAAGAGAGGTGAGGGACACTAAAGGAAAATATAGAAATATTGTTTTCTTATAGATTGATATTAGGTTTATAATAGATCCAAAATGATTTATTTAGAGGCTAAGGTGGGGATGGGTCGAAAAACTCTCATCCAATATGTTTTAGATAGGTAAGGTCTCCATATTAACCTTATCTTTTAGATTTAACTCTTTGTTAAATAACTTAACTTTTACCATGTATTCTTGAATTCTTATAATAAATAGTTAATAATCTTACTATAAAAATCCAAGCGAACCCCATGTGGTTTATTTTTGATATATCTAAAATTAGTTATTTTATTTTGTATGAACCGTATATTTTTAGGAATATTATACGAATTAATAATACAATATTTGTTTTAAAAATTTATTTTTGTTAATTTTGACACTATTTGGTATTCATTTTTTGTGAAATTCATAACTACTTTCTTACTTGTAATGAAATATTCTAATCCACACTAAAATTTCATACATGTCTTGAAAATTATTGTAATTCAATTAGATTCTCAATATACATTTATTTTGATATTTTTAACATCAATTATTTTAACCATTCATTAAAAAGGTAATCACGACATCATCATTGTGTCATAAATAAATTTAATTATTTAATGTATAAAAATTATAAATAAAATACCATTGTGTAAGAAGTAGTTTTAAATTTTTAAATAATATTTATAGTCAAATTTATCTTATGTATAACCCTATATTAAAATTGTTTTAGTTATTAAACATTTAATTTAACACTTTTAACGCTTCCTTAAATAAAATAATAATACATGCCCTAATCTAATACAAGTGGACCAAAAGGATCATATTTTATTCCTAGGGTTTATTTTTGTCTAAAAACACTTATCCAGTAGAATTAGGACATGTGTTAGGGTAATTACAATATCATTTTTACTTTTTATTACCCTATTTACTTCTAATTGTGGTAAATAAAGGTCAAAAGTTACTATTCACCAAAAAGTATTTTCAATTTATTGAACCACATTTTACATAATGATGTCAACCGTGTCTCTCAGGTTCTTGAAATTCAACTCACAAAAGCGGTAAAATTATTTTTTCTGAAAATTTGCAAATGCTCCTAGAATGTGGTTAAAAGACGGTAAAAATTTCAATAGAATTTTATATATATGATATTGTTATAAAATTACTCCAATTAATTAAATTGAACATATATAGATATTATATATCAATTTTTACCTAATATAAATATAAATAATATAAATAATTATTTAAAAAAATGTAGGTTTTAAACAATAATGCAGTGTTTTTTCACTATTCATCAAAAATTGAATGTTTACCAAAAAATGCCAAAAATACACTCTCTGAAAATTTTGATATTCCAAATCCAAAAATGATGTCCATTTTGAAAAATAATATTTATAAAATTTCAAAAAGTGGGTATTAATATTCATAACAGCTAGTTTTATTGGTTGTGGGGTGTTAACACTCTAAGTTGCGTACAACACAAGCTATTGCATTATTCAAAGTGAAATTTATCGTGGATGTTTGGGGTGTACACACATGACAATTATAAAATAAACGAATGTATGAGATTAGTTATAGACCACCCACCATAGGGTTTTATGATGGAACTCCACTGATATCGTCCTCTGGTTCTACATTGAATGAAGTGGTTAGTTAAAAATGGAAAAAATCTCATACCTTGATTACTATATCGAGATTAAAAGATATGAAAAAAGTCTTAATAGGAACAAAGTACTTACTATTGCACATAAAACGTGGTGAATTAAAGCTTGATTGGATCTTTCATGAAGGAGATCATTAAATACAGAGCTTGGGACTTAAAAAAGATACAATAAATGAAAAATAGAGGTTATTATATATGGAAATCAGATTAGGAGGAAAGAGGAGGAATAATTTGACCATTAAGGATAGTATGGTCAGTATACCAACAAAATGAATGGGAAAAGATTGTCTGAAGAGTTTGAATAAATATATATAAACCCAACATGAGTACGTGGAAAAAAGGGTTTCAATAGAATGGTTAGGCCACACAGATTAGAATACTGTGCACCACCCATGTGAGATGGCAATGTCTGAAATGTAGACCATTTTCACTATTATATCTAATTGTGAAGCCTACCTGCATGGTTTACTCTAACCATGTGACATGGCCAGTTATCCCAAAAAGATGGGTTCTAGGCTTCTAAAGAACCCTAAACACCCTCAAGACCTTCTCAAACTTTTTACGCTTCTATAAAATGTTGAGAATTTATAATTTGATCCAAATTTATTTGATCGAAAATTGATTGAAAAACTAGGTTCATACATAAAGATCACATTTAGCTATAAAAAATTGATAAGTGTTGATAAAAGGAATATTTATCAGTGTTAAAATATTACTGATAAATAGTGTTATTTATCATCTTTAACGTATTAGTGCTGATAATTATTACTTTTAGCATTGCTCTTTTAGGACGGATATAGACCGATCATCATCGGTGCTAAAATAACTCTAATAAATATTTCTTTTATCATCACTAATTTTTTTTCTGATAAAATATTTATAATTATTATTTAAATAATTTTTTTAAATATTTATAATTATTAAAAAAAATATAATTATTTATTAGAATTTATATATATAATAATTTATAAAATAAGAATAATTATTTATAATAATTATAAATATATAAATATATAAATGTATAAATATTGAAAATGTACATTTATAAATATATTAATTAAATATATATATTTTAAAGTATATGGATATATATATATATATTGAAGTGGATGAATACATATTAAAAATAATAAAACACTGTAAATAATTATATATTTATAAATAATATATGATGATCAAATTAAAAAATTAAATAAAAAATTAAAATTTTAAAAATGAATACCCTAACAGTAATAGTGTTAAAAACAAAAAAATAACTAATTAAAAGAATAATATATTAAATGTATTTTGTTATAATAAAATTCCCAATTCAATGAAAATTTGAATAAATTATATAAATATTAGGTGTATGTTTTTCTATATATTGCATAAATATATTTTTGTATATATATATATATATTTGTCTATGTGTGTGAAATCTATTAACACACAACATTATATATATGTAAAAATGAAAACTCAAACAACATTATAGGTGAACAAGACATTAGTTTTTTATAATTAACATGTTAATAACTTAATATATATTTATATTTAATATATAATAATTATTAATATTTATATTTAATATATATATATATATATTATAATTATTCATTTTTGTTAATAATTGTTTCATTAATAAAATTTTATATAATTTTTTTTTAATTTATTCATTTTTAAAATTTTGGACTAATTATAAAAATTTATTATATATATATATATATATTTAATATATTATAATTATTAATAATTATAATATATATATTTATATTAAAGTTATTCATTTTTATCAATAATTATTTAATTTATAAAATGTTTAATGTATTTCATAATTTACTCATTTTAAAATTTTATCTATTTAATAAATTTTTTTCATTCATTTTAAAAATATATATATGTAATATACAATAATTATTAATTTTTATATTCATATATATCTATATTCAATTTATTCATTTTAACAATAATTATTTAATTATTGAAATTGTTAAATTTTTTAATTTCATTTGTTAAATTATTTTATTTTATTATGGACCATTATGAGTCTTAAACAAGAACTGATATAGTATATTCTTTATCATTCCTTAAAATAATGAACTGATAAGTAGTAACCTTTACGAGTAATAAAATATGTGCTGATAAAGATGGACAGTATTCGCACATTTTTCTATCCCTGATAAATGCCAGCCCAGTTAATGGCGTGTTTTGTATTAGTTTTCCCTTACTGAGAATTTGAGCTCACCCATTTTTTATATTTAATTATCCCTAGGATATAAGAATGTGTTTTCTAATAGTTATATATGGATACATTAAGAATAAATAATCAAATTATCACAGAAATATCATTATACTGGAAATTTAATATGAAATTCAAAATTATATCACATTTATCTTGACACTTAAACTATTCAGTCTTTTGGGATGTGATTGTTTATAACTTATGCCAATTAAATAATGGCACTATCTCCTGGCTATTCAGATCTGGGTCATTATTGTTTGTATGAGATAAAGGTCACTAGGAAATATTCGAAATATTTTTTGGGAAATATAGATAATAAAAAAAGATATGATAGATATTGAGTTTATTTATGGTGGAACATCCGAATGAAATCATGATTACGAGGATAATTACATAAGAGTTTTTTATTTGGTTTTAATTATTTAACTAGTTTTTTTATAATATTTTTTTTCATAATGTTATGATGTAATATAGTTTATAAAATTATATTGAAATGGATCCAAGTAGAATAAATTGAAGCCGTATCTATGAACATAATCCTTGTCGAGATTTCTATCTTGGGAATGATAATGACACAAGATATAGAGTTGTGGCAAGAGATTGAGCTACTATGAAGATAAAAAAATTATAACAATATTAGAAAAATTAACTGTATTAATGAAAAAACCTTACCCACTTGAGGAGGAAAGATACAATGTGTGGTGTAATAATGTTATACCACTTCATGTGACAAAAACCTCCACTATTCACTAGAACTATGAATCCATTATTAACTATGAAATGGATATGTTCCTTCAAAAATAATTTTTTTCATTGGGATGTAATAAAAGGGAGATGCTTTTCATTGTATTTTACCATATTTCCAGGGATGAAAATCAAAGGTGGTCATTGATTTATAACACTGATAATCACTATTTAATAGAAAACATGGAATTAATGGATTTTGAGACACTCTTAATAGAAAAATATTTTCCTCATGAGAAATGAGCTGATATGAAGATAAAATTATTCATTTTGAGGCCAATGAAGGATGTGAGTGTTACTATGTAAAAAGATAATTTTTCAAAATTTACAAGAAGAACTATCTACTACATACATAATCCAATGAGAATGACTGATCATTTTATTTGGGGGCTTAAAACAATTCACTAAAGGGACAAGTCTTCCAAACATTCCCATCATCTGATGTTATAGTATCATGTGCTATCAATATAGAGAAATAATTCTCAATTTATTACATCATCGACATGAAGTAAGAGATGAAGAGAATGAAGAAGTTAGATATGGATAAATGGATGAAGGAATCAAGGATTTTATAAAATGTGATAATTGTGGAAGGAAACACCAAGGTAACTACATAAATGGAAACCGAGTTTTTTTTCATATGTGGGGAAGAAGGATGCCAAGATCATGATTTAAAGGGAAAAGAATGAATATTCCAATGTGAAATACGTCCATTGTAATGATATGGAACCCATAAAAATTAATTATAAAAGAGTCAAGGGAATATACAACAAAATATGTAAAGGGATCAGGGTGAAACATATATAGTTAATAGAGTTTTAGGGGAATAATTGAAGCAGTTGGGTTTTTTCAATTCCATAATTATGTTTTAAAAGTATTATATCATCAATGTATTGGTTATAAGAATCATGAAAAGTATAATGATTGTACTATGGTACTTCTTCTTTATGGATTTATAATCAAACCTGTATTCATCAATGTTTTAAGTTGATCAAGTTATTCCAATTTTTTAAATGTTAAAATATCAATTATAATATATTCATTGGGGAATCTAGTTTTATGTTGATTTTGTAAATTTAGTTACCTTTTTTTAATATTATTTATATTTATAATTTTTTAAATTTTATTATTTATGATTTTGAATATTAACTACATATGAAATGGATTATGATGAACTGTGGAATTTTTTTTGATAATGTGCACTAACAATTTTGGTTTTAGTAAATATTTAGAAGCCAAAGAAATGACTTATAGATCTTTTGGTTCATAAAAAAGTGTTCAATAAAGAAAACTTTAATATTAAATATCGATCATCAATTATAATAAATAATGTGGGGATAGATAAAATCATAACCAATGTGTGGGATTATCGTTATGGAATTGAAATAAATCATGTAAGCTTAATTTTTCAAGTATTTATCTCAATTTTAAATGAATACATTAAATCAAGGAAAATTATTTTTTAATGAAAATTTTATCCATTAACTTTTATAAAAATAATCCAATGGTATTTAAACTAATCAAAAGATTTATGGTATTGTGATCATTATGTTTGCAATGACCACACACTCTATCATTGTGCATTTGAACCTGATAGTTATATTTCTTTTCATTATCCGAGTTTTCATTATTCACTAATGTTATCATATTGAAAAAATAATATTTTTGGAACAAAATGTATTTCAATTTTTATCTTATTATGAGGATGTTTTATGAACACTCTTAATGCTGTGTTTTTCAAGAAAATGAATTTTAAAATACGAATATTTTATTTTTAATGTGAAAATTTACTTTCAAGGAAGAAATTTATTGATGGAGTGATATAATATAACAACCTCTTATTTTATGAAATTTATCATATTATTCCTAATTAAAGGAATAATAATTCATATATATTAAAAATACATGAATTTTTTGATACTAATTGAATATCAGACATACAACACATTAATTACCTACTCTAATTCAAATAAAAGAAATTGTAGTCCAAATTATGCCGGTTAATAATCTCCTCGAATGATGATTTTGTTTCTTTTACGTTAACACACCCATGGATGGTCATAATACATATATTTTGGATAAAAAATATTCTAATAAGTATATTATATCTTATACCATGTTCTTGAACTAATATATATTCATAATTTTCTATTAAACAAAAATAGTTCGTGATGTTTGAAAAAACCACCAAAAATAAACTAAACATTTATCATTAACATTTTATCATATTAATAATCATCATAAATGGAAGTAAAATGATAAATGAGATTATTTAATCATTTTTATTTTCATAAATACCATTACCTTTAACCTTTAGAGATTTATTTTCATTTGAAAATGAAATTCATAATTATTCGCAAATGAAGCGACCAAGAAACCATTAAATGAAGACACATGAAGGGATAAAAATAATGAAATATTATCAAATAATGGTTTTGTTAGACATTATAAAATGATAACATATGGTATAATAATTATAATATAGTTTTTTATGAAATAATACTATTCTTTAAACCATTATACAAGAGGTTAAATAATGCTACACCAAAGGGAGATGCGACGTAAGTGTTTCTCATCTCACTTTTGAGATATATTCTATATTACTCCCATATTATTTATATATGCTGGAATTATTGAAATTTTATATATAATATCATCAATCTAATTATCTTCATGGTTTTGAAATTTTCTTTTTATAATTATTACATTCAGAGGACCTTCGATTCAACAAACAACATAATGGAAATGGAATTCTTGACCCAATAATTATTATTTGAGTTAAACTTCCATTTATATGATTCTATCATACTGAGATTATTTTTTAATTGAGTCTTGAATATAGAATGTTTTGTTTATACTTATTTTATGTGGGTTTGTATTGAATAAAAACATTCAATTCAATTTATTAATTATAAATTCATTGATATAATATTTATAGGGACATTCTTTTGAAACAAAATTATCATTTAAAATATTCTCAAAAAGAAACATTTTTATTCCATGAACATTTTTTTAATTATTTCCTAAATTTATTTACCATTATTATATTATTAATTACTATATTTTTGTTCATTTATTACTCATTATAATACGTTTTAATGGAATATTTTTAGATTTTCTGAACTTGGCTCTTTGATGCATTTTTTATAAAAATATGAAAGAATTTTTTTTAATATATAAAACATGAGAAGTTTTTCATGGAATAAATATGCGTTAATTTCTAGAATTATAATTTCCAATTTTTAAATTTAATATTCAATGAAAATGTTTTATTTTATAATTGTAGGTATTTTTTTATATATGTTACATCTAACATGAAAAATGTTATTTTAATAAATAATTTTTTGAAGACATCATTTTATTTTTTCTCTTCTATATAAAAATCTCTTATTGAATGTAATGATTCATTGAGGAAGATATCATATAATACCATGTTAAAAATTTTATTAAATTTTATTGACTAGTATTATAGGGGTGTACTATTTTGATACAATTTAAATATTTACTATGGATGGCTGGTGATTATGATTACATAATTTGGAAATTTATTTGAATATTTCATGATAGTTTCAATAAAATGTTTATATTGATTATGTTTCAAAAAAATTCATATTTGGAAAAACATTAACCAGGATGGGTAACTATCCAAACTGATGTCCAACTTGATTTACTACAATGCCCGATGTGCGTTCCCAGTCCCCATGGGCTAGAATAATTACTCGGGTGTCAAATAAAAAAATATGGAATGATTTAACTGAATTATTCCTATTAAAATAACTAAAAAAAAATATCTAAAAAATCAAAACAAACAAACATTTAAAAATTTCCCGATTTTTAGTTTACAACAAAACCCAAAATCCAAATTATTATTACGACCAAAAAAATAACACTATAATATCTCCCCAATTATTCATGAAACAACAGGACCAAAATCCTCAATCTTCTACCACCATGATCCACAACAACAGCCACTAGAAACCCATATTCCTGAAACTAAATTCTTTTCTATAACCTGAAACAAAAACACCACAAGATCTACACAAACCCAAATGTGTATAGTAGGCGTGAGCCAAATCCCCATAAGGTTTCCATCACATAAAAAGATTCAATACACTAATAATTAAATGAAAAATAAACATAAACACTTTATCATGAATGTAATTCTAGGAAAACATTTAGGAATATAAAATTTAAGAAAAACTACATTGAATGAATATAATTTTAATAAAAAAATAGTTTAAAAGAGTAAAACATTAAATGGAGAACAATTTTGAATGAATTCCACTTTAAATAAAACACACTTTCTTTTAAAAATGCCAACTCAACCTACTATAGGCTGATAGTAAGTACAATATAATAATTGAGCACTAGTCCTAGGAAAATAACCCTAGACAATAGGGAGTAATGGGGGAGTAAGTACATCACATCTCAGTGGAAAAGATGTATATCAAGAAAAACACACAAAATTCTCCTAGATGAGCCACTAGAGTGGAACAACATCCAAAATTATAATTTTCTCTAATCATCATTAATATTTCGTTATTTTTGTCATCCTAAATCCTTCCATGTAAAACTAGAAAAAATCTACTTTTGAATCAATAGCATAGTAGTCGTAGTACTTCCACTAAGATACATCGAGATCCCTTCTTTTCTCAATAATTATTCACATGTCACAATATAATACATACATAATTCATCAACCAAACCAAGTATTACTCATCACAAGCCACCACATGAACATCAAGATCCATTATTGAAAATATACACACATGAAAACATATAAATAATATGTCTCAAAACTTCTATATAATTTAATAAATCATTATCACATTTTATAAAATAATTCCAATAAATACCCCAAATGATTCTACACAAAATGTCTACCTAAAACCCTCTTTATTGATAAATATAACTTCAATGCTATACCAAAACACAATTCTAATCACACACATATATTAAAAAACAAATTTCATGCGTTTTAAAATGACCTCAAATAGAACACATGGGTTTTCAAGAAAAAAATACCAAATTTAATAGAAAACTACATCATTAAAAATTAAACACACGCTCAATCATACCAATTACCACTTTCTCACTGAATAAATAATTTAATAAACCATTTCAATAATTTATAAAATGTTCTCTAGAGGTGGATCAAATGTTTACACAAAAATCCAACCCTTTTTTATATAAAATCACACTTTTAAAAAAACCACATATCACAAAAATTCCAAAACATGATCCACACCATTGATATATTTGAATATATTAGTTAAAAATTTAATAGAATACTTACAATTATCTCAACAATCATTCCACACACACAATTCTCTCTTTTACATGGAAAAATCATTTTAAAACAAATATGATACAAACCATCTAAAACCCAGTTCCAAACCTCACACATAAATTATAAAACATAAGAATAATACAATAAATCATAACTAATTTATCATAAATGTTTGAGAATGGAATTACATTCCTCAAATCGATGACAGAATGGAAATGAACACCTGAAATCACTCCACGAGGGTTCTAAAGCCCTAAATAAATGAAGAAAAACAAAAAACCACAAAAAATTCCATAAAAACACTGTAAAATACAACCCAAGGTTGTTTATTACCTTGGGAGAAGAGAACACCAATAAAAAAATGGAAGAATGTGGAAAATGGGGGGGGGGGAAGGGAAGGAAATTACATTTAAAATTAAGCCCACAATGAGGGTATCCTAGATCTACATCATTGGAGCATGGGGGAAGTGCTTGAGAAATAAGGGATATGCCTCCCTAGGTCTAGAGGAACTATGGGATGTAATCTTGATCCAATTTGGGTCTAAATTCTTGAAGGGGTTGTTTAGAAAAAACATTTTTTTAATTTCGGGTAGTGACACATAGTTAAGCCACATGGTTTGTTAAACTGTTTCGAAACTATGTGATAAACATTGGGAACAACCACAAAGTCACCCCTAATGAGCCACAGTACCATGATCTAACCATGAGATAGGTTTTATAACTATCATATAGTTACCAAGGTTTGGCCCCACAGTTTATCAAACTGTTTTCCAAACTGTGCACAAGGTATTTTCAATCAAAAAATCTATATTTTCTCAATGAACTCATAAATGAACCTAGGATGAACCTTGAGGGAAGGTATAGAAAAATAAAACACATTAAAAGATAACACCCATAGAACCCTATATTATGGTAAAAGACCAGGATTCCAAACAAACTGGAACATAAATAAAAACATGAAATACCAGGTGACACAATTCTCCCCACCATTAATTTTTTTTCACCCCCAGAAAGAATTACCAAATTACAAATTATTGATCAACACCTAAGGATTTAAAATATACATGATCAATCCTATTATTCTATAAAAATTTCACCCACCAAAAAAAGAACTTCTACCTCTTTCCTGATATGATACAACAACCTACAACCACTTCCCAATAAAAATGGAAAAGATGAAACCACCAAATTCACAACCAATCCAAACCCATACCATTAGTCCTTCTTCCAAGAAAACAATGATCATCAAAACTAAAATTAAAATGAAGAAACAGATAGCTTTTAAATAATCCACATCAACCAGATCGACCGAACACATACCAAAAACAAATAACTGATAGAGGGGAGGCCTGAGCATACTCCCCATCTTTTGAAAAAATAACACCCAATAAACTCTTAAAAGATACCCCAATGACACCCATTTTGGATCTCCTCACCATTAAGGACCAACTAAAACATGGAAAACATGGATTCATCATGAACTAGGAATGGGCCTTTCATACATAGTACAACCAAAAATATCCAAGAAAAATTTACTAACCCAAGGTGATGGGACAATAAAATTATCATTTAATCAACCCACACATAAATGATGGTGGAAAAGAACTGAACAAAAATTCAACGCATGGAACCAAAACCTCCACTACCTGGGGAGGAAATGGAAGGGTCCCATTGATTAGAAAAAAATACCACAACAAATGTTTACCCACCACCCTTCTTCTATGGAAGGATAAAATCCATGTCCATGAAAGATTCACATGGATGGTCCACACAAGAATACTAATTGGGAACTTTCAATATAGAGGGCATAGTCATTATAAAATTCATGAGGGTTAAGTCCATCATGATTTTTTCGAAAAGAGGAAACTCACAGGGAAGAGAAACCACAATAAAAACACTAGAAATTCCTTACAATAGTGGTAAAATAACGAACATAATAGAACTCCTTAAACCATTGTTGTTCTTGAATACATTCCAGCATCACTCTAGGGACTATGGATGGAGCTCTAATGTACAAATAATCTACTTCCTCATAGTCAGGATTTACTAATCCATAAAAACCCCTTCTTCTAAAGAAACATGTAGAAAAATAACACTACTAGGAAGAAGGAAGGTATTGTAATACACCACAAAACTCAAATCCTATAACAACACACATTTACCCAATTAGGTATTTAAGGATACACATCACCAATCAATCTTACATTGAATTAGAATCACAATGGATAAAGAACGTAGTGAAACAAACCAAACATCACTAAACACCATTTATATAACCAAGAGAATTATTGTAAGAGGAAATCATTTTATATTGAGTCTAAACAAACATTATTCTGACAAATAGACTAGGGAATCCTTATAATAGATGGATTTAACTTATGAATCCGGTAAATGAAATCCCTTTTCTAATCCACAGAAAATCCTTCCAATAGAGAATCATATGTAGTCATACCACCACATCAATCACATATCTATGGGGGTGAACACAAGGAAATAAGGAATCCTTGAGATCTATCAAAACCAACTCAAGATCCCAGTACCTCACATTGAAAAGACACCATATTAGTAGGAAGAATTGTCAAGGACTTCTAAAAAACATTCTTAAAACACCTCTAAGACACCGCTTCAAGACTGAGATACTGACATGATCCCAAAACAGGATAAAATAATAGTATCGCTTCTATATCAAGAGGAAGCATACAAAATAAACTGTACTTCTATGATATATATTAAAACATGTCATAGAATGATTGGTTTGTAGAAATAACACAATTTCCAACATAGAACACTTTTGGAAAAATAGAAAAAACCAAACATGGTTGATTTTCAAACTCACCAATGGTGTTTAAGTATTTATATTTTAAATAAACTATTATATGCCTCCCTGGTCACCCATTTTCCATTCATTACAAGGAATCCATCAACATTTCAATATAAAACTGTTCATGTAAGAACTCATAGAAACACCAAAGGATGAAACAAAACATCCTTATATACCAAAATGAACAATTAAACTATATTAAATGTAAAATCCCAAGTAAGTAATGAATAATAAAAAAATTCTTATCTATGTCTATTGATGAATTAGATAGTGTTTTAGAGGCTTAAAATGAGAATAAATCCAATCTTAAGCATGGAATACACTAATATTTTTAAAAGCTTTTTTTACCACCTTTTGATGGCGAACCATTTTTTAAATCTATCTTTTTAAAATTTTATAATATATATTTTTCAAAATAAACTTATTCTATATTATTGGGACATTGAAATTTACCTTGGGTAAAAATTTGGTATTTTTCTGACCATGTTCATTTTTTTAATAAATAGTGAAAAATACTGCATTTTACATCAAAACTGCTTTTTCATCTAATTTAATTATATGTTTAGATTATATTTTTAATTTGTTTTAAAGTTTAAATTGAATATATTTTTACCCTATAATAAAATGGTGGTCATTTTAATTAATTTCACTTTGGAATTGGGCATAAACAAGTGCCAAGCTTTTCATAGATATTGTTTCAAAAAAACCCGCTATTTGTTTTGAAAATGAGATTTATTTTTAAATTAATTATTTCAATTTATATGTTTGGAATTTGGTAAAATGGATTCCATATTTGGAATCAGAAGGTCCAAATTATATAATTAAGACTCTTTTGTTTTTTGGACATTGAGAATAGTAATGACGATAATTATCTTTAATTATCTTCATTAATTAGTAATCGGGTAGTTAAGGATAATAAAATAATATCATAATAATAAATAATGACCCCAAAATGTGTCCTAATGATACTGTTTTGGTCATGGAAGACCATGGGATTCCTTGTTCCAAATATAGGGACACCATGGAATCACTTTTGGGTGAAAGTGACACTTTATCTTTTTATTTTTAAAGAAAGGAGAATATCACTAAAGAATGTATCAGCTGAGTAAAACATTTTTAATGTTGTCAAAATAAATGATCTATTGGAATATAAATTTTAATTGGAAAGATAAAAATATTTCCTACATCATAGTTGTTTTTTTATAATTTTTAGACATTAAATAAATTAAATTATTTATGACATCATGATGACGCAGCGATTACCTCATTAATTAACGATTTAAATAAAATGAAAAGATAATGTAAAATCAAACACTTAAACTTTTAAAAGTCCTATTTTATGAGTATATTTAGAACCCTTATCACCTTATACTAGAAATATATCAATGTGGGACCTTTTAAATCCGAAACTCTTTTTAAAATAATGTAACACTTCTTAACATTCCAAGAGTGCCTCTCCTCTCCTCTTATAAAATTCCCCCACTTCTACCTCCTAAACCACACTTCTCAAGCATTTCGATCGGCCAAGCCCTGATAATTTTATCTCACCACATACCTCTATTCATCCTAGAAGCCTTACCTTAGGCAGAAATATCATCAATAAACCATTTTGGTTCAAACCATGATGAGTTACCCGATTTAAAGGTAAAGTCTTCTCTAATGTTCCTTTTTTTTATCTTGCTTATCCAACCTCCTAAACACTTTTTATTAATTTCTTTTGTAACAACACCAGTATCTTCAATATACTAGGATGTTTTTATAATAAGTATTCGAGCTACACTTACACACTCCTTCATCTTATGGTTAAAGAGCATACTGTTTCCGTGGATGGAGAATTTCTGCCTCACGAAACGATGATTGTTCAATATTCTTCTAACACCTTCAAAGGTGGCCATTATGATGAAAATATGTTTATATATAATAAATAATATGTTAATGTCTTCCTTAAGCCTCGGTATTTTTCATTTTTGGCATACCTTTATGGTTTCCATTATGGGTAAACGCGATATCTTCATTTTAGGAAGTGCGGACTACCGACCCCTCGAAGTGATTAGATTCGTTAATGCCATATTGGGACGTATAAAGGATGGAGTTAACGATAGTATATATGATATTATTCTTTAATTATAACATACCTTTATATAATTATGATTCCATTCCATAAAATATGAAATAGAAATGAAAGTAGCGTTCATGCGTACGTACGGCTTACCGTCTCCATGAACGGTGCATTTCATTTCTTACCTCTAAATGTTATGTAATATTATAAATGAATGTATATACTGGATATATATGATATATATGATATCTAAATCATTAATATAACTTTGGATATAATGGATACATGAACATCTTGTAATTATAAAGAGTATATTTTTGACTCAAGAACTAATGATCGTTAAAACGACCGTTATTAACTTAAATAATTACATAGTGTTCATGACATGGTAATAAGTGATATAAAAGGAATAATGAACTTGAAAAAGGTTCTTAAATAAGTAAAAATTAACTCAAGTCTATTATTCAGGAGATTAAAGAACGATCGAGTCAAGTCAGATACGAGGTAAGGGACTTCATCTCAATCTCCTTTCATTGAGTCATATTTTGTACTATACACAACATTCTTTTATACGGTGTATAAACCCCTTTGAATTTTTTTGTCTAGTCAAATGGAATATTTTTTTATACAAATCGTTTTACTAAATGACAAAAGGAATGTTTTTTTGTCGTACGTATGCGGCGACAATGACTTCTCTGCCACCGTGACCATTATTTGAGTATCGTCTTCCTCTACAAGCCATAACATTTTTTAATGAAAAATAAATACCATGTTTTACTTTTCTTTTATTTTGGTATGAAAATGGTTTTGATACTGTTTTTCTTATATCAATGTGTTATTGATATCTTGTGATTGAAATGTGGAAATGTTATGTTTCCTTTATGCATGTTTTATGTGATAGGATTATGTTATGGTTCTTGGGCATTGTTTATGAAGACGGGTGGTTCCATGATAAACTAAGGGCGGGTGAGCCCGATATATCTCTCCAATGCATTGGGTAACACGAAGGGGTTAAACTTTAAGGTTTCTCCGTAGAGATTTATGTAATATACTGTGATGGGTATTCCAAACGTAACCATGAGGGTTAATACCTACAAAAGAATGTTATGAATGCTTCATGTTACCTTTATGTCTTATGATTTATATGATTTATTCATGATTTGATGAGGGATATTAAAATGATTGTGTTTTACGAGTAAATTATGATTTCGTACATGGACTAATGTTTTCATTTCTCACTTTTATATCCCTTGCTGAGATTGTTATGCTCATCCAATGTTTTTGAAATATTTTTCACAGGTCAAGGGAAAGGTACATGATGTGATGATAGTGTCAAGGAAGTGCCAAGAAATAATCTATGTTTTATTTTAAATATGTTTCCAATGATGGAAAAAATGAGTACTATCTTTTATGAAACCACTTTGTTTAAATGTGGAGTGTAATTCATGATTTAAGATCTAATTCTCTAAAAATATAAACCGGAAAAGATCCTCAACGTGTATTCTTGAAATAACTCAAGCTTAAGTAATGTTTAATTCTAGGGCCTTGTATTAAAAATATCATATACCTTCCAAATAAAAACAAACCCCATGTAAAAAAAAATTTAGATTCTACACATCAAACCATTTTACAAAACGTGAAAAATGAAGTCCCATAGCCATCCATCATAAATCATTTTCATCTCATTCAATACATTTTTTAGAAATTCCACAAATCTTATTTCACCAAAACCATTTGATTTAAAACTCACCCTTTCCATTCAAAATATTATAAAAAACAACCATTTATCCATATTTAGAAAATCCCAAAATCTATTCTACCAATCCTCTATACATCAAGATTAAAATTCACTTACAATTGAATAAAACCCTTTCAGAAAACACCAACCATTGTAAATAAATTTCCAAAACCAAATTCTCTTATTCAATCACTCCACAAAAATTTCATTCTTTTCAATGTAAGCCATACATTCCAAGTATTTTATTTCAAAAAACCATATTTTTAGTTTATGTAAATAAAATCCCATTAAATAATATACTCTTTAAACCAAGAATTTTTTCACAAAAAATCCACTTCCCAAAAACCTATCTTTGAGCATATCATGAAAATAATTTTTACATTTTTTAAAAAATTCAACCGCACCATTAAAACCTAGTTTTTAGAACACTAAGACTAGTATTTTTAATACAATTTATAGAAATCAAGATGATTCCAAAAGGCATGGAATAGGGAACTAGGGTTAGTGGAAGACTTCAAAATATGGTTAGCGGTCAAATTCCCAACAAATCATCAACACAGAGAGCCTTCTAGTACCATTACCCTTACTCCACATGGTTTTCCAGTCACTAAGAGCTCACTCAGATCATTTTCACATCTCACCTTATCATATCAACAACACCATAAAGGGCATAATGACCAAAAAAATAAAAATAATGAAACTTACCATGGAAACTCAAGGATCAGAACGAGCAACAGGTCATATCACTTTTCCTGTACATACCCATAGACGCATGAAAATATTATATATTTTCTAAATTGAGTGATTCCAAAATAAAATGAACCAAATAGTTTAACTCCTCTAATATAATTTTTTTGTATGAAGTAGGTTGTGTCTCCATCCGAACCAGTGCCTAACCCAATCAACATCATGTCCCATTGGGCATTTATGATCCCTACGGGCTACAACAATTGGCCAGGTATCAAATAAAACCATAGGGAACAATTTAACTGAATTATTCATATTAAAATAACTAATAAAACCAAAAATACTATATCCTAAAATCTAAACAAATATGGATTTAATATTTTCCAAAATGTATGTCAACAACTAAAAGAGAAACCAAAAAAGTACTATGAAAAAAATGTAAACTGCAACAAAACCTCAATCATCCATAAAATAAGAGGAGAAACATCATTAAGCTACCACCACCATGATCCATAGCAAGATCCACTAAAAAACCAAACTTCCAACACAAAATGCCTTGCCTTATTTGGAAACAAAAAAGTAAACAATGGTCTACATACACCCAATGGTTTATATAGTGTGTGAGCTAATTCCGAGTAAGATTCCTCCTAGATAAAAAGATTCCATGAACTAAACAATAAAAGAAAAATACACTAGAATGTTTTATCATGAATGAATTCCTTGGAAAATTTTAAGGAATATAACATTAAACGATGAAACATTGAATGAATATTATTTAAATAAAAAATAATTTCAAATAATGAAACAATATATAGAAAATAATTTCCATGAAATTCCACTTTATAGACAACACACATTCACAAAAAATTACCATCCCAACCTACCATATTCTAATGATAAGTGAAAAATTATTTTTGAGCACTATTCATAAGAAAATACTACAAGGAACTTGTTAGATGTATGTCCTAGTGTACATCACATCTCATATGAAAAGTGGTATAGTAACCATGACTAATAGATTTTTATTGCATGACCATATATAGAGAAAAAATATCTAAAACTGTATTGGTATGAAATCATTATTTATAATTAGTTATTGTTTTCTTTACAAATCATACTAAGTGAAATCATGAAAAAGTCACTTATGAATCTCTACCAAAGTAGTCCTAGTCCTCCCACCAAGATAGCACAAATTCTCTTTTTTCCCAATCAATTTTCACAAGTCACATAATGTCGCATATATAATTTGTCAACCAAAGCAAGAATTACATATCACAAACCACCACCTGCACATGAAAATCCACTCTTGAAAACATATGAAACTCGAAACATTTCATAAATATGTTTCACACCATATATATGATTTAATAAACCATTATAAAAAATTATAAAACAATTTCAATAAACACACCAAATGTTTATACACCAAAATTTCACCTAAAACCTCTTTAATGATCCACCACACATCAATGCTATACCAAAATACAATTTTCTTCCCACACATAGTTTAATAATTTAATTTCATAGATTATAAAAAGACATAAAATAGAACACATGGGGTTTCACATAAAAAATACCCAAATTTACAAAAAAAACATCGATATATAAAACAAAATGCATACTCAATCATACTAAATACATATTTCTCATGACCTAAATAATTTTATAATCTGTTCGAACAATTTATAAAATGTTCACAAGGGGTATAAAAAAATATTACACCAAAATAACACCCAATTTCATATAAAAATTACACTTTATAACCAACCATACATCACAACCATTCCAAAACCTGATTCACACAATTGATATATTTGAATAAATATGTTGAACAATTTATATAACACTTCGGATTAGCACAAAAAAATTTACACACAAAATATGCTCACTTTAAAAAGGGAAAATGTTATTTCTAAAATAAACGTGCATCATAACTTTCTAAAAATTAGTTATACACCTTATAAATACGTAATTTAACATAAGAAGATCCAATCAATAATAATTAATTTGTCAGAAATTTTTACGCATGGAATCACGTACCTCAAATCTATGACGGAATAAAAAAAGTCACTCGAAATCACACTACAAGGGTTCCAAAACCCTAAATCTATGAAGATCTTCCCAAAAAACCAAAAACACCATTTTTAATGGGGAATTATACCCAAATATCATCCATTACTTGGGTAGAAGATAAAACACTGAAAAAATGGTAGAAGAAAGAAATGGGAGGAGAAAGGAGAAGGAAATCACATTGAGAATTAAGCCCAATCGTTAGGGTTTCCAAGATCTACACCATAGGAGGAGTGGTAAGGGATTGGGATCAAGGGGAGATTCCATCCAAGGTATAGATGAATAACGGGATGAAAAATTTGGAAGAATTGGGTCTATAATCCCATGGGGTTGTTTAGGAAAAGCACATTTTTTTCTGGGCAGTTCTGCATCGTTAGTCCGCATGATTTACTAAACAGTACGTAAACCATATAGTAGACATAAGGAATGACTGCATGGTTTCCCCAAATTATAAGAATGATATGTACCAACTATATGGTAGGTTTTATACCAATATCATTGTAACCTTTCATTGGATGCACTATTTATAAATCCATATGCCAAACTGTGAACATGGTATTTTCAATCCAACCATCCATGTTTTCTCTAAGAACATCTAAATTAACTAAGGATTAGCCCAAAGGGAAGGTCTATACAAAAGAAAAAATGAAAAACATAACACCTATCAATCAAAGAACCTGAGAACAGATCGTGATTCCAAATAAACAAGAGTATAAACCAAAACATGGAAAACATGGTGCGATAAATAATCAATTGGAAATAGTATGTAGTATGTGGGGCTTGTTATATCCCCCCACACATTGATAATTCTCATGAGAAAAACATCAGTATGTTTTGGACATGGAAAAATCCACTTATTAGGTTTTTTAGTATGAATCAATGATTACGATAGATTCTTTACATGAAGTCTTGATGGTGTTATATTATTTTTATGACACCTCGAAGGAATGTGTCTTATTTCTGACATTATACAGTTCATCATTATGAGCGTAGTTATTGATTTCCTTGTTATTATTCTATTAAATGAATATCCATAGTTATGTTTTCTCATAATTGTGATTATTTATGTTTTATTTATTAATCATCATCGATTCATTCATAATATGTTCATGATATTGATTAAATAGAATTTCATTCAATTATTTACCATTCCATATTTTTTATGCCTTGTTCATTCATTGCCTTAATTGTATCCATACCATTTTGAGAATTTGATCTAACCCTTTGTTATATTTTAATTTCCCCAAGATATGGGGAAGTGTTGTGTGATTGTAATGTTGGAATGAACTATTTTAAAATCAGGGAATTATCAAAGAAAACACATTTTGATTGAAATGTAAAGTGAATTTCAAGAGTGTTTCTGGTTTACGAATACAAGAAAACTATTCGGCCTTTTAATATGAGATTATTTTTAATATACAATCATGTAATAAAGGCATCAAATCTAGGATATGGGACTAAGGGTCATTACACATAGTATAAAATCCTTCAAATATTCAAGAAATAAGGGTAGATATGTCATTATAATTGAACATTGAAATAACATACACTATAAATACTCATAGAATCAAATATCGTAAAGGGGATCATAGATTTTATAGAAACCAACATGCATTCATATTTGAGCATGGTAATAATATATAATAATAGAGGGATTATATCAAGGAAAAATTTGTAAATAAGATCCATGAAATGAATGAAATTTTATAATTGAAAGTTTGTTTCAACATTAAAAATAAGACAACATTGATTTTCAATGGCCAAATGGGAAACCATTATATACATTAACACATCCTCCTAGGGCATATTAACAGAAAATCTAACATTTCAATATTAAAGGTTCATCAGGGTCTCCTAGAACTGAATCCAACTATTTTATTTCAAAATAAAAATAAAAACCCCATGTGATAAGATTTCATTAATTAATGATGATTTCTAAAGATACAATGAAGCAAATACATGTTATCATTAGTTTCTTAACCAATTATTAATTTTAATTTCTATTAAAATTATTTATTTTTCTGTATAATAATATTCTTGTAGTAATTATGGAATATTATTCCGTGATAAAATAAGAATATTGTCATTTTAGGAGTTCTTAATTATTTTTTTATATAATTCATAAGATGAATAAATTTATAATATACTCATGAAAAGATAATTAAAAATAAATCCCATTAAACACTTATATCGAATATTGAGGCTATATGTATTTTATCCATTTATAAAAAATTGAAATAAGAACATTATATCGTTGAAGGAGACTTCACAGATATCTTGAATAGAAAATTTTGGCAGCTCGAACACCAACGATCAACCAAATTGAAGGTAAAAATGGTTCAAATATTTTAGAAAATAATTCCACATAACTATTCTATTTAATAAAAACAAAAAGTTAAATATCAAAATTAATTTGTGTTTTAAGTGATTCATAATAGAGAAGTCCTTGATTTCATCCAAAAATATGATTCATGATACTTAAACAATTAATAGAATTAATTATAATCATTAATGGATTTTGAAACTATAAAATTACTTGTTATAGGGTTTTTATGTGGAATAAGAAACTGAAAATATGAATAATATGGTAAAAAAATTACACATAAATATGGAATATGTGTTGCAAAAGGGTAACTTGGATTTCCCCTTATGTACTAGTAGTTACCCTAATAAAACCTTTATAAAAATTTATTTACACATACAAACATGTTATATACTCTTATGTTATTATTTTCTACCATTATGCAGTGCATTTTGTTCCTTATACAGTGCCTAGATAACCTTAGAAATTTTCTATTTTACCATTACAAACCCCCTTACATGAGTCTGCTCCCTTATTTAAATACCCTCACAATATATGATACCGTTATTCAACCCTATCTTACCCCTATGTAGAACAAATATAATCAAGTATACCATTACATAGAATATGGTTTCCTTTTTTATTTTATATTTAACCCAATGTATAGGCATGAATAATACTCTAAAGCTTATGTAGCACGCTAATACCCTTACATAACACATGGAAATGTAATTTTAACCTTACTTTTTTGGTTATTACCCATACATTACCATTGAAAAAAAGGGTTTAACATTATTAAGGGACTTTGAAACCCACTATTTAATTACATAAGTCTATACAATCCATATTTAAACAATACACAACACCATAAATCCTATATAAGGGGGATTTTTATAAAAAAATATTTTTTTGATAGAAAAAAATATAAAATAAGTATACAATAGAGTTTAATGATTAACTAAAAATTCCAAATATCACACCCTTGAGAAAACATCATCCTACCCTCATTGAAATAAAAAAAGGAATAGGAGATAAAAATATTATTGAGATAATCAGTGACCATTTCAAAGAACTATGTTCCTTTGTTATATTACTCAGATTACTAATGATTTTTTCGGAGATCCATGGAGAATGTGGAGAGAAAACTAGTGTAAAATGTATTTAGATTCATCACTGTAATATTGATATAACTCATGAAACATCAGAATTGATCATAAGGAATGAACATGTTTAAGGTAATCCTTGTATTAAAGTAACTATTAATTACATTTGAATGATCCAATATTATAAAAGTTTAGGGGCATTGTACCCATATTATATTTATATCATTAATTCAAATAGATGGGAACTATTTGTTGGGAACCATCTTATTGCATACTCTAAGCCTCAAAACCAATTAAATGTAATTTACCACATAGTTAAAAACATTGTAGAATGGTCTGGGGTAAAATATATTACATTACAAAACCATACATTATTTATTATCATAAATTTGTAACAAAACATATAATGTGTGGTTAAAAAAATCATTATATAAGATTAAAATATAAGTTTGTTATGTTATTATATCATTTTTACCACAATTTCATTTTTTGGAAGTATAAAATTGTTTAAAATCTTCATAATTTCGTATCATATTTTAAATTAATAATTTTCTATATTTTCATTTCATATTTTACATAAATTCTTAATGAATGTGATATATATACTACATCAGAAACGCACCCTATCCTAAAAATATGTCCATTGAATTATTTGTAAATTATAATTATATTCAATAAAACAAATATACTGAAAATTACCCAATTTAATCCAATAAAAATAAATAAATACTCTAAATTAATAAATGAAATATATTGATCATCCTCCACACCATATTTGACATCTATTTTCAATAATTTCAAGTATTATTTTTTTAAAATTCATCACATTTGGTAAATGATATTAGTATGAAAAAATATATTTTCAATAAATAAAAACAATGGATATATTTTTTTATAAATTATCATATAAATGATAGAATTGAGAAGTGGATAAATAATTTGTTGAATAAAAGATGGATAATATTAACGATACCTCACACACCCATGAAATAATAATCAATTATGGAATATTGACAGTATAATAGGGCCATGTGGACAAAAAATAAAGCCTGGTATATCTTATTAATGTATTAAATCATAAAATAAATTAGTTTTTAAGAGATGGAGTAATATCTATTTTTACTTGAATGTAAAATATAGGAAAATAAAAATAAAAATTATGACCTTAAGTCCTCACTTGAAATCATTCATGTTGAACTATATATAAGGCCCTGACCATAGACATTACCAAATCTTTAATTATGTTAATAGTTCACGATAAAGATCTTTTTACATTTATATCTGTAAAGAATTATTTCATAACTTATGCATAAAATCTTGAATATTACATGTAGGCACTTCTACCCAATGTCCATTTTTAATAAAATAAAAACTCTTAAAAAAGAAACATGTCTAGTTCCAAATTTTTTAGAGCATGGCTGTTTCATGATCCCATCTTTGATTCTTTTCATCTTTAAGTCATGTGAAATGTTTTTAAAAAATAGGGTATGGGCATAAAAATATCATTAAGGGATATAAAATAAGGAATGAAAAAATTATTCCATGAATACATACAAATCAACGTAATCATATTTTTCAATCTTAAAACAAAATCTCTTTAACGTACCTTACAAAATCATAAGATTCATGAATAAGACATGGAAATCATAAATCATAAAGGTAACTTGTGGTATCCACAACATACATACATTTTATATTTCATAGATACATAGGGAGTTACACTCGGAATACCCATAATATTATATTACCTAAATATCTTGAGAGAAACATTAATGTTTACCTTAGTCATGTTACCCAATGCATTGAAGAGCTATCTTAGGCTCACCCGCCCTAGGTTTCTCACAGAACCACCCATATACATAAATAATTCCCAATAACCATAACATAACACATAAAACAATCATAAAAGAATGATAGATTTTCTACATTGCAATCACAATATATCATTTTAAGATATTGATATAATCAATGATTTATCAAACCATTTTCAGAACCATTTAAAACATTTAATAAAGGGATTTTTAAATCAAAGTGTCCCATGCCAATTTGAAGCTTTTGAATGAAAATTTAATTTCAAAACATTCATGTCCATATTAATAAATCCTTAAAAGAATTTTTAAAACATGGAAATTAATGAGAATGATTTATAAGAATAAATCTTTAAAAAAATTAGAAATGATATTTTAGTTAAAGAGCTCAAACCAAATGAGAGATGCTTGAAAAGAAATTATTGAGGAATAAAATTAATCAAAGCTTATAATATCATGAGAATAAGGAGATTCATGATATAATATGTCAAAGGGAAGTATATAAACCATATAAAAGTTACTTGGTGTATAACGACAAAAAATTCTCAAAAGAATGTATATTGAGACAATGTCCCTTACAAAGATCATACCCTTATATTAATAACAACTCAATGACAAAATTATTCCTGAAAAATAATAAAATGCACAATATAAGTGGATATTAAATTTATAAAAAATCATAGTTCATTCACACATATTTATAGAATGACATAATCAATAAGTATAAGTTTTACCCAAATAATTTAAATTGGGTTAAGAAGTTCTCTTATAGATTTTCGTCAGCCTAAATACATCGATTTAAAATTAATAAAATCAGTTGATGAGAGATAAATGGGTCACTGATCAGATGGAAATAAAATTTACAACAATAATTATTTATAATAAAATATTCCAATATAAGAAAATGTAAATTAAAAAAATACATAACATAAAAGGATTCAATGATAAAAAGTTAACAGTGAATGGTTCCCTTAAAAATTTGGTAACATTCAAAACATACACCACATGAATGAAAAATCATAAAATGAAGATATAAATAACCATAAATGAAATTATATTAAACAAGGTGTTGAACCCTCTATAAATCTAGTTGCTTTATTATATTTTGATAATCCCAATTATGATTATTTGTATTTTGTTAATCCCTAGTTGATAAATGCTTAAATACTTATTTGGGAATATAGATATTTATTTTCTTTAAGTATTGTTCTATTGTTCTATGTTTAAATATTAGTATTTCGGTTACTGGATGTTTGTACACTCTGACTTATCCTATTCACTGATACAGTGCTACCGATATGTTGAAGTCCACCGTTATGCAAAGTCCACCGATAGAGCCACTGCTACCATTACAAGGCAGAGCCACCGCTACCATTACAGAACAGAGCTACCGATAAACACAAGTCCACCGATATGTTGAAGATATTGTTATCAAAGGAAGTCTACCGATATATCAAAGTCTACCAATTCAAGACAGATGTACAACTACCGATACAAGACAGACTCACCGCTACCGATACAAGGACAGAGCTACCGCTATTGATATAATCAAGTCTACAGCTACTATTAAAAATCTACCGCTACCAGTGTGATCAAGATACCGCTAACGATACATCAAGTATACCGTTACAAATGCCTACCGATACTCAGACCTACCGTGAAACAAGTCTACCGATATCAAATCCACCGTTCTAGAGACAGAACCCGATGATGCTTTAATTTCATTCTCATTATTTAATCTAACCAATGGTCATATCAGGTATATTTTAATTCAATGAAATTTATTTAATGTGTGTTGTTGGTTGTCAGGGAACCGTACCTCGTACCAGCAAAAAGTAAATCATCTTTTGACGGAGCTCATGCTTTAAATTAAGGAAGGATGTGCTACTGCAAAGTGTGAAATAATAGACGAATACACAGAGATATACACCACGAGGTGTGCTGGTAGAACAACTGAGTGTGAATGAAAATAGATGACTGAACATACACGAAGAACTCATTCATCACTACATACCAGTGAAGAGCTGAGAACGAGAACATAACACAAGAACTTCATCGACTACTTTTTCTCTATCTCTGAACCTGGAAGTCAAAAAAGCAGACAACACTCTGTTTTTCAGAAAAAAAACCAAAAGAGGACTCAGAACCAATTCTGATCAATCCAAAAGGAGTCTAGAGATGCACTGAAATCACTAGAGCCATTTCTAAACTCTAAATCTTTGCCTCTGTGATTTATCTTTTTACATATTGAGCAGTGTGTGTTATCTGCTGTATTTTACACACACACTGTCTCCTGTACTTTAATAGGAGGATCTGTAAATCCTCACTCAAACTATTGCATATTTTATTTCACACTGGGATAGTTGTAGAGGTCGTGTGTGACCTGGATAGCTGGTTTCTGTTGTTTTGTTTCGCACGAATAATAGTGGTAGAGGTCGTGGACCTGGACAGTTTCATACTGTTGTAATCCCCGATCCAGGGTGTGGTCACTTTTATATAAAGTTTTGAGAGGACTAAGTCTCATATTGAGACTGAACCTCTTGGTTAAATCTCCTGTGCTTATTTGTTTTCAAAGTTATTTTTATTCCGCTGCAAACTACTTTAAAACCGAAGCTGTTTTAAAGTCACTTTGATAATTAAACTCGCAACTGTTTATATTATTTGCAAATATGTAAGTTAGTTTCAAAAGTTAATCAATTCTTATAATTTTATTAACTGGGAAATAATCAATCCTTTGAGAACCTAACCGAACCTTTATTTTGATATAAATTCACTACAGTTTAATTCTGTGTTTTATTTGGGGGATTTTAAGACAATGTTTTTAAACAGAAATTTTAATTGGAAATCAATTCACCCACCTCTTGAGTGTCCACTCCGACCAACATTTGGTATTAGAGGATTGTCTAAAATATTTTGCACTCTGTTTTTCAACTGTGATTTTAGTTGTATTTTAAAGTTCTTAAAATTTCTGTTATTTCTAAATTTTTATCTCTTTAAAATATTTGCTTTAAGTAAGTTATCATGGATAATAGACTTGAAGTTGTTGCTACCAATAGACCACCATTTTTCAATGGCACTATCTATGCTCAGTGGAAAATCAAGATGAAAATTCATTTAGAGAGCATCGGTTTTGATATTTGGATTGCTATAGAATCAGAATATAAAATTCATACTACTGTTAGATCTACTTGGAATGAAGCTACTAAGGCTGCCTACAATAATAATTGAAAAGTTATGAATGCCTTGTACTGTGCTTTAGGAGATGAGGAATTTAATAGAATATCTTCCAGTAAAACTGCTTATGAAATTTGGGATACCTTAGCTGTTTCTCATGAAGGAACAACTAATGTTAAGGAAATGAGATTGAACACTTATACTATTAAGTACGATAATTTTAAGATGAATCCCAATGAACCCATTTATGATATGTATCTCAGGTTTAATGAAATTTTCAACACAATGACTTCTCTGGGAAAGGATGTTCCATCAAAGGAACAAATTATGAGAATACTGAGATTCCTATCTGAAAGATGGAGAGGAACTTCTGTCTCAATTAGAGAGTCGTGTGATATTGGTGAACTACCAGTCAAGGAATTAATTGGAAAACTGATGATGTATGAAGAAGAACTCAAAGTGAACAAAGAAGAAGATGATGAACCAAGAAGGAAGTCTAATGCGTTCAAGACTTCAACTTCAAAGAATAATGATAAGGAGTATATTCAAGCTATAAATGAGAGTTCAAGTTGTGAACACAGTGAAAGTGCTTCTAACAGTGATGCTGAGATGGCTCACATTGCCAGATGGTTTAAGAAGTTTTATAGGAAGAAAAAGTTTTTCAGAAAATCAAACTACAAAGGAAAGTATGACAACATAGGACATTGGAAGAAGGATTGGAAGAAACCTGACAAATCAGATGAAGTTGTCTGCTATGAGTGCAAAAGGAAAGGACACATAAAAGCAGACTGTCCAATGTTGAAGTACAAGAAGAAATATGAATATAAGGACAATAAGTACAAGAAAGCCACAAAGGCTACTTGGAGTGCTTCTGAGGATAGCTCCAGTGAATCTGAAGTTTCTGAAACTGAACTCAGAAATAAGGAAAACATGTGTTTTATGACAAACACATCTGAGGTAACAGCTGAAACTCCTACTTTAAATTCATACAATTTCGAAGATGATTCTGACTCAGAAAACATGTAAAAATCTGAACTATTTGAATATTGTGATATGTTAGAATAAATATTTAATGAGTTGAAAGACAAATACAAAGGTTTAAAAAAACCATATGCCTTAACTGTTAAACATAAATTTGATCTTGATATTGAAATGGAAAAGAATTCTTAGTTGCATAAAGAAAACACTGAACTGAAATTATCTAATGAGTAACTTAAGAAAGACTTATAGAAATTTAAAAATGGTAAAGATACTCTTACTAAGATTCTAGGTAATCAAATAGCACCTAGATACACTACTGGTATAGGATACCAACCAGGATAGAGAAAATTTTCCAAAACTAAATTCATTCCTAAATCTGGACAGAATACTGCTAGTTCTAGTTCTGGACATTTATATGCCTCAACTAGTTATATTCATAGTTACGGATCTAATAAGGTTTACATTTCGAAATCTGTTGATTCTACAAATTTTATGAGACCCATAAGACAAATTTGGGTACCTAATGTTTTATTGGCTAACCTGTCTGGAAGCATGAAGATCTGTGTACCAAAATCATTTCCTGTTTAAATCTGTTTTGTAGGGAACCTGCTTAAAGAGCTCCTGTAGAAAGACTTGGTACTTGGATAGTAGATGTTCAAGACATATGTCAGGAGACTTCTCATGCTTTAAAATCCTAGTCAAAGTTGATGGAGGATTTGTCACTTTTGGTGATAATTCAAAAGGAAAAATCATCGGCTTAGGCCAAATTGTTAACACTGACTCAGTATTGATTTCCAAGTTTTATTTGTTGATGGAATGAAATATAATTTGTTAAGTATTTCTCAGTTATGTGATGATGGTTTTTTATGTTAAATTTGAAAATGATTCTTTCAATGTTTTTAATTCTAAAAATGTTTTAGTATTTTCTGCCTTAAGAAATGAAAATGTTTATGCTATTGATCTGAATTCTTTAGCAAAGAAAAATATTACTTGTTTAAATGTTTTTCATAAAGATTCTTGGCTTTGGCACATAAGATTAGGACACTTCAATGTACATTCACTTAGAAAACTTGCTAGGAAGCACTTAGTTAGAGACCTACCCAAACTTGAATTTCTAGCAGACAAAGTTTGTAATCCCTGTCAAAAGGGAAAGCAACATAAAGTTTATTTTAAATCAAAGAAATAAGTTTCAACTTCTCAACCTCTCGAGTTGGTTCACATGGATTTATTTGGACTTCTAGAGTTTCTAGTTTAAATGGGAAGCACTATGTCTATGTTCTAGTAGATGACTTTTCTAGATATACTTGGGTATATTTTCTAGCTCACAAAAGTGAAGCTTGTTCTTACTTTGTTAAACACTCCAAGTCTGTAGAGAACCTTAGTGGAATTAAGATTAGAACCCTAAGAAGTGATCATGGCCGTGAGTTTGAAAATCATGAGTTTGAATCTTACTGCTCACACAGTGGATATAGTAACAATTTTTCTGCCCCTAGGACACATCAGCAGAATGGTGTAGTAGAAAGGAGAAATATAGCCCTGTATGAAATTTCTAGGACTATGCTTAATGAGTATAACCTACCTATTTATTTTTGGGCTGAAGCTGTAAATACAACTTCTTATGTTATCAATAGAGTCCTGATCAGACCTGTTCTTAATAGGACCCCTTATGAGTTGTGGAACCATAGGAAACCTAAGGTTAACTACTTCAGAGTTTTTGGCTGCAAAATCTTTATTCTTAATACTAAAGACAATCTTGACAAATTTGCATCCAAGAGTGATGAAGGAATTTTCCTAGGATACTCTACATCTAGTAAAGCCTATAGAGTTTTCAACAGGAGAACCAAATGTGTGGAAGAATCTGTTCACATCAAATTTGATGAAACTGATCCACATGAACCTAAGAACTATCTTGAAAATCTTGAAAATGATCTATCTGTTTTGAACCTTAATGATAAGGACAATGGACCTGTAGTAAAAGCATCCAGTTCTGGAAATTTTCCAGAACCTGCTTCTGTTGATTCCCAACCTGTTGATGAACCTGAAATTTCTAGTCCTACCTTTACTAGATCAACTAGAATTCTAAAGAATCATCCTTTAGATGCTGTTTTAGGAAATCTTGATAGAGGGACACAGACTAGAGCTTCTCTAATAAATCAGGTTGAACATCAAGCTTTTCTTTCACAGTTAGAACCTAAAAATATCAATGATGCTATCAATGATGAATTTTGGGTAATGGATATGCAAGAAGAACTAAATCAATTTGAAAGAAACAAAGTATGGAAATTAGTAGAAATACATAAGGACACTATAACCATAGGAACAAAATGGGTGTTTAAAAACAAAGTTGATGAATCTAGAAACATCATTAGAAACAAAGCTAGGCAAGTTTCACAAGGTTACAATCAAGAAGAAGGAATTGAATATGTGGAAACCTTTACACCTGTAGCTAGATTAGAAGCTATTAGGATCTTACTTGCCTATGCATCACATTTGAATTTCAAGTTATATCTAATGGATGTGAAAAGTGATTTTTTAAATGGATTTATTGTTGAAGATGTTTTTGAAGAACAACCACCTGATTTCTCAAATCCTCATTTTCAAAATCAGGTTTTTAAACTTTCTAAAGATTTATATGGTTTAAAACAAGCTCCAAGAGCTTGGTATGAAAGACTTTCAAACTTTCTTATTTCAAAAGGATTTTCAAAAGGAATTGCTGATACCACTCTTTTTATAAAAATGATTTAAAAAGATGTTTTAATAGTACAAATATATGTTGATGATATTATTTTTGGATCATCGAAAAATTCGTTATGTACTGATTTTTCAAAGGTTATTCAAAATGAGTTTGAAATGAGCTTAATGGGAGAGCTTAAGTACTTTCTAGGATTTCAAATCTTTCAAACTAAAGATGGTATTATTTTGAATATATGTCAATATACTAAGAATTTATTAAAACATTTTGTTTTGGATAGTATTAAGGAAAGTGATACACCTATCAGTACCACCAGTAAATTGGATATTGATGAATCTGGGAAACCAGTTGATCAGACTAATTACAGAGGTATGATTGGGAGTTTACATTACCCTATTGCTAGTCGACCAGATATTATGTTTAGTGTATGTATGTGTGCAAGATTTCAAGCTAACCCCAAAGAGTCACACTTACTTGCTGTTAAAAGGATTTTCAAATATCATAAAAATACTGCTAATTTGGGATTATTTTACCCAAAAGAACAACCATTTGATTTAAAAAGTTACTCAGATGCTGAATTTGCTGGATGCTAGTTAGATAGGAAGATCAATTCTAGAACATGTCATTTAATTGGAAAGTCCCTAGTATCATGGTGTAGTATGAAACAGAATTCAGTTGCACTATCTACTACTGAAGCAGAATATATAGCTGCTGGTAGTTGCTGTTCACAGATTCTATGGATGAAACACACTTTATTGGACTATGGATTTGATTTTAAACATGTTTCAATTAACTGTGACAACACTAGTGTGATCAACATCTAAAAGAATCATGTGTCTCACTCTAGAACTAAACACATTGATGTTAGACATCACTTTTTAAGAGATCATTATCAAAGAGGTGATATAACTCTTGAATTTATAGGCACTGAACTCCAATTAGCTGATATTTTCACTAATCCTTTATGTTCAGTAAGATTAAGTTTCATTAGACATGAATTAGGAATGATAACTTATCCTCACCGTTAGAGAATCCTCACCATTATAGAATCCTCACTGTTAGAAGACCTCACCGTTAGAAGACCTCACCATTAGAATACCTCACCATTAGAAGACCTCACCATTAGAAACCTCACCGTTAGAGAATACTCACCGTTAGAGAATCCTCACCATTAGATAATCCTCACCGTTAGAAGACCTCACCGTTAGGAGACTTTACTGGTACATCTCGCTCTATTTTAAACTTCTTTAAAGTCGAGTCATCGAATTCTTTTTATGATTTATTTTATTTGTGGATCCAAAATGATATTAAACCGAGTCTATACTTGACTCAATCTCACCGTGAACTCGTCTGTTTGAATCCCTCCAACCTAACCCTCTCAAGCCGCAAAACCCTAAACCTCGAATCTGTAATGGCCCGCGTCAAGAGACCCCAGGTTACAGATGGGAGTGATGAGCCGCAAGCGAAAAGACAGGAAGTAACGAATTCTAGTACCGGTGGCAATGGAAGTGGAAGTACAGCTCGAAGAAATCCAATAATCCCGCATCTCTCAAAGCGAGATATTGTCGTTGAGAAAGAGGTGTGTGCAGAATGGATCATGGAGAGAAAGTCCTTGGCTCTTAAATTTTTAGAATAACAAGGTTGGACTGAGTGCTTCGTGAACAAAAACAGACCTTATTATCTAGGAATGGTGAAACAGTTCTACGAAGTCATTCGTTTTGAAAAGTCTGAAGAAGAAAGCAGAATGATTTCTGTGGTAAATGGTCAGGAAGTATCTTTTACTTCAGTGGAATGGGCTAGGAAGTTAAGAGTTCCACATGAAGGAGATTATGTATTCTACTCAAAGTATGTACCTTCGACCAGTGATGTGTTTCAATATAAAGATGCTTCGCTGGAGATTACAGGGAATGGGACCCCTAGAAAGGTAATTGCTGCAGAGATGGAAGGAGAAGATAAACTGTTGTTTAAATTTATTCATCATGTTGTTAGTCCTAGAAGAGGAGATTTTGCTACTTTGAGATTCCAAGACTTATATCTGTTATATTTGCTGAAGCACAGTGTGAGAATCAATCTATGTAGATTGATTATGGTTCAAGTGGAAGATATGACTAGACCGAAGTCCAAATCAAATGCACTGTTTTTCTAAAAACTAATTTCTGTGATGCTAAAAGTGAAAGAGGTAGCTGGACCTTAGGATGAGCTGGCAGTGGTTAAGGACAACTTCAGTATTACAAGAACTATCTGTAAATACATGAAGGTCAGTTGGAATACTTGGAAGAAATCATGGGTGAATGATGATGGAAAAATCTATGACTAGTATACTCCTTTGGATCATCCTTCTAGACCAAAGGATGTGAGGGATCCGGGTCTTGGACCAGATGAGACAGAACCGGTCTATAGTGATGCTGAAGCTGAGGAAGAAGAGACATCCGTAGTGGAAGGATGAGACCCAGACTTACCCCCTAGTCTTGTGTATCAAGTTATTTCTTATGGAGCAGCTATCCCTCCAAAAGAACTACCAAAGAGAGAAACTGTCTTGAAGGACAATGATACAGAGAATACAGAAGAAGGAGAAGAAGAATGCCAGTATGTTGTCAAGGAAACCTCTTAGTAGGATGAGGAAACCAAATCAGATCATTATGTCAATGGAGAAAACGAGGCTACTGTTGAAGTAGATAATGAGGAAAATGAAGAAAAAGAGATCAGTTTGAGTCCTCTGATAGTTAGTACAGTCAGGACAGTGCCTGATCAGGAAGAAGTAGTAGAATCACCTATTGATAAGAGAGTCATTAATGACTCAGAGAAAATGGCTATTGAATCTGCTGCAATTTCAGAGGAAATTGCAGAATTACCTCAGGAAGAACAGTTAGAAGAGATACCACAGGAGAATATTCCAAGTGAGGGGGAGAATCATGGCTTAGTATCAGTTCTATATGACATTGAAGGTTGGACATCAGATCCCGGATATATGATTCTTGGACTTTCTTATGGATATTTGGATGAGGAAGACCAACCCCAAAAGGAATCAGTAACCTTACCCACTATGGATGCAAATGTGGAAACCAAGGAGGACCTTAAGTCCTTAAAAGATGAATTGAAATAAGTAATAAGGGAATCAGTGGCAGAAATGAAGAAAAGTATGGTTAAAGTGATAAAAAGCGTGGAGCAATCCCTTGAGTTATCTATTGGATGTGGTGTGTCCAGTCCGGTGAAAGAAATGATGGATGGACTTAAAGTGTGCCACACTCAGATTGAGAGTTGGACAGGAGCTGTTGTTTCTTTGAGACAATCGATTGCTTCTCTGACTACCATGAATATCTCTCAAACTCAAGTAAACTCTGACATTCGATATATCAAAGAAGTGGTCAAGCAATTTGTGGAAGTTTTTTAGGCCTTTAAGAAGTTAGTTAAAGAACATCTGAACCGTAAGGATGAACTTGTTCAGAAGGTAGTTAGTAGTCTGACTCAATCTTTCAAGGAGACAGTGGCCTTCTCAATGAAACCTCTTCCCTCATCCAGCTCAAGTATGAACCTTGACAAGATCCGTACTATTATTCTGGAAGAATTGGATAAGGCCAGTCCCAGTGGTGCATCAGATACTCAGATTCTTTATACCACTAGGGAAGTTAGTAGTTTTGTTCATGATCACCTACAGGCAGCTGCTGCTTCTCAAGAGGCAATCAAGAATAAGGTGGATGCTCATTTCGAGAAGGTTTATACCAAGCAACAAATGACCAACCATTTCAAGCTCTTACTGAAATATATGAAGTTACCTATAGTGACCCAAGCCTTTAGAGAATAGGTTAGTATGCTCAGGGAGCTTACTCCTACCTTGGACAAATTCATTGAAAATAGAGATGATTTTGTGTCTGCAATGGAGAGAGGATGAAGAATTATAATGGATTTCAGGAACCTTTTTCCGCCCTTCCTGCATGTGGATGCCAGACCAGTGATTGTACCTCCTGCACTTCTTGCTTCTGCCTCTAGGAGTACTCCTCAATTGACTCCAGTTCAAGCCATCAGGAGCTTGACACCTATGATCACTCATAGGAGCACATATTTCAAATCCGGTACAGTTTCTGTAGCTGATCCACCAGTTTTCCCTTCAGCTATTCCGAAGCCCTCTGCTGACCCTGCACCTAAAACCTCCGCTGATCCTAAGGGAAATACACCTATTCCAGAGGAGGATTGAGTGTTTCTACATCTTTTTTGATAGGATTCACTTGTATTTTTTGTTTTGATTTTACCAGTGTACCTTTTGTATATTAATGACATTCCTTTTCATTCTCTACTTTACTGAGTTTCTATTACTTTTTCATTTATTATCTGCTAATCTTTATCTTTTCTCTACTACCCTTATTTTTGTTAATCACAAAGGGGGAGAAAATGAGGAGAAAATGAGAGCAACTAAGAAATGAGACCTAAGAGTTAACAAAGGGGGAGAAACACACAAAAGGGGAAATGAAAAACTGAAACTTGAGAAAATAAGACTTAAGAGAGAATCATGCAGTATAATTGAAAGGGGAGGAATATGGATGTTTTTTTATGAACAAAACAAAAGAACCTTTTCCTCTAATGCAAACTTCTTTTTCACCTTTTCCTCTGATACTATTTCAATTTTTTTGGCATAAGTTGTGACTATCAAAAAGGGGGAGATTGTTGAACCCTCTGGAAATCTAGTTGCTTTATTATATTTTGATAATACCAATTATGATTATTTGTATTTTTTTAATCCCAAGTTGACAAATGGTTAAATACTTATTTGGGAATCTAGCAATTTATTTGTTTTAAATATTGTTCTATTGTTCTATGTTTAAATTTTAGTCTTTCAGTTACTGGATGTTTATACACTCGGGCTTAACCTATTCTGCCAATAGAAGGATTAAATAGCTTAGATCTACCATTATGATTATAGCTACTGATACAGCTACCGATACATCAAAGTCACCGATACACAAGTCTATCTCTACATCGAAGTTGACAGCTACCGATACAGAGCTACCGATATGCTGAAGTCCACCGTTATGCAAAGTCCACCGATAGAGCCACCACTACCGTTACAATCCAGAGCCACCGCTACCGTTATAGAATAGAGCTACCGATACACACAAGTCTACCGATATGTTGAAGATACTATTATCAAAGGAAGTCTACCGATATATCAAAGTCTACCAATTCAAGACAGACCTACAGCCACCGATACAAGACAGACTCACCGCTACCGATACAAGGGCAGAGATACCTCTACTGATGCGATTAAGTCTACAGCTACTGTTACAAATCTACCGCTACCAGTGTGATCAAGCTACTGCTAACAATACATCAAGTCTACCATTACAAATGCCTACCGATACTCAGACCTACCATGACACAAGTCTACCGATATCAAAGCCACCGTTCCAGAGACAGAACTCGATGCTGCTTTAATTTCTTTATCATTATTTAATCTAACCAACGGTCATATCAGGTATATTTTAATACACTGAAATTTATTTAATGTGTTTTGTTGGTTTTCAGGGAACCGTACCTCGTACCTGCAAAATGTACATCATCTTTTGCCGGAGCTCATGCTTTAAATAAAGTAAGGATGTGCTACTGCAAAGTGTGAAATAATAGACGAATACACAGAGATATACACCACGAGGTGTACTGGAAGAACAACCGAGCGTGAATGCAAAGAGATGACTGAACTTACACGAAGAACTCATTCATCACTACATACCAGTGAAGAGCTGAGAATGAGAACATAACACAAAAACTTCATCGACTAATTTTTCTCTATCTCTAAACCTGGAAGTCAAGGAAGCAGACGACACTGTTTTCTAGACAAAAACCAGAAGAGGACTCAGAACCAATTATGATCAATCCAAAAGGAGTCCAGAGCTACACTGTAATCACTAGATCCATTTCTAAACTCTAAATCTTTGCCTCTGTGAATTATCTTTTTACATATTGAGCAGTGTGTGTTGTCTGCTGTATTTTACACACACATTGTCTCCTATACTTTAACTGGAGGATCTGTAAATCCTCACTCAAACTCTTTCATCTTTTATTTCCCACTGGGATAGTGGTAGAGGTAGTGTGTGACCTGGACAACCAGTTTCTGTTGTTTTGTTTCCCATAAATAATAGTGGTAGAGGTCTTGGACCTGGATAGTTGCATACTGTTGTAATCCCCGATCCAGGGTGTGGATCACTTTTTTATAAAGTTTTGAGAGGACTAAGTCTCAGCTTGAGACTGAACCTCTTGGTAAAATCTTCTGTGCTTATTTTTTTTCAAATTTATTTTTATTCCGCTGAAAACTACTTTAAAACCGAAACTGTTTTAAAGTCACTTTGGTAATTAAACTCGCAACTGTTTATATTAGTTGTAAATCAGTAAGATAGTTTCAAAAGTTAATCAATTATTCTGATTTGATTAACTTGGAAATAATCAATCCTTTGAGAACCTAACCGAACCTTTATTTTGATATAAATTCACTACAGTTTAATTCTGTGTTTTATTTGGGGGATTTTAAGACAATGTTTTTAAACATAAATTTTAATTGGAACTCAATTCACCCCCCTCTTGAGTGTCCACTCCGACCAACACAAGGAATAAAATAATTGGTGGTACATACACCATAAAAAAGGAAATAATTTCAAATATAGCATAAATATTACAAGAATAAAAAGTGCCATGAAAACCCCTTACTTCAAATCTGACTTGTCTTCTATGTTCCTTATTCTTTATAAATAATAAACATAAGTTAATTTCTACTTTATTAATAACCCTTTTCAATTTTATTATTTCTTTTATATCTCTTATTAACACATCATAAAAATTAAATAATTTTTTATGTTAATATCAGTCATTTTGTTGAGATTGGGTACTTGAGTTGAAAATGAACTTTTTATAATTACAAATTGTACATGTCGAAAAAATTCAATTATAAAAAATGGTATTCATGGTTTAGATGTGATATATATCATATATATACAGTATACATATATATGTATTTAGAGTAGTACATAACATTTGCAGATAAGAAATGAAATGCACCGTTCATTGATACAGTAAGTCGTATGTATGCATGAGCGATACTTTCATTTTTATTTCACAATTAATTGAATGAAAACATAATGAAACATTTGTGTATAATTATTACAGTGTAACATCATATTTTATATATGTTACATAATTTCATTAACACCATCGTTTATATGTTCCACGTATGGCATGAATGATTCTTATAACTTTGAGGGGGTGGTAGTCCTCATTTCCTGATTTGAAAATAGCGTATTAACCCATTATGGATACAATAATTATATTCTACAAATGAAAATAAAAATTCATAGAGACAATATAAATATAATATATATCACATATAAATAAAATTCCATCATAATGGCCACCAAGAGAGGTGGTAAGAGATAATTGAAGAATCATAATTTTGTGAGGCAGTAGTTCATCCTCCACCGAAACAGTATGTTCTAAATTCCTTAGATGGAGGTGTGTGTGTGTGTGTAGTTAAAAAAAATATCATAAAAACAACCTATTATGTTTTAAATACTGGGTTTTTATGTATACAAATAACAATAAGATCATAGAGTGTGAATAAGTAAAATAAAATAAGAGAACTTGATGGAATATGCTACCTTTAAATCGGGTAACTCACTTTGGTTTGAACCAAAAGGCTTTCTTGAAGTTCCTTATACCTAAGGTAAGTCATATAGTTGGAATATAGGGATGTTTTGAGATTATTTGGAAATATGTTGGATGATCCGAGGGTCTTCATAGGAGTGAGTAGTGGGTTAGAGGTTGTGTCCTTTTATATGAGGGAGGAGGGGATCTTTAGGAAAGTTTGAAAGTATTATTTTCTTATAAAATGGTTTATGATTTCAGAAGATCCAAAACCCATTAAAATAGATGATAAGAAGAATATAAGTAGAAATAAATTCTTCTAATTGGAATTGTACAGGTTTCAACTCTTTTGTTAATCCTTATCTTTTTTATTTAAACCCTTGATAACTAATTTATCTTTTACCATGTCTTCTTGTATATTTATAATATATGGTTATTATACTTACGATAAAATACCAATGAGACCCAAAGTGGATAATTAATAAAATTTATAAACATATAATTCATTTCCCCAATGTATATATTTTTAGGATGGTTTTATCATTTAATAAAATATTAATTGATTTAAAAACTCATTTGTGTCAGTTTTTATACTATTCATATATTGATTTCTTTTAAAATCCAAAACCAACATGATTATTTCAAACATCCATAATTAATTCAAATATAAAAAGTCATCCTCATCTACAAAATTATTTGATGGCCTAAAAAGTTTCAAAATTATTTTATTTTGATATTTATAATCTCATTTATTGGAAACATTCATTAAATAGGTAATAATTACCTCAACATTGTGTCGTAAATAAATTTATTTATACGATGTCAAAAAAATATAAATAAAATAACATGATGTACCAAATAATATTATATTTTTAATGATTATTTATAGTCAAAGATATCAATTATAGAACCCCACATTAAAACAGTTTTATCAAAACAATGCATGTTTATGAAATTTTTATTTTTTCTTTAAATAAAAAGTTATTAATGTCATTATCTTACTCAAGTAGCTTTCAATGGACAAATACATATACCTATTTATTTTAATGGTCTTTAATGAATCATAAAATAAGGTTAGGACAATTGTTAAGGTAATTTTATATTATTATAAAATTATTTTTACCTTGAATTACCCAATTTAGCTTTAACTGCTGTAAATAAAAATCAAAAGTAATTATTCCCAAAAAATTATTTTCATCCTATTGAACCAAATTTTACATACTGATGAAAACCATGTATGCCATTTTTTTAAATTCAATTCAAAAAAGCAGTAAAATTTCATTTAAATGAAAAATACTGTTTTTAACTTCTATGTAGTGTTTTTCAGTATTCATCAAAGATTAAATATTTTCTGAAAAATAAAAAATATAAACCCAATGATAATATTGATATTTTTAATTAACTTTTTTATTTTACAAAAATTATGATAATTTATGTATGATTAATTACTTTAAAATTTATTTCCATTGTCAAAACTATAAAGCGTGTTTTTAAGAAGTAAAAACCGCAAAAATATTGTCATGTGTTTATGTCCAATTTCAAAGTGAAATTATTTATAATTACCAATATTGGATTAAATTGTAAAAATATAATAAAATTAAACATTAAAAACATTTAACAATAAAATATAACTATATAAATAAATTAAATGAAAAGATAGTTTTGACTTAAAATGCTGTATTTTTCACTATTCAAAAACACTGAACTTTATTAGAATAATAAAAAAAATTTACCCAAAGTAAATTTTGATGTCACACTTCTAAAAATTAAGTTAATTTCGTTAAAAGGATCATATACAAGTTAAAAAACTAGATTAAAAAAGGTTTCTATTTTAAAAGGCAGTAAATCGGTCTTTAAAAAAATATAAGTGTATTTTTTCTTAAAATTGGATTCATTCATATTTTAAGCCTCTAAAATTTATTGGATAAGTTTAAAGAAATTTAGTAATAATATTGAAGTTATTTCTATTCATTCATTCCAATAAAACATCTAGGAGTTAACTATTATGTAAACTAATAATTATATTATTTTATTTTTTTGGTATAACTCAATGTATTTTGCAACGAAAAATTTTGAAGAAACTTGTTGGTGCGTGTTGAGTAAATTATCGATCATATAATAACCTTTAATGTAAAATTTAATTTTAATTCAAAAATATTAATATATATGAAAATTTCATATTCTTTATTTACCTGTAATGTTATATCCTTCTTCCCTTTTTGAAATTGCATCCTCAAAATTTTAAAATTGGGCATTGAAACTTATTTTAAAGTCCCACATTGGAAAAAGTGTCAATAAAACTATCACCTTAAAATAAATAAAGACAAGTAAAATGGTCACCCGAGATAACCCATAATAAGATTCCATGAAAACAGGGATATTGTGGAGACAATAAGTGTCATGTTCTGATAGAGAGTGATAGAAAAGATGAAAAAATAGAAAGTTAACAAAAATAAAACCACAACATTGTGATGCGTTAAAAAGTCATTGGTTTCCTAGAAGAAAAGTAAATGTAAAACGTTTTTTTTGTTATTTTTCATGATGTTGGAGAATTTATTTATGATAATAACTATAAACATAAGGAAACTTACTTTCTTGACATGCAGACTTTCATCCTTTACTAAATTTACACCACAAACTCATATGTTATCCAAATGATGTGTATTAAAGACGACTTGGTCACATTAAAAGTGCTAGAATCAACTTCTATAGAATAACATAATCCAAAAAAAACTACAAATTTTCCTTGTGTTTATATATTAACCGAAACCAAAATGCTTATTACAAATCATATAATCCCCAATAAAAACTTTCTTTTCTAAAATCAAATACTACTCTTAATCTCTATAATTCAAAAAAATACACATTGTTCAATAAAGACCATTAAATACACAATTTTACACAAAATAATAAAATTATGACTGAAAACTATAATTCAGAAGGGATTAATCACATATCATTTCCCAATAAATCTTAACATTCATCTCCAAATATCAAGGACTACTATTAAAGTCCCATACTAAACTTTAATGAACTTAATCACATATTCTCAATGCTAGGTTAATCATTTCCATAAATAACCCAAATAACCATATGTCCCCAATAAAACTAATATTCTTACAAAATAAAATTTCAACCATTACTCCACAAATTAAATCCCATAGTATTTTATTTTCATAAGGCATATAATGTTCCCAATAGAGAAAACATCTTCCAAAATAACCTTGGTCACTTAATCACCAAATAATTTTCCTATACTATGAATATCCATTTGAGAAAATATAATTTTCCATGATCAACTTATTCTTGATCCATAAAATTAATTATCTAAAAATAATTACTCATACAAACGAGGGACTTCACGTAGTCTAGTGGTAGGCGATGTGACCTATCACCATTCGGTTGTTGATTTGATTCCTAACACCTTACCAGACATGACGATTTTTCACACAGTCTGTGTGTTGTCCATTTTTAGAAAATATATAATTTGATAACAATCTAAAAAATGATATAAATTCCTCAAAAATAACCATATCATTTCTTAACCACCAAAGTTCTTATTATAGGTCCCATTCCATTCAGTTGATCATAAAGAAAACCATCACAGTTGTCCTTCGAATATATTTCTATATTGGTTCCTATTATATCTATCCATTTACTAAAAAAAGGTCAGCGTGGTTATATTATAAAAATCAACATATAATATCTTATGAATAGGGTAAACACTAAGATATACTTATTTATGTTATCTTAAATTCATTTGATTTATCTAAAATAACTATGAATCTTTATAAAATTATAAAAATTATGGTTATGTCACTTTTTCTTAAATAACACCCTAACCCCTAAAGTTATCTAAAAAGACCTTTGATAAAAACTTTAAGGGCCCAGCCTTAAACATTACATAATCATGGAATAAGTTAATAATTCACATTGAATATCATTTTAGGTTTATAGATTTAAATTATTTGGTTGTAACATATAAATAACCACTATAAAATTACATATAGACACTTCTACTCAATGTCCATTTTTTAATAAAATAAAAAGTCTTAAAAAATAGAATGTCTAGTTTCATGTTTTAGATAGCATGACTTTTCCTTGATCCCATAATTGACCCTATTCATCTTTAAGTCGTGTAGAAAAAATTTCAAAAACATGGGATGAGCATAAAAACCTCATAAAATGATATAATATAAGGAAGGAAAACATTATTCAATGAATACATTCAAATAAAAGAATTCATACTTTTTAATCATAAAACATAAACTCTGTTAGGTCCACGAGGCTGAATACCCTGAGAGGGGGGGGGGGGGAGAATCCGGGTATGACTAATTTAAAATTAAAGCCCGTTATGATCTTGTTTTTCTGTTTTCCAAAACAATATTATCTCTCTTTCCCGGTGCACAAAATAAAACAAAAGTAAAGAAAGTGTATGACACATCAATTTTTACTTGGTTTACCCTCACTGGGATACGTCTAAGGAGCATACGCCGATAATGTGATGATATACCAAATACACTACAAGAACACTGCTGTTGACAAGGTTATGGATATATCACTTCTATTCCCTGGACCACTTCCTTTACAATGTTTTAGGTCAGCTCACTGCTTTCCCAAGGGTAACTCCCTGTCTCTCTCTCTTTGGCTCACTATCAGTGGAGAATATCACCTTCTTCCTCTTCCTTTGCTCACTGCTCTAGAAAGAATCCACTCACAGTCTATAGAACTGTAGGTCTCTTCATTATCACTAATGAATACATCCTCTATTGTATGTGGTTTCTCTATTGATGTTAAACCTTTACCAGTAGATTGATATCTCATTGCACCAAAGGTATTAGGAAATCTTCCAGATTTCACGCATCCCTGAATCACTGCTATGAATCAACCTTACCTGGAATCCTTCTCTTAGATGATGCGCAATTATCGACATGCAAGTTATAACTGGTTCACTAGTCCACCTCATCCACTTGCGCAACACAAGCTCATGCTACTCCAAACTTGCGTGACTCACACCCTTTTATGCCCAAACCAATATTGGCGCTCAACCAACAACTTTTGCTCGTCTTCGAAACTGGCGCACAAGTTCACCTCAAAAACATGCGTGACACCCTGTTCTTCAACTCAAGACTTGGTCGACTCACTTCCTTCCTCGCCCAAACCACCTTAGGTACGCAACTATCACATAGCGTTTAACTTCTATTTGCGCAACCACATACCACTTGCGCGACCACCACGCCTACATGATGGGAGCTAAGATTTTTCTAAGTGTTTAAATCTTCACTAAATGAGGATAGGTAGACCTATATTTATAGGCATTTGGAAACCATGTGCGACAGTGCACATGTCTCCCCTCGGAGTGCATGTTTCGGTGCGCATGTCTCTTCCGCGCAACTCACTTGTGAGACCAACTCTAAAACTTGTGTGAACCTATTTCATTTTCCATATTTTGATGTTTTGATCTTGATAAACATATGGTCCATAAGTTTCCTCTAATTCAATATAAAATCACACAAGTACCTTTTCTAAAATCCACTTTTCTTCATTTGTCAATTTTGAGGCTCAAACATTTGGCAAACAATAGAAAATGACACCACCTTGTATCTGGTGTTTTTTTATAGCCTCCAGATCATCCATTCCTTTAATGAAGTTCTTGAATCAAACATGGATCATTAACCACATCCCTTGAACTCGACATGCCACAAATGAATCCCCATTGTCAACAAATTTTTACATCATGGTTTTCTTTTTCAACAATAACAATATAGATGTTCACTTTGTCAACAAACACAATCACCTCAAAAATGTTTCGATGATACCTTGATGTATTTTTTCCCAAAAAAACTCTGTAATGTACCTCATTAAATAATAAGATCAATGAATAACACATATATATCATAAATCCCAATGGAAACTTATAGAATTCATAACATACTTACATTGTAGCTTTCACATCTACATAGGGAGTAACATTTGGAATACCCATCATATTATATTACATAAATCTCTTAGGAGAAACATCGACGTTTATCTCTAACTCGTTACCCAATGAATTAGAGAGCTATCTCGGGCACACCAGCCATAGGTTTATCATAGAACCACCCGTATACGTAAAAAATTCCCAAATACCATTACAAGAAACATAAAACAAGAATAAAGAAAAGATATCATTTCCCCATTTCAGTCAAAATATATCTATTCATGATATTGACATAATGAATGATTTATCAAACCATTTTCAAATGTATTTAAAACATTTTATAATGATATTTTTAAATCAAAGTGTCCCATACCACTTTGATGATTTGAATGAAATTTTAATTTCTAAACATTCATGTCCATATAAATAAATCCTTAAAACCATTTTTAAAACATGGACACTAATGAGAATTATATTTAAGAATAAATCTTTAAAACATTTAGAATGATATTTTATTTAAAGACTTCCTAATAAAGTGAGGGATTCTTGAATACAAATAATTGAGGAATAAAATTTATCAAAGCCTATAATAACAAGAGAATAATGATATTCATGATAAAATATGCCAAAGGGTAGTATATACACCATATAAAAGTGAATTAGTGTATAACAACAAAAAAGTCTCAATATAATGTAAATTGGGACAATGTCCCTTGCAATGATCATAACATTATATGAAAGGAAAATCAATGAAATAATTATGTGTGAAAAATAATAATAATCCCAATATAAGTTGATATTATGATTTAAAAAATCATAGGTCATTCACAAATATTCATAGAACAACATAATTATGAAGTATAAGTTTAACCCAAAGAATTGAAATTTGGTTAAAAAGTTCTGTTATTGAAATTCGATAGCCTAGAGAAGTCGATTTAAAATTAATAAAATGAGTTGTGAGAGAGAAAATGGTATCTCATCACATGGGCATAAAATTTAAAACAAAAGGATATAGAAGAACATATCCCAACATAAGAAAATAGAAATTAGGAACACAAATCATAAAATTAATCATTGACAAAACGAGGATGGTAAAAGGTTCCCTTTCCGATTTGGTATGTTAGGAATCATACACCACATGAAAGAAGGATCATAAAATGAAACTTTAAATACCCATAAATTGAATTAAACTACACATGGAATAAAATCATATGAATTAAATATGCCTAAAAATAGTTAATAGTTGCAAATATAGAATGAAACTCCCTGGAATCTAAAGTGAGATGAAAACCCCTTACCTCTTATCTGACATGTCTTGTATGTTATTTGTTCTTCCTGAATAATAATTTCAAGTTAATTTAAACATTATTTAGAACCATTATTAATTTAATTATTTCTTTTATATCACAAAATAATAGATTTTAAAAATTACATTATTATTTATGTTAATATCAGCCATTTTTTCGCTATTGGGTACATGAGTCGAAAATGAACTTGTCATCATTAAAAATTGTCCATGTGGTAAACATTTCATATCTCTAGAGTTAAATTCAGGATTTAGATATCATATACATAATATATATAATGTATATACATGTACTAATACTACTACATAATTATTTAAGATAAGAAATGAGATGCACTATTCATGGAGACTGTAAGCCGTATGTACGTATGAATGTTGCTTTCATTTTTATTTCATATTTAATGGAATGAAAACATATTGATATATATGTATATTATTATTTCAATATAATATCCTTATTTATATTTTTTCCATATTTTCATTAACACCATCCTTTATACGCTCTACGTATGGAATTAATGTGTCATATCACTTTGAAGGGGCGATAGTCCGCACTTCCTAAAATGAATTTATCATATTTACCCATTATGGAAACCATAAAGGAATGATATTATTAAAAACATATAAGAATAGAAACAATAAAAATATATAATATATCACCAATATATAAATTTACATCATAATGGCCACCATGAGAGGTAGTAGAAGGTAATTGAACAGTCTTTGGGTCGTGAGGCAGTTGTTCACCATCCACATAAAAAATATGTTCTAAATCCATTAGATTTAGGAGTGTTTTAGTGTATTTTAAATGATTCTCCTAAAAACATCCTCTTAGAGATATAATAATGTTTTTGATGTAGTCATGGAAAAATAATATCATAGGGAGTGAAGAAGTAAAATAAAATAAGAGAACTTGAGGAAAGACGTTACCTTTAAATCAGGTAACTCCCATTGGTTTGAACCAAAATGATTTATTGATGTGCCTTCTGCCTAAGGTAAGTCTATTAAGAGAAAGAGAGGGATGTGGGGAGCATATTTTAATAGTGGTTGGATGAGACAAGGGGCTTGAGAGATGAAATTAATGGGTTAGAAGAGGTTCCACTAATAAAATGGAGGTGTGGCTCTTTAGGAAAGTTTAAACGTATTATGTTATTATAAAATAGTTTTCGGTATCAAAATCACCAAAACTCATTAAATTTAATGATTAAGTGAATATAAGTCAAAATAAATTCTTCCAAAAACTATGAGAAGTTTTGGATCATTTTTAATCCTTATCCTTTTTATTTAACCCTTTTTGAACTTAGTTAACTTTTACAATGTCTTCTTGTTTATATATACTATATGGTTTATATATTTACAATAAAATTTCAAGAGACAAAAAATAGATCATCAATGACATTTCATAGATCATATATTTCATATGGCTAAATATTATATTTTTAGGACTATTTTATCCTTTAATAAAATATTGATTTATTTAAAAACTCATTTATGTTAATTTGTATACTATTTATATCATGAATATTTTTAAAAAATCCAATACAACATGATTATTTCTAAAAACCATAATTAATTAAAATATATAATGTCATCATAATCTCTAAAATTCGTGGATGGAATAAAATGTTTGAAAATAAATTTATTTAAATATTTATAATCTCAATTATTTAAAACATTCATTAATTTGGTAATCATTACATTATCATTGAGTCATAAATAAATAAATTTATTTGATGTCTAAAAATCATGAATAAAATACCATGATGTAGTAAATATATTTAGATATAAATGGATTATTTATAGTATAAGATATCAATTATATAACCCCACATTAATATTGTTTTAGTAAAACCATAATTGTTTATTATTTTTTTATTTTTTATTTTAAATGAATAGTTGTTAATGTCATTATCTTATCCAAATGGCTTTAAACGGCCAAAAGCCTCACGAAAGGATTTTCTTGGTTGGATATGACTCCTCCAATAAGGTTAGGACAAGTGTTAAGGTAATTTATATTATTATAAAATTATTTTTACCATGAATTACCCTATTTTCCTTTAACCATGGTAAATAAAAATCAAAATATCCTATTCAACAAAAATTATATTCAACCTATTAAACCAAAATTTATATTGTAATGAAAAACATGCATGTTGGATTTTTGAAATTCAATTCACAGAAGTGGTAAAATTTCATTTGAATGAAAAAGTTGGTTTTTAACTATTGTGTAGTGTTTTTCAATATTAATCAAAATTGAATATTTTCAGAAAAAATACAAAAAATCACACAAAGATAATTTTGATATTATGAATTAAAAAATTATGTCTATATTACCAAATCAAAAAAATATAATTTGGATTAATTAATTTAAATTAATTTCCGTTTTCAAAACTAGAATGCGTATTTTTTAGAAGTAAAAACTACAAAAAGATTGACATGTGCTTATGTCCAATTTCAAAGTGAAATTACATCCACTAAATGAAATTGGATTAAATGGTAAAAATATAACACAATTACACTTTAAACCATTTATGAAGATAATCCAACCATATAAATAAATCATATAAAATGACAGTTTTGACATAATATGCTGTATTTTTTCACTATTCATTTAAAAATGAACATTATCAAAAAAATACCAAGAATTTACCCAATGTAAATTTTGATGTCCCGCTTCTAAATTATAATTTTATTTTGTCAAATAGAACATATAAAAGTGGAAAAAATAATATTGAAAAAGGGTTCTCCATCAAAAGTTGATAAATTGACCATTTAAAAAATATTAGGGTATTTATGCTTAAAATTTGATTCATTCTTATTTTAAGCCACTAAAATTTGTCGGATAAGTGTAAATAAATTTAATAATCATATTGTATTTAGTTATATTCCATCCTACCAATACAATGAGTACCCATTAACAATTATTTAATATAATAATAATATTATATTATATTTTTGGTATAACTCAATGTTGTGTGAAACATAAGATATAAAAGAAACCTGTTGGTACGTGTTGAGTACGCTATTAGTCATAGAATCCCCATTAAAGTAAAATTAATATTTAATTCACATATATTAATAAAGATAACAATTTCATATTCTTTATTTACCTGAGATGTTACATCATTCCCCTAGTTTGGAAATTGCATCCTCGGCATTTCAAAATTAGGATTGGAAACTTTTTTGAAAGTCCCACATCATAAAAAGAGTCAATAAAACAATAAATTTAGAAGAAGAAAGATATATACATTGGGAAACCAATATAACCATTACTAGAATTCAATGAAAACATGTATATGGATGAAGAACTATGTGTCAAGTTCTAATTGAAGGCGGTAGAAAACAGGATCAGGAGAAATTTAATAATAAAAAAACCACAAATTTGTGATGGGTTAAACGGTAATTGGATTCATAGTAGGAAAAGTAAATGGACAAAGTTTTTATTTTATGATCCTTTTCATAAATTCGGATAATTTATTTATGAGATTGACTAAGAATATAAAGAAACATACTTACTTGACATGTAGACTTTCATAATTTACTAAATTTCTTCCACAAGCACATATTTTCTAGAAATGATGATTATTCTAGTTGGCTCGGTCATATAAAAAGTACAAGAATCAACTTCAAGATAATAAAATAATCCAAAAATAATGAACTATATATTTCCTCTATCTTTAGATATTATGAAAAACCAAAATGATTAGTATGAGATCATATAATCCCCAAAAAGAATTGTCCTCTATAAAATAAAATACCACTCTTATTATCCTAAATTCAACAAACTATACACAATGTTTAATAATGACTATTCAATTCACAATTTTCATCAAAAAAATCCAAGTATGATTGAAAACCAAAATTAAGAGGGGTTTGATCACATAGTCTTTCATGATAAATCACAACATTTATCTATAAATAACCTTGACCACTCTTAAAGTCATATAAAGAAATGTAATTATCATATTCACATATTCTTAATGATAGGTTAATCATATCAAAAATAACACTAATAGCCATATTTCTATAATAAAATAATTATTCTTACAAAATAAAATTTCATTTGATACTCCACAAATAAAATCCTATAGTATTCTATTTTTCATAGGCATATAGTGTTCCGAAAAGATCACACATCTTCCAAAATAACCTTTATCACTTAATCACAAAATCATTTTCCAATACTAATGATATCAATTTGATAAAACATAATTTCCCAAAATAATCATATTCTTGATCCTTAATATCATTTAACTAAATGAAATTATTCATTAAAACAAGGGATATCACATAGTCTTGTGGTAGAACATGCGCCCTTATCGCCCTTTGGTTGTGGGTTCGATTTCTATGACCTTTCCGAATGTAACATGTTGTCACACGGTAAGCATATTATCCTTTTTAAAAAACAATATAGTTTTATAACATTCCAAAAAATGAGATAAATTCCTAAAAAATAACAATAACATATTTTAGCCACAAAAGTTATCATTGTGGCTCCCATTTCCATCTGTTTCTCATTAAGCAAACCACAACAGTTTTCCTTCATATTTCTTGTTAAGTTGGTTCCTTCTAGATCAATCCATTTACTAAAGAAAAAAAGAAATTGTGAGTACATTAGAAAAATCAACGTATAATATCATATGAGGAGGGTAAACACTAAAATATACTTAATCACGTTATCTTAAACTCATTAGTTTATCTAAAATAACTATGAGTATTTTTCATATGCTAACCATTATGTCAGTTATACTTAAATAACACTGTATACTATAATGTAATATAAAATTACCTTTGATACCAACTCTAAGGCCCCAGCCTTAAAAATTATATAATATTGATGTATGTTAATAATTCACATTGAGGATATTTTTAGATTAAGATGTTTAAAGAATTAGGTCATAACTTATACATAACATCCTCAATATTACATGCAGACACTTTTACCCTATATCATTTTTACCTAAAATAAAAACTCTTAAAAAAGAAAAAATGTTTAGTTCCTTGTTTTAGACATCATGACTTTTCCATTATCCCATCCTTTATCCTATTCATCTTTCATCCCTGTAGAAAACATTTAAAAAACACAATATGGGCTTAAAATGATTAGTAAGGGATATAAAATAAGGAATGAAAAAATTAATCCATGAATACATTCATATTTAATAAATCATACTTTTCAATCATAAAACATAATCTCTTTAAAATACATCACAAAATTATAAGATTTATGAATGAAAAAAAGAAATCATAAATCATAAAGGTAACTTGTGGTATCCATAACATTCTTACAATGTAGCTTTCACAGCTACATGGGGAGTTACACATAGAATACCCATCACAGTATATTCCCTAAATCTCTATGGAGAAACACTAAATGTTACCTCTATCATGTAACCCAATGCATTGGAGAGCTATCTCGGGCTCAACAGCAATATGTTTATCACAGAACAACCCGTATACGTAAACAATGATCAATGACCACAACTTAATGCATAAAACAAGTATAATGGAAGGATAACATTTCCACATTTAAATCACAATATATCATTTCAAGATATTGACATAATTATTGATTTATCAAACCATTTCTAAAACAATTTAAACTATTTAATAAGATTATTTTTAGATCAATGTTTCCCATTCCACTTTGAAGCTTTTAAATGACATTTTAATTTCAAAAAATTCATGTCCATATAAATAAATCCTTAAATCTATTTTTAAAACATGGGTAGTAATGATAAAAAATATAAAAAAATAAATCTTTAAAAAATTTCAAATTATATTTTAGTTAATGATTTTCTTACCAAATGAGAAATGATTGAATTCAAATAATTGAGGAATAACATTAATGAAAGCTTATAATATCATGAGAATAAGTAGATTCATGATATAATATGTCAAAGGGAATTATATAAACCATAAAAAGTGAACTGCTATCTAATAAAGAAAATGCCTCAAGGGAATGTAAATTGAGACAATGTCCATTGCAAAGGCCATACCCATAGATTAAAGAAAAATCAATTACATAATTATGTGGAAAAAATAAGAATAAAAAAAATATAAGTGGATAATAAGCGTAAAAAAATCACAGGTCATTGAAATATTTTCATAGCACGACATAATCAAGAAGTAGATATTTAACCCAAACAATTAAAATTAGGTTAAGAAGTTCTCTTATAGAAATTCAACAACCGAATGGCGTCACATTAAAATTCAGAAAATGTGTTGATGAGAGTGAAAAGGGTCTCTCATCCCATAAAAAAATGTACTTCAATAAGGATATAGAAGTTCATTTCCCAAAATTATAAAATGGATATTTAAAAATACATATCATAACATACTTCTTTGATAAAAATAGGATGAAGAAAGTTTCCATTACCAATTTGGTAACGTACCAAACATACACCACATGAGAGAAGGATCATAAAATGAAATTTTCAATACCCATAAATTAAATTATATTACACATGTAATACAATTATGGGAAGTACATACTCCACAAAAAAATAAATTGTTTCAAATATAGCATGAATCTCACGAGAATTAAAAGTGGGATGAAAACCCCTTACCTCATGTCCGACTTGACATGTATTTCCCGTTTTCATCCTAAATAATAATGTTAAGTTAATTTATACTTTATTAATATTTTTTTTCATGTTTATAATTTTTTTATATCAGTTATTATCAAATTATAAAAATTACCAAATAAATTAATTAAATATCTGTCGTTTTGTTGATATTGTTTACTTGTGTCGAAAATAAACTTGTTATAATTACAAATTGTCCGTGTTGTAAAAACTCCATTATCTCCAAAATGATATTCATGATTCAGATATAATATATATCACATATATATAATATATATATATATTCCTTCATGTGTGTTTGTGTGTGTATTTATAGTAGTACATAACATTTGGACATAAGAAATAAAATGCATCGTTCATGGAGACGGTAAGCCTTATGTACGCATGAATGCTAATTTCATTTATATTTAAAATTTATTGGAATTAAAAAATAATGATACATAGGTATATTATTATTCTAGTATAATATCAGATTTTATTTATTTTATATAAGTTCATTAACACCATCCTTTATACATTCCACACATGGCATTAACAAATCACATCACTTTGAGGGGGCGGTAGTCTGCACTTCTTCAAATGAAATTATCGTATTAACCCATTTTGGAAACTATAAAGGCATGATATAAATGAAAATTTTCAAAGCGTAGAGAAAATATAAATATAATATATATCAATATAAATAATGTTCCATCATAATGGAAACCTTGAGAGGGGGTAGGAGATAATTGAACAATCATCGTTTTGTGGGGCAGTAGTTTGACATCCACAAAAACCGTATATTCTAAATCAAATAAATGGAGGTGTCTATAAGTGTAGTTCAAATAATTATCATAAAACCAACAAAGTATATTGAAAATAAATGTTGTGTTATATAAAAACATAATAATAAGAACATAGGGAGTGAAGAAGTAAAATAAAATATGAGAACTTGAGGGAAGATATTACCTTTAAATCGGCTAAATCCCTTTTGTTCGAACCAAAATTATTTATTGAAGTGCCTTATGCCAATGGTATGGCTTCTAAGAAGAATATATGGATGTTTTGAGATTAGTTACGCAGAGTTTGGACAATACAATTGTCTTTAGGGGTTTTATTAATGGGTTAAAGTTGGTGTCCTTTTATAAGTGGGGTGAGGGGCTCTTTAGGTAAGTTTGAAAAGCTTTATTTTATTAAAAAATGGTTTTCAGTTTCAAAAATCCCAAAACTCGTTAAATTAGAAGATATTATGAATATAAGTTGAAATAAATTCATTTAATAAGAATTTAACAGTGATTGGATCTATTTTTATTCATTATCATTTTTATTTAACCCCCTGATGACTTATTTAACTTTTACAATGTCTTCTAGTATATTCATACAATATGGTAAATATATTTACAATAAAATTCCAAGATACCCAAAAGGTATCATTAATAAAAATTTTATCCTCTTATATGTCAATTGGATGATTATTATATTTTTAGAACTATTTTATCATTTAATAAAATTTTAATTGATATAAAAACTCATTTATGCCAAATTTTATACTATTAAAATTATGATTTTTCAGAAAAATCAAAACCTACATGATTCTTTCAAAAAACCATCATTCATTCAATGATAAAAAAGTTTTACTCATCTATAAAATTAGTGTATGGAATAAAAATTTTCCAAATAAATTTATTTTAATATTTATAATCTCATTTATTTAAAACCTGCATTAATTAGGTATTCATTACATCATCATTGTGTCATAAATAAATTTATTTATTTGACGTCAAAAAATTATAAATAAAGAACCATGATGTTTTAAATAATATTATATTTCTAAATATTATTTATATTCAAATAAATCAATTATACAACCCCACATTATAATTTGTTTTATCAAAATAATACATGTTTAGGATATTTTTATTTTTACTTTAAATAAAAAGTTATTAATATCATTATGTTACCCATGTTGCATTGAAAGGAAAAAAGTCTCACCCAAGGATTTTCCTAGTCGTAAATTACTATTCCAGTAAGTTTAGAACAATTGATAAGGTAATTTTATGTTATTATTAAATTATTTTTACCTCGAATTACACTGTTTATCTTCAACCACAGTAAATTAATATCGAAAGTTACTATTCACCAAAAATAATTGTCATCATATTGAACCTAATTTTACTTACTAATGGAAACCATGTATGTCATATTTTTGAAATTCAATTAAAAGAATCATTAAAATTCCATTTAAATGAAATAGTCAGTTTTTAACTAGAATGTAGTGTTTTCACTACTCATCAAAAATTGAATATTTTCAGAAAAAATACCAATTATTCACAAAAAAATAATTTTTATATTTTGAAAACAAAGTTGATGTCTATTTTTTCAAATTAAAATCATAGATGTTTCATTAATTAATTTAAAATTAATTTTCGTTGTCAAAACCAGAATGTGTGTTTATTAGAAGTAACAACTACCAAAAGATTGACATGTGTTTATTTCAAATTTCAATGTGAAATTACGTAAAATGACCAAAATTGTATTAAATGGTAAAAATATAAAACCATTATACCTTAAAACCTTTTAAAAAGACAATATATATGTATTAATAAATCATATGAAAAGACCGTTTTGACCACAAATGCAGTATTTTTTACTATTCATTAAAAAAATGTTCTTTATTAGAAAAATAAAAAAAATTTACACAAAGTAAATTTTGATGTCCTACTTCTAAATAATAAGTTTATTTTTTTCAAATGTAATATATAAAAGTGACAGTAACAATATTGAAAAATGTTTCGACATCAAAAGGCGGTAAATCAACTTTTGAAAAAACATTAGTGTATTTATGCTTAAAATTGGATTTATTATAATTTTAAGCATCTAAAATTTATTGGATTAGTGTAAATACATTAAATATTCATACTGTGGTCAGTTCTATTCATTCCTCTAAATACAACTGTTAGGCATTAACTATAATTTAAAATAAAAATAACATTATATTTTTTTGGTATAATTCAAAGTTGTGTGCAACGTATGATTTAAAATAAACCTGTTGGTGACTGTTGAGTTTTATATCAAACATAAAATCCAAATTAAAGTAAAATAAATATTTAAATAAAAAATATTAATAAATAAGAAAGTTTCATATTCGTTGTTTACCTAGAATTTTACACTATATTTGTTTAAACATAGAAATTCTCTACTTATTTTGGTAATATTTTGACACAATAATTATAATATGTTCTTATTAAAAGTTAATTGATTACTAAATTTCAAATTTATTAATTTTTATATAGTTATCTAGAAATAAAATACTAAATAAACTACTATTATGTACTATTTCCATATAATATTCTTTAATGGAAATATGAGATTACCCTAAAAAATAAAAAACATTTCAGTTTTGAGTAAAATTAAAAAACATATTTATATATTTAAGAATTAGAGTTCCATAAAAAAATTATATCAAATATATTATTCTATAAATAATGTATATATAAAATAGGAAAAAACTCAAATATTTTGTTTCTAACAGGATAAAAAATTTTATGATCCAACTAATATCTAAAATATTATATAGAATTTGTAAACAAAATCTTTGAAACTTGAATAATGAAATGTATAACAAGAAATTACTATCCCTACACAAAAACATAATGAAATGACATACTCATGTATTAATTAACAATGTAGAAAAAAATTATTTACTTTTTTCATAAATTTTTATCTAAATTCCATCATGATATAAAAAATAAGATTTAATCAAACTATTATTGATTTAATTTTAAAACATGAAAAAATGATTATATTTTACTGAATATCAATTTTTTATTTCTTAAAAAAAGCTAATTTTTTTCATAATTTCTTGTTTTGATTGTTTTCTCAATTAAGTGAGAAAGTGTTTTTGAAGAATGTGAAGAATGATTTTCTTAGGATTATTTTTAGGATCTGAAGAATGTATTGATAATCTATGATAGGAAAACATTCCTTATATAATATGATTCTCATACGCTCTCAAGGTACCTATCATTATGAAGAAATTAATGATCCATGATAATTTTTTTACATGCTAGTACACATGGAGAGTGAGAACAATTTTTTAATAGAAAAACTAGCGATAATGTTACTATATAGAGAAATATAGAGCATTAAAAATCATAGAGGAAATAGAAAATGAAAATTGGTAGATTAAAGCATAAAAAACCTGATCACATCACATAGATCACCATACAAAAATGTGATTCTATGGATATACCCAGTAAATAAAGGATTATAAATTATCTACTTATGTATAGAAACCTAGTCTTAAAAAAATTAATATTAAATCATTTTAGATGATTATTCATCACATTATAAAAGTACATGATCGAGGACTATAACAGTTTAGTGTTGTTGGAGAGATGGAACATATTTTTGTAGATTGGTGAAAGATCTTCAATATATCCCTTATAGATCATCCCATGTAGCACTCCTACTGAAAAACATTCTTCATAACCTAGGGAATGGAACCATAAGAAAAGGGTGAGCTTGAATACTTTTTAGTACAAAATAATTGAAAAACAAAGGCAAAATATTATGATAAGGGTACAAGAATAAGAAAATAACACTTGAATATCATAACCTACTGATCATATATAATAAATAAGACACATGAAATAGAGATTTTAATTTCATAAAACATGAAATATAAGACTATCAAGAACATGAACCATGTGATAATATCATATGGATAAGGCAATTTTTTTAAAAAGACATTAACATGTGATATAATTTACTATTGGATAATGCTAATTTCAAAAAACATATTTGGACTATTCATGCGTACAAAACAAACTGGAAGAAACACAACACCATCAATAGTCACAATCCTTTCATACAGGGGACTGAAGATCCCCATATTCCAATAGTATATCATGTTTATCCACAATTCCATATTGGATTATGTTTCCCAGTATTACCATAGTGGATTAGGATTCCTCATCTTCCTATAATGGACCTAGTTTCCTAATCTACCTATAGTGGATCAAGACACACATGTTTCTTATTTTGGATCAATCCCACAAACATATATCAAACCACTTTAGCAGTATATAAAAATCATTACCCAATGAATGGTAGGGTGATATAGGCCCCACCAGTGACATTATAAAATCATAAATAGAAGTTCTGCAAGATAATAATACATTAATCATATCATGACCCTTATAAAGATATTAGTTTTATAAAAATCCTATCATAACCTACAAAATGAAATTTCAATCCTAAAAATTTCTTCATATTATCTAATATGGAAAATAGATTGGTCTCAAAATCATTCCACCAAAGTATAATCTATGAAAATAAGTCTTTTTTTAATATCATATAACCCATGGAAGAGAAATGGTTGTCATAAACATCATTCCTTCAAAACGTAAACCATTCAAAAAAATGTATGAATGATATTATTGGATAACATCAAGAGTAAAGTATAAAATATAAAAAATTATTTCATAATTGATGTAGAAGTATTTTTAATGGTTACGTGGAACATTTTTTAATTAAAATATCTTTTTTGAAAATTCTTTTCAAAAACTACGTCCAAAATTATTTTATTATAATGAAATATTTATAATTTTAATATTATATTTTCTAATGAAAATAAACTTTTCTTCTTTGAAATATTCTTTTTCAAATATAAATAATTTTAATTTTTTTTACTAAAATGTATTTCAAATTTAATAAAAAAAAGTTCATGCCATTTATAATTCTTTTTACATTGAAAATACTTATGAATCATATAAAGAATTCCAGAAATTACTTTAGAAGCCTTTTTCCTTGAAAAAACATTGAATTCCTACAAATAAAGCATGAAAAAGTTTGTAAAACATTTTTATTTTAATATAATTTTAAACTATGTAACGAAACATTGAATACATTTTTAAAACATTTTTCCATAAAAATAATATGAAAAATTTTAAGGAAACATTGAAATTTTTTTTAAAACCTTTTACTTTGTAAATAATTTAATTACAAATAAAAAAATCATGAAAATATTTTGAAAACATTTTTTGAAAATAATTTTAGAATTTATAAAATTAATAATGAAAACTTTTTGAGACAACTATTTATTAAAAATACATTGAAAACTTATAATGAATGATTCAATACAATTTGGAAACCTTTTTTCATGAAAGTACATTGATAAAACATAAAAAAGTATATAAAAATTTTGAAAACATTTTTCATTCCAAATTCATTAAAAATTTGTAAATAAATCATGAAAACACATTAAAAACCATTTTATTGGAAAATAAATTGAAAACATATAATTAAATCTTGTAATTATTTTTGAAAACAAAGTATTGATAGAACACATATTTTTAACTGAAGAGAGTTACTGTATGATTTTCATAAAAAATATTAATCTTATTAGACACAAAAGTGTGGAATCATGGTAAAAAACATGAATATATCATTATTAACCATATGTGAATAAAATTGATGAGACTTATTGAGAGGTGTATTGTAATATCTTTTCAATGAAAGTATAATCAGAATCAATCTTAATAAACGATGAGATTGCATAAATAAACAACAACCACTTGGGATCGTTGAATTATACTCCAAATGATATTAGATAAATCCTAATATATAATAATATTTATTATATTAAAGATTTACAATATTATATTCATGTATATAGACATCAAAAATGAATATAGGTGGACAACAAAACTCGTTCTCCAATGAAGAAAAATTTTGACCAAAATTAGATTAACAATTTTGTAATTTCTGACCCTTAAACCCCAGGAAATAAATATAATCACAAGGATTTGTAAATAAAAATATTAACTCCAATAATCATATAATGAATTCATGGTCAGTATATAACCCACTAAAAATAAATGAGTGGGGAATGGGGCATTATTCTGCGAGAAATAAAAGAGAGATGGGAAAACCATTACTACTTGAGTACTATTAATATCAAGAACCCCATTAAATAATAACATTAAATAAACATATTAATATAATTATATAAATTAATTTAATGATATAACAATTTTTAATTCTGTATATACCCCACAAAAAGAAGTTTGTGGTGAATATAGCATGTATCCCCCATAAATAAAAAGTGTGATAAAATTCTATTAACTTAAGCCTTGATATTTCTTTTGACATATTCAATCCTATAGTAAAATAAATATATGTTTATTATAAATCATAAATATAACCAAATTTTTGTATATAATTCCATATATGATTAACTTATGAATTTATATTAATAATTTATTAACAATTACTTTTTAAAGTAACATTTCTGGTAATAATCACCTTGTTTATCATATATGTTTTGATTTGTTATTCATGATCCTATTAATTAGATTATGATACACTTATTTGTGGAATTAAAATAGTGATGTATATATCATATATATATTCTACATATATAATTATAATATTTTTGAAAACCGAAATATATAAAATAGATTATACCGTTCATGGATATAGTAGGCCCTAGGTGCGCATTAATGCTATTTTTTGTTTATTAATAATTTTAAAATAAGAAAAGAATAGAAAATATATGTATATATTTATAGAAATACTAATTATATTATCAATATCATGTCATATATATCATATAATTTTACTAAACCCATTTTTAATACATTCTATGTACATTATGAACGAATCAAATCACATTGAGGAGGCCATAGTCCATACCTCGACAAACAATGTAATCATATTTATAAAAAATAGAAACCATAAATGTATGTTTTATAAAATTATTAATGTAGAAAAAATAATTAAATAATATTAAATATATGATATAAAAACCTATATTACATCATAACTTCAATCCAAGAGAGGTGATAATGGAAAATGAACAACATCGTTTCACGAGAAAGTAGTTTTCCATACATTAAAATGGTATGTTTGTTACACATTAGATGGGAGTGTGTGTAAGTATTGGTATAACCCACAAAATAAATTACCTTAGTAAATTTATTATATTTATATTGTTATATAATCATGTAATAATATTAATTGAGGTGGTGGAGAATAGATATAATACAAGGAATCTTGAGGATGGTTTATATGATTCTTTGGGAAATTCTATTTTGTTTGAACCAGAGGGATTATTTGGATTGTTTTTCTAAAATTAAGGTTTATAGGATAAAGGTATTTATTCTAGGAAATTATTTTTGTATATTATTAATGAACCAAATAGCAATAGAGGTGTGAAAAAGTGGGAGGGTTGGGTTCTATTTTATAGTAGAGGAGGATTGACATTCTTGTAAATATTTGAAGTGGGAAATCCACCCACATTTTCCACTTAATGTTGCCCCTATAATGGTCCAAATAATATCCATTGGATTATGCATTAATTGTATATGGATATATATTTTTTGGGCATGTTTTTGGGTTATTTTAGAAAATTATGATTATGGTTTAATTTTACATTTATATTTGTATTTAATTTTAATTACATTTAAAAATATTTTTATTAAAAAATGATAAACTTATTAGATTTTATAAATTATATTGATTATAAATATTCAATCAATTTTTATTATTTCCAATCATTCAAGTTACATAAATCAATTTAAATTTAATCCCGCTGACATGACGGCAATAAATGTTATTAATGTAAAATAATCAACTATTGTATATGATTTTATATCCAATTCCAATATGATTTATTTTTAAATTATATAAATTGTATTATTTTTTGGGTTATTGTTCTTATAAAGCATTAAAGAAATTAATAAATAATTTATAATTATATAATACAGTATATTATGATGTAATTTTGAATTAATATTCACTGAATTTTACTACTCATAAAAAAATAAAACCTCTCTAGAAAAACCAAAAAGTCATCAAAATTAAATATTAATATTTGTATTTTAAAAAAATTTGTTTTTTAATAAAAAAAATAAAATTTTAAAAATTTATATTTAAAAATATTTCTCAATTTAAAATAAGAAAAATTAAATTTTATAAAAATACAACTATTTATTCATAAAATTGTATTAATTATAATAATACTCCAATAAAATCTATTAGATGAGTATAAAAAAAATTTATTAAAAATTTAATATATTAATTTTATTTTAAAAATTAATCAAAAGTATTTGTTTAATATATTTAGTTAAAATTGGGTTTGTATATAGAAAATATTTTTCATAGAAAAGGAATTTTTTTTATTTTAAATGGATATTTAATTAATTTCAACTAATTGAAAAATTACATATTAATTTTAAATATATGTGTAAATAATATTTTTAATATTATTTGTATCTTCCTTTATAATGGCTAGGTGGTTTCTATAATAATATTTTAATTATCTTGATAATAGTATATTATTTTTTATTAATACTGAACCTTGCGTGTAACACATGTTATCGAAGGAACTAAGTATTTTGTTTAATACTATATAAAAATATTGTTTCATGCATCAAATTATTATATAAGTGTTTGATGAAATGGAAAATAAGTAAAATTAATAAGACAATTTTAAAAAATATTGCACAACATATTGTGGTGATACATTCTGTCTCCTTAAAAATAATTTCTCCCACAAAATTTGTCTAGTTTATCAATGGTTCACATATTTAAATATACATTTATAGAAATAAAAAATAATTAAAATGAATACTAAAACACTATTTTATATTTAGTATATAGAAATGTAATGGCTACCCAGAGCAACACATAACTACTTTTCTACAGAGGAGAAAACTTGTGTCGTGTGAAAATATGGACTTGGAGGAAAAGAGCAATTATTTATAAGGAATGATTGAGGTAATCAATAAAAATAAGTTAATCGGTAACAAAGTGTGAATGTTTTAAATTTCAAAAATTTATTATTATAAAAATTAAACTTGTTTAAAATATATATTTTTTATTAGGAGAACATTTTATTTCTAGTCCATTTTCCTAATGTTGAAGAATGTTCATTAAAATATATACATGCACGATTTTTGGAAAACCTCACCCTTTGTGGTTCACTGATAAATATAATCTTCATATATTATATTATGAAATAAAGGTGAATTGTTCATTCTATAAGAATTAGAAGATCATGAGATCCAAAAACGTAATGATAGGTCATTCCTTCAACCACAACAAAAAGTTTATCACAATATATCCAATATATATAAATCCACATATGGAGAGATTCTAAGTTAATATCTGAAACCCCATATGATTTTTAACATAAAATATTACAAATATTGTATACCATATAACTCTTCCAGACAATATAAGTTCAAAACATTATAATTAATGTCACTAAATTTCACAAAATAAGATTAACCTTATCCCTACCCATGTCATAAAATATAACTTATTTTTCACAAACCAATAATGTGAATACATTCATCATATATTATCTTGATATATAGTACTAACATGAATTACTATTTATCCTTATATAAAACCTACAGTTTCATTTTTTTAATGATTAATGGAAATATTATTTAAGTCAGAAAATATTTTAAACTCCATCCATGATATCACAACCATTGTGTCAACAAATCTATTATTAGTTCTAATGTAATTAGTAATTTATAATTTACTTATTCAAATCCAACAAAAATTTTTCTAAAAAAATTATATCAACATCAATATCATATTAATGGTTATCTTACACTATTCAAAATATCAACATTCCATTAAGTCACTTTTATAATTCATTAGATCCATTGAATATATTTTTATATCCTCAGTGAAAAAGAAGAAACTAAAAAATCCTTATACATTGTATAATTCATAATTTTTGAATAAAAATATATAAATACTTCAATTAATCTACTTCATCATTAAACAAATAACAAGTTTAACCGATTGAATTAATTAATTACTCTTTCCTTCCAAATATCATATGTAGTCTCGTTATCATCTATAATATAATGATTACTCATTCCACCATGATGATTCATTTTGATACTTTTCATATTAGAATATTAATTTGTCTAATGTACATTAATTACAAACCTAAAACATTCAACTATATATAATACCATATGAAGGATAATATTTTCAGCCATTTCAATAACTGAAATTTTCATTTTTCAGGTTGTTGAAATATTCTTTGTCTCATTGATTTTTATATTCAAAACATCTGAATGTTCCACTAGGACATTAAATTGGGGATTTCTTCCCACATTCTATATGTGTAGGAAACTAAATCATATTTTCTCCGTTGTATTAATTAATCTAACTCTTAGTTTACAACCTCATTCTCTTTTATGGTGACTCTAAGAGTTGTTTAAGATAAAAAAAATTAGTAATGTTCCATGAAAACACATTAGGATTGATCACAAAATCCATAACTCCAATGATCATCCCATTTTACTACTCATTAGTATAATGTCCATCACATTGAATTTTAACACATTTCCATATAGTTCATGCAAATTAATTAAACAAGAATATGTTATTTGAGAAACACTTATCACAATGAAAAACCACATAAACATGAAAAATGGTTTATATGATGCCTAAATGATGAAACTTAATTCTATAATAAATGATGACATAATTTAATCCATGGTAATTCAAATTCATATTCTATTTAAATATTTCATGATATTTTGAAATGATTTGATGAATTAACAAAGAATATCACCACGGGAGTGTCAAATAAGATGTGGAACAAGGCTCATTAATGTGCACCATTTACCAATCACGTGTAAAATAATATAGTTCTTTTGGGGTTGGTACCCCTATGTGCATCCATGATAGAGCCACATACAATTATAGTATCTAGATAATGATTTATTTCAATGAAAATTTTAGTCCATCCTTTACCAAAATTACATGATATTTTCCTAATACTTAACACATCCTTATACTTATTCATAGAGATACCCATAGACATATCCTTAAAAATATACATAGGGATCTCACTAATGTTTTCTCTTACTAGGTTCATAGGTTGGATAAAACATTACATCAATACATTTTATAGAAACCCATGTTTAATATATGTGGATATTACATTATTTTTTATTAATACTGTGAATAATGAAAAATAAAATACCTAAGGACTATAATGTTTTAGTGTCAATAAAATCATGGTACAAATTATTATAGTTTAGTGAATAATCAAGATTATATATGTTAAAGGTATTTCCATTTAGTAATCCTACATAAATATTTTTTTTCATAACATAGGGAATTGAATCATATGTTAGGGGTAACCGTAAAATCATAGTAAGGGTAAATAAAATAAATATATAAGAATTGCATGATATTAAGGGTATTAGAACATGGTCATAACATTGGAAGATCTTACCTTTCTAATCAAATATCATAAACATGAGACACGATATAATTATTTGTAGTTTATAAGACATGAATCATAAGATAACAAATAACCTGAACAATCTGATCATATCATTTGAAGAATATGTAGAATTATTTTAAAACACATAACAATTTAATATTATTCCATATTCCTCAATTACCATTTAATAAACATATTAGGGGTCATAATGGAGAGTACATGCACTGATAATGACACATCATCATCCCCATTTGTAGTCCCCTCCTTATAGGGAATTGGGTTCCCTATTTTTTCACAGTGTATCGGGTTCACCCGTATTTACATAGTGAAATGGATTCCCTATATTCCCATAGTGGATTGGGTTTCACCATATTCTTTTAGTTAATCAATATTTCCCATCCTCCCATAGTGGATCAAGACACAGATGTTTTCCATTTTGGATTAATCATATTAACTTGTTTTCTATCATTATTTATGTGATGTAAATACTTACCTAGATTATTGGATAATTTTATAGGTCACACCAATTATATAATAAATCCAAACATACATGTTCCATATGATAAAAAATCATGGCAAATATCCTCAATAATAAAATATATGGGTTTAATAAACCTCCAAACATAACCCTTGAAATGAAATTTGAATCATAATAAATTAATCATATCATTACATATGGAAAGTCGATATGTCTCATAATCATTTCATTAAAGAAAAAATGTGAAATGAAGCAGGTTTTAAAAGAATATAACCTGTGGATGAAAAATGAGTGTTATGAACATCATTCCAAAAAAATAGAAACTATTTAATAATGGTTATGAATGGTATTCATGTTTAATATCCCAATTATAACATAAACTATTTAAAAGTATGCCATATTTTTTGGAGAGGCATTTTAAATGATCACATGGAACATTTTTAAGGAATATTTATTTAATATTAAAATAATTTTAATAAAATCATTTCCAAAATCATTTTTATAAATAATTAATTAAAATTTCATTAAAAATAGTTCTTGATGAAAATATATTAATTACAATAAAAACTATTTTTAAAACATAAATAATTTGGAAAAAAAATTCTATTAAAAATAGCTTTGAAAAATTCAAAATTAATATTGAATGAATTTATAATTCATTTTACTCTAATTTTTTTAAAGAATATAAATATTTCTTCAGAACACATTTAAAACCGTTTCTATTTAAAACATATTGAAAACATATAAAGAAATGGTGAAAAAATTATACCCTTTTTCAATGTAAATAATTTTAGAACTAATAAAGAAATATTTGATAACTTTTTAAAACCATTTTTATTTAAAATACATTAAAAGTAGATAAATAAAGCTATAAAATAATTCTATAAAATTTATCTTCAAGAAAAACATTGATAAAAAAAATAATGACTGAAACATTTTTGAAAACATTTTTCATTGAAAATAATTTTAAAAATTATAACGAAGTATTTAATTTTTTTTAGAAAATAAATTCAAATACTTTGAAAATTTATAATTAAATAATTCAAACACATTGAAATACTTTTTCATTGAAAATAATTTGAAACTATATAAAGAAATATTGAAAAAATTTTAAAAACCATTTCAATAGAAAATACATGAATTAAAATTTAAAGATAGATTGAAAAAAACTTGAAATAATTTTATTTGAAAATAAATTGAATAAATTTAACGACATCTTGAAAACATTTATGAAAACATTGTTTTTATAGAAAAAATGTTCTGACCGAAGAGAGAGGTAAGGTAAGATTTCATAAAAACACATTATTAATAATCATCTGTACAAAAGTGTAGAAAATTGTAATTATTAATTATGATATAATTTATTATAACAGGATACAAAAATTCACTAATTTTTATGGGAGATTGATTGTATGATTTCATCAATGTAAGAATAATCATAAAGAATCTCGATGAACGATGATATTGTTTCAATAATATTTTAACATTTGTGAACATTGAATTATAATTAACATAAAATTATGCGATGCTTAATATTTCATTAATATTTGTAGATTCAAAATATTAAATTTAAAATGGAAACATATAAACCTCACAAATGAATATATGTGAACAATAAAACTTGCGTCTCTAAGAAGAAAAATTGATACATAAAATACTTTACTGATTTGGTAACTTTGGAACCACAAACCTTGTTAATGAAATATCATAAAAAAATATATATAAATACCAATAAATTTTCATATATGAATCATATAATACATTAATGTGTAATATATACACCAGAAAAAATAAATGTGTTTTGAATAAGACATATTTCTCATAGAAAAAAAAGTGAGATAAGAAAAACCTTTCTATTTAAGAACCATTAGAATAATTATCTCCATGAAAGAACAACATTAATTAAATCTTTGAATTACCTAAATTAAATGAAATTATTGTAATCTTATTTAATATATAATTATATACCACACACAAAATAATCAAGTGGTCAATATCACATGACTGAAATAGAAGAAATGAGAAGAAATTTTCTTATATTTATTGATGAATTTTATTATTACACAATCTAAAATCATATATAATAAATATATTTTTATTATAAATCTAATAAATAAAAAAATTATTACATTAATTCCATATGTTATTAAAAAATTAAATTACATTAACCACTTATTAACAATTCCATCTTAATATAACATTTTAGGTGATAACTTGTTTGTTTATTGTATGTGTTTTCACTTGTAACTCATGATCCACACACATAAATAATGATTTAATTATTTATAGAATTTAAATAATTATTTATATAACATATATATTAAGTATATAAATATTTAAAAAATATATATAATGGATATAAATATGAAATAGAATGCACTATTTAGGGATACGGTATGCCCTACACACGCATGATCGCTGTTGTAGTTTGATTGTCATATTGAAAAAATAATAAAAATTGAATATATTTATATATATAATAATTAATTTAATATTATTATGTCATATATATAGTATAAATCTACTGAACTCACCCATAATACATTACATTTATTGTGTGAAAAAATCATGTCTCATTGAGATGGTGGTAGTCCACACGTCCAAAAAAAAGTTATAATATTTTTAAATAATGGAATTAATGAAGTTATGTTTTATATATTTATTCCATAAGAGTAAATAAATCATTAGTATCATATATATAATATAAAAAATTAATTTCCATCATAATTCCCAATCATTTAATGTGTTAATGTAAAAACCAAAAACAAATTTCCATGAGGCAGTAGTTCTTGAGGAACAAGAATGGTAAGGTCATTACACATTATATGTATGTGTGTGTATGTGAAGGAATAAACCACATAAAAAATAATAACTATATTTTGGATCCTTATTATATTATATAAGAATTTAATAATTTTATTTTAGGATGTGGAGAATGGAAATAATACAAAGGGGCTTGAGGAAGGATGTAAACTCTTCTTTGGGTAACTTTTTTTGGTTTGCACCATACAACATCCATAGAATGACATATTCCCAAGAAGAGGATTATAGAAATAAGGTATGAATTATTAGAACTAATTTAAGAAAATTATGGGAAATAAAAAGTTATTCAATAGTTTGAAAAAGTGGGAGGGGTGAATCCATTTATATAGTAGAGGAGGAATGACATTCTTTAATATTTTTGAAAAAAGAATTACATCCAAGTGTTTCTGATGCAATGACTCACAAATAATGGAAACAATTAGGTCAAAGATTGTATAATGTTTAAATATGGCCATAAATGGATTTTTATAATTTCTTATTTCATTTAGGACCATAATATTAAGGTTTAGTCAATTATTAAGATTAATTTTTCCTTCATCATTTTAATTAATTTTTATTATTTTCACTATTTTTTTTCAAAATATAAGTTGAACATAATATAAATTATAAATCATTATTTATGTAAATAAGTAATCCATTTTTCTAAACTAATGTCAAATAATTAGAAGAAATTAATTTAAAATTAATCTCATAGATAAGAAAACAATGCCAGTTTTTAATGTAAAAATGTTCAAAGTTAATCTACTTTTTTATAACAAATTTCAGAATGAAATTGGTTCCAATGATATAAATGGTATCAATTATTGTATAATTTATTTCACTAAACCTATAAAATTTCTAAAATATATATTTACATTATAAATAAAATAGATAAAAAATTATTTTGAGTTGACATTTAATGATCTTCATTATTCATCAAAAATTAAAAAATCTCATAAAATACCAAAACATCACCCAAAGTAAATTGTGATATTCTAAACAAAAAATTATTTTCAATTTTTGAATTTTTTTTTGAAATTGTCAAACTTGATATTTACAATGGGATCTCAATTGAAAGACAATAAAATCAACTTTTATAAAAATATATTTCTTATTCATTGTATTCAATATATTCACATATTATGAATATAAAATATATTAGATGTGTATCAATAATTTGGATTAAATATATAACATAATATTTTTTCAAACATTAATCAAAAGTTTTTTTAATTTAGGGAGATAAGATTATGATTTTACCTAGAAAATTAGTTTCCTTGGAAAATAATTTTCCATATATTCAAATACTTATAACATTCAATTCTATTAATTGATAATAAAATAATTCATTTTATACACATTTAAAAATTATATTTTCAAAAATTAGTAAATGTTATTCTTAAAAAACATTCCAACAACTAGGTTGCAGCAATAATAATATTTGAATAATAATATTAAAAGTATATTGTAGTTCGGTAAAAAATAGACTTGTATGTAATAAGAGATGTTAAGGGGACTCAATTTTGTTTTTAATACTAGCAAAAAATCATGTTCCATGTTATGTAAGCTCATATAAGGGATGAATGAAATTTAAAATGTCAAAAATATTAAATTAATACCAATACTATTTTTCAAAAATATTAAGGGTGTTACAATAAGTGTACATAAGGAATATTTATTAATTTTTATTGTTAAAAAGAAAAATTAATAAAGGATATTGATATATAGTGACTGGACATACCAGAAAGATAAATCACATATTATTAGATAAAATATGTTGGCCATTAATAGTGTAAAGTTTACAATAAATTAAATAAGTCTATTTAGTTTTAATATATAAAACAAATAATTTTCAAGAAGGGGTAAAAAATTTATATTGTGTTTCCTGATTGAGAAGAGATGTTTCCACTAGAAAAAGGGTATTGTATTTCATGAAATAAGACTATCACATGTTTATTCAATGTTATTAGAGATATGTATCATGATTTTACCACACATAAGTATCTAATATATCATATAAATATTTTTTATCATATATATACTGCGGAGTATTTTAAAGCTATAAAATATATGAAAATAAAATTTATTAGAGGTTTATACATTATGATATCATCAGTTTTAGTCCATATGATGACAAACTATCCTAAAATGTAATCTATGCAATTGTATCAAATGTGTTTCATAATGGAAGGACATAATAGACATGTAATGTTAATCTATGATTTATAATAACTATAAAAATGTATAAGTGATATATTGTAAAATAAATCTGTTGGATGAATGATGAAAAAATTACAGTAAAATAATGGAATGGATATATAGATACCCAAGAATTTACCCATATCATTACATGATATTTTAAGCATAAATTTAAATCAAATTAATATCCAAGGATCTTAAATTATACTGTTTTGTAGAATAGGTACATAATTAAACATCATGATTCCAACATATTTTATTTTATATTTATATTTATATCATAACTTTTTCAATGACCTGGAATATCCATAGGATAACATAGAGGAAATAAATTAATAAAGGTATAATGAAAAATCCCTTATGAGGATGTAAACGGTGAAATAAATCTTCACACATGGGCTAGAATAAATAACATAATGATATTAATAGGCATAAAACATTATTAAACATATAAAATAACAACATATATAACATGGGATAAAGTAATAATGGATTCAAATTAATGTTCATGTAATATAAAACATGAAAGTTTCACACACCATGGATTCCATCACATAGAGGAGCATGAGTCAAGGATGACCACTAAGACAATTTCACATGAAAAAAGAAGTATTGGCTAACCACCATGATCGTTTCAAAAACCATCTCGTGAGACTAATCATTACCAAATGAATAAGAGAAATATCTGGGTACATATAAAATAACATGTTCTTGAATATTATTTCCACATATTCAATCAAACATAAATAATCAAACATAATCACATGGGATACCCATGGAATGAAATGGGTATCATAATCATGTCATAATGAGTAATCCATAGGTGTTTCATAAAAGTGTAAATTAATTAATGGAATTAAATAATTAATGGAAATTAATAAATTATAATGGGTATATATTATTATTAGTGATATCAAACTGATGTGAAACTATGAAAAAAATTATTTATGAAACTTTCAAATTAAACTATTTTTGTTCAGTTGAAGAAAAAATAAATAGAATTTGATGATGAAAATGGAATAATATTTTATATAAAAAAATAATTGAAAAAATAAATATTTCAATATTAAATGAGTAATTTTTTAGATATAACAGTTTCTTAAAATATATTATAGAGTGCACATAAAATTGGATAAGAATTCATTAAGTTTCACTAAATCAGGCTTTCTGATATAAAAAATAGAGCCGGGTACCTTTAAAAAACATATATATCCTTGAAAAATATTGATGAATGTATGCAGAAACATAATTTTGAAACATATAAGTAGAATTTATATGATTTAAATTAATATAAAATATACATTGAGTTTTTTATAAAGAGATAAAGAGTAACGCTAATGAATAATGGAGGTTCATGTAGAATCTGTTACCATAATTCTGAAGGTGTTGTTCATTTGATCTTAATTTCATGAATAATAAAATTAGATTAATTAATTAATTAATCATAAAATTAACCATATACTTGTATTTTATTAGTTATAACTTTATTAAGATCATCAGTGGTCATTTTAATGGGTTAAGAGATTCAATTTCATCATTTTAGAGCATTAGTTTCCAAGGTTTTCACGATCGTTTTATTTGTATATATATATGAAAGGTCATATAAAGTGGTGGTAATTATCTATAATTGATCATGTAAATTATTAGTTATCTTAAAATGTTCAAAAGGTTTTTATATATTATTTTTTAGCGAAAGAGGATGAATCATTATATAAATAATTATTTATAATCATTTTGGTTTGTTTTAGGGTTTTTCATATCAAAGAACTCATATTGTTTTATTAATAAATATCATGTGTAAAAAATAATTCCAAAAATTAAATAAGATATAATGCATATATTTTAATCTTTTTTCAGCCATAAAAATAGTTTAATGTATACTCTTGAATATGGTAATAGATATTTAAAACATCATCATCCTTAAATGTGCAAAATTAACACATAACAGAAGTTGTTTTCATTTTAAGTATAAACTGAGTGGGAATGACAGATGATGATAAATAATTCCATTAGTGTTCTAATATTATTGTTTATTTATGGTATTGGAATTATCATACCATTTTTATGTTGGGAGGTGAGGAGAGAAAATGAAAAGGAATGAACACAAAAAGAAATTAAATGAAAAGAAATAGGGTTTTACCTCTTGATTCCCTCTATATGTGAACTTCCATATGAGATTGGTTTTGGTATTATGTTAAGACCATAAGATCCTAGATGTGGGGTAGGGAATTGGGAATAGATATGAGTAGGATATAAAAATTATAATTTAGGAAACAAAATTCTAAAAATATATTTTCAACAAAATTATTAAATTATTAATTAAATTATTAATTATATATTTATTACATAAAAATATACAAATAATTAATTAATAATTTGTAAAATATTTAATTTTTTATAATAAATAATAACTATATCATTTTGTCACTTATTACATGGATAAATTTTATTTGTACTACCATCGGTGAGGTTACCATTGAATTGACCAGTTTACTAATTATAAGGGTCATGTTACTATTCAAAGGTCATGTAACTATTTCATCGGTATAGATCCATAACTTCTAGAAATACTTTTTATTTCATTAATTCATCATTTATAATATTTTTATTCTATTCAAAATGGGATTATATATGGCATCTACTATATGAAAATATTATAAGATGAGAATTTAATTGATAAAATTTTTGGTTCATTACATTCATCCCCCCTTATGAAATTTCTCCCTCAAAATATCTATTTTTATTCTACGACTAAAGCATGTCTGGGTACTTTTCCATCATCGCTTCCTCCAGTTCCCAGGTTTCATCTTCATTCTTATGGTTTCTCTATAGTATATTGACAAGGTGAGTTATCTTATTTCATACATGATATCTCTATGATCCTTGATTTTCACTATAATCTCCCCACAAGAAATATCATTTTCCAACTCTACCTCCTCTAAATTCAGTACATGTTAGAAATCCAATATGTACTTACTCAAGAGGGATATGTGGAATACATCGTGTACTTGAGACATGGTTGGTTGAAGTTATTTCCAATAAGATAAATCTATGACATAGTAAAGAATATTTATGTGGTGGATGTACCCTGGACATGACCTTTCGATAATCCAAAATATATAGGACTTCTTCAATGGATATATTTAGAGAAAGACCATGTCTCCAAATATAAGATCAAGGATTCATCGATGATTTTTTTCAAAACCCTTTTGTCGGTACTGGGAAACCTTAACATGCTACTGACTGGTTTTCACCTTCGTCACAATTTCATCGACCATTTCAGGTCCTATCAGATTACGTTCATTGACTTCATCCCAACATGCTGGTTCATTGTACAATTTCTCACTAATTTCTCCATATAGAGGAATGTGAATCCTCTAGTGGAAACTATAGTTGTAGGAAACTTTGACCTGTGATAGATGTTAGTCCCCTCCTCCCAAGAAGAATATAGTACATGATATCAAGATGAATTCCATTGTCTGAATAGTTCACTCAAATTATCCATCAGTTTGAGGATGATTGGATATAATAATGTTCATCTTAGTTTATAGAAGATGTTAGAAGCTTATCCAAAAAATAATTCTAAATCTCAAATCTTGATCGAATACTATCAACAATGGAAATCCATACAGGCTTACCACGGATTTGATATACATAAATATAAGTTGATACATGGATATGTCTTATCAAATTGAGATAATGTTAGTTGTTATTGTAAAACGACCTAGAATAACCCATATAGAATTTTCTCCCCTAGATGTATTTGGAATCCTAGTGACAATGTCCGTGGGGTTATTTTCCATTTCCATGTAATTATTGGTAATGGGTGGATCATCCTTTTAGACCATTTATTTTCCACTTTAACTTACTTATATACTAGTAACTTTGATATATATTCAGTTAACTCCATTTTTATATAGTCCTACCAGATGTTCTCTTGGTGATCTGGATACACCATTCTACTCCATGGATGAATATAAAAGGTTGATTTATGTGTGTCATTCAAAAAATCATTCTTCATTTCGGGAATGGATGGTACACACAGTTATGACCATAATATTACAACTCTACCCTCATCGATCATGAACATATAGGATCTCATATTCATGGTAGATTCCTCCTTTTTTAGAATTTCTACATCATTTCTCCGAGCATTGTTTATGTTATTCATAATGGATGGTTGAGAAATAGTATGATAAAGGATTTATTGTGTTCCCACCTTAATGATTCCCATTTACATCCTCTGTAACTTTTATAATATTGGATCCTTTTCATTTAACATTGTTTATATATATGATAGATCTATTCTACATAGAGAAGCTGTCACATTATTTTCCTTACCCTGATGGTAATAGATTGAGCAGTTGTAATCCATGATGAGGTATAACCATATTAATTGAGGCATATTTTTCTCTTTAAATTTGAATATATAATTTAGAATCTTGTGATCTGTATATATCTGTCACTTATCCCTATATGGATAATACAACCATATTTCTGACATGAAGATCACATTCTTCAACTCTAGATCATTCATTGGATAGTTTTGCTCATGAATTTTCTACTTCCTTATGGTTTGGGCTATCACTTTATAATTTTTCATCAGTACACATCCTAAAACTTTCTTCCAAGAATAAATATACCCCACAAAGTGTTATCCAATTTTCAGGTGTGTGAGTAATGGCATAGCTATAACTGTCTTTTTGAGAACCTCAAAAAGATCTTATCACATTATTGAGTATATAAACTCTCTAGCCTTAGAAATTTAATATTTTTTACTGGGTTAAAAAATCATGATATGATCTTAAAAAATCAACAATAATATGGATTTAGGACAAGGAAAGTTGGAATCTCCATTATAGATGTTCGTATCGGACACCCTTTGATTTCCTTTGTATTGGAAGGGTCAATATATTTCCTCTTCTAGTGATAACATTCCCCATGAATGATACATGATTTATCTATAACTCACAGTTATTATACATTCATAGAAATTCTCCAGTTACAATGTTTGTAACACAATATTAAAATTCTCCTCAAGCTTCTCTTTATTATTGGAGTATATCAGAATATCATTAATAAAGACTATAAGAAAATATCAAAGTATTCCCTAATGAAAATATTCATTAATTACATGAATATTCTTGGATCATTAGTGAGTCTAAAGGTAATCACAATGAACTGATAGTGTCTATAACTTATAATAAATTCATTCTAATGAATTTCTTCTATCTAAACTTTTAATATGAGATATATCGGCCAGAGTTACACCATTGGAAAATAAATATCCCACACAGCTTATCAAATAAGTCATCTATCATAGGAAGGAGATACCCGTTCTTTATGTTGAATTTATTGACCTCACTATAATTAATGTAGAATCACAATGATCTAACCTTTTTCATGACAACAAGGATTGGTGCACCCCATGATGAAGCACAATGGGATATAAAACCATTGTCCAGATTCTCATGTAAACATTTTTTTTTCATTATCTACTATGTCCATTCAATAAGGTGTCTTTATATAGAAAGAGATCTAGGAATACGTTAAATTGAAAACTGAACCTATTGGTTAGGTGGAAAACTAGTCAACTCTTCCAGGAATACATCAGTTTACTCTCTTACAATGGGAATATTGTTGAGCATGATTCTCCTGTTTCTATTAATCATTTGAGCTAGATATTATTCTATATAAGACTATAATATTAACACCTAGGAAAATGATTATAAAATAGATTCCTCAACCTCCTTAAACTTGTACATAATTAAAGGATGCATTGTTATGTGAAGTGTGATCTCCCTATCTCAACAGTTGATGTTTTATGTTCATAAAGATATCCAATCCATGTGAAATACATCATTTAACCCAACCAAATGAATTATGATGATATTTTCATGGATTTTACTTCCCCAAACATTTATAGGGGAGGCTTTATATACTTTGTGTGAAATAATTTCCCCATGTTTTGTTCTCAAAGACAAAATAACCTTTATATTTTGATGTGGTGTTTTAATAAGTATACTTAATGTTAATGATATGAAATAATGCATAAAACCATAATAAAATAGTTTGTTGAATATTATTGATTGAAAAACCCGCATTCATGTCACCACATAAGTTTTCTAATCCACTTCATTAGTAGTGATATCATAATACATTCATTATTTTCATTGAGGTAGTGGTTGGTGGCTCTAACAAATTTGGAAATCAAGAATTGGTTTCCAAAATCCTATACTCCTTAGAGTCTGAAAACATAAGTACAATCTGATTTATGATCTAAAAAATCATTTCCTATTCCCCATTAGTTTATTCCTTCATGTATCTTCAGAAATTATTCACCAGATTCCTCTTTCTTCCACATTGGATGCATTTCCTTATTCCCATTAAATAGTTTCCAGGATGATTCTTTACAAAATATTCAAATGTATGATATTTATTCCCCATTCCATCATGGGATTTATTTAGTGATCCACCCATATGAGACTCCATTTACTATTTTTTTTCACAAGACTCATGATACCATTGTGATTCTAAAATCTCCATCTCATCAATGAGGGAACCAAAGACAATATCTTTATAATGGTCAAAGATACCAATTTCCAACTAATTATATTGAATTATATATAGTCATCTAAATAAGAGAACTATAATTATTTCAATGATAATAAAAATGATATAGGAAAATCTATCATTCCTTGAAAATTTTTATTTATATTCCCCAATAAAATCCTATTTGTTCTTCTTAAGCTAGAGGAAATTTCATTCTTTCATGAGACAAAGTGTTTGGGGAAAATATGTATTGAAATTGTATTCTATAATTATTCCAAATCCAGGGAATCAATTTCCTCCATCGATATCTTATCTTATATTATTTTTCAACAATTATTAGTGTCCCTATATAAATGATATATCACTACCACAATTTTTTCTTGTTCTAAGAACTGGTGGACAATGATTGTTTTTTAATGGAGTTAATCCACTATAACATGAGGAGGGGAAAAAAATATCTACTAAACATGGTAAGATTATCCCACATGAAAAATTTAATGTAACCATTATCCTTATTTGGAGAAAGAGGGTGTTTCACCTAATTGATGTTATGATTTGTAACTTGATCCACCCGAGAAGTTAATTTCATATTGTTTTGAGCACCCATTCCCATCATATTTAGAATATCATTAGGGTAATCATCCTATTTCATATCATTTTTATTGATGGAACATGTTCTTATATATCCTAACATTTAATATGAAAAATAATATGCAATTATGGGGATTAAATACAATGATAATATGCATAATAAGGAATAATTACAAATAAAAGTGTAAAATATTATTGGAAAATCATATCCTAACATCTAATTTGCTGGGATGTAGTCTAGGTTACCTAGGGTTTGTTTCACAACATATATTATTATGGAATTTTTTTAGTTCCTATAATAATGGTTTTGAATTATGTTATGAAATTATTAATGTATATCTCAAGGGAGTTTAAAACTAGGTGCGTTGTAAGGCTCATTGTCATGTAAAGGGATACCCTGAGTCTGACCCAGAACACCATGTTAGAGATATTACATAAATGTATATGTATATCAAGGCCACTTCCACATGTTTTGCCTATATTAGGATATATTTTCGTGATAACAAACTTACCCATTATGTTCAAATATTTAGGGATGTTTTTGTAGACATAGTGTTTTCCATTAGGTTTTTTCTAATGTTTTCTACACAGAATCTCCAAAAAAACTAAACATTATCATTGATACCAACTATAGTTATTCAAAACATTACCCATATCATTGCAAAATTTTATGGATAATTAAACATAAAATTAAAATAGAAGGATCATAATGTGTAGTTTATGGTATATTTGGTGCGTAATTAAGTATCTTGATTTGAACATCATTTTTTAATCTTCATAAAGAGAACCTAAATTCATTGAGCCATTATGTCTTAATAGGATAAAATTGAGGAACTACAAAATAAAATTGAAGATATAAAAATAAATGTAAGGAAATTAAAATTAAAATAAATCTTAGCACATGTGTTATATACAGTAAAAAATTATATAAAATGGAATGAGTCATAAATAAATATAAATAATCATAACATATATAACTTGGGATCACATTGTCATTTAGTAATAGTCATGTGGAATCAATATAAAACCTGACATTATCATGATTCAAAGATCATTCCACATAGATTTTCACAATTTAATGCTAACCACCTGGGCTATTTCATATGGATCATGAGTAATGACTAACCACAAGACGATTTCATATAGAGCATGATTCAAGGGTAACGACCCAAACCATTTCACATAATATCTAATGAGACTAAAAATTAATAAATATATTAGAGTGATATATGTTTTCGCACATCATAATAGGTTAATGAATATGTTTTCCGCGTAAATAATTATACATAAAAAAACATAAACATAAGGGTCACTAATAAAATTGATTTTGTATCATAATCAGTTTATAAATCATTAGACATGGGTGTTTCATCAATGTGTCCACGAAATAATTTAATTAAATCATAAATAGATGCTAATAATATAAAATAGTAATGTATCATGACTATTAGTGTCGATCTTTTGTGATAATATGTAAAGATATTATTTAGGAAATAGTAAAATTAAAATAGTTTACAATAGTTTAAGGAAAATATTCAATAGAATTTAAATTATAAAAGGTAATAGTATTTTATATAACACCATTAGTGATCTAATAAATTCATAATAATTAAATTAGTATTTTTATAAAAATATTTATTTCATTAAATAGATTACAGTGTGCACTTGAAATTGTTCAAAATTTCGGGATATTCCTTTAAATCGGGCTTGCTTATTAGGAAATATTTTACAGAGAAACATTTAAAAACATATATATACCCAATGAAGACGTATGAATGTATATTGATTTATAATATTATAGAATATAATAATAATTTATATTATGAACATAGAAATAAATAGGGAATTTCATTTGGGTAAAAAGGGAGAAAAAGTAACCAGAAGGAATAATGGATGGTCTGGTAGAATCTCTAACCATATGTATGATGTTGTTATTAAATTTATATTAATGTCATGGAAAAAAATTAGATTAATAAATTAAAATTTATATAACCTAATATAGATTTATTGGATTTATTATAAATTTATTATTTTCATTTATACCTTTTTTGGTGGGTGACTAGATTCAATTTCAACATTTAGGGGTGTTGGTTTCCTTACATTTCCTGATCTGTTTTCTTGTATACATGTACGGAAGGTAGTACAATGTGGGGGTAATTATCCAGAATTTAAATTTTATGCATATTGTTGTTATATGGGTTTTATATATCATTTTGGCATAACAGAATAAGTCTGAATCATTAAATAAATATTTAGTGATAATATGTTCTGTTTATTCGTGAGGGTTTTGATCACATAGAACTAATTTGGTCTTATAAATCAATATTATGTGTAGAAAATTATTCTAGAACCTTGTATATTATGTAAAACGTATATTATAGTCTGTTTAAGTCATACAAATGGTTTAATGACTAGCCTTTATGATAGTAATTGAAAATTAACACTTCATCATCCTTGAATATAATAAATTAACACATCCCAACTGATGTTTTATTTTATATTATGAAATAAGGTCGAAAGAGATTAGATTCTGAGTTATTCAATTATAATAACAAAATTTATATATATATAAGTTGATAGAGTTTTTATAGAATTTTTGATTTGGGGATGTGAGGAGCGAAAAAGATAAACATAGAACTTGAAAGGAAATTAAAGGAAATGGAAGAGGGTTTTATATCATGATTCCTTCATCTTGAGAACCTCCTACGGGGATTGATTTTGGACACTTTTTAAGGAAAACAATATCCATGAAATTGGGGAGGGGATTTGGATGATATTTTTGGATAATATGGTCAAGGATAAAGGCTTGAGATGGGTCAGGGAAAGAGGTTGTTAGGGGTGGTATTTATAGTAGAGGAAATGATCATTTTTTCATTATTCAATTAATTAGTTTATTATTTTTATAAATAAATGAAATTTTATTTATTATTACGTCTTAATGTAGTAAATATATAATTATAGTTAGAAACAATGTTTCTAATATCATTTATGACTCTTTGAATGTGATATTTAAATTATAATATACATATACCGTAAATTACCATATCTTCCTATTCATAAAAAAATAATGAATTTCCGGGAAATACCAAAAAATTCACATAAGAATTTTTTAATGTGTAGAATTTAATATAGAACTTAATTTTATTAAAATAATTTTCTATACATATAATAAATTTTAATTTACTTGGAAAATATAAAATTTTAAAATTATAAGTGCATTTATATCAGTTTAAAAAATTAACTAAGGTATCAGAATATTATTTTTTAATAAGAATACAAAAAAATAAAAGTTTATGAATTGATTTTATGAAAATATTTTTACATTAATATTATTATATTAATTAACAAATTTAACTAAAATTTTTTGAATAACAAAAAATAATAATTAATTAATAATTTTTAAAATATTTATTTATCTATAATATAACATAATTATATAATATTTTCAATTATAAGTTAGAAAAATTATATTTTTACTATTACTAGATTGTAATTTATTCAATTATCCAGTTTAAAAATCAATAGGGTCACATTAATATTCCAAATATCAAGTTATTATTTCATTAGTATGGGTTCCTTTACTTACACACATACATGTTATTTCATTCATTCATAATTTATAATGATTTTAGTGTGTGAATAATATGATTTTATTTTTTTTATACTATATGACATATTTATAAGAAGGTAATTTATTTTATGAAATTTTATGGTTGTTATAGGAAACGTTTATCAGACCAACATTCACATATATAGATTTCTGACAAACAAGACCAAATATTAGTAAACCACCCAAACATTTATGACACAATGATTTTTATTTAATTATTTTTATCTCTTTCAGAATATGAGGATTGAATAGGTTCCTTAAAATTGTGGTTTTGGAATTTTTAATAAGGCTAAAAATATAATAGATTTCATGAAACATAATGAGTATTCATGATGACCCCAAAAGAATTGTGGATCATCTAATGAATCTAATTTAGACATGTATATGAATTAATATTACCACCAATTTTTTTTAGAGTGAAACTATAAATTTGACAAATGTTTGTAATGGACAATTATAATATTCACACTAGTCACAATGTCCATGTGTTTTTTAAAATTTATGGGAATTATTTCCCAGATAATGATAAAAAACCTAGAGCTATGAGCACTATCAGTTTCCAACCATGATAACATTCTATTTGAATAATAGCAACTAATTTAGTTTCTAGTAATAGTAATTTAATATAGATTTCAATCAATATTATTAGATAAACATTTCTATCAATTTTATTAAAAAATATCTCAAATTAGAAGTACCAAATAGGGAGAATGGGGAAATAATAAGTTGTACTATGTTTTTCATTAAACATTGATCTAAATCATAAGCATATACAATTATGTGAACTAGGTTATGTAAACTAGAAATAGTAAGGGGTGTATGGACAAACTCTTACAAGATGGAGGAAATCAAAACGTTTTTTTTCCATTTGATATTATTGGGAGATTTTCACAATGATTGAATTTTTTTATGTTTGCTTAGTTTGATAAGATAAAAAATTGTAACAAACATGAGCCATTATAATATTTCATATTAGTAAATTTAAGTAGTATAATTTGGTTGTATCATTCTACTCACTTTTAAATTGTAGTTATCTTCTATGAAAAAATGAGACTACCCATTGTAAATTCTCCACCAACCGAAATGGGAAAAAACTAGTAAACCTTTTGTCCATTTCACTATTTTGTTGTCATTTAATGATAATGAGGTTTTTGTAAAAGGTTTATAAGGGTATTTGTTCTAACTTTATGCGTGGTAAAATTTCAAGATATTTTTAATTTTAAAATATCACCAATAATTCACCCCCATTCTAAGTGTTCTCATTATCCTATTAAAATTATATTAGTATCAGTGCCATGGTTACCTTGCATGATCCTTATCATTTAAAATCACAAAACAATGAATAATGTATGTATTTGTATATTTAATGAAAAAAATCACGGTTAGATAAATTAATTGACACACATACATTTTCATCTAATTTCTGAGGTAACTTATGCAATAAATAGTTAGATTTTCAAAATTTGAGAAATCTTCTCCCTTTAAATTCCTTTAAAAAAGAAATATTCATATTTATAGGAATAATATAAATTCTATTTTAATTTAATTGTTAGAAAATAATTATATAATGAATATATATCTCAAAACAAATAAAGAAACATGAGACATGTCTAATAGGATCATTATGGTAAATATCAAAATAATGGGACCAAAACTATTAATATGTAGTAGCATGATCCGAGATATCGAAATAGCATAAGAATATAAAACTTATGAGTACATCATTAATGTAAATGAAACTGTTTACAAGATCATTGTAAATTAATATTTATTTGATGGTTCCAATATTGTTTACAAACAAATGATAAATTTACAATATATGCTTGACTCTCAAATTTTCAATTTATAAGGTAGTGATGATTTATCTCTTCATTGAGAAAATATAATTATTGTTTTATCTAAGATAAGAAAATCTATATTATAGAGAAATAAAATCAAGGATGAATTTTCATTTGAAAATATAAGAAATCAAAAAAATCAAATATCTTAATATTGGTTACTGCAATGATTTATAATATAAGTAATACAATCAATGAAATTAAAAAAATAAGGTCTCTTATAACAAAACATTACTTAAAACGTACATAAAATTATTAAGGAAAACACTGACATAATTTTTTAGAGTGTATATTAGATGGGTATTTTTATATGAATTGTCTTAAGAAAATAGTAGCATAATTTAAAGATGATTATGAATAAAAACCTCAATTGAAGAGGTTGAGAAAATAATTGGATGAAGTTAATAAATCCATATGAAATATGAAAAATGACAATAGAATTGAATAATTATTTTAAGTATGAAATTTTGATACGATTCTAATAAAAACTATTCATCCAAAGATTGATTTATATATATGTTAAGAATTTTTTTTCCTATTTTGTAAAAAAATAATGATGATTTACATAGTAAACAAAAAGATGATAGAGGAAGCCTATAGAGAATATCAATTATGAATAGAATTTTTGGAATGTATTGAGATAGAGAAAAACTCAGGAAACCAATCAGAATGACGATTAAAGATTTTGAGATAATGAATGAATGTATGTAATATATTATTAATAAATAATATATTAACATTGTGGAGATTAAGAATATCAATCTACAATTTACAGATAAAATAATGAGGATAGAAGATATTGGAAAAAAATCATTCAAATAAATATGAGGTTTGTAAAACTCAATAGATATTTTATAATGATTAAAGTAAATTAAGGACTATGTGTAAAATATTAGCAATACTTCATATGTATAATCTAAAATACCTTGAGTTCGTAAGAAATATCATCCAATGAATCATATGAAAACTTTACCCACTATACATAAAATTTCATGAAGTCATTATAACTGTGTAGGTTCTAGATAAATAATTTGAAATTTATTTATTTATAAAGCATGTGGAAGACATGTCACATCAGAAGAAGTTTAACATAAACATCCTTAAAAATATACGCATGGATATAGGAAAAAACAAAAATGTGTTATGACCCTAAGTAAAATTATATAGGGAAAAGTCATAATTCATTAAAAGATCATGATTTAGTGGATATTATTGGTGTTGTAGTTTATATTAGTACAAGAAAAATAATTATTAGCTCAACATATCCCTTTATAGGAATATAAATTATGAAATGTATGAAACAATCGAAGATAATAGAATACTGTTTATAGTATTCAATAAGAATGAATGTTCAAATCATTAGATGATTAAAATTTTCAAATATAGAACTGGTAATATTTCATACAATATTTTTAAGAAGATTCATCCAATATGGCCACATTTCTATATAATTCTTAACAACTCTTCTATGAAAATTTTCATACTAAATGAAATAATAGGAATATACAAATAAAAATGTCAAGGAACAACATTCATTGTAGATACATCTATAAAATATTTCAAAATGAACAAATTTTGGATATATAATTATCGTTTATTCTCTCATATGATATATGATATAATTATATTGATATATATTGAATAAAATGAAGATGTATTAATTTTATTTAGAAATGATTTTTCCTTTAAAAGAAGAGGTATATGATCTACTGAGAATGATGCTGAGAAACTGAAATAAATTGTAATTTTTCTACATTAATGTTGTAAATAAAAACTTATGAAATGTTATCCAATTTTTTTAAAAGGAAAATAATTCATCATCATGAATTTTATCTATATCATTTGAAGAATGAAAGAGAAAAATTTTGTTACTATGGGTGGAGGAACTAGTGGAAATCTATTATAAATTTACGTTCATTGAATCTAATTTTACATAATTATTGAGGATGTAATTATGATTTCGAATCCAATACATGGGAATCTCATCCAGAAAAGTATGAAAATACATTGTATAAAAAATATTGATAGTCCCATACTAATGATAAAAATGACATACAATTCATTTTTTACAACATATCATAAAGGGAATATGGTTGGTGAAAGATGTAATAATAATGAAATCCAACCCACTAAAACTCGTGATATCATTATATCTGATCATTGTGTGGTAATGATACATAAATCAACTAAAGTTTTATGTGAAATAATTATATTAATTTATTAGATAAATTTGATGTCCTTTATAATGTTCATAGAACATAAATTATATGCTATAAATTTTTTTATGATATTTCATAATGGAAAATTAAAGAGAAATGGGTGTTTATATATTGCTGTTAAGAAATATGAAAAAAAATTTATACATGAAGAATGAATTAAGACACTATCTAATTAAACATGGAATGAAACACCAATACAGTCATCTATACACAACATAGAACAATATAACGAATGAAAAGAAAATTTAATTTTATTGGAAATGGTAAGAATCATGATGGATGAATAAACAATTTCTATATTCTTTTGGGGAGAATTTATTAGTACAGTGGTTCATATACTGATAAAAATCATTTTTTCTACTAGAATTCAATATGATTCCCTATGATATGTGGTATAACAAAATATCTTTAGATAAATATTTTAGTATTTTTTATGGTACTTGTTTTATTAAGATAAAAAAAACTCATTGGACATTTGAATAAAATTTGAGGAACTAAATTTCAGGGGCTATTCATCCGATAGAAGAAGATATAATTATTGGAATAAAAATTTAATAAATTTGACTGATTCCATTATTTAAAATTTATTGAAAATATAATTTTCTTAAAAAATATGACTAATATGTCAGGGAATAAATTTCTATGACATTCAATGATGATAATAATTGAAAATTCGAATGTTATCCAAAACATTCAAATGATGATTCAAATGAATAGTGTGTTGAAAAAATGAAATAGGTAGAAAAACTCTCAAATTAAATACCCTATAGAAATAGGTAGATTCCAATAACATATTTGGAAATCCAAAATCTTCTATCTATACCCCATGAATGATGGGATTAGGTAGTTTGAAATCACATGTCTCAAAAGCAGAATAGTAATCTGTTTTAGAGGTAGTAGAACATAAAAATTTGCACAATCTACAAATTAAGAGTTACGTAATATTGATAAAAATGATACATGTAAATTTTTTTCCCAAATATTTGAAATAAATGTAATAATGAAAATTTTTATGATTAAAAAAAGATCAATGAAAATGGACATATTTCAAGAAAGAAAGAATAAATTTTTTCCAATGTTTACTCACATGTTTAAGTATTAAATTTTGATGAAACATTTTCCCCTTTAGTGAGACAAAAAATTATAAGAATGTACTTTGTAGTGACTTCACATCGTTTTTATGATGTTTTTATGTTTCGTGTTTAGTTATATTTGTAAAACAGATAAATTTAGGAAAAATATTATACTTAGAAATCCAATAGTTTTATAAGAACCATGGTTTTCATACGAGGTACACATCCTTTTCTTTTCAGTTTAACTATTCGGTTGAGGCCTAATGTGGATTCCTAACTTGACCGAGGTAGTTATGGGGGAGTTCAGGGCTTTCTCGGAGGCCAAAACCAAATTTTAGGCTGGAAATGGCATGGCACATGGTTTGCCCATGACCTGCGCATGACCTAGCTAAACTGTGTGCCTTGGTGCAGGCATGGCCGAGGTAGGATCACGACTTGCGCATGGTTTGGGTAAACTATGTGGGGTGGCTGTGCAGTTTCCCCTTGCCTTCCAGCAAGGTCTGCAGGGTCTCCGCACAGTTTTCCAGGACGAGTGGGTAAACCGTGCGACCTGCTGTATTTTGATATTTAATTAATTTTTAATTAAATTAATTAAATTTTATAAAAACCTAATCCTAATATCTTGATTCAACGAAATAGAAAGGGATGCGCATAGGAGAGCTCTCAAGGAGGCTACAGAGGGATTTGAGCATGTTTCTTTGTCTGATCTCTGTTTCAACCATCCTTCGTCTTGTTGGATCCGCAACAGTAATTCCTCAATTCCTTTTTAATCCATCTCGATTATTATCGTTATAATGAACACATATTTGATTAAGGATCATATGCCCTAATTTATCGTTTTTTATCTGTTCTTTAGTTTTCTTCCAAACCAGTATGAATTAGAGCCTGATACTGGACGAGCTATCTAGTACGAGGCTAAGGTAGGTGGTCTCATAATTTTCGCTCATTTTCAAGATGTTTATATATGCCGGAGTGCCATGCGCCCACTTTTGGGGTGTCTCTTGAACCTGGAATTTAACCCTGTTATTACCTATCATGTTTAAGGTAATCTGAAAAGGATGGTATGTTCTTGAGTTAGGTTGTACACCTTGGATAGGAACCACCCCTTGTGTGCGTTTCCTTGAATGGATCTTTTGTGGATTTTTTACCCAGGATGCCTATGAGGCATGCCTTTCATTTCCCTTGTGGGTTGTTAATAGTGGAAATTGACTATGAATGAGATGGCCATAAGATGAAATTGTAATTGAAATGGATGCAGGTATGGGATGGAGTTTTTCCCCTCGACCCTTGTTTTCTTTTTCTTGAATTGCTAGACCATGTGAGTTAAATGATTTTGAATTGCATAAAATTTGAAACAAAGTCATGGGTGAAACATGGAACCAATGTGAGTTTCCATGGACAGACTCATACGAGACTAGTTACTGAAATTCCGAGTGAAACATGGATCCAGAGTGAGATTCCATGGACGCACTCAACAAGGCCTGATATGTCATGGGTGATACCCAGATATTATTTATATGATCCTGGGGACGAGCTCAGATGACAGACTATACCGCACCTAGAGTGAGTGTGGGTACCTAGGAGGTTCGCCGGAATGGCCTTGTAGAGCGATTCTAGGTTCCTAGAGGTTCGCCGGAACAGGCATGTAGGGTGTGGGTGGATTTTCTCCCTGAGCGATGCCCGGTCTCCGATTTTAGTATTCTAGTGACCTTCTCAAGGAATGGTTTGAACACATGAAAGAAGTGATTAATGAATGGAATGGATACTTGAAGCAACATCAAGCCAAACCACAAGATTGGGACAGTATTCCTAGTCTTCTTGTTTACTGCTTTCCATATTACACTACCTGTTTTATATATTCACTGACAGATTATCATGGATCATTGGTGGTTTCCCACTAGGATTTAGTCTCACACCCTGTTTGGGTCATGTTTTTTGACCCAAGAATATTATATGATTTCTTGTACTAATAATGGAAAATTCCCTAGTACAGGTACTTGACTTGCTGCTCGGAGTAAGAGTGCACGAGACCAACCTGAGGCTTGCGATGCGACAAGGGATATATTTTGGTTTCTTTTTGGTATTTCTTATACTTGTATTGTATTGTATTTAATTGCAAAATCATATATATATATATATTATCATTTTATTCGTTGTCTATTTTTACTGTCAATTTGTTGTCTACTTGTTACCTTCTTCCGCTATTGTATATTTGTAATTCTACTATGATAATTCGGTAATGAGGGCATAGTTTCCCCACATACTCACCTAGGCCCTCACTTCTAGTCGATAGCCTCTGGCGTTTGGGGAGATGTGCTTGAGCCCATGTGGAAACCAGTCCGGCTACCGGTTTGAAGGGTAAGTTGGTTCGGGATGTTACAAAGTGGTATCAGAGGGTTTTTCCTTTTCTAATTTGACTTTCTATTTCGTGACTATAGATAGGAGTAGGAAGGGAAGAGACATTGGTAATAAACTGTGCCCGGGAGTTGAAAACCCGTATATAGGAAAAATCCAAGTTTCCTCATATGGAATTGTGTTTTTTGTTTTAATTATTACAGTTTTTTTGATTTCACTGTTTGGTGACACACATCGTTTTTTCTGACACTATTAATATTATTGTGGGTTCTATTTCATTGCAACTTGATGAGATGAGGGTTTTCCATCTCATGCATCATATTGGCACCTTGTTAGGAATCACATGTCATGCAATATGCCATGCTATCGAGGATGCATTAGATATTTCATGCTTTTGTGATAAGTGTTGTGATAGCTATTGCATGCTATTTTGATAGTTGACTGATAGATGTGCCTACCATTGTGTTAGATTGGGTGAAATGAATGAAGAGTGACGTCATATTTCAATGAATGAGGTTTAAAGGCCCTTATGGATTTGGAAATGATGCACCAATGGGATGTAGATGCTAAATGAAATAGAATTTCAGGGTTATATGGGCATCATATATTGATTCATGAGGTATTCTAGGCCCTCAGGGATCAGAACTTGGTGAAACATTGGTTAAAGCTTTTGAAAAATGGTATGTTAGAAGAGTGAATGTTAAAAATAGAGACTGACATAGACCGGGCTTCTGATTAAAAAAGAGGTAGTGACTCTAGTGGTTTTTGGTGACTGTTCCTTATGCAGTCGTGGCTTTAGAAGAAGGTAGTGGGTTGATGTGGTTTTTAGGAAGGTATTGACCTATCCTGTCATGGTTTTTGTGCTTGTGAGTTTTGAATCTCGTTAAAAATCTGGAACTGAGGCATGCGTTTTCCATTGCAGCGTCATTCCATCACGACGACCTCTAGTCGTACGTCGGGAGAGCAGTGATGACCATGTTCAAGAGATGGTAGGCCATGGGATACAATACGGAACTCCAGTTGTGCCAGCTGTGGCACCCGCGGTTATATCAGACACATGTGATGAGGCACATTTTCGTGGGAGCTTGTTTCATTTTATGCAGACTGTTTTGGGGGCACTGTGACCTTACCCGACTATGGCAGAGTTGACGCATGAGTTTTAGAAGTAGCATCCACCTACATTTTCAGGGGATGGCGGACCACATGCTGTAGAGTCCGGGTTAGAGGCAATACGAGCTATCTTTGAGCATTTTGAGATGCCTCCAGAGAGAAGGGTCGAACTCACTACGTACATGATGCGTGATTCCAGCAAGAGGTGGTGGGATGTGATCACTCAGTAGGATCGTCATTAGAAGATGTCTTGGATAGAGTTCCATACGGCCTTATACGATTTCTTTTATCCCGAGACTTTGAGGGCCGATCGAGCCTAGGAGTTCTTGCATTTGGAACAGGGTGCATTATCCGTGGTGGAATACTCGACCCGTTTTACTGATATTCAGCGCCTCGCACCTATCCTGATGGGCGACGAGATGTCAAGGGACAGACGTTTTGATGATGGTCTGAGATATGACATCTGATCTCAGGTAAATATATTCAAGTTGACTATTGTTTCTATAATTGTGAACCATGCGATAATCACAGAACATAACCTGAGAGAGGTTGGAGGTGCGATCCAGAGCGGTTCGACATCGAGATTAGGTACTGTAGAGACTGTTAGTTGGAAGTGTCATCTGGAGCTTCCACATGGTGATTCTAGTAGTCAGAACCTATCTTTGGTTAGAAATCTGAGGTTCTACCAGTGCGGTAGGCTGAGACCCTTGAAGCCGCAGTTCTTGAGGGACCCAGTTGAGTGCCGATCTTGTGGAAGATGGATCATCTTCATCATTTTTGCAGAACGTTTTCATCAACAGCCAGTGATAGAGGGTCTGCACCAACTCCATATGTAGGAGTAGGGTCGGTATCTTCTCATCAGACATGGTGTTGGGGTGCGACTGGATGATCAGGTCGAGGTAGTGGTCATGGCTGAGGTATCCAGGAATAGGGTACACTGAGACATCAGAGTGGGCAAGTTTTGGGTAGTGAGTTTGTATCAAAGGGTCGTGGTTCAGGCCAGATGTATTCAGTGTAGCCTAATTCTGAGGATTAGGGATCGGGACCGTCTACGGTGAGAGGTAAGATCTTAGTAGCATCTGTTATTTCATCTTCCCTCTTTGATACTGGTGCATCACACAGTTTTATATATGCACCTATAGTGAAAAACCTTGGGCTAGTTGTGTTGTCTTTTGATGGCGTCTTGATGCTAAAGACACCACTAGGAGTTAGGGAAGAGGTTGTATGCTAGTACAGAGGGTTCCCTCCTTGAGGTTGGAGGGTGTCACTTCATCTGATATCTTTATGTCCTTGAAATGACGGGTTTTGATGTCATTCTCGGTATGGACTGGCTAGTAGCATATCGAGCCTACATTGATTGTTACCACCAGAGGGTGATTTTCACATCACTAGAGGGTGTAGTGTATATTCTTAAGGACGAGTGGAATTTTCATGCAAGCTGAGATGGACTAGAGCATCATTGGATGGACGAGATGACGGCCCAGATCACTAGTTTGTTTCTAGATGATTAGAGAGTGAGTTAGATGGACCTTCCTCCAGTATTTGAGTGCTTTAGGGGTGTTTTTCCTGACGAATTTTTAGGTTTACGTTTTGAGAGAGAGGTGGAGTTCTCCATTGATCTATTTCTAGGAGCTACACCAATATCCATTCCTCCTTACAGGATGGCTACGACTGAGTTGCAAGATCTCAAGAAACAGCTCGAATATTTCGAGTCAAAGGGGTTTATTCGATCCAGTACTTCTCTGTGGGGTTCACTAGTCCTTTTTGTGAAAAAGAGTGACAGAACTCTTAGGCTATTTGTGGACTATCAGAAACCGAACCAATTGACAGTTAAAAATCTGATATCCCATGCCATGGATAGATGACCTGTTTGATCAGCTTCGAGGAGCTATGGTGTTCTCGAATTTTTTTTTGAGGTCATGATATCACCAGGTGCGTGTTCAACCTGTATACATACCTCGTATAGCTTTTCATAGTAGGTATAGTTTATATGAGTATCTGGTTAGGCCGTTCAGTCTTATAAACACACTAGTAGTTTTCAAGGATTTGATGAATCGTGTGTTCCACCTTTACGTGGACTCGTTCATCGTGGTTTTCGTGGATGATATTTTGGTGTATTTTCAAAACTCAAACAACCATGCCAACCATCTTGGGAGCGTCCTGAATACACTAAGAGAGCATCAGCTATATTCAAATATTACTAAGTGCTACTTTTTGATGGATCAGATGCACTTCTTGGGCCATGTTATCTCTAAGACTGGAGTGTCAGTAGACTAAGAGCAGGATAGAGCTGTGGTTTCATGGGAACATCCCAATAATGTCTTTGACATAAGAAGTTTCTTGGGGCTTGCTGGTTATCATCATCATTTCATATAGGATTTCTCCCGCTTAGCAGTGCCGTTGATATGACTAACTAAGAAGGGCGTGAAATTTGTATGGATATATTCTTGTGATGTAGCCTTTCAGGAGGTGAATGAAAGGTTGAAATCAACTTCAGTCCTGATACTGCCTGAATAGGGTGAGAGTTACACGGTCTATTGTGATGCATCGGGTATTGGGCTGGGTGTAGTGTTGATGCAGGGAGACAGAGTCGTGGTGTATGAATCTCGGTAGCTAAGGCCACACGAGAGGAATTATCCGACGCACGATCTTGAGCTATCAGTAGTTGTTCATGCAATGCGTTTTTGGAGACACTATTTATTAGGAGAGTGTTTTTTGGTGTACATAGACCACAAGATCCTCAAATATATCATAACTCAGCGTGATCTGAATCTTAGTTAGTGACGGTTGGTGGAGTACCTACTATCCTTTGATTTCGAGCTTGCTTATATGCTTGGTAAGGGAAATGTAGTGGCCAATGAATTGAGCAAGAGGACTCAAATATAGGCAGTGCAATAGGCTAGCAACGAATGGAATCTTATGTCCTTGTTCTCTGAGATGCATATTGATGTGCAGAATAGCCAAGGGAAGTCTTTTCTATCATCATTAGCAGTGAATTCTACCCTCCTGGACAGAGTAATGATTAGACATTTATCAGATTCAGAAGGCCTAGTTCTATGGGAAGGTGTGTCAGGTGAGGAACCTCCTCCTGGTTGGATGATAGGCGAGGATAAAGTTATTCATATCCATGGGTGTGTATGTGTTCTAGTGGATATTAGGGAGGAGATGATGCAGGAGTTTCATGCTTCGGTTTGGGCAGTTCATCCCGGAGTCACTAAGATGTATCGTGACTTGTACCGAAAGTAGTACTGGCCAGGTATGAAGAGGGAAGTGGAAAGGATTATCACGAGATGTTCCACCTGTCAGCAGGTGAAGGCGGAACACCAGCGACCAGCTGGGCTTTTACAGCAGTTACCTATCATGGAGTGGAAATGGGATGATGTTGCGATGGACTTCATGACTAGTTTGCCGAGGTCACCTCGAGGTAACAATGCTGTTTGGGTTGTGGTTGATAGTCTCATGAAGGTTTCTCATTTTACTACTAAATAAGTCACTTTTATCAGCGCTAAAACCCATTTATCAGTGCTTTTATGAGCACTGTAAAATGCAGCGCTAATAAAGGGGGTCCATTTTATCAGCCCTCAAAAAGTGATGATAAAGGGTACTTTTATCAGCACTAAAAAAAGAACTGATTAAAGACCCCTATATCAGTGCTTTTTTAGCACTGATAAATGTCAAAAAAAATTGAAACTTTTTTAAAAAAATATATAATTCATGGGAAGTTCGCACGATGAACCCCACTTCACTGCGCCTACACCCCCTCAACCTACATGCTTCACCCTGCTTCGCTACGCCCGCGCGACCCTGGTGCCATTGGAATTCGAACACAGGACCTCCCCCCTAACGCGGTGAACTTTACCACTTAGCCATTTTGTTTTGTTCTCCCTTTAATGATATATCGAGTTATATAAATATATATATATATATAGTTATATGTATTAGTATATTAATACAGATCAATATTAATATTAATTTATTTATTTATATTAATATATATATATATATATATATTTATATTAATATATATATATATAGATATAGTTATAATTTTTTATCCGTATGTTTATTTGTATATTAATATATATATTTATATGATTAATTTCAAATACATTTATATAATTTGTGTTTTTACATGTGTTTATAAATAAATAAATACATACATACATATATACAACACACACACAGATATATATTTATAAATATATATATATGTATGTATGTATATAGTTATGAATGATTACACAGAAATGTGGATGTGAAAAGTCATCAAGAATGTTAAAACAACTATAAATTCTAATCAAGAAGTCCAGTTAAACTCCAAAACCAGTCAAATCAACAAACATGAAATGATCATCTATATGATATGTGGTACAAGAAAAACAGTCATTCAGATGAGAAGTTAGAGGCGTTTGAATGTAAAAACGACCATAACTTCTAATCCAAGAGTCCATTTCAGCTCCACAATCATTCAAATCGAAGAAAATGAAATGATCTTCGATATGATATATGGTACACATTTATCAGACATCGGTATCAGAAGTTATCATTGTTTGAATGGTAAAAAATAGGGGTACCCCAACTCAAAACTCGGATTTGGAGACCTTTTGGGCCTTTTTAGCTTCGTAAAAACCTCAAACGGGTTCCACTAGTCCACAAGGCTGTGGATCTCGTCACATGATTCAATTTGATATACTGTAGTGATAAAACGGAGTCCTGGATCAAAATATGTGGCCGTTTGATGTTTGTGTTGTGTTTTCAACATAATTTTGATCTTTTATTTATATTTTTATTTTTCTTATATCAAATTGTTATTACATGACTATTGGTGGATAAAAATTACATAATTATTATTTAAAAATATATTTTAAATTATTTTATAACCCACTTTTACTAAATATCATATAAATTCAAATTTGATTTCTATTCATCATTTCTAAAACATATTTAAAAATAAATATAATATTTATATCAATATAAATAGATTTATAGCTTTATATATTAATAATATTTTTTAATTTTGTTTTAATTTTACCCTTTATCAGTGCTTTTTAAAAAAGCATGGATAAAGGGGGGGGCGGGGGGTCTTATCAGCGCTTTTACAGAAGCGCTGATAGGGGGTCTTTATCAGCACTTATATAAATGAACTAACAAAGACCGCCCTTTAGCAGTGCTTCTATAAAAGGTATGATAAAGGTGGGTCTTTATTAGCACTAAAAAAGCACTGATAAAGACCCCCCTTTATCAGCTATTTGTTACTAGTGCTGATAAATGTGTAACGCTTATCTAGCCCCATTTTTTAGTAGTGTTTCTTGCCGATCAAGGATACCTTCAGTGTCAATGAGCTAGGAAGGTTGTATTCCCGGGAGATAGTACAACTCCACGAGGTCCCGTGCACCATTGTTTCAGACATGGATTCACATTTTACGTTGCACTTCTGGCAGAGTTTTCAGAGGGCGCTGGGTACACATGTTCTTCTGAGCATAGCATACCACCCTCAAACTGATGGCCAGTCAGAGAATATGATACAACTGCTTGAGGATATGTTGCGAGCTAGCGTCCCAGATTTTGGGGGCTCATGGGAGAGACATATTCCCCTAGTTGAGTTTGCCTATAAGAATAGTTATCAGAAGACTATACAGATGGCACTGTATGAGTCTTTATATGCTAGTCCATGCCGATCACCCCTGTGCTGGTTAGAGGTAAGTGAGGAAACTTTACTGGGACCGTGTCTTGTTCAGGAGACATCTAAGCAGGTCCATTTGATACAGAAGTGGATGGCTACCGCACAGTCTTGTCAGAAGTAATATGCTGATTGTCACAGATGACCTATAGATTTTGAGGTCGGGGATCAAGTTTTCTTGTGCGTTTCACCGAGGCTGGGACATAGGCTGATCAGAAGACATGGTAAGCTATTGCCGAGATATGGTGGGCCTTTTGAGATTCTGGGGAGGGTTAGGACGGTAGCCTATCGGTTGCAGTTACCTCAGAGGTACCGTGCCATGCATGATGTGTTCCATGATTCTCAGTTACAACGACACTATTCAGACTCGTCACATACCTTCCAGCCTGAGGAGGTTGAGCTTCAGGTAGACACATCCTTTGCGGAGCATCCGATTCATATCGTTTATTGGAGCACGAAAGTTCTCTGAGGCTGTTCATTTCCTCTAGTACTGGTGTTATGGTAGCACTGCCGTTTACAGTATGAGACTTTGCAGCGGGAGGCCGATGTACATGCTCAGTGGCTAGAGCTATTCTAAGACGAATCTTGACCACCCTTCAGAGAGGAATTAGGGGATGAATTGCTATAATGGGGGAAGATTGTAAGAACCCGGGTTTTCGTATGAGGTACAAATCCTTTTCTTTTCAGTTTAACTATTCTATTGAGGCCTAATGTGGATGCCTAACCTAACTGAGTGAGTTACAGAGGTTTCCAGGGGCTGCTAAGAGCCCGGAATGATGTTTTAGGATTGAAATGGCCTGGCACACGGTTTGCACATGGCCTGCGCACAACCAGGCTAAAACATGAGCCTTGGTGCAGGCTTGGTAGAGGCAGGAGCACGACCTACACACGGTTTGGGTAAACCATGCCGGGTGGCCATATGGTTGCCCCTTTCCTTCCAGCAAGGTCCACAAGGTCTCTACACAGTTTTCCAGGCTGTGCGGGTAAACATCGTGACCTGCTGTGTTTTGATATTTAATTAAATTTTAATTACATTAAATAAATTTTATAAAAAACTATTCTTAATATTTTTCTTCAACCAGACATAAGGGGGAGGCACCTGGGAGAGCTCTCAAGGAGGCTACGGAGGGATTTGAGTATGTTTCTCTGTCCGATCATTATTTCAACCACCATTTGTCTTGTTGGATCCACAACGGTAAGTCCTCATTTAATTTTAAATCCTTCTCGATTATTCTGGTTATAGCTAACAAAGATTAGATTAAGGCTCATATGCCCTAATTTCTCTTTCTTCATTTGTTCTTTAGTTTTCCTCCAAACCAGGACGAATCAGAGCCTGATACTGGACTAGCTATCTAGTACGAGCCAAAGGTAGGTGGTATCATGCTTTTCAATGATTTTCAAGCTGTTTATATATTCCAGAGTGTCGCGCGCCCACTTTTGGGGTGTCACTTAAACCTGGAATTTTTCCCTGTCATTACCTAGCATGTTTTAGGTAATCTGAATAGGATGGTATGTGCTTGAGTTAGGTTGTACACCTTGGACATGAACCACCCCTTGGGTGTGTTTCCTTGAATGTCTCTTCTATGGATTTTTGACCCAGGATTCCTATGAGGTTTTCCTTTCTATTCCCTTGTGGTTTGTTAAAAATGTTAATTGACTGTGAATGGGATGGAAATGAGATGAAATTGTAATTGAAATGGTTGTAGGAATGGGATGGAGTTTTTCCACTTGAACCATGTATTATTTTTCTTGAATTGCTATCCCACATGAGTTAAATTCTTTTTAACTACTTAAAATGTGAAACAAATACATGGGTGAACCATGGAACCAATGTGAGTTTCCATGGATGGACTCATACAAGACTAGTTACTGAAATTATGAGTGAATCATGGATCTATAGTGAGATTCCATGGACGGACTCTATAGGGCATGATATGTCATGGGCATTACCTGGATCGTATTTATAGGATCCCAGGTACGGGCTCAGATGATGGACTATACCACACCTAGAGTGAGTCTGGGAACCTTGGAGGTTCGCCGAAATGAGCTTGTAGAGTGATGCCGGTTTCCTAGAGGTTCTTCGGAATGGGATATAGGGTGTTGGTGGATTTTCTCCGTGAGCAATGCCTGGTTTCCGATTTGAGTATTCCAGGAATGGGCTCAAGGAATGGTCTGAACACATGAATGAAGTGATAAATGAATTTAATGGATACTTGAAGTGACATCAAGCCAAAGCACAATCTTGGGTCGGTCTTGTTAGTTTCCTTATTTACTGCTTTCCATATTACACTACATGTTTTATATATTCACTGACAGATTATCATGGATCTTTGGTGGTTGCCTACTGGGATTTAGTCTCACACCCTGTTTGGGACATGTTTTTGGACCCAAGAAGATTATATGATTTCAGGTACTGATAAGGGAAAACGCCCTAGTATAGGTACATGACTTTCTGCTCGGAGTAGGAGTGCATAGGACCAAGCTGAGGCTTGCGATGAGACATGGGTTAAATTTTGGTTTATTTTTGGTATTTTGTATACTTGTACTGTATATTATTGACTTGAACCATCATATATATATATATAAGATCATTCTATTGGTTTTCTATTTCTATTGTCTTTGTGTTGTCTACTGGTTTCCTTTTTTGGCCATTGTATGTTTGTAATTCCGCTGTGATTATTTGGTAATGAGGGCATAGTCTCCCCATATATTCACCTAGGCCCTCGCTGCTAGTCAGCAACCTCTGGGATTTGGGGAGACGTGCTTGAGTCCATGTGGCAACCAGTCCGGCTACCTGGTTGAATGGTAAGTCAAGTCGGGACGTTACAAGTTTCTTACATAATAAATATGAAACTATTGAGTGAAAGTGGAAGAATTATTTAAATGGGTTAAAAAAAGATCCTCTTGGGTGGAACAATAAACAATAAACATTCATGATGTTGTTGAATTTTAATAAATGAATATTTGACAATAATGTGTGTGTGATGGAAATGGTCATAGGTACCACTATTGTTATTGTTTACATTTTTAAAAAAACAATGGCATCTGATAGGTATAAAAATTCTAAAGAGTTTTCATAAAAGATGAAGATAAATATAAAAATAACAATGCTTATATAATTATCATCATTAATGGTAGAAGAAGTTCAATAAAATAAATATTATTCCATTATAACAGAAGAAAATTATTCTAAGGAGTTTCTAAAAAAATTTCATGACAGATTCCAATGATGTTTATACTAACATTTATATTGGGACAAAGATGATTAATGATGAATATAGTAAATATGTTAATCGAAAAGACTTCTTTCATTTTTTATAATGATTTATCTATCTTATAGTTATATGGATATACATTGTATATATTTTTACATTGTGTGAAATATATAACTGTGGCCTAGAAGTATCTTATATATTGGTAAAAAATGAAATATCTGTAATGTAAAAATAACATCCAATTATTACCCTTTTTATATGTTAATCTATGTCATGTACTTTATTGGATACAATGATTCTTATAAGGTTGGAGGTTATAATGATATATAGTCAAAATTTGGATGAAAATTTTTCTATAATGTTTTTTGAGCTAGTATAGTAAGAAACAAATATCAAAAATTTATTATAACTAATTTATTGAATTTTACATCCACCAATGCATGTGGACAGATGCTATCAATGAATGTTTTATTGTATCATTTAAGAGTGAATGTTTTTAAACCATTGTAAATTACTTGTGATAATAATTGTCCCATTGATATTTTCATTAACTATATATTTCATTCAATTTCACAACACAATTATTTTACGTATCAATTTATAACAGATAATTTTGCTGATGATGTTATATTGATTACATTTCTAAAAAAATTCACATTGATAATGTCTCTACTAATTTAACGGTAAGGGAAAAAGTTGTTGTAAATGTTGTTGTCGCAACATGGTCACCGGCCACCCATTTCATCATAATATTATTCAGATTAAATCCCCAATTATTCTTTATTCTATGATTTATATGAGCGTACTATTTAAAAACATTTAGTAGATGTTTGAATCTTTCTTTATTGAACATGATGTTGTGGTTCTAAAAAAATTATGGAGAATGTACAATTTAGGGGGATTTTTATGTTTAACATAGAATAATAATTATTTTTAGTAATTTATGGAATTCCATCAAAAAACATTATTTATCTAGTAGTGTGACATCATGACATTATCTATGATAATAGGATACCTTTTGAGAGATGCTAAGAAAATTATTTTTCATTAAAATTTTTAAAATATTTTTTCAATGTTGGAAAAAAATTCGTATGATGAGATTGAAGATCCATTGTAATGTTTTTAGAACAAATCATTCTTTTTTTCCAATATTTCTTATTATAAATTCTTCTTTCAAACATGTGTTAAGTTGTTATAATTTTTCATAAATGGTGTTTCATATGGTGATAAAGAGGAGGTAGATGAGGTTTTCCATAACTAAATTATGAAAATAGTACTTAAGTTACATGATTCTCACAATTCATAGATTTCATATCATCCTGAAGAGTTTCCCAGTCTGGGATAATGATTGTACTCATTATTATAATGGAAGAGTAAGTACAATTGTACACTATAAAAATGAGGGAATATGTTTTCATTGAATAGAAATAGAGAGGAGTTGAAATATGAGTGGCAATATAAAATGAAAACTGGGAGATCAATGATATTAATCCTAGATCATCAGACACCGATCACTATAAACAAATGTGATTTAAATAAAAGAAATTTTGTAATGGGTTGTTGATTATCTATTTACGAGTATATGAATAATCATGAAGACTATATAATATTTTTATCACCAATGCATAAAGGCAACTGATTTCCAAAGAATGGAGATACATTACAGGAAATGAAAAAGTAACCAAATTTACTAGGGAGATGGTAAAATGTTCATTTTATTTTACAAGATGGGTAGGGATATTTACACTATTAAAATTTAGAATTATTTCATGAAAAAAGTATTTATACATTGAAAAAATGTTATCAATCGTCAAAGGATCTTGTTTACTGAAAAAAAGGATGTGATATTAGATAGAATGTTTTTTATTATTACAAGATCCTTAGGTTATTATAAGATATAAAATGTTCAAAGGTTGGAATTTTTGGATGATGAATCACTGTGAAAAAATTTATTTCTGTTTATCGAACGATAAAACATTTGAGTGATAATTATACATAATAAAATCAAAGTATCAATGTAGTGTTTTCTTTTTTCAACTTCATAAAGTTAATTGGTGATTTACAGGACTGATTCATGGGTATAGAGGAAGTCATTAATGTGATATTAGATATTTTGAATTCAATCAAATTTTTGGAAATGAAATTTATGGACAAGTTTAGTAGAAATACATTGCACCAGTAGTAGTTCCGATATATTTTTCCTAAAAATTGAATCCCCCAAACATTAATGATAAAATGATGTTCAATAAATAGTTTTTATCTAGAAGATATAAGGAGTATTTAGGAAGATCATTAACAATGAGAATATGCATGTTTGAAGATGGTTGATAATGTGTGGGTTTTTAGGAAGAGTCATAAATTTTCACTAAGAATACAACAGAATATATAAGATTCTAGTAAATCTCAAAAGAGTGGGAAAATGAATTTGGATTCCTTGATTTCTTCCTTTGAGATAACCTATAAAAGTTGTGAATGTACAGTATGAAAAATAGTTCTATTCAAAAATGTCAAAAATTCAATGTTATACAAAATAGTTAATGGGAATGTATACCAAAAAAGAGTCAAAATATATATTTATGAGAATTGTGAGTTTCCAAGAAAGATAAAATTATAGTTTTGGAAGCTTTGATTGATAGTTTTTCTTGTTATAATCCTTGAATTGAGGTTTCTATAATATTTATTAAAGATATATTTCAATCTGAGGTATCAAATAGTTTCACTATAAAATTTTATTAGACAAAGATAATGTATAGATAGTAAGGTGTAGTAGTTTTTTTTATCAGACGGAGCATGGAATCATAGGCACAGATAGTGAGACACACTGGATGGAGTATACAGAATGAAGGGATATTGAAGAAAATACACTATTACAAGATATAGAAAATCAAAGAGGTATTTTTCCTAATTATATCTTTATAGATGTTTATAATGATTCACGTTTTGTTAATTGGTATAGTTTGGTAAGAAGAAACATTTTAACTAATGGGAGTTTGTATATTGTTTCCCAGTGAGAGACAAAATGAGTTTAATGGGAGTTGGAAAATTTCATTCACTATTCTATTATATATAATATATATATACTAATCATAGTCTCTATGGAAAGGATATAGTCATCCAAATGAGTGGGAACATTTTAAATCATGCATGAATTGTATTATATTCTTCTAATTACTGACTTGTGAGGACATTATATCAAGTTGATATGGGTAAAAAATCTAACATGTTATTGGAGTTAACATCCAAGGGATTTTAAAATTGTTAAAGTTAACTTCTAATTCAACCCACTATTAGCGGTTCTCCTTATCCAAAGGAACTTCATTTTTAATTTAGTAAAAAATTAATTATATTCATTCTAAATATAAAAAATTATACGAAATGATGTTATGAACGATATTCTTATGGAGTAGAATTTTTTATTTCATATATCCATATTTCAATATAAGTATTAATAAACTAGATTCACTAACGGTTTTTTCAACAACAATACCAAATTTTTATAAATAATCCATTAGATTTACTAATATACAAGGCCTATAAATGAAATAAGGATCATGGAAAAAATATCACGCCTTCCATAGTTTTTTTATATCTAGTTATGATCAGGTTAAAAATCCAACCATACAAAAAAATAAATTTCTTTAAAAATTTATTTATAAATAATCCTAAACATCATGAGGTATTAATTTATAACATAAATAAACCCAATGTAAGTAATATTATTTACAATTATGATAATAAGGGTTTATAACAACTGATATAACTAATATGTATGGGGATAATATAACAGAGTATAATGTAATGAAAAATTGATCCACCCGAAGAAATATAAAACATAATGGTTTCTTAGTTGATATGTTATTGAAGGGGATAAAAATTGAAAATGAGTAGAGTGTGATGGGTTATGTTGGATTTGACAATAGTTGATAATTATATGAGAAGCGATTATTAAAACAAAAATCCATGTTCACATTTCTTGATTAATAAACCATGGATACAATTAAATTGAGAAATGGTGTATGTGTAACTTTAAAATTTGTTTCCATTGGACCATCATCATTAATCATTATGTTTTACAAAAGAATATTTCAAAGTCGTACCTAAATGATATCCTAATTATGGAGGTATTTATGAGATGAAATAGAATCACTCAATGAATAAGTTGGATCATTCATTCAACTGGATAATTTTAGTTCCTCACTAGAAAAAAGATGAAATATAGATAGAAAACCATGCAGAGAAGATAATGGTCAATTACAATAATGAGTTATTTATACACATCTAATGATTACCATATATTTATATAGATCCCTCATGAATTTTATTCAAGTTTTTATGGATTTACTTACTAATTATAATTAATCAGTAAAGGCATTAACTATTTTATTAAATTCATCAATCAATATATCAAACTCTAACTTGTTTAATAATATTAAGTGTCTCTTAAATGATACATTACATTGAATATTACTCAAACCATAACACTATAAATATAAAAAATATAACAATTATAGGATGTATATCTATATCATACCTCATGGCTATATTGAAACACTCTATAGAACATCAATCCATCCTATAATATGACTGGGCATGGTAGTTGCATAATCATTACTAAATATAATCATAAATCATAAAATATGATTGGCATATATCATCACAGGGGATTTATGGATTATATACTTGTATCTCACACTTTCACCATTTCCGAAAATATTAATGTTATATTACACTTTAAATTATATCATATACAACAAGTTATGAATCCATATATACAATTGTTTCTATATGTCTTAAAAATCATTTATGGAATGTTATCATAAACTTCCCTTGTGTTAGATTATATGCAGTACCATATGAATACATAACCAAAAACCTTTTTGGATTATCTCTAAAACTATTTTAGAGAAACACTCCATGTAAAACTAAATCCCCAATCAATAAAATAGAATGTTTGATCTCATGGGGGTTTATAAAACTAATAAAACCATATGAATATCTATATATATATAATTATATACGAGGAGAGACCTTTATTAAGGTATCAATGTTACTCACGCTAAAAGGGTATCTTGCATGATATCCATTGAACACAATTATCTGTATACTTTTATCCGACACTGGAATCACATTATTGTATTCATTCTCATCTATTCCACTTATTAATTAAATTTAGGGACCATAGAACATGAATTATGTTTATTATATATTTATATCACATATTTACACAACTCTCAATGTATACACTTCCTAGGTCAATGAAAATATCACTTTCCAATCACATGAATGGATGATCACATCTCATATCCATCAACCAATTAGATTAAAGAATCATATATATTATCTGAATATAGTAACAAATTAACTAATCTATATCAACTAATGAACAATATTTTATACCACTAAATTATTTCTAAATTCACATCTAAGTTATCTTAGAAATCATGACATGATCAACTTCATTCCTAAACATCCCTTATTATTGTAGCCGCATGGATTCCATAACAAATATATCAATATATGACGGTTTCCATGATGGGTATCCAAGTAAACTCAGGTAGTGGTGTATTGAAATATGATCCATGTAAACCAATTATACCAAATATTTATTGTTTGAAACTTTATGTGGTTTACATATTAGGTCATACAACACACACAAAAACATTGCGTGCCTTGTGAGTATATTTATTATAATTATACAAGATTAATTCTAACATTAAACATACCATTTAGTCTTATCCTATAATAAATCATGATAAAAATTATGTTGGGATAACTCAATGTATTTCTTTTGGTTTTAAATTATCCTTTCGATTCTTGAATTATATATCAGTATACACATATGCACATCAAAAATGAAAAAATTATAAAGTTGATATTTCATTTTATATGATAAATTTTTCATCCATAAAGATTTTATAATAAATAATAAGCTGACAAATTATCTCCCATTTATAATATCATATGTGACATTCAATGGGATTATCTTTTTATTACTAGTAATTATTTCCATACCTCAATACAGGAATCATACTCCTGATAACCATAACATTTCATCATATCCTATAATACTATATTGTAATCATCGATTTGAGAAAAGTCAAACTCTTACATTGAGAAGTCAATTATCATTTATTTTCATGAAATATAAAATACATACTTATAATGTGACAAATTGTTAATGTGAGGATTGAATTTTATATGGTATATATTTTTGAAAAACCACACACATAAGAATATTTTTATCATATCATATACGATAGAGCTTCAAATTATTATTTGTGTATCATATTATTGGATTTTATTAATTTATGAAACATATATGTAATTACTTCAACGTATATATAGAACATCTAATAAAAATATACCTAAACTATTTAGAATGTAAACACTATAAAAATTGAAATAATTAATAATTGTTATATTGAAGAATAATATTCTTAATATTCAACCCCTTGAAAATTATCCTACTTATTATCACCACAAAGTCAAATATTTTTTTGTCATTAACATAAATTATCTATTAATAACTGTATATTTGTTTAATATCATAAAATATGATTCCATTACATGAATATTTTTCCTTGAAATCCTATGGTAATTAATGTGGATGTTAACATTATTAAAATAAAAAATATTCAAGTATGCATTTGGTATCATACACCCTCCAATATTGAAGGGTATATTTCTATAAAGAGGTATGTAAAATGGAAATTCAATTGGGATTCATAAAATTCATTATGTGTATTAAAATTTATGCCACAAGGAATCATTACTAATCCTTCCTAAAAACACATTCATGATTCAATGAATTAGACTTTCTTACAGAAGAAACAATGTTAAAATTATTGAATACCATTTTTCAATTGTGTGAAAATTTACCTACTCATATTGTAGATAAAACACCAAAACATATATATGATATGAACTACTTCAAATGTCCTCAACACATAATATACGATAATTTTTTCTTCATCTCATTATGATTTTCAAAATATTTACTTGAATGTTGAAATTATGAATTAATTTACTAGAATAAGAGTTATAGAAACAATTAATATCACCATGTCATTATCATACACAATCATATTTAATATAATTGGAATACCCAATAAAATTGAATATATGAGACTAGGATTTAATATTTTAGGATAGATCTAATTCCCTTACACTTTAAAGTGAATCACATTATACTTAATATAAGATTAGAGGATCCATATATTAAATAACATCAATAGTTTGGTCTTCATAATTAAAAATTGTTTATGTATACAATATTTTGTAGTTTAATATTTTAGGAATCTCCTTGATATAGTATTTTTCTAATTTATATGTAAGATGATGAAGTTGAAATTTATCTACAAAATAAACATTTATTAGATGTGTATCATGTTTTACAAATATTTAATAAGGAATTTTTTAATGTCCTCCAACTAAAATTATGAACTCTTTTAAAATAATTATACCCATTAGTTTTACAATTTCTATAATTATATCAAAATTATATTACTTTAGCGTTTCTCTAATTTCATGGATTTTTTGGTAGTGAATTATCCCATATGTGTACAATATAAGTCTTGGATTGTCAATGTGATAACTCTTCATCCAATTATTTATCTAAATAAAATCATCATTATTCCTCAAATAACCTGACACTATTAAGGTCACCAAAAATTGTGTAACCCAAATAAAATTCTATTAATGGAAATATAATCCTATTAGGGACACTAATTAATTAATTTTGATATAAAATATAGTATAATGTAATATGGATTTATCATGGAATTCCTAATATTATAAAGGAGAAATAATCTCACTCTAGTATTTAATTTAATTAACTTGTATATGTAAATTCATCCAACAATTTATTTTCATAATCCATATTCATTTAGAAAAAATAGTTTTTTTAATCCATTGCATTGTTTTAGTTACCCAAAAAAGATCTGAAGTTGAACACATGTAAAAATTCCAAATGCTTCATATAAATAAGGTAAATAAAAATATTAAGTGATTTTATGAAATTATTTAAATTTAAAAATCCATTCATTAGTATTGTTGGAGTGATAGAGATGAAATCTCTACTTTTGTATAATAAAGAAAAAGTCTTCTCGGCAATGGGAATTTTGACCCAAAGTCCCTCTACCTCGAGATATGTTACCCATGAGAGACCCAATTTACCCCAAAACAAAACAAAAAACATATATAAACTATATTCAAAAACTAGAATCAATATAATAACATTAATTTAAATCCAAAGATAACGTACATGAAAATTATATTCATTATCATTCAAACTGTGTAACTTTGTTGATATATGTTTCATGATATAGTGTTAGTTTCATGATTTAAAATAAATTATATAATAATTCAAAATATAATAATTAGAGAAATTAACAGTGATCTAGGGAATATTTTTTGAAGATATGAATATTTTACATATTTTAATATGAGATATAAATTAAAGAACAATCCACTAGTAAATGTTTATTATAAACACTTTGAAACGTAATATGTTGATTATTGATTAAATAATTTTGAATAAAAACACATTATATTCCTTATAGTATAAAATATTTAATATTATCCATCATATTTAAATTAAAATAAATTATAAATTATATATATATATATATATATAAATTTATTTTATGAAAATTATTTTCATTATCTAAAGTTCATATAAGAAAAATAATTTAATCATTTATAAAATCAAGCATAAAAAATTATTTTGATATATTTTAAATAATATACAAAATAAGGCCCTTAATTTTGACAAATAAAATTACATATTCTAAATTATTCAGAATCATAAAAATATTCACATTATAAATGTACTTTTTTTATAATTTATAAAAACACAATAAATTACCCTTATGATTTACAAATAATAACTGTATTTCTAAGTCATATAAAATACCATAAAATTTGATAAATGATGTTTAATATTACCACTTAGTAATATTAAATATTTTCCAAAAAATGTGTTAAAAATAAATAACTAATTAATTATAAACATGATATAATTAATTAATTTATAAACATGAATAAATTATTAAATAACCCACATTACATCTTATAATGATTTAAAAACAGTTTAATAACAATATAATTAAATTCATAAATGAATTTTTTAAAAAACATCTATTAAATAATAATTAACGATTCATTATAAATATTAAAAAATTATATTGGTTATATTTAATGGTCCATAGAAAATAATAATCTATGATTCCTAGTCCTATTGTCTCAAAAACATTAGGAATTATCTATCATATTTTATAAGGATAGTATTTTTATCACCAATGATATCACATGTCTTATTTTACGATATGAATCGATATCTAAATGGTGATATGATGAAATTTTTTAAAACCATGGTGAAACACTAATTATAGGATACAATTTACTTGATTTTTATACTACGAATATTAAAAATCTAATGGATTTATACTGAGTTGCTGGATGTGGGAACTCATTAAATATGTCATGTCTTAGAAGGGAATAATTGTTTTCCAAATTATATTTAATCATAAGGGTATAACCTGAAATTAATCTTTAAAAACATTACGTATAAGTAGAATTCCTGAGTAAATGGAGTGGTAAGGCTCTTACACAACTAATAGGTTTCTTTAGATCAATCAACACTTGTGATATATAGTGAATGTAATGCAGAAACCCTGATCTAATTTCCCCAAATAGATAAATAAAACCAGGGAATGTATAAAAAAAATAAAATTGTATTTGTACACTATTAGGTTTCTTCTGTTACAGCATCATCAACCATTATCATATTGGAATGATAAAGCCCATAATGATTAAATTAAATTAAATAGTTCCTCTAGAGTTATCTATTGGTTGAAATAGAATCAGTTTTCATTCTAGTGGGGTTATCCTTTAATATAATAAATTTTATTATATCACTAGGATAAATTTTATTATTGAAGAGAGATTTTTATAGAGAAATTACCAACAAATTCCCATCCATAGTCATCTATATCAACTCATTGGGAACAATCTATTTATACAGATCCTTCAATAATTATTTGTGATTGTTCATACATTTACCCATGTATTATAAATTAGTAGAAAAGGAAATATTCTATTCATAAAAACAATACATGAATGCATTATAATCTTAACCATTTTATTATATTAAACAAATATTAAATGATATATTATGTTGAATATTACATGAATGCTAAAACATAATGTTTAACCAGTATTAATATCAAATAATTAATGTGTATATATTAAAATATGGTTTTACAAAAAAAAACCATACTAAATCTCAAAATCCTACAATATGATTGTGTAAAGAGGTGGAATAAACTGTTCCTATGATATTAATCAATTGTATAATATGAGAATATAATTTCATCACATGGAAATGGATATAGGGTTTATATATTTCAATGTGATTCCCATACATTATATTATTACCTTTGATCTTACAATTTTCATTTTTGTAAGGTCAAAAATATGAATAATGGGAAATCCATTGATATCTATAATGGTTAATGTTACATATTTATCCATGGAAAATATTTAAATAAAATAAAAGAGAGTTTTGATGATCTTTATAAAATATTGATAAGGTCATTAATCCAATTATATTCATTTTCTCATTTATTGATTGAATAATTTAATTCTAAAAAAATAGATTAAGAAATTTATTTACAAGAAATTAGAGATATATGAAATGAATCAATTGGAAATAAATAATTTATTTTAAATTTTTTGGGTATAGATTGTCAATATGGACCATTGAAAACATGTAAAGTTTTTTAAAATGGTAATACTAAAAAGTAATACATGAGGAACAAATTTAATGATCCAGATTAAATAATATGATAAAGGATATTAAATTATTCCCAAGAACTCATAAGTGATCTAACATCATCTCCCAACCTGACTCACTATGGCCCTACCTTGTTCAAAAATTTATTGTGAGTTCCACCCTAATCCAAAATCCAATAATATAGGGGCTAGTGATAGTAATCTATTAATAATATCAAACAATATTTTGAATAATTATCCTATATCACGCTTCAAAAAACACATATCACAAAATTATAATATAACATATTAACCAAAAATATATTTAAAAATTAACATCTACATAATTCAAAACTCAATATGGGATAAAAAGATAATGTAAACACCATGTAAGAGAATACCCACGAACTAAAATTCTTTAATCCCACTAAATATTATATATAAATGAAATTGGATAGTTATTATCATTACATGTACAACAAAAATAATATCCAATTACAATGTAAACCACCAAAATCATGTAAAAACAAGATGCTCTATGAAAATATAACCATCATAATGAATAAACTCTGATTTCTCCATAATATCTCCACATTTACCATGACCATCTCCAAAAAATATATAGTTTTTTCTTATAAAAAACTCATTCGTATATAATTCATCTATATTGGTGGTATAAATACACCTAGTATAATTCTATAAAAAATACAGATCGACAAGAAATCAAAAATATATTTATAATAAAAGTAACTAAGAAGATTACAAGGAAGAGTCATCTATAAATTTTCTACAATAATTGATCATGAAAATAAAGTGTGGTCGCAATCATCTCATCTCCGATCAACAAAAATCTATGAATCATGAAAAACATGTGTTCTTGGAGTACTAAATGGGCAGTATGGTCTAAATTAAAAAACATTAGACATGCATTTAATCTCAAATGCAACCATGGGGGAGGGGGGGTTGAGGACTCATAAATATCATGCATCCAATCCACTCTTCATATACATCTGTCACATTAATTTTATAAACTACTGGGGAATCATGATCACCCATAAACTATTCTCCTCAATTGAGGGAATAATTTACCCTCTAATCAGTCAATATTATACCATAATTATATTTCCAAACTCCTCTCTCTTATTAAGAGTGCACCCCAGTATACATATGGTTATGAGGCTATCCTGTGCCACATTATCGACAGATTTCCTAGGTTGAAATGTACCCTATAATACAAATTTTTTTCAAGGGGAGTTACAAAACTCATTTAAACCAGAATGGTATGTACACACTTTACAAGGGTGTCAATACCCCCTTCAAAAAAAACTATATTATTCACACAATTCCCAAGAGATGGGTCCTTATAAGAGAGTAAAAAGGGTATCAAACAAGTATGTGATTATTATCATCAAAATCATTATATGATGAGGGACCATTAATTAGGGTGAGTATTCAACACTAAGAACACTTTGCATCTTATTCACAAAACCATTCACCATACAAACAAATCTAAAATATTTTTTTATCACTCATTATAAGAAACAAAAATATGGAAAAACATATAATATCATTAATATCTACATAAAAAACATATAAAAAACTAATATATTTACTCAAAACATTTATTATATGATAAATAAAAAATTTATCTAGACCTTGACGAGATGAGTTTTATTATAGAACATGATTCCTTTTTCCATAGTAGATTTACATATCAAAAATATTTCTCCAATTTTTATTTAAATTTATTATAGTTGATGACATGAACGGATCTTAAATGTAAAATAAAAAAAAATAAGATAAAACTAAAATATTAATCCTTCATAATAATAATAATATTATTATTAAAATTACTAGTTTATAATAAGATTTAATGTGTAATGAAATAAGGGGGTACAACATGTCTTCTTACCTCTATATAAAGTAAGCCTCATTTTTTTGAATTTTTCCCTTTTGATATGATTGAATATCACTGGAAAACCCTATCTGTAAAATTATTCATCCTCAAAACCTCATCACCTTCTCCAGCGCCAACTATAATATCACCTACCATTATTCATTCATCATTGAGTCATTTCATGTGAGACGATATGGGAAATAATAGAGGAAATACAATGGAGGAGGATGGATTGAATAATATCCATTCATTTTTTTCCAATAGTTCATCATAAAAAAATTTGTGAATTATTTAAATCTACCGTAAATGAAATGTTGATGGAATGATATAATTGAGTTAATTAATAAGATTTGGTAAGGAAAAAAATTAATCTAACTCCCACCCAAATAAGGCATAAAATTAAATGAACATAATAATTATATATTTAAAAATTCAAGAGGAATAGAAGAAAAATAGAATTTATAAAAATAGAAAATAGAAAACCATTAAAGAAAAAATAATACGAATACAAGAATCACAAAATCAATCATAGATAGAACATTGAGGAAGAAACCGTTGATATTTGGCTCCATCCATGATCCTCCTTGAAGAGATTTATTATTGTATCCATTGAATTTTTCCAATAGTCGCCCCTTTCAATACCTCTCAAACATGGGAAATACGACCAATTCGATTCAGAGGAGGTAAATCCATATAAAAAAGAGGGAATTAAGGTCGATAATAATATAGTCAAATATAATATTAAATTATTTATTCTTATTAAATATATTATTTAATCCCACCAATGAAAACCTAACCAAGGTAACTATAATTTAAAAACAGCATATTATTCTCCTAGTGTAAATCCTCTATATGAGATGTAATGGTGTCCTTAGATTTCCCATTTGAGATTATAGTTATATAAAATAATAATAATTTACATGAATCTAATTGATTGTATAATTTTTTTTTATGCCCATTATATTTTTTTTATGGACCGAATTCACTTGAAATTCTTTCATCGGACCAATAAGGAATAATACCCTCACCCTAAAATTTATGGAATCATAAAATTGTTTTTATCTGGTCAAATACTTGGGATAATTTTATATTTTTCCCATAGACATGTCTCTATGCATTAGAAACCCAAAATGAGTAATGTTTTATTTTTTAATATTATTCATTACAAAATCCACCCAAAACCCGTATTTTACATGAAATGGAATAAACCTGAGATTCATAGGATATCTCACAAAATAACCACTGGTGAAGAACACCACCACACACCCTTCCATAACCTCCATGTTTAAATTACTAAATAAGTATGGTACATTATTATTTTAGAATGAAAACCCTTATTTCATCAAAAAGATACATGATTCTAGACATCTCCAAGAATAAAGAAAGAAAAAACATTCACTAACTTTTGAAAAACAGTTCTAATATTCTACACCAAAAATATTATGCCATCTTTTTTTTGTTTCAATTGGATGATGTAAAAACTATGGACCTTTGAATTCCATCTCATATTGGTACATCATCAAGGTTTCTAATGGTTTGGAGGACTATTTACATTCTTTAAAAGAGTGTTCCAAATGGTTTTTATATGGTAGAAACCTACCAATTAAAAAATCTCATTATCATGTTCTTACCCAACATTATGTTTTGAAAATAAAAGATTTGAAATGAAATAATCTCTTATAGACTCATGTCATATTCATATATTTCTTTTTTTAGTAATTCAAAAGAACTGTTATTTCTATCTCAGAACCCAATTTTGAAATGGGACATCATTTAAAATATCTTCTTAATTATTCATTGGAATACTCATCTATATCCTATCCTTTCTTGACTTCACAACCACTACAGAAGAGTGTATGGTTGTGTTTTTTTACTTATTATTATATATTATACCAACTATCACCTCAATAAGAACACATTCTTCATCAAACAACATGTAATCACAACATTTATCATCTAGTTTCCAATTTAGCATAATCTATAGTTGATGATACTATCTATTTAGATGACCTAATAATTTCAAATCTTACACTAAGATGAAATATCCCTGAGAAACCAAAAACATCATCCACATAAGAAAAACCCCCCTCCACCATATAGAACGTGTTTCCATGTGATGGGTACACCAACAAATATTTATGGGAAAAACATATTAAATGTTATATTCCACTTCAATGTTTTCAAATCAAAATATCAATTCAAATATTTTGTTAGAAAATTAAAATAAAACCTCTATCAGTGAAGGGATGTGATATATATACATCTCTCCATCAGGATAACTACATAGGTTTATTTCCTAAGAATATCTAATTTCATGGGATCACTATGTCGGCATGTCCACTGTTACACTTCTCACAATAATAAAATGTGTTGGGTCACCACTATCCAATAAAGGCTTGTATTGTATCCTTATATATATATATATTCAATATCTATTTGGTCATACACATTCTATATTATCTAAAAATAAAATCATTCCCTAGAATAATAAACTACCAAACCACTGTTATTCCATTAAGATCATAAAAATCACCATATCATCATTTATAATAATAAACATAATAACCATGAATCTGGATATAGAACTATGAGTGGTTACTAATGAGCTAACACTATTGTCGGAACACAAGGTAATTCCCTCTATGCCTAAAATATTTCTCCTTGAACCAAAACATGGATATTTAGCCCCATATAATCCATAAATTCAACATGGTTGTCTATCGCCTCACACCAAAACACTTGAATGTTATCTTATAATTTTAATATGATGAACATGTTCATCACCCATCTATAGAAAAACATTGGTAGACATTAATAAGAACTCATTAATACCTCCACACTCACAACTAGAGAATTATCATCTATTCATATCAATGAAAAATATTTTCTTGCACATTTTATGTTTAGATGTGTATAACTTCCAGAGGGTGTTATCATCTCCCAAAACATCAGGGAACACACTAAATGTTCATGGTTTATATAACTTAGATTACATGATTTAAAATAAAAAATAGAACAATAATTATTAACTAATCTATAAATAAGAGTGAAAATGTTGTTCCCATATCTAACATGATGAAATATTCACAACACTTCTATCACCACTAATGATGAGCTCACTTCACTATAAGTATTTATTAAAATATTGTCAATATCAATTTGAATTTTCTAGTTGAAATTATTCTTTTCGAGAGGCCCACTAAAATATCGAACACAAAAACATCTTATATATAATAGATGACTCATTTTTTCCCCATATTATTTGAATTTCTTTTAGGAATTTAAAATCTTGTACAGTAAAATCCACTAACCAACAACTATACAAATAAACCACCACAAAAAATATGAAATATATGATTTTCAGCACCGAATGATTTAAATAAATAACCATAATGGGTTTTTTGTTAGTGGACTAATTCAATGTCCATATTTAAATTCTCTCACACCACGGATTCTTCCACCAACCCCCCCACCCAATGATAAATATAGGCCTATGATCGATATTTTTCTAATCACATTATTATATCTCACATAAAGATTTTTCGACCCAACACTATTGATGTTATTTTTTAAAATGATAGATTACTCATAAATACATATTATATCTACACTAATAATCTATTAAATTCTAATTCATATTAAAGAGACTATAAAATTTGTATTACTTTACAAAAACACAACCATATCTCAACTAATCCACTCCTAGAAATTTCAACCCCGAAATTGTTCTTGAAAACTTCTAGCCGAAACATGTCCATGGAATACATTGAAATGAATATGGGACCCAAATCATAATAATACAAGGTCATGGTAGTTTCTAAACCATAAATATCAATGGTTAAAACCTTACCCTGAAAAAAATTCAAAATAAAAGGATGATATATTTTTACCTTCTTGAGTGTTTGTGAAAATACTATCCATTATGTATCAATAATTACAATATAGTGATCAATTAAATATTCCAGACATGGTAAATGAAAGTAAAATCAACAAGGAAATATCAATATTAGATTTTATCCAATCCACTATAACTTAAGGTTCTTTCTATTTACTAGTCCACGAGGCCTCTATCATTATAACAAACATATAAGACATAAAATACAGGGAATCCCATCAAACTCAACAAAAATTATCTCCACTATATAATAATGGTATGTAATTAAAAGGATAAATAGGAGGAGTAACTTATATAATGGGGAAACGATCTCTCATAACTAAGTTCAGAATAATATCATCTCATTACAAGCTAATCAGCGATAAGAGGAAAAAATATAAGAATGTGATAGTCAAGAACCTGAATCCAATTATATATGGTTATTAGCAGGTATCACCCTAAAAAGGATTGTTTCTGACGCTTTCGCCGGGGCGTGCACATCTATCTGTGTGGAGGACGCGCTGCTTGTTGCCCCGCATTCCCGCATTCCAAAGGTGGGCGGCATCCGTTCCTTGTTCAGGGACGTCTGCTCCCTGATCGAAACCGGGATGATGGGATGTCGTTTCTTCCTTCCGTGGGTTCCTCCTCGGAACTCGTCACCTAGTCGGGGTCTCCCTCATAGATTTAAGACGGGTTCGTAAAGCTCATTCCCGGTTCCATATCTACATGGATGCCAGTTAATTACGCTGCTTCTATCAGGACGCTCCAAGGGGTCTTGTTGGGGAAGCAACCTTCGGTGGGGAGAATGGTCACGTTGGGGCGTCATCAGCATGTCTGTCTTTGGTCCCTCATCACAGGGCTTCTCGAGGGCGCAGAAGCCCGAGGCATCCCACATCGAACGCGGGGAATATGTACCATCTGAGGTTTTCCTCAGCTTCCCATGTTTAACATGGGGTATTTCGCGAGTTTAACGTCTTGCAGAGACGGATCGGGTTGAAGGATCCCTAGGTGGAACAACGATGTTGGGGCCAGCACATGGGCGGCTTCCCGGGTGTCATGGAGTGGGATGGGGTGGCATGACCTCACCGGGATGTGGCAGCCTGAGTAAGGATCAGGATGGATGGTGGAGTGAGACATGGGGCTTACGTTCTGAGACGGCCCAAGCGGGGGAATACAGTTTAACATCATGCGAGACGGAATACAGTTTAACGTCATGCAGTACGCGATCCAGTTTAACGTCATGCGGGACTGAATACAGTTTAACGTCATGCGGGACGCGATATAGTTTAACATCATGCGGGACAGAATATAGTTTGACATCATTAAAGATGAAATATTTGGGGCTTACGCTCTGAGGCATCCCAAGGTGGTCGGGGAACCGACATGGAGAGGTCGGGACGACCGGGTGGTGGGCTTGAACCTCGTGGAGGCTTCCTACGTACCGTGCGTTAGCACGGATCAAAGTCCGCGTAGTTCGCTGGGATGGGGTTTATACTCTGGGGCGTCCCATAAGAGAATGTCATGGTCGATGCACACTCTAATCCCACGTGAGTCATGCTCGGTGTGAGAAACAAGAGGCAGTAGGGACAAGACGATCACGCCGCAAAGGGTGCGTCCGTGAGAAGTGGAATGGGGCTTACGTGTTGAGCGGCCCAAAGAGGAAACATGGGTTTACGCGTGGTTAGCGGCCCTTGGCGTCGGGACTTACTCCAGGGTGGAGGCCCGTGGTGCGACAAAGCGCAGTGGGAAAAGGACTCCACTGGCCTTGGTAGGGGGGAAGTACGGAGATGCACGGGTGCAATCATCCGCAAGAAAGGCTAGGGGCTTACGCTCTGAGGCAGCCCTTCCCCCACGGACAAATGCCGCTCCGACAAGGAGGATCTCATTCCATGTGAGGAAGAGTCCATTCCCGTGGAGACGAGTGGTGTAAAAAATGTCCGACCTGGGGGGACCCTGGGTGTGAAGCACGGGGTCGGATCACAGTTTAACGTCTTATGTTAAGGACGAGGTGCTTATCAGTTTAATGTCCTGCCGCTTGGACGAGGTGGGCTTTCTCGACACCCCTAGGGCTTACATTCCCAATGCCCTCTACCCCTTGTGGGAGGGAAGGCATTGGCAAGGCCATGATGAAGGGGGGCCGCAGGGCGAACCCCCGGGGGGTCCACATTAGCGTGGCTATGCGAAGAAGCAATAGCCGTTAGCGTGCCTATGCGGAGAAGCATAAGGAAAAGAAACGCAATGGGAAACACAGCCCAAGGGACCTTGAGGTTACTTCGCACAAGCCTGGGAGGCCGTACGGGAAAACAACGCATGGCGCGCATGCCTGGCAGAGGAGACATCAGGTGCCGGTGCAGGGGGAAGCCAAGGGGCGTCAAGGTGAGGAGTCCCGGCGTTTGTGCGCAAAAGGGAAGGTTTGCGTACAAAACTACGGGACGGCGTGCAATTGGAGCAATGGAATTGCGCGCGGAGAGGGAACTACGTGAAGGGTTTTGCGTGCACAGAAGCCTATTGTGTGCATGAGACACCCATTGCGCGCAAGGTCGAAACACTGGGGAGGGGGCAAATTCACTGAAGCCGGTGGAGTTGCGCGCAAAGGCGAACTCCAGGGCAAGGTTGCACGAAATTTGGTGTTTACCTGGAAGTCATCTTGCACGCGGGGGGATCCGAATTGCACGCACGGTAGTCACTTTAAATTTCTCAACCCCCAAACCATTCGGGGTCACCTTCTATTTATAAGTGACCTCCGGCGCGGAATCAAGGCGGTGCGTGAAATTATTCGCGCGCGAGCGCAGCCGGCGCGCAAAAGCTCGCCACGCAGAATCGGGGCGCGCAAGGATTGCATGCCGCAACTGCTCAATTGCGTGAAACCCGATGATTCTACGCGTGCAGAACAATTTTTCGCGTGGAGCCTCTTTTATTTCGCGCACCACATCCCGGGCCTCCGGATCGGGCCTCTAATTCCGAATAGGACTTTGCTTCGTCATTTCGAAACTTCTTCCGAGAGTTACTGACTTTTTTTCGGCGTCAAAAAATGCCCCCCCTTGGAATTGGATCGGTGAGAGGTCGCAACGATCGGATTCCAAGGGAAATGCCGAAACACCGTACAGCCATGTCTCTTGATCTAGCTGTGCGCAAAATTCTGATGGGGCACGCAAAACCTACGGGCGCATGCGAAATCCTCTTTCCGTGCGGCGTGGAACCCTGGCCTAGCCTATAAAAAGGGGCGCTGGGTCCCAAATTCGTACTTATGCTTTTTCCGCGCGATAAGCTTATCTCTCTCGTGCGCGAAATTGCTTCCGCGGTTGTGCGTAATCATGCACTAGCAGTGCGGAATTCCATCCGAAATTCGGCCATGATCTCGCGCCTCTTCGATCTTTTTCGTGCTTCGCGTGCCGATTGTGCGCTCAACTCCAAGATTCTGAGAAACTCATCTAGATTTCGCGCCGAACTCTCCAATTCCGCGCACTGCATCCTGATTTCGCTCAACTCCCGAAAAATTCGAGATGGCTGCAAACCGAGTTGATGAGGGGGAGGCCGCTGCCCGTAGGACAGAAATGGCGGAAAACGAGGAGGTTTACGGCACCAAGGTGATTGTCTCCAAAAATATCACCTTGTTCAATCTGCTGACTCCTTCCCAGAAGGCATATCCCTTGTCGGGCAACCTCCCACTCTGGAATTTTGGCATCCTGGAGGAGGTGCCCCTGCCGGGCTTCGAAGTGGACACACCACAGTCTTGGGTGACTCGGGAGGACGAACTTCCTCGCTACAACATCACCAACAATGGCCAACCTTCCAGGGAAACTAGACATATGGACGTTTACGTCCTGAACCCGAGGACTAGAACCATTACCAGGGAGGAGCCTGTTGCAGAGGATTCTCCGACCCTCTACGCGATCACGTTCCTTCAAAGCATCACAGATGACATGAAGGGATGGCTGAAGGATTGGGACCTACGGTCCGGGGTCAACTTCACCAGCGAATGGGCCTGGGCGTTTTGGGTTCTCCATACCTGCGACCAGTTCGGGGATGGACTGCGGTATATCGGCCTGTTCGATGCGGTATGGACATCGCAGTTCTATTTCCACCGCCAGCCTGAACTCGGATCGGAACTATTCACCCGGTGGTCTTCTGACACTAACACATTCCACCTTTATCATGGGGAAGTCGACATCAGTCTCTGGGACGTTCACTGCATCAGAGGTATCCCACTGGAGGGTTACCAATACGACAAGTTCATTCCTCCAAAGGACACCTAGGGAGACAGGTCACAGACTCCTATGCTGACGTGGCACCTGCTACAACTGGCCAAGGAGAGGCTGGAGGTCAAGGAATTCCTGAAGGACATTGCCTACAAGGGCTGGTTCAGCCTGTTCCTTGAGAAGGATCCCGCCGTCAAGATGACGGGATGGGGAAAACGGTGCCCAACCCCAAATCAGAGGAGCAAGGACAGGTCATACCGGAAGACCCTAGAGGTGGGGCAATACCAATCATGGGGCTACTGCATCATCGAGTCCCGGGACCCAAACGTCTGGTATGCCGGGTTCCTTGCTTCCTTCCTGAGCAGGTGGCTCCTTCCGGTGCGAGACGTGAGGATGGGCGTCCGTCCAGCGACTTTAGTGATAGCGGGCTCCATGGCCACCAACAAACGGTTCAACTTGGGCGTCCCCGTGCTGGCCAAGCTATATACCATCTTGGGGCGCATCTCACGAGGGGGGTCACCTCGGAGAGTATGTGGTCCCTTCCAGATCTTCTATGGCTGGGTGGTGGCTCATCTTGGTGGGTATACTTTCCCAAACGCCGCCCATCCTCCGGGAAAGGGCTTGCGACTGTCCTTGCTAAACATCGCAGGGGTGGCACCATTGACGCTCAATGAGGAGGGTGTGAGGATCCGCATTGGCAACCATGCCAACTTCAACTTCAGCCCGTTCCCCACCCCAGTCGGCCAACTAGTGGACAACGAGCAAGGATCTATGGAACAACATGATTACTTTCAGAGCATTCGGGGCGGGGTGATCGTGGCTTGGATCGACGGGAAGGTGATCTGTGAGCCTTACGTGCCATCCTGATTCTCCAGGAAATTCAGGTGCCTCCAACGAATGCCAAAGAAGGTATTCACGGCTGTCTGGCAGGAGAAGAATCCATGTGTTCTGTGCCAGATGTGGTTGATGTTTACCACTTTCGGCTCTGGCGATGTCGTTACTCTTCCTCCCACCGGGGTCGATGCTGGCCTAGCAACTGAGTATGCCGAAAACTGGACCATTGCGTACCCTAAGGGGCTATTACGCAAGAGAGTCCGGCAACTCGAGGTTACTCGCGTGGAAACCGGGCGACGGAAAGAAGGCATGGTGCCGTCGGAAGGGGGTAATCAAGGGCGCGTCAGGCAGTGAGGCCTGCGCAGGATGGGACTTCGGCTGCGGGAACATCACATGGTGCTGCCACGTCCTCGTTACCCGCAAGGTGGTCACATGAGGCATCCAGGGAACAGCCCGGGAAGCAGATAAGATATCTACTCGAACATTCCCAAGATGCAATTCTCCCAGCACTGTGGTCGGCCTGGATGACCCTGCCACAATCGCTGAGCATCAAAGCCATCCGGCAGAAGATAATGCAAAACGGGATCCAACTACCGGAGGTCGGGCTCATTCGAATTACCGACCGAGTGAATTTCCATCGAAGACATGATTATCTGACGGCCATGGACACATACGCATGCCAAAGGGGGCGGCCTGCGGAGCCAACATTCCTAGTGAAAGTGATGCTCGGCCTGGAGCATGATCCGGAAGCGATGCCACCGGGAGAAGGCGATAGAGACGAGGAGCTGGATGGGGAGGAGGAAACCAGAGAGGACGAAGGCGAGGGAGAAGACGAAGAAGAGGATCCCGAAGGTGAGGGGTCGCAAGGGGCAACCTACCAAGGGAGTCTCCGAGAGAGCGGCAAGATTGCCAACTCTGATCTCGACATAACCGAGATTATCGAGGTTTGTCTCTGTCTTCATTCATTTCCCTCATTCATTCATCCTACTTTCCAACTTCTAAGTCACTTTCACATCCTGCTCAGGAGCACTTGAGCGGTGGATGGGTGTCCCCACCAGAGGAGGGTGGGGAGGAACCAGTGGGATATGATGGGGATCCGACACCCATCATTCAATTAACCAGCGCAGAGGGGTCTCCCCTTATGGCGGATCCTGCAGCGGCCGAAACACTGGGGACCGACGCTCTGGATTCCTGTAAGTCTCACGCTTCACTACTGGTGCTTGGTGTAGAAAGATACCGTCTGACCAGCATATTCCTTGCGCAGTGATCTCAACACTGGAGGCACGTCAAGCTACGGAGCCCGGGCCATCCGTGAGTGGACCAGCGACGGACATACCACCTCGCTCGAAACATGCTCTCTACACTAAGTCGGCCCCGACAATTGATGAACAGGGGGCGGTGGATATCAGTGGCGCTATTCCTGAAACACGGTCGGAAGCCGGTGGAGGCGTCATTGCTGCTGGGGCTAGAGAAGGTCGCCCGGACGTCGAGGATTCTATTCCTCACGGAGGCATCCCTGTGGGGGATCCTGCTGCCGATCTGTTGGCGGTCTTCCCCATATACCGACCCGCTAACCCTGAGGAGATAGATGGCTCAGACTCAGAGGCCGCCGAGGAGATCCGGATGACACGGTGCAAAGGGTGGAAGTGTATCCAGCGCTTCCTCAGGCAGCCCCTTCCGGATTGGCTAAGGCGGATGGGAGCACTTCAGAACTGGGTGTGCATCCTGTGCGCCGGAGGGGCCGACGCTCAGCGCCTTCATCTGATAGTCCGTGATTACATGTCCGAGAAGATACACGAGAGCAGCCGGCGCACTGACATTGCCCAGTGCCGAGAAGGATCGGCGAGCGCTCAAGTGCTACTGAGGGTGGAACATGAAGTCCGGCACCTTGAAGGGCAGGCGGCAGATAAAGAGGCCTTCATCGCAACATGCTCTGAGCTCGTGGAGAAACTGATGGACCAGCTGGCTAATGCACATGATCAACTGGTGGAGGCGAGTCACCAGATGGCCGTACTTCAAACCGAGCGGGCTCATGCACAAGCTAGGGCTGGCAAGCTACGCTCTATGGTGGCCGATGAGGAGAGGGTATTCAAAGAGAGAGAAGTGGTCCTGGAGGCTACCAGCCAGAGGGTAGCAGCGCTGGAAAGATCGTTTCAGCACACTAATCCCTAAGGGCTTTGTGTTTTTCCATCTCATGAACTTTCTGCTTGTACTACTCATCATCTCAATCCAATACGTGGTCAAATACACTCATTTTTACCCTCGGTTTCATGAAATCAAACATAGTTCCGAAACGAATAACAACTCATCCCTAAGCTCCTATGGGTCGTGCCCAACGCAAGAAGTAGAAGAAGCTCGTACCATCATTTCGTTCAACTGTGGGGCATTGACCAAACTTCAGGCGTCCAAAATTGGGCCTGGACTTCTGAGGGACCCCTGAGCTGATTGATGTGTCGACTTCTCAATGTGCTCTTACACACAAGCGGGGAAATTCCGGGGGCATTGAAATCCATCCGAACATAGGGGAATGGAGAGGAAGGGTGAATCATGCTGCCCAAATTCGGAACCCAATGGGGCACAACCATAGGAGATAACTGTCAACCGTGGCGGAAACATAGCCTCCACATCACGTTGGCCAGTAATGGGGGGACAATAAATGAGGGATGACCGTTGACCATGTTCACAACATGGGGCCTAACTCAAATATCGTTGGTCTGTCTTCCGGAACGTTGGCCCAGGACAGTAGGCAGACCATAGGTCGAGCATACATACTGTTAGGGGGTCCCGTCAAACATGACCAGTTCTTCAGAACATTGGACCAGGACAGTAGGCGGACCATAGGTCGAGCATCCATACTGTTAGGGGGTCCCGAAAAACATGACCAGTTCTTCGGAACGTTGGCCCAGGACAGTAGGCGAACCATAGGTCGAGCATCCATACTGTTAGGGGGTCCCATCAAACATGACCAGTTCTTCGGAACGTTGGCCCAGGACAGTAGGCGGACCATAGGTCGAGCGTCCATACTGTTAGGGGGTCTCATCAAACACGAAAAGAAATGAGGATCCGAATAAGGGGACGGAAAGCGTGGAAGTTGGAGTGGTGGTTTGATCGAACAGATTCCAACACTCCTGAAATTGTGCCACCATGGAGAAGGCGCATTAGGCGGGCATACCAACCTGATCACGGGTCGTCCCAATTTCTAGGCAGGACCTCTTTGGCGAGAGAACTGCCACTTCCCATTATTACCATGGGGCATCCCGAACATGCTCGGGATAGATATCCCGATTACACCACTTCCCATGAAGTCGGGCCGAGGGGCCGACAATAAGGAGGGATGAGGTTTACTAATCAATAGGGATAGACCCAAGACGAGACATCCCGGCAGTCCTATGTATCTCATAATGATGAGAATCAAGCCACAAGTAGTTCTTGAAAATACAGTTTAATGTCATGCGGGACGAAATACTGTTTAACGTCAAGCGGGACAGAATATAGTTTTACTTCATGCGGGATAGAATATGGATCTTAGTTTTAGGTCTTAGAGCTCGGACCATAAGGAACTTAGTTTTAGTTCTTAGAGCTCGGAACGTAAGGATCTTAGTTTTAGGTCTTAGAGCTCATACCATGAGGATCTTAGTTTTAGGTCTTAGATCTCGGACCGTGAGGATCTTAGTTTTAGGTCTTAGATCTCGGACTGTAAGGATATTAGTTTTAGGTCTTAGAGCTCAGACCATGAGGATCTTAGTTTTAGGTCTTAGAGCTCGGACCATGAGGATCTTATTTTTAGGTCTTAGATATCAAACCATGAGGATCTTAGTTTTAGGTCTTAGAGCTCGGACCGTGAGGTGGGAAAAGGGAGAAACGGACATATGGCACGACAGTTACAAAATCCGACGTAAATGAGGACCTAAGCCCTATTTACCATGTGCTTTCCAGGGAAATTATTGAGTCGAGGGACCGAACACGAAGGAAGGCTGGCTGGGCCCACAGGGAAGTGCCCCAGGCGCTCCTACGTATCTCATAAAGATGAGAATCAAGCCATACGTAGTTATGAAAGGTAACATGGTAAGATACCAGTGCCAAGGGAAAAGGGGAGTGCGGGCGTGGCCCTTGCACTAAAAGAAGCGGAATTTGATAAATCCTATTTATCCTTTAAGGTGAGTGGTTTTTTTGTTGTGAAGCGGAAAACCTAGAGTAGTAGGCCATGGCGTCGCCACAAGCATCAAGCCGTGATAGGCGTTGACAAATGGCATGGCACAAGACCAATACCCAACGTGATGTCCTCTCACTAGTGCAGAAAACATTTTTTACGTCGGTTATTTTTCATTATTTACGTCGGTTTTTAGGCGACGTTATTACGGACGACGTTATAAATAACGTTTTTTACGTCGGTTATTTAAAACCCGGCGTAACATCCCTAACATCACGGTGTTTATCACGTCGGTTCATTAATAACCGACGTGATAAATATGAACAGGGGGGGGGTGGGGGTTTATCACGTCGGTTATTTTCTAAACCGACGTGATAAAACTCCTGGGATATCGTTTATCACGTCGGTTATGACATAACCGACGTGATTAACCCTTCCCCGGGCCTATTATCACGTCGGTTTCTTAAATAACCGACGTGATAAAAAGGCCTGGGAAACGTTTTAGCACGTCGGTTATCCAATAACCGACGTGGTAAATCGATTCCGAGGCCTTTTAGCACGTCGGTTATATTAAGAACCGACGTGATAAAAGGCCCGGGAACGGTTTATCACGCCGGTTCTCGAAAAAACCGACGTGATAAACCCCTACCGATTTATTTACCACTTTGGTTATGAAATAACCGACGTGAAAGCGATATTTTTTTTTAAAATAATTGCACTGCTCTCACCAAAAAGCAACCAGAAACCAAACAACAAAAATAACCATGCCAGCCCTCCCCCAAGCCCCAACTGAACCCCACCCTCATCTATACCCACCTAACAACATGGCCAGCCCTCCCCCACCACATTGGAGCCCCACCACAACCCTTGGACACCCCCACCCTCATTTACACCCCCACGACCCCTAGTACAGCCTCAAACACCCATTGGACACCCCTCCCATATTCCTTGGATACCCCCACCCCTTGGACACCCCCCACCACTTGGGACAAACCCCCACCCTCATTTACACCCCCAAGACCCCTAGTACAGCCTCAAACACCCATTGGACACCCCCACACCTTGACAGCCCTCCCAGACCCCTTGGACACCCCCCCGACCCCTGGACACCCCCCCGAGCCCTTGGACAGCCCCAAACACCCCTTGGACACCCCTCCCATATCCCTTGGACACCCCCACCCCTTGGACACCCCCACCCATTGGACAGCCCCCACCCTCATTTACACCCAACCGGCCCCTTGGACAGAACTCCCAGACACCTTGGACACCACTCCCATATCCCTTGGACACCCCCACCCCTTGGACACCCCCACCCCTTCGACAGCCCCCCACCCTCATTTACACCCCCCGAACACTAGGACAGCCCAAAACACCCCTTGGACACCCCTCCCATATCCCTTGGACACCCCCCCCACCCCTTGGACACCCCCCACCCCTTGGACTGCCCCCCCCACCCCCTGGACACCCCCCCGACCCCTTGGAAACCCCCTACCCCTTGGAAACCCCCCATCCCCTTGGACATCCCCAAACACCCCTTGGACACCCCTCCTATATCCCTTGGACACGCCCCCACCACTTGGACACCCCCCCACCCCTTGGACAGCCCCCACCCTCATTTACACCCAACCGACTCCTTGGACAGCCCCAAACACACCTTGGACACCCCTCCCATATCCCATGGACACCCCCACCCCTTGGAAACCTCCCACCCTCATTTACACCCCCCGACCCCTAGGACAGCCCCAAACACACCTTGGACACCCCTCCCATATCCCTTGGACACCCCCCAAACACCCACCCACCCCCTTGGAACCTCTCCCCCCCATACCAAAATCCAGACCAGAAAAACCATCAACAGTAGACCAAAACAAGAAGTAGAGAAAAATTAAACATTCACTTATATAACATTCAAAACTTACACTGTCAACTTCAAAAAAAACTAAATCCAACCTAAACGACTACGAAATACACAATTACATTGACAATATTCAAAATTACATTTTACATTACAAACAACTAAAAGTCAATCAAACCTGTAAAATAATTTGACCACTCCACTTGTAAGTGTTTGATATCTTCAGCAGTAAAGGGTTGAGGGTCATCAAAAATCTACAAAGGAAAAGGATAGTATTCAACGTGTATAATGAATAAATCAAATTGAAATATTATGAGAAAGAGGAAATCTTACCAGGTCAAAACTCAGAACTGTCCCAGTTGTTATTATTTCATACATAAATCTTAACATGTAATATCCGCATTCGATGATGCCTTGTTGCTCATGACATTTCTGTTTGAATGAGTGTAAATTCAATATATTATTTTTATGTAATAAATCAAAATGTACAAATTATAAATGGATATTTACCTTCGCATGTACATATTTGATCTTGAAATTCCTTTTCTTTGCGCTTTTTCGAAAGTGGACCCATGCCCTGTTAGAAAATAATACGAATGGGGTAAATTTAAAATTCATTATAATATATAAAACTATTGTAAAATTGAAACTTACGTTTCCAATATATTCTTAAAACTTTCTCGCACATCATCATGGAGAGAGCATATCCAATAAAGTGTTTTCTCCCTAGGTCAAAAACCCGTAACATCCAATGATCCCTGATAAAAGGAAATTTAACGTTAGTGGTTTTTTATGTTAAAAGATAATTAACTCTTTGAGAAGGGATGTGTTTCATACCTCTCACAAAAAGGCATCATCCAACACTGTGTGATTACATTCTTTTCAAATCTATCAGCAATATAAAGCATTCTTTGTTCCTCATCCAATGCACATGCTTCAGGGGAAATCAATTGTGGGTCCACGAATCCATATACATCTGTCAGCTCATTCCTCTCACAAATTTTATACAGATACCTATTACAAAGCAGACATAAGTATACATTTTTAATAAATATAATGCAAGGAAAACGGTGTTAATACTTACATGATAAAAATTTGCACCACGTTGATGCCCAACTTATCTCCAGTGACAAACTCCATGATATCAGTTTTCATAATCCCCACACTTAGTTCACGTCCACAGACATGAGCTTCCATTGTAAAGTCATAATGATCCGCCAACAAATTTGAATATTTTGACAATTTGTCAAGACTGCTAGTATCTGCATCTGATTGTCATAGCTATCTGTATTTGTTGTTGTCTATACAGTATTTCTTTACCTTTGAAGTATTCCTGTAGAAATAAAATGAAAAATATATTAGTTTTCAAATGATAAAACATTAATAAAAATATAAAATAAAAGATATAACATCCATACCTCTATGGTAATGAGCCGAAGAAGTCTGGATGGCCAAAGAAAAAAATGGCCGATACTATGGTCCAACTGTCGTCACCTCATCTGTAGGTAATGGTATCCGAGATGATCTATCTATAATATCATGTACAGTGACCCTCTGATTCTCTACCTCTAACTGCTGATGATGAACTGTATCTCCTATACAATATACCATCCCATATGCAACAATATGATGTTGAGGATCATTAACATACAACTCACAATAAGTAGGTAGCTGCGGCGGAGGAGGAGGATCAAAAATGGGGTCCGCAGGCTGAGGTGGGGGAGTGGGAGCTACTGGGAGAGGTGGAGTGGGAGCTGCACCCTGAAATTGTCTTTGCAAGTCTGCAAACATAAACTGCACCGATGCTCTAATCTTTTCCTCCATTGTCGCATTAATATTATGGGACTTCAGCCTCCAAGGATTCTATTTTTTTTATAAACTCCCTCAACGTTAGAAGTTGAGGAACGTGGCAACACTTTTCTTACCGATACACCTGCCCGATATCCTCTTACACGGCCAGGATGTTCGGGCTTTCCCAATGCCACAGATAAAATATCTTCCCTCCCAGATGGTGTAAATGTCCCCTGTGAACTCTACTCCTCAAGAGAGTCCTATAATAATTAATTGAACATTTCTATAATGATTGGAAATATATGACGAAAATAGTAAACTTAAATAAATAAAATAGATATCTTACAATCCTCTCAACTACGAGTCTCGATTCTTCTGAAAGATATTGTCCTTTTTTGCCCTTCCGAGCTCTTTTCCATTTCTCATGTCTAGATGGAGGGGATGGAGGGGCCACCTCTCCAGAGCTTGAAGACTCAGCTCTTAGTTGTTGAAATTTTTCTTCCATCATTTGTTCTTCCAATAATGCATACCCTCCCCGAGATAAACTATGAGGGTATACATTTTTAGATTGGATATCTTGATGAGCTTTCCTTGTTTGCTGTAAATTAAGAATAAGTAACCATTAACAAAACAATAATAAGATTCATTTATATAAGAAAGCTTATAAAAGTTTACATTGACCTTACCAAAAATGATTCTTTTCTTCTACTTTCAAAAAATTGTCTCCATGTGTCTTCATCTATAAAAGGATATATACGACATGGATTCTCACGACTCCTATGACCATAAATGAAATCAGATGAGAGGGTTGATTTGAAATCCCTCCATCTCCTAGCAGCCAACGATAAGCATTTCTTCCTGACTCCTCCAAGTGTCCAGGAATATCAAATGTCATCTGATAAAAAAGAGGATAAAAAATATTATATATACTAGAAACATTTAAAGAACAGTCAAACAATAGCAAAAGATCTACCAAATGGTCTCCCACAGCTGAGAAATTATCGCCTTATCCACACTTCTCCAATCATCATAGAGAATGCTTACTTTGCTCTTAGCCTGAGTTGCTACAAAACCCTTAAAATATATAGCATTTGGACCTCTAGGAAGATCATCATCATCAAACTCCACGACTATCCTCTCCTCCTTTGTACGGGCAAGTGATAATTTTGGTAAATGTGTGCACCCACGCTTACCAACCTTTGAACTCTTTTTCGTAATAGGAGCATGTGAATGTTCCTCACCATATGTATGACCAATATGCTCATCTCCAGAATCATGTGGCTGATCAACTGATTGATCTGTCATTTTCCTTAAAATCAAAAAAACAAACATTAGTTCACAAATATACAAATTCAAATATTGTAATACTACTTAATCAGAAAATAGAAAAGTGTACTAAATTACATAATAGTAAAACATTGGTAATATGGTAAGCATGTTAAACAATGATAAACATGGTAAACACAATCTGTTGTACCCCTCCCTCTTGGATTTTAATGATCACAATCACTCTTATTATGTTCTAACTTGTTTTCAAGTGTTTTTGTTGATAGGCAAAAGGTTGCCAAGGAGTTGGCCCAAGAAAGCTGAAAAGTGGAACTCACTGAGTCCACCGGTCAGCCGATGTGAGCTCACCGGCCAGCCGGAGGACCCAGGCAGTCGACTTGCCCACTGCCTGGTGTAACCGGCCGGCCGGTGGACCAGACAGAGAGCCTTGCTCTGTCTGGACCCACCGGCCGGCCGCTGGATCACCACCGGCCGGCCGGTGGACCAGACAGAGAGCCTTCCTCTGTCTGGACCACCGGCCAACCGGTGATCCACCACCGGCCCCGCGGTGCGCCCAGGAACTTCTCCTCTTTACGGTTTTTATTGTTTTATCATTTTGGTTTGATACATGTTTTAATAAGTAAAAAATTAAAATATCTAACATTATATGAAAAAACTAAATGTAAACAAGAAATAAACATGTGTTACCTGTAATTTTAGGAGTGTACAGTTGGATTGTTTTCCCAAATTCCTTCGTCGTGATCGTTCCTTATGGCACAAACCATGTCTTCAACATACTCATCATTATGTTCTGTTAATCTTTCCATGGAAGTAGGGATCTCACATAAATCAGCCTCTTCATCAAATTCATCCTCACCAACATATTTTTTTCCCCTTGTAAAACAACAACCCACTGCATATCTGATTGATCTACTACATAGAAAATTTGTTTTCCATGTGTTTCCATAATAAAAGAATCAGCTGTGTCTTCCAATCTATTCAGATTAACAAGTGTCATTCCAAATTCATCGTGTCTAACACTGTTGTTACCGATAAACCATTTACAGTTAAAAACAGGAACTTTAATTTTAAAGTAATCAGCCTCCCATTTGTCTTCAATCACTCCATAATATGCACTTGATGCCGAAATTGGGTTTCTGTCCTTAGCACTCGAAAAATGCATTGCTTCTGCAAACACCAATACACCACTATTCTGAACTGCACTTCTGTTGTCCTGAGCTTTCGTATGAAATGTATAGCCATTAATGTCATAAGCGGACCATGTTATCACATTTAAAGATGTACCACCCACTATCCATTTTAATGTCTCTGATACATCTGATCTACCAAGCAAGGTCTTTTTAAACCATGGAAAAAAAGTTTTGTTGTGCTCATTCAAAACCCACATTTCTTTCTTCTTTGGATGACATTGTTTTAACTCATTAATATGCAATGTGATATACGGTTGAACATCAGCTATGTTATTCAAGATGTATGATTCTAACTTCTTCATCTGTTCAGCTGACAGTGATTTGACTTTCAAGCCATGAATCCCCTTTCCGTCATTATTAACCCGTTCATGGCGAGATGGAGGCAAACCTATGTGTTGCGCCGTAGCCAAGTAGCTCGTACAAAACTCTGCTACCTCCTCAGAAATATACTTTTCAATAATGGAGGCTTCAGGTCGATATGTATTTTTAACATATCCCTTTAATATTTTCATATACCTTTCAAAAGGATACATCCAACGAAGATATACAAGTCCACAAAGCTTTATTTCTCGAACCAGATGAATCATTAAATGCACCATCATATCAAAAAAAGTTGGAGGAAAATACATTTCCAAATGACAAAGTATAAAAATTGAATCCTTTTCCAAAATGTTCAAAGCATTCACATCAATCGCCTTGTTACAAATTGAATTGAAAAAATAACACAACCTCATTATAGTCTTTCTGACACGGATGGGCAATATTCCACGCAGTGCAACTGGTAGAATTTGTTGCATCATGACGTGACAATCATGTGATTTCATACCTATCAACTTCAAGTCTTTCAATGAGACAAAATTTTTTACATTTGAAGAATAACCTTGAGGCACTTTGATATCATGAAGACACTGACAGAAGCTACTTTTCTCCCTCTTCGATAATGTATGACAAGCCGGGGGAAGAAATGTTCATCTTCTTTTAGGAGTGGGAGCTAACTCCAAACGTATTCCCATTGATAGTAGGTCTAACATTGCATTCAACCCATCTTTTGTCTTTCCTTTAATATCTAGAAATGTTCCGATCAAAGAATCACAGATATTCTTCTCCACGTGCATGACATCAATATTATGTTTGACTTCATGATACCTCCAATATGGTAGCTCAAAAAATATTGACCTTTTCTTACAAATATGTCTATCATTACCAGATTTCTGTGTCTTTCCCAATGTCACATCAAGGTTTTTCACCCTCTCAAAATACAAATCTGGGGATAAAGGTTTTGGAGCCGTATCAAATTCTTGTGAGCCATTGAATGCCTTTTTTAGTCTTCTATAAGGGTGATCCATAGGCAAAAACTTTCGATGACCCATGTACACTGTTTTCCTCCCATGATGAAATTGACAATATGACGTCTGTTGTTCGCAAATTGGACATGCTTTATGCCCTTTAACACTGTATCCAGACAAATTTCCATATGCTGGGAAGTCATTTATAGTGAATAGAAGCACTGCATGCAGTTGAAAATTTTCCATTTTATAAGAATCATACACCCTAATACCATCATCCCATAACAGTTTCAAATCATCAATCAGCGGTGACAAGTATACATCAATATCATTGTCGGGTTGCTTTGGACCAGAGATCATGATACTCAACATGACATATTTGCGCTTCATACAAACTTCAGGAGAGAGGTTTTAAATTACCAATAAAACAGGCCATAAACTATGTGTGCTACTGAGGGTTCGGTATGGATTCATTCCATCTGTGCACAAGCCTAGTCTCATATTTCTAATTTCATTTCCAAATATAGGGTACTGGGCGTCAATTTTCTTCCATTGTGGACAATCAACTGGATGACGTATTTTTCCATCACATACCCGCTCATCTGCATGCCATCTTAACCTTTTTGCATCATGTGAATTTGCAAATAAACGTTTGAAACGAGGAATTATAGAAAGATACCAAAATACCTTTGAAGGGAGCTTTGTAATCTCTACATCAGCTTGTGATTTTTCTTTCACCTTATACCGTGATGTCCCACATTTATTACACTCTTTCATAAATTCATATTGCTTATTATATATAATGCAGTCATTCGGACAGGCATGTATTTTCCTATATCCCAATCCCATCAGGCATAATATTTTTTTGGCCTTATAATGTGAATCTGGAAGATCGTTATCTTTTGGAAGAATGTCTTTCATCAATTGTAGCAGCTCTGTAAAACTTCTGTCACTCCATCCATGTTTCACCTTCAGGTTAATCAATCATAACACTGCCGACAAAACCGTAAAATCTGTACAACCAGGATATAATGGTTTTTCGGCATCACCATATAGACGTGCAACTGTCGGTTCTATCTCAATTTGTTCTGCTACAATATCGCGAATCATTTCTTCAATTCCATCGGAGTTACCATCTTGCGATTCATTATCATCAGTGACATTCTGTCCAGTTTCGCCATGCCAAATCCAAGGGTTGTAACTCGGATTGAAACCATGACAAATCAGATGATCTTTTATCTCTCTACTTTTCAACTTCTTCATATTCAGACATTTCAGGCATGGACAGAAAAAAATGTCACTACTTGGAACATTTCGTTTAGCAAATTCCAAAAAGGCATCAACACCTTCCTCATATTCATTGCTCATTCGATGTGCCGTAATCCAACTTCGACTCATTATTACCTATAACAAATAGCAAAAATATATATATTTTTTAGATAAGACAAATATAGGTTTATATGCAAAAAATCATAATTTGAATGTAAACAATTTTGAAATATAAAAAAAATCGATGTGTATTTAAAAAAATATGCTTGAATATTATTTTTTAAACAAAATATAGTAAGATATAACACCCCCCTGGACACCCCCCGACCCCTCTGGACAGCCCCCCACCCCTCCTGGACACCACCCCCACCCCCTACCCCCTTGGACACCCCCCTGGACATCCCCCAACCCTCTGGGAAGCCCCCCCCCCACCCACCCGGACAACCCCAAATACCCTCTGAAGAGGCCGCCACCCACTTGGACAGCCCCCCACACCCATCCACCCCCTTGGACACCCCCTGGACACCCCACCGACCCCTCTGGACAGGCCGCCACCCCCTTGGACAGCCCCCCACACCCACCCATCCCCTTGGACACCACCCTGGACACCCCCCGACCCCTCTGGACAGCCCCCGACCCCTCTAGAAAGCACCCCCACCCCTCCTGGACACAACCCCCCACCCCCGACCTGCTTGGACACCCCCCTGGACACCCCCCAACCGTCTGGACATCCCCCCCACCCCTCCTAAACACCACCCCCACCCCCTACCCCCTTGGACACCCCCCTGGACACCCCCCAACACCCACCCACACCATTGGACAACCCCCCACACCCACCCACCCCCTTGTAAACCCCCTGGACACCCTCCGACCCCTCTGGACAGCCCCCGCCCCTCCTGGACACCACCACCCACCCCCTACCCCCTTGGACACCCCCCTGGACATCCCCCAACCCTCTGGACAGCCCCCACCCACCCGGACAACCCCAAATACCCTCTGGAGAGGCCGCCACCCACTTGGACAGCCCCCCACACCCATCCAACCCCTTGGACACCCCCCTGGACACCCCACCGACCCCTCTGGACAAGCCGCCACCCCCTTGGACAGCCCCCCACACCCACCCATCCCCTTGGACACCACCCTGGACACCCCCGACCCCTCTGGACATCCCCCGACCCCTCTAGAAATCACCCCCACCCCTACCCACCCTGGACACCACCCCCACCCCTACCCCCCTTGGACACCCCCTGGACACCCCCCAACACCCACCCACACCCTTGAACAGCCCCCCACAGCCACCCACCCCCTTGTAAACCCCCCTGGACACCCCCCGACCCCTCTGGACAGCCCCCCGCCCCTCCTGGACACCACCCCCCACACCCTACCCCCGTGGACACCCCCCTGGACACCCCCAACCCTCTTGATAGCCCTCCCACCCCCCTGGAATCACTGAAAATTTACCATAACAAGAAGTTGGGCCATTCAAAGAAAGTTTTTAGGTGTGGAGGAAGAACTGAGTTTCAATAGATAGAGATGGAACTCGACATTAGGTTGTCTATTCCAGGTGTGGATTTGAAGGAGTTAATGTTTGTTCAGTGACCCAAGAGATTGAATCATAAATTCAGATGTTGTGCCATTTTCTCATGATGAGGATGAATAATTGGTGGGGTTTGACTTTTAAATGGAGAGCTTAGCAGACCATCATATTTTTTATAGATCAGTAAAGGATGTTAGCATCGAACATAAGGCTTAAGGGATGCTTTCAGATCCAAATATGTATGTTGATGGATGCAATGGATCTAGAAGAGGTTCTAGAAAGAATGGTGGTTTTATTTTTTTAGGATAAGTAGTGAAGAAAAAACTAGTTAATTTTTTACTTGCTGAAAAGAGGGTATCTAAAATTTTTAACATGCCGAGGGGAAATCTGGTGAGTCCTCCTCGTGAAACTTTGTTTGCAGGGGGTGAAAATGGTGATGTGATCCCAAATCCATTCACCCATGCCATGGTTGTGTGTGAATAAAGTAGTAACAACTGTAAAAGGGCAACCCATCCAAATGGACACGCCCCAACCCTCTCAAGGATCTACAGAAAACGATGAAAAATTAGTGAAATCATAAAAGTAGTCAATATTGCAAGTCGAACTAATAGATCTAGGGATGATAAATAATATTATGGTGCCAAAACGAGTTAAAAGGGTTCGCAATCGAAGAATCTTAGCTAGTTTAAACAAAAAAATCACAACACATATATATATATTATCCACGAAAAAAAACGAACGAGTGGGAGGATTACCTGAGTGCTGCGAGTTTAGATGATTGATCCGAGGAGATTAAATATGAGAAACTATGATCGCAAAACGAATCTAAACCAACGAAATGGACGAGCCGATTCGGGTTTACGCGCGAGAGAGACGAGTCGTGACTGTCGAAGGTAGACTCACGAATGACAATCCACGGGTCTGGGTAAATTTTTAAATGAGTTATCACGTCGGTTATTGAATAACCGACGTGATAATTGTTTTAAAAACATTTATAACGTCGGTTATTCAATAACCGACGTAAAAACCTTCCTCCGATTTTTTTTTACGTCGGTTATTTTATAACGGACGTTATAAAGGGCTCAAAATCCGTGTTTTATTACGTCGGTTATTCCATAACCGACGTCAAAAACATCTGTGGATTCTTTTTTTACGTCGGTTATAAAATAACCGACCTAAAAAGGCCTTCAAAAACCGCGTTTTTTACGTCGGTTATTGAATAATCGACGTAACAAACGCCCCCCCGCTTCTGTTTTTTACGGCGGTTAATGTATAACCGACGTAAAAAACGAAGCTGCGTGATTAATAGCGTCGGTTATAAAAATAACCGACGTTAAAGGTGTACTAAACATAGGTTTTTACGTCTGTTATTAAACAACCGACGTAAAAAACCTCGTTTGACATATTATGACGTCAGTTTTATATAACCGACGTAAAAAATGGTGACGTAAAAAACGTTTTCTGCACTAGTGTCTACAACGAGGTCACCACAATGCAGTGTCGTTTTTCATCATGCGGCCAGGACGATAATGTCACAGTTTAGAGTCGTGTGATTGGACCATCAACACAGTTTAAGGTCATATGGTTTGGACCAACAACACAGTTTAAGGACTTATGGTTTGGACCAACAACACAGTTTAAGGTCATATGGTTTGGACCGACAACACAGTTTAAGGTCATATGGTTTGGACCAACAACATAGTTTAAGGTCATATGGTTTGGACCGACAACACAGTTTAAGGTCATATGGTTTGGACCCACAACACAGTTTAAGGTCATATGGTCTGGGCCAAAAACACAGTTTAAGTTCATATGGTTTGGACCAACAACACAGTTTAAGGTCATATGGTTTGAACCAACAACACAGTTTAAAGTCATATGGTTTGGACCAACAACACAGTTTAAGGTCATATGGTTTGGACCAACAACACAGTTTAAGTTCATATGGTTTGGACCAACAACACAGTTTAAGGTCATATGGTTTGCACCAACAACACAGTTTAAGGTCATATGGTTTGGACCAACAACACAGTTTAAGGACATATGGTTTGGACCGACAACACAGTTTAAGGTCATATGGTTTGGACCAACAACACAGTTTTAAGGTCATATGGTTTGGACCAACAACACAGTTTAAGGTCATATGGTTTGGACCAACAACACAGTTTAAGGTCATATGGTTTGGACCAACAACAGAGTTTAAGGTCATATGGTTTGGACCAACAACACAGTTTAAGGTCATATGGTTTGGACCAACCGAGAGAGGAGCCAAGGTCAAAGAGGCCTATGAGGGTTCGACAATTAGGGAGGGGCAGGAGATGCTTGCTCCTAGCTATGCTGTGCCTGAAACGCAATGTCTGGGCGACTCGTCACTCCCCAAGGGGATGAAGGTCAAGCCGCACGCATCCCGTAAAAAAGAGACCCAGGCACATACTCTAGCGCTCAGATCGCGGGAGCCCCGAGGGACACCGTTACGCAGCTCAGTCTGTCTGATGTGCGGGGGTGTACTGAGGGTCAGTACAAGGATTGTCGAGATTCCACCTTGACTCGGTGGGGAGGAACATGACATGAACCATTCCACCAACATTCAGGGCCCAGGGAAGCCGGCGTGATGACTGAGGATTGCTGCTGACCATGTTCGCAATGCAGCATCCTGTCGTGTTAGCCACGTGGACAAACAAATGAGCATCAATCGCTGACCATGATCGCAACGCGGGATTTGTATCAATTTTTTGTCTGAAACCCTCGGGGGTGTTGGCCCATGATAGTAGGAGAGCCCTTGGGCGTTGTATCCAGGCCGTTCTTGGGGGTCCCTCCGGGTATGAAGGATGAAGGGGGCCCGAATGAAGGGGAACCCGAAGCTTGGAAAGTGGATGGATCTTTCCCATGTCGAATCTGGAACTCCAAGTTCTAGACCATATTTCTTTGAGCATGTCAGCAGACCACTGGAAAGGGTCAGAGGGCTCAGTCCGAGAGCGACCAAAAGATGGCTGATCCCTGGGAAAAAGAGGGGCGTAATGCCAAACACCCTGTGCACCGAGAGATCGTGTGATATCTTAAAGATGGGTCTGGACCTGACATCTAGGTGTTCAGGTGGTCCTACCTATCCCATAAGGATGAGAATCAAGCCACACGTAGTTCTTGAAAGGGGGTGCGTCTTTAAATTCCATTGGACAGAGGAGGGATAAACCCTGAGAACAGGGTGCGTGTGGTGCAACCATTGCAAACCCGACGTGAATGGGGACATAATCTCACATCACGCCATGCGACCCTGTGGTCAAAGTCCCAAAGGAGAAATAGACGCGACAACGGACCTCAAATACAGTTTAACGTCATGCGGGATGGAATACAGTTTAACGTCATGCAAGACGAAATACGGATCTTAGTTTTAGGTCTTAGAGCTCGGACCGTGGAGACCAAATATAGGGAATAGGGTAGTTTAATATCGTGCTGGACTATACAGGCTAGGCAAAGTACTTCTTGAAGAACCTGCCATTGGTGGGAGGAGTGATGCGCTCACCATCCATAGTCACCATGGAGTACGCTCCTTTGGGATAGACCTTGTGGACAATAAAAGGTCCCTCCCACTTGGGTGGTTTCCTGCCGGGAATCATTGGTGCTCTAAGATCCAATACCAAGTCACCTTGCAGGAAGGAGCGGAGGCGAACCTTCTTATCGAAAGCTCGAGCCATCCTGCTCTGATGCCTTTCCAAGTTATGTAAAGCGCAAAGCCTACTTCCATCCAGCGCTTCCAATTCTGCTAGATGGATCTCGGCAACTCTGTCCGGCACTTGCATGTCGTAGACAACCGTGTGCAATGAGGGCATCTGGACCTCGATGGGAAGGATGGCCTCTGCTCCGTATACCAGGGAATACGGGGTCACCTGGGTGGAATTGTGAGTCGTCGTCCTATAAGCCCAAAGGGCGTTGGGGAGCTTGTCCGGCCAAATTTTCTTATTCTGACCAACCATTTTTTGCAGAATGTTAGAGAGGGTTTTGGTAAACGCCTCAATCTATCCATTCGCCTGTGCATGATAGCGGGAGGTGTGGTTAGAGAAAATGTTGTACTTGGCGTACAATCTTTTCAGCTCGGCCGCTCGGAAGTTGGTTCCGTTATCCGTGAGGATAGCGTGAGGTATTCCAAACTGGTGAATGATATTGGAACTCACGAAGTTGGCGATAAAACCAGCTTTGACATCCCTAAGCTGGGCTGCCTCTTCCCACTTTGAGAAGAAATCTGTGGCGGTTAAGATGAACCGACACTGGCGGGCCGTTGCCAGAGGGTAAGGCCCTACGACATCCAACCCCTAGACTGCAAAGGGCCAAGAATACTTAGTAGTGTGGAGAGGCTCCGGTGGCTGATGCACAAAGTTAGCATGAACTCGGCACACATGACACCTCTTGGCGTGCTCGATGCAGTTGTGGATCATGGGGGGCCAGAAGTATCCCAGTCTCCGAATCTGGTGGGACAACTTCGACCCGGCCTGGTGGGCGCCATAAGAGCCAGCGTGCACTTCCTGGATGACCTGTGGGATCTCAAATCCTTGAAGAAAATAGAGGAGAACACCGTCAAACCCACGCCTGTAAAGGATCTGCTCATGACTAGGACCGCTTTGAAGGGTGAACTGCGGCGCACGACGCCGGATTCGTTCCCGATCTGCTCGGTCCATCGGAAGACTGATGTGCCGAAGATATTCAACCAAGGGTGTTCTCCAGTCAGGAACTGTCTCGATCACTACTCCTGAGGCCTCGAGGGGTACTGACGCGGGGGCACCAGCGGTGAGATGGTTCACTCGCGGGCCACAATCGCCCTCTGGGATAACAGGAGAAATGACTCTTCGGTGCGCCACGTGGATGATTAGGTCATCCTGTTCGGGCTCCATGAGTGATGCGGCCAGGCTGGCCAAAGCATCTGCTCGATTATTCTGCGACCGGGGAACGTGAACGACATCTGGTCGGGATGGGAACTTATCCATTAGACGGAGCGTGAAATCCAACAACGGCATGAGTTCTGGCTTCCTGACAGCGTAGTCACCGTTAAACTTCTTGATGACTAGCTCAGAGTCCCCTCTTACATACAGGTGGGGTACGTCAACCTCCAGGGCCAACTCGAGGCCAGTGATGAGGGCATGATATGCTACCTCATTGTTGGTGCAGCCTTCTGACAACAAGAAATAATATGGCAGAACAGCTTGCTCCGGGGTGATGAAGATGATACCCATGCCCACCCTATTAAGCCTAGGATCATTGAGCCTTCTACTGGTAGGTCTTCGGGAGGCGCCATCAAAGTGCATCTGCCAGCATGGGGTGGCGTGATCGACTGAGAGGATTGCCTAATTAGGAAATCCCAAATCCAATGGCTGGTCTGTGGAGGTTGGGTGGGAAGCTAAGAAGTCTGCCAACACCTGTCCTTTGAAGACCTTCTGAGGTACGAACCTAATTTCGTACTGCTGGAGGATCACTGCCCAGCGTGCCAATCGGCCGGTCAACATAGGTCGGCTCAGGATGTATTTCAATGGGTCTACCCGAGAGACCAGCTATACCTCATAGTGCAGAAAGTAGTGCCGCAATTTCTGTACGGTGAATACGAGCGCCAGACATCTCTTCTCAATGGGGGAGTATCTAACTTCCACGTCGAGGAGCATGCGGCTGAGGTAGTAGAGGATATTCTATGTTCCCTCATTGTTCTTCTGGGTGAGAAGGGCGCCGAGGGACCGCTCTAGGGTGGTCACGTAAAGGACCAGCGGCCTTCCAGGAACGTGTGGCATCAGGACCAGAGGTTGAAGCAGATACTGCTTGATTTCATCAAAAGTGGTCTGACACTCTTCATCCCACCCATAGATGGCGCCATTCTTCAAGAGCCGAGAAAAGGGCTTACACTTCCTGGCCAGATTCACAATGAATCGGCGTATATAGGCCAAGTGGCCTTGGAGGCCTCGAAGCTCCCGAATATTATTTGGGGGAGGCATATGACTGATGGCCTTGATCTTCTCGGGGTCGATCTCGATACCTCAATACCTGAAGATGAAGCCAAGAAACTTTCTGGAGGTGACCCCGAAGGCACACTTCAACGGGTTCATCTTCAAGTGGCGAGAACGGAGCAAACTGAACACTTTATCAAGGTCTTTGAGATGGTCCTGGCGCTGACGAGATTTAACCACCAGGCCATCTACATAGCACTCCACCAGAATCTTGAGGATCGTCTTGAATATGCGGTGCATAGCCCGTTGATAGGTGGCACCCGCGTTCTTCAGGCCGAAGGGCATAACCCGATAGCAGAAAGTGCCCTGGGGGCCCCTGAAGGTAGTGAACGCTTCATCCTCGGGGGCCATCTGTATCTGGTTGTACCCGGAGTACCCATCCATGAAGGAGAGGGCTTGGAACCCAGCCGTTGCGTCGATCAACAACTCTGTCACGGGAAGGGGAAAGTCATCCTTCAGATAGTGGCGATTAAGATCACGGAAGTCGATTCAGACCCTGATCTGCCCATTCTTCTTCCTGATGGGCACAATGTTGGCTAGCCACCTGGGGTACTGGACTTCCCTGACAAAGTTTTCTTTAATGAGCTTATCATCTTCATCCTCAACCATGGCACCGTGAAAGGGGTGCATTTTTTGGGGAGGCAGCTTGAACCCGCGATGGTTTGCTGGGAGACCAAGGTGGTGGACGGGCTACCTGGGGATCTAGTCCTGAAATCTCATCATAAATCCAGGAAAACACATCACAGTGTTGTCTGAGGAAGTCTATGTACCGTTACCATTCCTCGGGAGGCATAGCGGCGCTGACCAACGTGGGTCTCGGGTCCGCCTCACTACCGAGGTTCACATGTACGAGCTCGTCGACCGTGGCAGAGACGCCCTCCTCAAAGGTAGGAGGAGAATCTTCCATGTCTTCTTCTCTGCTTGTGGAAGGATCGTCCACGGGTGGAGCCGTTTCGGGTCTGGTCGACCCTGATGGGTAGCTAGCACCGGCTTCGGCGGTAGAGGTCATCACGACGGGAGACTCATGCACCGCGGAGACCGTAGAGACAAAGGCGGTTAATCCAATCCTATCCAGCATGCGGCCCAAGGGGCCACGCTTTACGACATCAAAGCAGTGGTGACGCGTTGGCTTAATCCGGTCGATCCCGGCTCGGCGAAAGAGGCACGTATGACTTACTTCCATTGCCATGAGCCCAACGTCCCGATATCGTACGGGGGTAGGAGGCTCGGGGATCACCCGGGCCTGGTTGGTGTAAGAGTACAAGGTAATTTCCCATCATCTCTTACACCCGGAAATATGCATTACTCTAGTACCTGAGACAACAAAGCACTCTCCCATATCGAGAGTCGTGGCCTCCAACCGATGGATTGGGAAGACAAATGCGTCATCCAAACCTTACTAGGGATCACTCGCGACAGTGGTGGGCTCAACCTCACCTGCCAGGATTTGCTTGTCCTTGCTCTTGTAATAGTCAGCATCCAAGTAACGAGCTTCACAAGAGTCAAACAGAGACACATCTCCTTGGAGCACACCCACTCGACCCTTAAAGGAGTATTTGAGGCACAGATGGTATGATGAGGGAACTGCCGCGTGAAGATGGAGCCATGGCCTGCCCATCAATGCGTTGTAGGCAGTGTCCTGAGAGACAACCATGAATTCAGTATTGGAAATTAAGCCACCGAACTGGGTCTTCAGACAAATCCTTCCGAGTGGAGTTTTCCCGGTCCTGTCATACCTCTGGATTCTGAGGTCGGAGGGAGTTAAATCATCCTCGGATAACCCCAGTTTTCGCAGCATCCGAGTTGGGATCAAGATAATCCCAGAACTCGCGTCGACAAGACAACGACAGACTTCCACTCCATTTAACTGTCCGGTGACGTACAACGGGCGGATGTTCCTTTGTATAGGAGGGTCTTCATCTTCACTGGAGAATGAGATAACCGCATGACATTCGGCGTCCTCAATCACCTCGGTGTGGAAGGATTCCGTGGCTGCTACCTCCGTTTCAAACTGGAGGGGGCTCCTTAGAGCCTCGGTGAGCGCCTCAGGGATTTCAGATGACAGGCGGAGGGCCTCAAGGATGGGAAGCCTTGCTGGAATGTCGACCAAATATTTTAGGACATCATACTTTCGTGCCAAACGCGAGCTTCTGCTTACAGGAGGTCGCTCTGCGATTGGGGGCATGACGGGCCCTACTGGCGGGACCAGTGAGTGACTGGTACTAGGCACATCCCGATGTTCACCGGCTGAAGCCCGGGAGGTGGCCTCCATGATAGGACCGGAAGGCCGTAGTCAGCCAGTGGCAGGGCTGGGCTGGTTGCGATGCGTACAAGGCGGTTCCGCCTGATCCAGCAACACAAAAAGTTGTGGAAGCGAACCTGTTGTCACCGAGTGAGGGAGTCGCGAGTGTTGCTCTCTATACCGGGCCTACTGCCTGGTCTCGGTAGCGTGCATGTCCTGACTGGAGGTGACGACTGTCGTGCCTCGTCGGTTCACGTAGCCACGGCTCCGTCGACGTTGGCGACGACTGGGGACATTGGGGAGGTCCACCTGGCGATCCTCGTCGTCGGGAGGCACAAATGGATTTACCAACTCTATGGTATTAACCGAAGCGTACCACGAGCTCTCGGGGGGGTCCGCCTGGCGCTCCTCGTCTTCAGGAGCCACAAAGGGATTTACCAACTCTATGGTATTAACTGAAGCGTACCCCAGGATCTCGGGCGAGGAGTCATCCATTACCGACCGGGGTCTCGGAGGGATCTGCATTTACGGGCGCATGAAATCGCCAAGCGTGCGAAAAGATGACGGAAATGGCAGGGCACGTTATTTCTTCTTGTGCCGCTGCCTGCTCTTCTGGGAAGAAGGTTGGGACGACGATGCCAAAGCAGCGCTCGCAGACTCCGAAGGTTCTGGCTGATCCAGGCGGGCACGGATGAGGCCATGGGCACGGGCGACCGTCCTGCAGGCCATCCAGTCGTTATACTTCCGGGACCCGTGGTTGGAAACCCGTTCCCACCCATCCCCGTCGTCACTACTACCATCTGATCCCACAAAGACACCTGCCACCTGCGCCAGGGCTGGGCCCAACCTGACTATGTTGTTGTCATTCTGGTCTTCGAGCCAGTCCTTGAACACAAAGCATTGCTGGATGGTGTGTCCCAGGAACCGGTGATAAGGGAATTAGTTAGGGTGATCCGTGAGACACGCCTCTTCTAGCTTCTGGCACTCAGGTAGTCATACGATCCTCTACTCCATGGAGCTATGGAAATAACCGGGGACCTGGGCCTTGCCAAACGAGTAAGACCGATTCCTCCTATCTGGAAAGGGGACTCTTGGGGGATGACCATGGCCAGGGGCCGGAGGATCAGGCCGAGGAGGCGGAGCCAGATTACCTCTCCTAGGTGGTATTGTGCGTTACGCGGAGGCGCCTGCCGATTTTGAGGCGGTTGCTGCTGGGCCGGAGGCTGTGCCCGTGGGGGTGGACCCCTATGAGGTTGCTGAACTAGCCTCACTGGCAGAAAATCTAGATGTCCGAGGGCCTCTATCTGCACTACAACAGTGGGCTCAGCTCTGGCGGCTCTCCTTGCAGAGATCACAGGAGGCAGCGGGCATGCCTGACTGGCCTGTTGCAGGGATTCTTCGAGGTGCTGAGCCTTATCCGAGAAGTCGTGGAACCCTCCAGGGTAATTCTGCATGATCCGGGAAGGAACCAACTCTGCCTTGACATTCCCCACACAGATCGTCAGTAATTTCTCCTGAGTCAGTGGCATGTCAAGGGAATACGTGAGCCCCTTCCACCGGGCGACGAAGTCCGCGACTTGCTCGCCGGGCCTTTGCTTGCACCTGAAGAGGCCTGCAATGTTCATATTCCGGGTTGTGGAACTAAACTGGTAGAGGAATTTCTAGTGAAGGTCCTCCCAGATAGTCACAGATCCAACAGGGAGCTGGCTGTACCAGACAAATGCTGGTCCTTCCAGTGTCTGAACGAAGCACCGGAGCTTGGCAGACTCCTACTGCACCGGAGTCCCTAACATGGGCCCGCACCTCGAGTTGAAGTGGGCCAAGTGTTATGGAGGGTCTATGGTCCCGTTAAAGGCTGAAAAAGTGGGGTTCCCAAATCCCGGCGGGGCCGGCATGTCATCCACCCATGCAGGGTACGGCTTGCCATCCGGTGGGATCGCCACCTACCGAGTTTCCTGGTCTCCAAGCGAGCGATGAGTACTTCCATCAGATCATCTGGATGCAGATTCCTGTCCTAATGGGGATCTCTATCCACAAGCGCATTTCCAGGCTCTTCGACATGATAGTCGCGCTCAGCAGCTCGGGGGACAGCTGGCGGAGCGACTCTCGGAGCGGTGGGAGGAAATCGTGCAGGGTCCCCCAGGTTGTCTCGCCGCTCGGGAGGGTTCGGCGAAAAATATCGCGCCCTCTTGCCATGGGCTCCAGTGTCTCCCCTGTCGGCAAACACGACACGGTCACGGTTGCTCCGGGGGGGTCTCAGCAAGGGGTAGATGCTCCTGCCCCTGCTGTCCTGGTCTTGGGTTACCATAGTCAGGCCGCCGCTCTGCAATGCGTTCGGCCAGGAGCTCATCAACCAGCCTCTTGTTCGGCTAGCTGTTGGTGCAGCGTGTCATTCTCAGGATCTTCCTCTACCTTATGAACTGAGGCAGAGGGGTTGGCGAGTTTGACAGAACTGACGGGCTCTTTACCCTTGCCGATGTTTCAGCCCAGCGCCAGTGCCTCCGTGGGTACAAGAAGGCCTAGGAGGCTCCTCTGTTGGCGAGTAATCCTCCCAGATGGGTCCAGTAGCGGCCTTTCCTCGGGGGGTGAGTCCCCATCGAGGGGATCCACCATATTTCTCTCATCTACAGGGTCAACCATGTTGACTGCTACTGCCCTTGGCGACGCTCCATCAGGGCTGCCCAGTGGATCGGGATGCCGACGGATCGCACAGAAGAGGAGAGTAGCGTACTGCCCCCACCCACGGACGTGCGCGTGGGGGGTGGCCTCCTCAATAACTCCGCGGAGTATGTGAAAACTCTGGACGCATTGTTATTGAAGGGCCTCGTGGTGGCCCAGCGACTCGAGGTGCCGGACCACCGGGAGTGCTGCTAGGACGACTCGGCGACACTTCTCACCAATCTCCTCGAGATGCGCTTGGCTCCCGGGATAAGGCGCTAACTGATGGCGGAGGCGGGAGTGAGTAACCCGAAGAATCTGGCGGAAGAATTCAAACTCTCCCAGGGTGAGTGACTCTGGCACATCAAAACCCGGCTCTACGACCGGTCAAAACTTCTCAGGGAAGTGGCCCGCTGCAAGAACGGTCCAAGAGCTCTATGGCTCTGGTTCGGGGCCCGGAACATGCCGCCCCTACTCGTCCATCGAGTAAAGTCGGGGAATTGGCAATGGCGCTGAGGCAGGCCATTGGGGCGGTGGGCTGGCCGGCAGGGAATACGACGAACAGGCTGATTGGCCACCAATCCCTGGGTCATCCTCCAGGGGTTGCAGTGCCCTGGCTGCCACGTCGCGGTAGGATGGGCCGGTGGATGGGACTCCTTCCACAACGTCGGTTTTTTCCGAGGGTGTGTCGCCTCGCGATTCTTCTGTCGGTCCCCAGAAAAGTTCCTCACCCTCCCTAATAGGGGTGGGAGGTGCTTCCGAGAAGGTCAGCGGCAACTGCGGGCTTGATCCCTGGTGGTACGCCAAGTCCTCGTCCTCCTGGATATACCTTCTAAGGGAGGAGGGAATCATACAGATCTCGCATTCGGGGAGTACGAGACTGACGCGCCGCGTCTCCACCCCTTCCCTCAGCTCGAAGGGTTGGCAGGGAGGTTCCATCTTCGAGTCGTACTCTGCCTCCGAATCCGAGAAACGGACTGGTCTGATTCCCGTCTGGATTCCCCTGACATTCCTCCTACGACGATGACGCCCGGCCTTCCCGCCCCTGGGTAGCTTCTCAGGGTAAGTATGACTTCCTTCATGGGGTCCCCCAGCCATAATAGAGCTGG